>CM076851.1:39959780-40590662 GCA_039519185.1 Astragalus membranaceus
AAGAAGTTAAAAGGGGGAGGTTGAATCATCTGAAACCATCTTCACCACTTAGAACATGATGCACTAGGCATAAGTGGGAATCATATGATCCATCATCAACAATGGACAATAATATACAAGAACAAGTAAATAAACACTAAAGCTAAGTTGAATCACATAGGACAGTTCTAGCACAGATCACAACAATTAAATAATAACAAATGTAAAGACAGAAATACCTCTAATGAAGGCAGATATTACAACTTGAAGAATGCAACCCCAACTAGCTCTTAGCAAAAGATCAGCTCTGACGGACCCACGGAACGAAGAGAGCACAAATAAAATATTGAAGAGTTTTTCTGAAAAGATGAGATTTGCGCAATTTTGGTTTCCAGAAGTGATAGATCGTGAGAATCGTCCCCCAGAAATGAAAAATGAGCGTCCTATTTATAGGAAATTAGATTTGATCTATTTTAGGAAACATGATAATCGATTATGTTGGAAATAACTTGGTGTATGTTAATCGATTAAGGGCTCAGGATGTTTTGACAATGATAATCGATTATGAGCCTTGAGTAATCGATTAGGCACTTTCGAAAATCATAGAAACTTTCCAAAAATACTTGTAATCGATTATGCTGCTTAGTTGAAAGAGAGGATAATTGATTATGCTCAAAAGATTTCTGGTAGATAATCGATTAGGAGCCTGAGTAAATCGATTAGGCAATTTCCAAATTAGGTGAAATAATCGATTATAGTTATGTTAAAAATATGGCATAATCGATTAGTTGCTTCCTTAGATCTTACTAATCGATTATGTGCTTCAATTACACAAGGAGGTAATCGATTATTGGCTTCACAAAATTCATGGATAATTTCCTTATTTAGATGAGTAATCGATTATGACCTGTAAGGAAAGGAGTGAATAATCGATTATGCTCCTGACTGAAAGGAGTGGGATAATCGATTATTTGCTTGAAGGAAGGATATGATGTAATCGATTGAGTGCCTTCCTAAAAACATGGATAACTTCCTTATTCATCAAGAATATATTATATGCATGATAAAATCGATTTTATACTTTCTAAAAAAATATTTTCATAACACATGTGCTTGTCCTATTTTATCTTGCATGCATGAGGTTTATTGAAAAATATTTTCATGCAAAATTATTTTTATAAATCCTTTTGTGAAAAATGATCAAAATGCCCTTTTTGACCCTAAAACCCTAATTTCCCCAAAAAGTGCATTCTAACCCTAAAAATGATTTCAAAAACTTTGGAGCGGTTTCTAGGACCCAAAATGCAATGCATAATTTATTTTTTTTTTGGGTGGAAAATTAGGGTTTGGACCTAAGCCGGACAAAATTGGGGTATGACATAATTACACTAGTGATGCTAAGAGACATTGAGCCTGATCAACTTAATACTTAGTGCATCATAAGCGGAATTATGGTAGGATGATCAAGACGCAATCCTCGACCAAGACCGGAATCTCCAACCGGTGCATCCTCAGGAAAGGTGACATGATGGTGGAAGAATACATCGATAAGTTTGAGCAGTTGTCTCAGTTTTACCGAATGGTAAGGTATGCTCTGAATGACGAATGGAGAATGCAGATGTCTAAGAGAGGCATAGGTGCTTTTATGACTTAGGGTCTCAGTTCTTATACTATTATCAATTTTGTTGCCTTAGTGCAATCAGCCTATGTCGCCGAGGACGATCTCATAGGAAGTATGGGAAAGGAAAGAAGGTAGTTGAATTATCAACTCCGAATGCAAAGTCCTAAGATAATTTCATCAAGGGAAAAGCAGATCCAATTTTCTGATTCTTCAAAGGTCAGAAGATGTTCTAACTATGGAAGACATCACCAGGGTGATCGTCAGCACAGATCAATCGGTGCTGTTATTGTAATGAAGAAGGTCACTATACAAATAGGTGTCCTGCAAGGAAGAGTTCCAAGGAGTTACAAGCAGCTCCAAGGCAAGGATGCGTCAAAACTTTGGATGCTCAGACAGTTACAACTGCTGACAAGTTACTGAGGGGTATGGAATCAGTTTTCAATAACTACGTCAGTATATTATACGATTCGGGTGCAACCCATTGTTTTATAGCACAAGCATGTGTAGATCGGTTTGGATTAGCATTGTCTCCGCTATCCGAGCCGATAACTATCTTAAATGCGGCTAAGGGTCGTGTCCAGACCCAATCTTTGTGTCAGGATTGTCTATGTGTTATAGGAGACAGAAATTTCGTAGAAGGATTATTTGTTTGCCTATGAGAAGTGTGGACACCATTTTGCGTATGAATTGGATGACTGCAAATCATGTTGCCATCGACTGTGTTAATCACTGTCAGCTTCGCTGCAGAATCAGTTGAATTGTCTAGGACAAATTCTGAAGCGGTTACCTAGTTCACCTTAGACGGTCAATCTTCATTTCAAGGTGCGGCAGCACATGTTAGTATGTTATCTGCATCCACTGAAACTAGTTTAGATTTGGCAAACATTCAGGTTGTGAATAACTTTCTGGATGTTTTCACGATGAAGTTTCTTATGAACCTCCAGAGAGAGAGGTAGAGTTTACTGTAGAATTGGTTCCTGGCACGGGATCGATATCTATTGTTTCCTATTGAATGTTCCTATAGAATTCAAGGAAATGGAGTCTCAACTTGAAGAGTCGAGGTTAAAGAAATTCACTCGACCGAGTGCTTCTCTAAGGAGTGCTCTGGTGTGGTTAGTCGAAAGGAAAAATGGTAGCATGAGATTGTGCATTGATTTTCGACAACTCAACAAAGTGACGATCAAGAATAAATATCCCTTACCAAGGATAGACGATTTGCTTGAGCGATTTGAGGTGCTGCAGTGTTTTCTAAAAATCGATCTGAGGTCAGGATATCATCAAATAAAAGTTAGAGCCTTAGATATTCCGAAGACACCCTTCCGTACTAGGTATGGACATTATGTGTTGGTAGTGATGCCCTTCGGTTTGACTAATACTCCAGCGGTATTCATGGATTACCTGAACCGAGTTTTCCTCAATTACCTAGATCAATTTGTAGTCGTTTTCATTGATGGTATCTCGATGTGGTCGAAGACCATTGAGGAGCATGTCCAACATCTCTGCATTGTTCTGAAAGTACTCCGAGAAAATAAGTTGTACTTGAAACCTTCGGAGTGTGATTTTTGGGTGTCAGAGGTAAAGTCTTTGGGACATGTAATTTCCCAAGTCGAGAGTTTCTGTAGATCCCAGTAAGAGGGAAGCGGTGTTGAATGGGAGTGACCGACATCAGTCGCAGAGATCAAAAGTTTCTGGGTCTAGCCGGTTACTATAAGAGATTTGTTAAAGGGTTCTCACAGTTAGTTGTCCACTTACTCGGTTAACTCGTAAGGGTCATCCGTTTACGTGGGATGCCGATTGTGAAGAATGTTTTCAAGAGTCGAAGATTTCGACTTCTGCTCCAATCCTGATTCTTCCGGATCCGTCATTGGAATTTCAAATTTTCGATGACGCTTCAGGGAAGGGTTTAAGATGTGTTCTACTGCAAAATCAACAAGTGGTAGCTTATGCGTCCAGGCAATTAAAGTCTCATGAGAAGAATTATCCGACTCATGATTTGGTGTTGGCAGCTATTGTGTATGCACTGAAGATTTGGAGACGTTACCTGTATGGGTCTCATTTCGATGTCTTCGTGATCACATTAGTTTAAAGTATCTGTTTGATCAGAAAGAATTGAATAACAGACGAAGGAGATGGTTGAATTCCTGAAGGATTATAAATTCGTGTTGAGTTAGCATTCAAGAGAGATGGTTGTACGTACACCAGGATTAGCACTGGATTTGCAGTCGGTGTCGTACTGTGCGATACACCGGGATTAGCACTGGATTTGCAGTCGGTGCCGCACTTTGTTTGTTCACGTTCACCGGGATTTGCAGTCGGTATAGTAATATTCAGTGTCTAAGCAGGAAATATATCTCTGATGTGTTACTAATGTGCACTTGGGTATTTTTAGTCAATAGAAATACCGGGGTGTTACACCAAAAGGCATCCTTCTATAAGAATATGTGCCATAAAGACACGTAAAAGTGGTTTTCACTTGGTCGCTAGGATGAATGGGAATTTGGAAAAATCGAGAATAACCATCCAAGTAGCAAAAGTGTGAATCCCTAGCTAAACTTTCTAACATTTGATTAATGAAGGGGAGGGGAAAGTGATCTTTACGGGTCGCTTTGTTTAGCTTCCTATAATCGATACACATTCTCCATCATGTGACTGTCCTAGTTAAAATGGATTCATTTTTCTCATTTTTGAGAACTGTTAGGCCCCCCTTCTTAGGAACTACTTGAACGTGACTAACCCATTGGCTATCAGAAATTGGGTATATTAACCCAGCATCAAGGAGCTTGAGAACTTCTTTTTTCACAACTTCTTTCATATTAGGATTTAATTTTCTTTGAATGCGAGGTATTTATGTGTCGTATCCAAAAGTGAATAGCAACAGATAAATAGTGAATTCTCAATCAGAGCATAAGCTTCTTCAATATTTTTGTTCATTAAAGCACCACCTGCAGCTGCATCAACAGTCATCTTTGTGGTATTTAACAAACCATTGTAAAAAGTGTGGATGATCAACCATTTCTCTAGTCCATGATGGGGGCAAAGCCTTAGCATTTCCTTGAAACGCTACCATGCATCATAAAGAGACTCCCCATCATTCTAAGTGAATCTTGTAATTTGATTCCTCAGTTGAGCAGTTTTGCTTGGGGGAAAGAATCGAGCAAGGAATGCTTGGCTTAGTTGATCCCAAGTTGTGACAGATTCATTAGGTAGTGAGTGAAACCAAGCTCTGGCTTTATCCCTTAATGAAAAAGGGAAAAGTTTTAGCCTTATGACTTCGGGAGTCACTCCATTCATTTTAAAGTGCCATAGTATTCAAGAAAAATTGATAGATGAAGATTTGGATCATCAGTGGCTGATCCAGAAAATTGATCCTGTTGGACCATAGAAAGTAAAGACAGTTTGAGTTCAAAATTATTAGCATCAACGTTTGGATGCACAATAACACCATGGGGTTCTGCCGTAGAAGGCGTACCATACTCCTTGAGAGTCATTTGAAGCTCCAAATCTTGTTCCCAAGCCTTGAATCTTCAATAGAGACGAAATAGAGAGAGTGTTGTTCAGTTCTAGGGTTTCTAAGAGTGTAAAACCTGCCCCTTTTCAGATTTTCTAAGCCTTTATATAGCCCACCAATTAGGGCAACTTTCCCTTGTAAAAAACCATAAAAGTCTTCTTTAAGAGTGGTTTATACATTTAAGAATAAAGAGCTTCGCTGTGGGTCCCGCTGAACTCTGCTGATAGAGAAACAGATAGTTTTTAAGGGAAACTTCCACTGGTGGAAGTTCAGTGCAAAACGTAATTGTTGCTGTTTTAAGTGCATTTGTACCAGTGGAAGTTTTGTGCAAAATTAGACTGCTGCTGTTTTAAGCTCAACTTCCACCAGTGGAAGTTTAGTTCAAAATTAGATTGTCTGGTGCTAACCACTGCACAAAAACTAGATTTACCAACTCACAAAATCTGCTCAAACTTTACTGGTTTTCATTTAAATCTTCATTAAAAACACAGTTTTTAACATTCGAAACAAGCATATGATATAGATTTACCAATCTCAAGGCCCAAGAGGTTTAGTTTAAGGATATTATTTTGAAGGAGGGTTCCCTACAGTATACGTAATAGCTTTTATATTATGTAAATAAAAGATATAGGGAGCGTATTATGGTAAGGAGTTGTGAAAGGACTCACTGAGATTATGTAATCTCACCCTTCATTGTTGTTGTTTTTTAAACAAACAGGTAAAGGCTAAGGAAGGTAAAGTGTAACACCTTAAGATCACAACTATGTGAACTAAAAGCATTAACATAATCATAACAAATCAGAGTATAACCTGCTCATAATGTTAGACCAAATTAAAACAGAAGCGGATTGAAACCACTTAACATAGCTTTGAGATAAAAATTTCTCAAATACAAATCTGAAATATGTACTTAATAGGTACAAATTTGATATAATAAACATAACTATGGTCCATCTACAAGACAAGGTTTATAAAAACTACATGACCTTGACTATAATTCAAGGATTTAGGTCCAAAATACTTGAGAAGGGAAATGAAGCAAATATAACATAAAGATCTCAAAAGGATCTCCCATCCGACTGAGTAGCTAAGGCATCTGCTACTTCTCCTCAGCCTGTTTAGCTTTACCCTGTACATCTGAAAACACCACAAAAAAACAGTGAGATTACAAATCTTAGTGAGTTCCTTCGCGACCCCTCACAATTCCTCTCTCAGTGTTTTCCTTGTCTGGTCTTGTTTCTATGGCTTTGCACAATCCGTGAACCAAATCACTCAATTTCAACGGAAACCCCAATCTAACAATCACTGTCGGATAATGGCAGAGCCTGATAACCCCGCAAGTGCACGGGTCGTATCGCGTAATAAAAGAGTATCGGTCCACAGGGAGAGCCTAAGTGAATACCAATTTAATTTTTCAAAGTTGATTAACTGAAAGGAAAGTGTTTTTGGAAAGAAGGAATATTTCAGTAAAGTCTACTCACTCATGATCATTGTAGACAAAAGAGGAGAAAAGAAAATAAAAGAAGCAAACATAAAGTTAAATAGTGTAACACCCACTTACTCATTTAGTTATTTAATCAAAAATCAGAGTTCAAAAATCTTTTTCCTTTTTAAAAAGGTACATCCTCCAGGGAATGCTACTTTCACCAAAACCTCACTTTAACTTAATAAACAGTACTTTTCACAAATAAATGTAATTGCGTGATACATAGCACGGCTTAAATGGGGCGAACCCTTGAAACATCGTTTCCTCAAACCAGTCTTACATTACCAATATAATTAAACCTAACTAAAATAATAACAAAACAAATATAACAACCCGCCACCCCCAGTGCTACGCATCAGAGCAATACGCCACACTCAGACTGAGTAAGGAAGAACCTTCACTCGGAAACACCTTTTGATTTGAAGGAGTGAAACTATCTCCACCGAGGCTCCAAAAGTCACCAACAATCAAGAACTCCTTCTCTCCTTTTCTTCCTCAAGCCGTCACACCTCTCTCCCTCTTCCCTCTTCACGCCATTCTTTTCCTTTCCCTCTTCTTCTACGCGTCTTTCTTTCTTTTCCCTTTATTTCTCGTGTTCGCTCTTCGCCGTTGTCCACAACCTCCACCGACGGCCGCGGAACGACCGGTCAGTGGTATTCTAGGCGCCTGTGCGTCGCAGCGTCGCCCTCCCCTAGCCGGTCTTCTCCATCGCGTCACATCTCTCTCTGTCGCGCGCACTCTCTCCCTCTCACTGATTCTCTCTTCTTTCTCATCCTTCCTCCTCGCTTCTTTCTCTATCCTTTCTTTTCTTTCTTTCGGTTCCCTATTTCGCAATTCCTCCCTCTCCCTGTTTCACGGTTCTTCCCCCTCCGTTTCACGCACTTCCCCTGCTCTCTTTTCAGCACCGTCCCCCTATTCTCAAACCCACGCCCTGCTGCTCCCTAACCCGACCCATCTCTCTCTTTCACTCCTTTTTTTTTTCTTCATTTTTACCCTAAGCCCACTCCTATTTGCACCACCTCAAATCACTTCCACCACTCCCTCTTCTATTTACTAACCTCTACTCCCTTCTTTAATTAATACACCACCTCTTAAATAATTAATTACCCAATTATTGATTTAATAAACCCCACCAAACGCCACTTAATTAATTAATTAATTAATTATACACCCAAATTAGTTTTGGGGCGTTACAAATAGCGAGAAATAAAAGAAAGCGGTAAAATGCAAAAATCATAAATAGCGGAATTGTAAATGACAAGAAAGTAAATTGCTTGAAAAGTAAATTGCCAGTAATTTACTTGACTTGCCAGTAATTTACTTGACTTGCCAGTAGTTTACTTGACTTGGAAATTTAAAGAGCAAGGAAAATAAAAGTGCAAGAAAGTAAATAACTTGGAAAATAAAGGTGCAAGAAATTAAATAGCAAGAATAGTAAATGACTTGGAAAATAAAGGTGCAAGAATTTTAAAGGAGCAAGAAAGTAAATGACTTGGAAAGTAAAAGGGCAAGAAAATAAATAGCAAGAATTTAAAGGGCAAGAAAGTAAATGACTTGGAAAATAAAGGTGCAAGAAATTAAATAGCAAGGAAAGTAAATGACTTGGAAAGAAAAAGGGCAAGAAAATAAATAGCAAGAATTTAAAGGGCAAGAAAGTAAATAAACAAGAATCATAAAAAGCATGAAGAGTAAATTGAAGTCATGAATCATTAGAGAGCCTTTGTCATTGATTTTCTAACAAAATTCAAGCTTAGTTACAAGTGAGGATCAAGCCTCTATTTATAGGAAAATATGAGGGGCAAAATGGTCCAAAAGAGGAAAAAGTGGCAAATCAAGTTGGCCAAGGTAGTCATCAAAAAGCCATCCTCAAGTGGGCAAAAATATCCAACTCTGACTGCACAGTCGAAATCTGGATAGCAGATGCAGTCGAAGTCGAAATCTGGAAGACAGATGCAGTCGAAGTCGAAATCTGGAAGACAGATGCAGTCGAAGTCGAAATCTGGATAGCAGATGCAGTCGAAGTCGAAATCTGGGAGACAGATGCAGTCGAAGTCGAAATCTGGAAGACAGATGCAGTCGAAGTCGAAATCTGGGAGACAGATGCAGTCGAAGTCGAAATCTGGAAGACAGATGCAGTCGAAGTCGAAATCTGGAAGACAGATGCAGTCGAAGTCGAAATCTGGAAGACAGATGCGTCGAATTCTGACAGATCCAGTCGAATTTCTGGGAGATCCAGTCGAATTCTGACCTTCTGAGACATAAGCAGTCGAAATTGCTTCAAAATAAAACCTGAAGGTAAAAAGTAAACATTTGCAGTAAAATAGAAAAAATATAATTAAAATACTAAAAAGACTTAATAAAATAACTATTTAAAAGACTCTAAAAATAGACTTATCAAACTCCCCTATGCTTGAACCTTTGCTTGTCCTCAAGCAAAAAACAGTGTAAATCTTTAGGCCCATTCTGAAGGAAAATTATTTTCATATCGAAACCTTAAGTGAACTGTGGGGCAATTCTAACACTTTGGTTTGAGAGCTACTATTTTTGGGCTTTTTGTGGATTTGGGAGACAAATTTAAAGTATCAATACATTAGAGAGGATATCCATGTCATCATAGAACCGGTTCCCCAGCATTCTTAAGTTTGGGTCCTCCATTCACTAAGACCGGGTCTCAAAGGAGGGTCTTTATACGTTGGGTATTCAAGCATTTTTTCTTTTCTTTTTGATTTTATATGCTAACCATTCATTTTTGACATTTAAAATGCACCAATTTTTGCATTTTGAATTGGTTTTGCAATTTTTTTTTTTTTTTTGAATACCCCAACTCAGACGTTTTTCTCCAGTAACCGCGCATCCAGTGAATGTCACCAAGAGAACCAGGTTACTAGTTTCTTTTCAGTCCTTCTAATTGTATTAATAACTGAAAATAGTCTCAATAGTGTGTGTGTGAAAAAGCCCTAGAAGTAGAAATCGAACCATGATACAATTTTGTTTGTTCCCAACCAGTCCACCTAGATGATTGCTAATGAAAAATTGAAAAATTATTTTTGTTCAGAAAAGGCTTATCTAAAACATGCTTAAGGTTCACAAAGTTTCGCGATGGAGGGAGCAGATACAACTCAAAGTACAAAAAGGAAAAAAACTCGGCAAAGCAATAAAGACATTCCTAATAAAAGTAATAAAATACCCCCCATGCTTGGACTAGGCATTGTCCTCAATGATTTTTCAAATAAGACAAAAGGGGTTAGGAGAGCTCACCTGGCTGTCTGGTTCAGGATACTCGGCCCTGGGGTATTTTATTTTTCAACAAATCGAAAAATACATTAAGCCGTGGGTTGCCTCCCACGCAGCGCTCGTTTATGGTCATTAGCTTGACCTTTCCTTTTATAAAGTTATTCCTGGGTCCCATTGCTTGAAGCATAGAGACCAAGTGACATATGAAGAATGAAAGCATACTCCTGGATCGCATGGCTTGTAAAATGGAAGTTGTGTAAGCAATAAGATCTTTTTTACAATTCCCCCCAGATCAAATGTTATTTTTTTCACAAAGGAAGGTGAAAAGTAAGATAAAGGAGATGGTTTGTATGGTGGTGGGGGGATGTATGGTTCTTCTCTTTCTTTTTCTGGTTCCTTCTCTTTTTCTTTTTCTGGTTCCTTCTCTTTTTCTTTCTCTTCTTGATCACACGGTGAATTATGTTTTTCACTCACAAATTTTTCTTGGTTTGCTCTTGGTTCCTCTAATTGTTTTTCGCTTCTAAGGGTGACAGCATATATTTGGCCATTTAGATTTTGTTCAGGCTGTCCGGGAAATACCCCCGAAGATTTAGAGGATGAAGCCACCTGTGTTGCCACTTGAGTTATTTGATTTTCAAGCATCTTACTGTGAGTGGCAATAGAGTCGATTTTTGATTCTAATTTGATAAGTGTGTCATTCAAATAACAAGTATGATTTTTGAATTCTTCATTTTGTTTTGTTTGAGATGACACAAATTTTTCCATCAAAAATTCTAAGTTCGACTTTTGCGGGCTGTTTTGTGGGTTGTTAAAAACGCTTTGATTTTGAAAGACAGGAGGTGGTCTAGGTGCTGGATTGGGTGGAGGATTTTTATAAGAAAAATTTGGATGATTTCTCCACCCAGAATTATAAGTATTTGAAAATGGATCTTCTTTTTGAGCATAGTTTATATGCTCATTTCCAGTACTAGATGCCTCAAGCTGGCATTTAGCTCCAATATGGCCAACAACCCCACATAATTCACATGGTGGAGTAGTAGGAGAAAAAGTTTGTGAAACGGCACTTACATTTAATTTTTCAAATTTTTGAAAAAGTGCGTCCACTTTTGAGGAAAGATGATCAACAGCGGATATTTCATACTTACCTGGCTCTTTTGACGATGCTGGTTTATCTGCTATGGCTCGCTCACTTGCCCATTGACAATGGTTTTGAGCCATATCTTCAATGAGTGCATAAGCTTCAGTAAAATTTTTGTTCATCAAAGCTCCACCTGCAGCTGCATCAACAGTCATTCTAGTTGCATATTGTAATCCATTATAAAATGTATGAACAACGAGCCATTTCTCTAGTCCATGATGGGGGCATAGCCTTAACATTTCTTTGAAACGTTCCCAAGCATCATAAAGTGATTCCCCGTTGTTTTGAGAAAATCGAGTAATTTGACTTCTCATTTGAGCTGTTTTACTTGGGGGAAAGAACTTAGCAAGAAAAATTTGTTTTAACTGGTCCCAGCTGGTAATGGATTCCGAAGGCAAAGAATGTAGCCATGCTCTTGCTCTATCCCTTAATGAAAAAGGGAAGAGCTTTAGTCTTATGGCATCTTGAGGTACCCCGTTTAATTTGAGAGTCCCACAGTATTCCAGAAAAATTGAAATATGAAGATTTGGGTCCTCCGTGGGAGAACCAGAAAATTGGTTTTGTTGAACCATTGAAAGCAGAGATGATTTGAGTTCAAAATTATTTGCTTCCACATTTGGATGTACAATGGCAGCCGATGGTTCTGCTGAAGGTGTTGCGTACTCTTTGAGAGCACGATTTTCATTAGCCGCCATTTGGTTATCGGGAATTTCTCTCCTCCTTCTATGTAAGAACCTTTCGATTTCGGGAATTTGTTGAACAAGTTCTCCGAAACTTCTAGTTCTTCGCATTCGAGGGACAAGAGAAGAAAAAGTAAAAAAATAAAGGAAATAAAATTTCAATCTAACCGGTTTCGAAAAATTTAATCAATATCACTGCCTCCCCGGCAACGGCGCCAAAAACTTGATAGCCCCGCAAGTGCACGGGTCGTATCGCGTAATAAAAGAGTATCGGTCCACAGGGAGAGCCTAAGTGAATACCAATTTAATTTTTCAAAGTTGATTAACTGAAAGGAAAGTGTTTTTGGAAAGAAGGAATATTTCAGTAAAGTCTACTCACTCATGATCATTGTAGACAAAAGAGGAGAAAAGAAAATAAAAGAAGCAAACATAAAGTTAAATAGCGAGAAATAAAAGAAAGCGGTAAAATGCAAAAATCATAAATAGCGGAATTGTAAATGACAAGAAAGTAAATTGCTTGAAAAGTAAATTGCCAGTAATTTACTTGACTTGCCAGTAATTTACTTGACTTGCCAGTAGTTTACTTGACTTGGAAATTTAAAGAGCAAGGAAAATAAAAGTGCAAGAAAGTAAATAACTTGGAAAATAAAGGTGCAAGAAATTAAATAGCAAGAATAGTAAATGACTTGGAAAATAAAGGTGCAAGAATTTTAAAGGAGCAAGAAAGTAAATGACTTGGAAAGTAAAAGGGCAAGAAAATAAATAGCAAGAATTTAAAGGGCAAGAAAGTAAATGACTTGGAAAATAAAGGTGCAAGAAATTAAATAGCAAGGAAAGTAAATGACTTGGAAAGAAAAAGGGCAAGAAAATAAATAGCAAGAATTTAAAGGGCAAGAAAGTAAATAAACAAGAATCATAAAAAGCATGAAGAGTAAATTGAAGTCATGAATCATTAGAGAGCCTTTGTCATTGATTTTCTAACAAAATTCAAGCTTAGTTACAAGTGAGGATCAAGCCTCTATTTATAGGAAAATATGAGGGGCAAAATGGTCCAAAAGAGGAAAAAGTGGCAAATCAAGTTGGCCAAGGTAGTCATCAAAAAGCCATCCTCAAGTGGGCAAAAATATCCAACTCTGACTGCACAGTCGAAATCTGGATAGCAGATGCAATCGAAGTCGAAATCTGGAAGACAGATGCAGTCGAAGTCGAAATCTGGAAGACAGATGCAGTCGAAGTCGAAATCTGGATAGCAAATGCAGTCGAAGTCGAAATCTGGGAGACAGATGCAGTCGAAGTCGAAATCTGGAAGACAGATGCAGTCGAAGTCGAAATCTGGGAGACAGATGCAGTCGAAGTCGAAATCTGGAAGACAGATGCAGTCGAAGTCGAAATCTGGAAGACAGATGCAGTCGAAGTCGAAATCTGGAAGACAGATGCGTCGAATTCTGACAGATCCAGTCGAATTTCTGGGAGATCCAGTCGAATTCTGACCTTCTGAGACATAAGCAGTCGAAATTGCTTCAAAATAAAACCTGAAGGTAAAAAGTAAACATTTGCAGTAAAATAGAAAAAATATAATTAAAATACTAAAAAGACTTAATAAAATAACTATTTAAAAGACTCTAAAAATAGACTTATCAGAGCCCTAGCTTAGGGATTGTGACTTCCTTCCACTAGGTGTGCTACAATGGTCTTGGGATCGTCATCCCCATGGTGTATTGTGCATTTCTTATTAATTACTCGGACTCTAGGTCCATTACTCGACACAAGGTCATGTTCTCACTCGATACAAAACCACTCGGTTCATTTCTAAACCCTAACATTACGTCACTTGTTTTTCATTATGGAAATAAGCGATTTGGGACTTAAAATTGTTCAATAATCATTGGGCAAGGTTGAGGAAAATTAGGGTCGAGAAAAAAAAGGATTCGGCGCTGAGAAAGGGAGATGTAAAATTAGGGTTTCTTTTTTTATGTTAGCCTTATATACCTAGGTTTAATCTGTTTTAATTTTGTTTTAATTTTTAATCAGATCGCTTTTCACACCCCCCCTCTTTCCACTAGCACCACCCCTGAAGCCCGCCCCCTTTTTTTAAGAGACCTACGGACCAGCCCACCAAAAATGATGATGGGCTACTGTCTGCACCCCAATTTTTTATAATACGACCCCTTCTCGCAAACCCCACCCAACTTTTCCTAATGTAACACCCTTTGATTAATTATACCTCTATTTTATTATTTCCCCTTTTTTTTTCATTATTATACCCCCATTTACTATTTCACCCCCTTTTCGTTTTTTTTTATTATTTCTTCTCAAAAATAATTTCCTTTTACAAAAAAAACTTATAAAAATTATAAAACTGGATTTTGCCTGAGATGTACATCTTGTCAATCCCGGTTTAAGAGACTTTGGCTGTAAGACTTTGATCTTAAACCCCTTTCAAAAATTAAAATCAGTCAAAACACAAATATTTTTCTAGAATAACTACGTAGCCTTTGATTCTCTGCACACAGAGATACGTTGGAGCGGGGCTTCCCCGTCAAGCTAAATTAATTTTTCTCTAACAAATAATCAATTTTTTTCTTTAACACCTATTTTCCAATTTTTCTCTAACAAAAAAACTGAAAAAATGAGCCTAATTGAGATGCACATCTTGTCAACCTCGCAATCCTGGTTTAAGACGCCTAAGTTGTACAGCTTGGTGATCTTAAACCCTTTCAAAAAAATAAAATCAACCAACCAACAAACTTTTTCGGGAAGAACTACGTAGCCTTTGATTCTCCGTTTCGGAGATACGTAGGAGCAGGGCTTCCCCGTCAAGTCAAAAATTAAATTTTTTAATTTAGTCCCTTATTCATTTCTTTGTAAATAGAATTTTATTCATTTTTTTTTGGGGTAAACGGATTCTCTAAACTTATTGATATGTCGTACAATCAAATTTAGGGTAACTGTCTTCAGATAGATGTTTTAGGGGTGCTGTGGAATTAAGTTTTTGCCCTTCCCTATACATAACCGATTTTCGAATCCAATCTAGTTTACGCAGACCAAATAATCTTAAGTAGGTTTTGTCAATTTTTCCTACTTAATAAATTGATTGGCGACTCCTAAAATTATCAATTTTTGAGCCGTCTAAGCCAGTGGATTCCCCTTTATGGAAGGCGATGCGCTATACATGGGGAAACTCGATGCGTAATGTCACTTGGAGAGTGGGTAATGTTAGAATTGTTAGTTTCTAGTTGGATACTTGGCTTTCATGTGGAAGCTTGGGACCTATGGCCGTTGATGACCCCGGTCATTGATGGACACTACTCTTTCCTTGTTTGACCTAATAGACGGTAACGACAATTGGAGCACCATCTTTCTTACAAGAGATCTCCTTATGGACATCATCAACAAAATTAGGGCATTCCCAGCACCCTTGAAGGTTAACGGGGGGGATTCCATTAGTTGGAGTGGCACACCAACTCTCGACTTCATAACCAAGAACGCCTATGTATTATTTTTGCAAGGACCAAGATGCTATTAACAAATATTGGAAGCTAATATGGAACTGTAGAGCACTTCACCGCATTCAAACTTTCATTTGGCTTGCCACGCATGACAGGCTTCTTACGAACACTAGAAGACACGAGTGGAATAGCTCCACCTCCCCAATTTGTCAAGCATGTGCTCGGCAAGAGGAACCCCAAATGCATGTACTTCGTGATTGCAGCTTCGTTAGCCGCCTTTGGATTCGGGTGCTCCCGTCACACCTTATACCCAAGTTCTTTGAAGCCACAGACAGAGATTGGGTATTTGACAATCTATCATCAAAGGACACTTCTGTAACATCCCCTAACTAACTAATCTAGTTTACTTAAATTAGCGGAAAATGTTAAAGCGAATTATAGGCTAAATGAGGTATTTAGCACAAGAGGACTATTATATTCTGTTTAAGTAAGCCTGATTTAATAACTACTATGGAAGTATATCAATTACATAATAATGGTTGGCGTCTAAGTGCTTAAAAAATTTGACTAAGTTGGTAGTTTAGGCTGTGTCATAAGTAATAGGAAGGGAATAAGTGGCTGGAGGACATAGTGATCTTTATACATATTAAGTGAAGGACATTTCAGTCCTTACACCCTTTAAGTCATACCAGCTGAACACACACCCAGCCCTTACTACCATTTTCAGAAAAATCAAAACCAGAGAAAGGAGGGGAGGGGAGAATCGCGAGAGAGAAGGAGGAGGAGGGAAGGGGAGACAACCAAGTCATTTCTGAATGCATGTTGAATCTAAAACCACCATTGTTCATCATTCTTCTCCCTCTACACACTGATACCTAGAAATCTCCCAGCACCCCTCTTCATCACAAATCACCATTTTTGCACTCCACAAGCTCAAAATGTTGAAAAGAGGTGTTCAAGCTTTGCATGTTATGTTGGAGCTTCAGATTCTGTGATAGAACTATTTTCCAGCATTAGAGAAGAGAATGATTAGATAGATCATAAGTTGTGGAAAGCTAGGTTCGATCAGTCCATCTTTGGAGTTACTTGGAGCAAATTCGAGAACCGTTCGTGCAGTTCTTTTGATCGTGTCAACTGATAGATTCGTTGTTTGTGACTTTCATCACAATACGGTGAGTTCTATAACTCGCTTAGGGAATGTATTTGTGTTCTGAGTCTCCACATTTCGAAAATCAATTGTTGTATATTTTTAGTCTCGACAGGAAATAAATCGAAAACCGTTTTCCAAAAACTGTGATTTTGAACGATAAAGGATGTGCTGAATTGTTTGAAATGTGCTAGATTGAATTGATTGTGTTGCTGTGATATGCTGTTTTAATGTATGTTAAGTTTGGGTCTTGATCGGAACGGAAATTGGAATTGGAATCGGAACGGAACGGAAATGCCTTTGAAAATACAGTTTTCTGGAAAACTGATGGAGACGCACGGGTCGGGTGCCTCTGCACACGGATCGTGCGCCCCCATCTGTGACTGTGCGTGAAAAGTATTTTAACTGCGCACGGGTCGTGCGCCTTGACGCACGGGTCGTGCGCCTTGACGCACGGATCGTGCGTCTGGTTCTGAAACTTCACCTCTTATTGTTGAAATGCACACGGGTCGTGCGCCTATACGCACGGGTCGTGCGTGACCTTCTGATTTCCTGTTTCAAAACACCCTCTAGTCCATTCCGAATGGTTCCAATACCCTTCAAATCCATTCCCCAAGGTTTCCCAACAATGGAAATGTATTGATATCATGGAATTGAACATGTTGGATAGAAAACCTGCGTGTTATGAACATAACGGAAAACCGTGCTTAGAGAACGCGAGAGAACATAAGTCAAGAAATGTTAATTCACGGTAAAATGCCTTCTCTCGTGGAAGGATAGACGGTACATGACTGAAATCACTGACGGCCCATTGCGGGTACATGTATGTAAAATGTGTAATAAATACAAGAGGATAAGGGTGACGACCCTTAGAGGATTAGCATACTAGGGGAGGGGAAGTCATGAGCCCCAAAACCTAGACTCAAGAGGTTTCACCCGCTAGAACTAGCGGGATGGGTTCACCAAAGCCAATGAAGTACCTATAAAATAGGTAGGCTGAGGTGTTATGCTAAAAATCATGGAACAAAATATGATATGCTTCATGTGTCGCTTAGGAGGGCCATGAGCATAAAGGTTACAAGAACTTAAAATATTTCCACGTGGTTGCTTTTAGGGCCACGAGTTCAAAGTAAAGCATAATGAACCGCTAGAGTTAGTAAGAGGTCTCGATAGGACTCACTGAGATAATGTTTATCTCACCCTTCATAATTGTGATTTTTACAGAGAAACAGGGGAAAGCAAAGGCGACAAAGCACGGTTAGCCGGTGCGACTCATGGAACTATTGGAAATTGGATTTCCGCTTAGCCCTTTGTATATTTATTTAGTTATGTCACCGATTGTATAATTTTCATCGTTTAAGTTGTAAAATCGTTTCCGCTACTTTATGTTTTGAGTATTGAACACCAGGATTATGTACAAGTCTTAAGTTTTGAAACTTAAGCATTTTCAGGAAGCTTATGACGTTCAGAGAACCATTTGATATGTATTATCGAAAGTTTTAGTTGTGTTCAATATTTCTATAACAAGAAGTTACTCTGATGCATGCCATTTAGTGCATTTCGGTGATTCTACATGTTAGAATTTATCGGGGTGTTACATCTTCAGTGCATGGCCACCCTTTACCGACAACATTTTATAGTTACTACTTGGTTTCTATGGGAGTGGCGCAACAAGAGTATATTTGAAGAATAGTTCCAAAGACCATTCAACGAGGAGGAAACCGTCACCAAATATATGGCAGACATCTTAACTACTTCTCGTAACATCATGCTGACTATAGAATGGACACAACATTGGTAAGGGTAATGACAACCGAGCTGGATGTGGAGGAATATTGAGGGATGATGCTTGTAGATGGATCAAGGGCATTGCAAGAAGACTTGGCACATGCACTGCTTTACAAGCAAAAATGTGGGGAATGTGGATTGGCATTGAGATGCCCCACCATCTTGGCACCGACAAGCTAATCGTTGAGAGTGACTCTAAAGTTCTGGTGGACATGCTTACCAAAGAAAAAGATAACTGAGATACTAGTACCACCATCATCAAGCACATAAAAAGACTCCTTACTAGCGATTGGGAGTTGAAGATCACTCATACGTGGAGAGAGGGGAACAATTGTGCAGATTGACTTGCCAACTACAGCCTACAACTCGACTCTATGGAGACCATTTTTCAAGAAGACGACATTGGGGACATTTTTAGTAAGATTATTGATAGGCCGCAAGTGCACGGTCTTGTCGCGTAATAAAAAGAGTTATCGATCCACAGGGAGAGCCTAGGTGATTACCAATTTAATTTTTCAAAGTTGATTAACTGAAAAGAAAGTGTTTTTAGAAAGAAGGAATGTTTTAGTAAAGTCTACTCACTCATGATCATTGTAGACAAAAGAGGAGAAAAGAAAATAAATGAATTGGAAAATAAAGGGCAAGAAAGTAACTGACTTGGAAAATAGAGGGCAAGAAAATAAATGACTTGGAAAATAAAGGGCAAGAAAATAAATGACTAGGAAAACAAAGGGCAAGAAAGTAAATGACTTGGAAAATAAAGGGCAAGAAAATAAATGACTTGGAAAATAAAGGGCAAGAAAATAAATGACTTGGAAAATAAAGGGGCAAGAAAATAAATGACTTGGAAAATAAAGGGCAAGAAAATAAATGACTTGGAAAATAAAGGGCAAGAAACTAAATGACTTGGAAAATAAAGGGCAAGAAAGTAAATTACTTGGAAAATAAAGGGGCAAGAAAGTAAATGACTTGGAAAATAAAGGGGCAAGAAGGTAAATGACTTGGAAAATAAAGGGGCAAGAAAGTAAATGACTTGGAAAATAAAGGGGCAAGAAAGTAAATGACTTGGAAAATAAAGGGGGCAAGAAAGTAAATGTGCAAGAAAAATAAAAGACTTTAGAAAATAAATTGCAAGAATTTAAATAGCAAGAAAGTAAAAGAACATGAAGAACAAGAAGAACATGAAGAACATGAAGAACATGAAGAACAATCTTTAGAGAATTTTTGAGATGAACTTTGTCACAAAATTCAAGTCTTGAGAAATGATTCACTCACACAACCAAGTCTCCTTACAAGTGAGGATCAAGGTCCTATTTATAGGAAAATATGAGGGAAAATATCTACCAACAAGTGGACAAGGCAAAGCCATCAACAAGTGGGCATAGCACTTGAGTGGAGGGGCAAAATAGTCAAAAAGAAGTAAAAAATCAAGTTGGCATGGTTAGCCACCAACAAGTGGCCGCAGCCACTTTTTGACTGCATTTTGGCACCCTTGGCGCCCTGCCCGGCGCCAGTTTTGCTCCTGTGTTGCGCCTGTGTTGCTCCTTGGGGCCCTTGGCGCCCATGGCGCCCTGTCCTGCGCCAGTTTGCATTGTGCTGCGCCAGTGTTGCCTATTTGGCGCCCATGGCGCCCTGTCCTGCGCCAGTTTGTGGTGTTCTTGGTTTTTGGCGCCCATGGCGCCCTTGGGGCCCTATCCTGCGCCAGTTTTGTTCCTTGCTTGGTTTTTGGCGCCCTTGGCGCCCTGTCTTGCGCCAGTTTTGGTTCTTGGCGCCCTTGGAGAGTGCCTTTGTGCTTAAAAATTGTTCTTCCTCAAATATTTCCTTTGTTTCTTCATTTTAGCTCTTATTTTCTCTTTTGCTTCAAAATAAAACCTGAAAATAAAAAGTAAATATTTGTAGTAAAATAGCTCAAAAATATAATTAAAATACCAATAAAACTTAATGAAAATAACTATTAAAAAGACTCTAAAAATAGACTTATCAATTATTTACGACATGTCTGGGGAGTCTGTGCCTCGGAACATTAGGACTCTTTATTTACCAAAAAAAAAATATTAACTCAAGACTTAAAATCAAGAAACATGAAAATATTGTGACAAATCTCCATTAAAAACTAACTAATCATAATAATTTAGAGACACCAAAAGGCAACTTTGAATTAAGATTTAAGAAAACTAATGAGTAAAGAGTAGTCAATAATGGATAAAAATTTTTAAAAGCCAAAATAGAAAAAGGGTCGGTTAGATTATATTATATTATATTATATTATATTTTATAATATTATATTATGGAGGCTCCTTTTAAACTTCCTTTATTGAAAGCAGAAATAGAAAAAGGGTGGATTATATTATATTATATTATAGACATATATTTATTGAAAACTCTGATTTTTAGTGTAAAAAAAGTGAAGTCTATAGAAAATGTAGTATATTATATATATATATATATATATATATATATATTTATATGTTTATATATAATGTAATATATTGAGTAAAAAATTATATTATTAAAAATTAGATATATAATATATATATATATATATATATATATATATATATTTATATTCATATAGCTTTGAGTTTTTTTGGATTTCATTGTCTAAGTGTGGTGCCGTTTGTTTTGTTCGTCGTCTTGTGTGACGTAGTTTGGTTTCCTATCTTGTTACGGTGTTTGCTCCGTTCGGATTGATAGATCAACCTCGACTCGTTACAGATACAAACCGTCAACGCCACACATCCGGAGGCATGGGTACTCTGGTGGCATTAATTTTATCAATTTTGTAGACATTTTGCCATTTTATGCTATTAACTTGGATGTTGTGAGTTTGTTCGTATATTCATCTTTTCCAGTTTTAGTAATATGGAATTTTTATTGTTAGTTTCCGGGTTCAAACCCCGGAAACTAACATTCCCCCTGTAACACCCTAAATATTTAATTAATTTATTTAATTAAGTATTTAGGAAGTTATTTTAATTTATTAGATATAATTTAATTAATTAAAATTATAGTAATTTTATGTTGGTGGTATTAGGAAAAGGAGGCGCCACTTGAATGAACTTGGGCTTAAGTGAAAAGCCCAAGCCCATGATCCATGTAACATGCGAAGTTGTTAGGTCTTGTGGGATTAGGGTTTTGGCTAGCATTTGTGAATTGGAGAGAAGAGAAAAGAGAGAGTGAGAGCGCCGTGGAGAGAGGAGAAGGAAGAGAAGAAGGTCGCGAGCTCAAGGAGGAAGAGGAACGTGACCCGTTGCTGTGGTTCTGTTCGTGACTGTCTCCAGGGCTCCTATTCTTCAAAATCCAAGGTTAGGGGAGTTCTATCTTTCTATATAATAGATGTTTATGATAGGTTTTAGGGTAGGGTTAGCCTAGATCTATCCATGATCATGAATGTGTATGTGATTTCATGTTTTGTTGATGTTTTATGCGTGATCTTCATGATTGGTGGCTGAAAAATCCATTTGGTTGCTGTATGGGCGCCTAGGGCGCCATATGTTTGATGGTGTGTTGCTGGATTTTTGTTGCTGGAAGTGTTGCTGGGCGCTGGGCGCCAAGGGCGCCGTGTGCGTGTGTTGCGTGTGTGCTGGGCGCCAGGCGCTGGGCGCCAAGGGCGCCTTGTGTCGAAATGTTGTTGTCGAAAATTGTTGCCTGTTGAAATGTTGCTGTCGAAATTTGTTGCCTGTCGAAATGTTGTTGTCGAAATTGTTGCCTGTTGAAATGTTGCTGTCGAAATTTGTTGCCTGTCGAAATGTTGTTGTCGAAATTGTTGCTTGTTGGAAGGTTGCTGTCGAAATGTTGCCTGTCGAAGGCGCCCTGTTGCTGGGCGCCAGCTTTGCGTTTTGTGCTGCTGGGCGCCAAGGGTGCCAGTTTCTGTTGCTGGCCAGTTTCCAGGGTGTTCCCTGCTAGGCGCCCTAGTTCCTGGGCGCCATTTTCAGGATGTTCCCAATTTTTTTTATAAAAACTGTTTCGCTATATCTTTTGACTCGGGCATCCGTTTTGAACGTTTCAAAAAGTGTTGGGAAGCTTTTTTGGTCGTCTACCTATGTGTCTTATTTTTAAAACAAAAACTTATTATTTTCTGGTGTTTTTCTGGGTGCCCAAGTGGCTGTCCCCGGTGGTCATTACAGTGACGTTGTAAAGCCGTATTGAGTCCTTTAAAAATCCTTTTTGTGTATAACCAACAGTTTTAACGCTTTAGTGTCAAAATGGGTGATTATGACGATGATGCCCTTAGTGGCTAGTTAAAGGACGTTTTTGCCCTTAGTGGCTAATATTATTGATGATGATGTGTAAATGACGATGATGCCCTTAGTGGCTAGTTAAATGACGTTTTTGCCCTTAGTGGCCCATATTATTGATGATGATGTGTAAATGACGATGATGCCCTTAGTGGCTAGTTAAATGACGGTTTTGCCCTTAGTGGCTATTGTTTGATTGATGACGATTATAAATAAGTGACGATGAGGCCCAAAAGGCTAAGCGACGATGATAATAAGCGACGATGGAATAATAGCGATGTTGTTGTGTGTAATTATAAACTGACAGGTGCTGTGCCTTTTATTTGGCAAATTGGTAAGTGACGGGTCACATAGTTGACTGTAATTGTGTTGTGTGTGGTGCATATCATAGTGTCTCATGTATTCGATGTGCATGAACCCAGCGACGATGAGGCCATAAAGGCTAAGCGACGATGAAGCCTTAAAGGCTAAGCGACGATGATGAAAGGTACCTCATGCATATGCCCGCGAGTGGGTTGCATTTCATATAGTCACATGACATCGTGATGAGTTGTTGTTTTGACGAAATTGATGACTGTGATATGGTTACTCTAGTGCTGTGACTTTGACTTATTGCTTATCATATGATTTATTATATGAATTGAATTGGACTCACCCTTCTGTTTGAATGTTACCCCTATGCGGTAACGTGCAGGTGATCACGAGTGAAGACCTAGGTATCTTCACTAATTTGAGTCGGGTCGTCATGCTCTGATACGTAGCACTCAGGGGGGAAACGAACTCGATGTTTTTAAGACCATTTTAAATGTTATGTGTTATTTGATGGTTTCTCCTTATTTTATTTTCCGCTGCGTAGTTGGTTTTATTGATGTTAAGGTAGTGGTGACGATGACTGATGCTTGAGGTTTTCCCCATTGGGGGCGTGCTACGTATTGCACAATTATTGATGTTGAACTGTTTTATTGAAGTACGATGTTTTATTCGAAGTATGTGTAACATTCCTTGCGATGAAAGAAATTTTGAAAACTCTGATTTTTACAAACAAATTAACGGGTAGAAAAGGGGTGTTACACCCCCACCCCCACTAACATTGCTTATAAAAAAAATGTCAAAACTGGCCATCATCTTCACCTTGGCTCTTCTATTCACCTTAACCTATGCCTCCCGTCTTAACCTTGGATTTAACTATGCCTATGAGGTAAACTCTTTTCTTCCTTTTCCTTTGTTTTTTAATTTGTTGGTTATCATGTTGTTGATGCATAGTATCCACCAGTTTTTTCGGTAACTAATCTACACCGAGAAACCTGGCTAGACAACTGTTTATTCGGCTTTGCCAATCCTTGAGATTTTGAAATGAAATCTGAACCCAAAATTACCGTTTGGACCAACCCTTATTGGTGGAGAAATAGAAAAGTCATATTAGTTAATGTTACCACAATTTGATGTTTGTCACTTGGTATTTGATTTGTGTTATGAGAATTTCCATGTTTCAATTTAAGGATACTATGGATAACAAGGCATCAAGGGCAATGATGGAAGATGAGAGTTGTGAAGGAGAAAAGAAAGAAGGATGTTTGACAAGGAAGACGCTAGATGACTACGCTTTTACCCAACCTCCCTACCATGGGGTGCCCTCCTACAATGCCCCAACCCACCCTCCCCCAAAAAATGTACCATAAAGCAATTATGTTGGCATAATAAAAATACTGTGGTTGAATTTTACTTTTTTGTTTGCTTTCGTTGAACTATGTGTTAGTATGAGTTTGAATATATTGTGTTCCAGAGAAGCTACGTAACATTGAGATCACAAATTTGAATTTGTAAAAGTCTATTTCACCCCTCTCCATTTCCATCTAACCATAGTGCGACAAGAAGTTTTGCCAAACCCATTAACCTCAGGTTGTTGGGGTTATTGTTGTTTTCTCAGCACTTTTCGTTCAACTTAAAGCCTAACATAACTGACCAAACCAACGTTGTTAGGCCGCATATTTTCATGGTTACTCGGGATTGAATACGAAATCTCTGTTTTGCGTGTATTCATTTATAGGCTTAAATGTCATTTTGTTCCCTACAAATAGAGTAAACATCCATTTTGGTCCCTACAAAATGTTTTTTTTAAAATAGCCCTTGCAAAATTTATAATTTTTCATTTTGGTCCCGGCAAAAAGCTTTAAAAAGACCTCGACGACCAAAAAATAAGTTTAACTTTTACAATGGTTTTAAAAAAAATAATTGTAGGACCAAAATGGATATTCATTGTATTTGCAAGGGCTATTTTAGTAGTTATGTAATTTGAACAAAACAACTCAATATCTAGCAATTGATTTAATATTTTAAATAGGTCTATCTATCCAGTGACTTATGAGTTTAATGAACAGGTATCAATGGTATCAAAGCTAGATAGATCAAGAACATTAAACGATAACATATATGAAAGCTACGATAGTCTACAAGGTGTTTCTGATCTAAAACAAAAAGCTATACTAAATGGTTATGATATGTTTGATTTTTGTATTAAAGAATTTTCTGAATTGAAGAGTCTAATTTTCAGAAAATTCTTTAATACAAAAATCAAACATATCATAACCATTCAGTATAGCTTCTTGTTTTAGATCAGAAAAACCTTGTAGTCTATCGTAGCTTTCATATATGTTATCGTTTAATGTTTTTGATCTATCTAGCTTTGATACCATTAATACCTGTTCATTAAACTCATAAGTCACTGGATAGATAGACCTATTTCTTATGGCTGACTCTTCGTCTGCTATCTTTACGATTCTTTTTATTAATTCTAGTCTCGCTTTTATTAAATCGTAAACTTGTTCTTCGTTTTCATTTATTCTTTTTATATTTTCTATTATTATAGATATGAAATCTATAATAGCATTATATTCTTTTACTCTTTTACTTCCATATCTTATATTAACTGGGTTTATGAAAACAGTTTCTTCTTCTCTTAGATCTCAGTTTTTAAAGGCTTGCTCTAAAGAAAAAGAGGGAATAGCAGGTTCTTCTAGTTCATTGTCTAGAACTTCATGCATATTTTCTACTTCTTCATTCACTCCATTAATTTCATTCATGTATTCTTCATAATCTATATTATCTATGTGGTAATTTTTGTCATCTTCTTGGTGCTCGTCTATATAACCGTTAAACTCAGAAGACGTTACTGAACTCATTTTAAGAAAACATTTCTTACTTTCTTTTTAAGCAAAAAATTATTCCGTTTACAGAAGTTTTTTAATCAAAATAACAACAAAGACATATCTTGAAAGTTTAAATGGGCCTTACCTCGCTTCCTTTAGAGGATATAAGCTTGCCATCCAACACTCGCCTTAAAAACGACTACCCGGCTATGAAATGGCGGAACAAAGTGGACCTCGGGCTCTCTGTCGTTCTGAGGGAATTAGATTTGGCTCACAACTCTCGTTTTGATATATCAAGTCCTTATCTAACTACGTAAACTTGAGGGAAGAACTAGGCTGTAAAAGATTTCAGAAACTAAGGTTTATTTAAAACATGGCACACATATTACTATACATAGGGTTGGTTGTGCATTCGATGATCACAAATGGAAAAGAGAGCGGGTTTACTCTTGGGCGCTTATTTCTTCGTCGATTATTGGTGTTGCATCTTTGGTGGTGTACTCTTGGGTGCTTATTTCTTCGTCATTGAGAGTGCCTATTTTCACAAAATATACGACATCTCCTTCTTGATCTGGACTTGCAGTATATATTTCAACAAAAATTGTTCTCTTGGGGTTGACACCTCTTATATATCCTTGGATTCTCAAAATAATGGGTTCCGGGAAGTGTTTTAACTTGGATAAATCATTTTTTGGTTCTATATAAATTGAGTCAATAAATCCGAACCTTAGTAGGTCAGTGAGGAGGGTAATATCCTCCCAATCGTCTAAAATTATTAGGATTCTTGGATAAATACCTTTATATTCAATAATATAATTTTCAAGGTTTCTTGGGTTTCCTTGGTAAATATAGTTGACCAGACTTTGATAAATTTCCTTAAATTTATCAATTGGTTCTCTAGCAGGTGAATTTACTAGCTTGTCTTTGAAGGAGCTAACGAACTTTAGCTTTCTTGGTTCTCTTTTTTCGTTTTCCAAAAAACTGGAACTTGGTTTTTCAATTGGTTTTTCTTTAGGAGATACTGGGTATTGATGTAATTCAAGTACCTTAAGTATTTCTTTCTTGGTTTTTATAAAGTATTCGGAAAAACTTTCCATCTTGGAGTCAATCTTGACAAAATATTCATAGACAGGAGAAATTTCAAGAAGAAATGGTTTAAAAGAGAAAACAATAGTAGGCATAAAAAATATGATAATAAAAAATATAAAGATAAGTCAGTAAAAAGTTGTACTTGTTTTCTATGCAAAGAAGAAGGACACTATGCAAACCAATGTCCAAAACGTAACACTCAGAATGTCAAAATACTAGAAATAATAGATAGCTATGGTTATGAACCTATAGAATCTGATATAGAATCAGATTATAGCATTTATAGTGTTAGTATAAACTCAGGAAGTTCGAGTGATGATGAATAGAGACTTTGAAGAAATTGATGAAAACAAGGTTGATTTCTCTAATGTTCAGGAATTTGAAAAATTAGAAGAAATTAAAAGAATGGATTTAGACATAGAACCTACAAGAAATCTACTAGAAAAATATGGAAAGTATATAGGAAGAAATGTTAGAATTCAAAAACTCCACGAATCTAGTGTGGAAATAGGAACTGCCAAGAGAAAAGGAAGAATCCCTCTAATTACTAGAGATATATTAAATTCAGCCCTAAAAAATTTAGGAAAAGAAAAGAAAAAATCTATGAAGGTAATAGATTTAATAAAGGTTCAAGTTATGATAAAAGGATACTTTCAAGAGAAATTAGATTCGCCTATAGCAGTGTAACATCCCCTAACTAGCTAACTTAATTTACTTAAAGTAGCGAAAAGGTTAAGGTAATCATCGGCTAAGTCGAGTATTTAGCGCAAAAGTTTCGTCGTGAATTTAGTTAATTGCATAGGCTATTTAATTATATGAAGTTGAAGTAAATAATTGTAGTCATGCATAATCAAAATAAGGTATTAAGATAGGAAATTATGGGAGGTTAGTTGGATGTTTAAGGCTGATGGGAGTCATAGGAAATAGAAAGGTTAAGTGAGGGGCAAATCTGTCCTTTCCCCCATACCATATATATAAGATTGCTTCCAGCTGAAAAACCAAAAACTGAAACATTGAACCAATTCTGGAAATCAGAAACAAGAAGAGGGAAAGGAAGGGTAGGCGTGAGAGAGAGGGGAAAGTTGAAGAAAAGGAAGATCACAAAATTGTGGATGCATGTAGCATCCAAAACCATCCCTGAGTTCCTGTCATTCTCCTCTTCCCATTGATAGAAATTTCGAAGTCATCCCTTCCCCATAGCCCAAATCACCATTTTCGACCCACAAAGCTTCATAGAGCCAAAAATGGAGTTGTAGTGCTTCTAGTGGGTTGCATGTCATCTTAGAGCTAGAATAGAACCTTGGGAGACATCACCTTGCTGTTTGAAGATATTAGAGAAGAGGGTCAGTAGTTCAAATTGCTGGCATTCGAATTGGAGAGGGCGTGGAGTTCGTGAGAACGAGTAGGACCGTTGCGGAGCAAGTTCGTGTACATTCGGTGTCGTTGAACTCCAAGTGTTTCAGAATTTGCGTGATTGACATCAAGAATGTTTCCCCCACTAGGGAATGTGCATATTTTAGGAGTCTTCACCTTTTCGCAAAACCGTTTTTCTAAAAGCTGCGACTGATAATAACAAGTTATGTGTTTGATTGCTGAAATGTGCTGAATTGAATGGTATATGCATGCTGTACTATATTGCTATAATATATGGTTCTAATGCGTGTTTAAGTTTGGGTCTCGATCGGAAGGGATTTTGGAATCGGAACGGAATGGAAAAACTTATGAAAAGTCTATTTCTGGAAAACTGATAGAGACGCACGGATCGTGTGCCTATGAGCACGGGTCGTGCGCCTCCATCTGATACTACAAGAGCTGGATTTTAAACAACGCACGGATCGTGCGCCTAGTCGCACGGGTCGTGCGTAAGTTTCTGGAACTTTATACAATTTCATTGGATAACGCCCGAATCGTGCGCCTAGTCGCACGGGTCGTGCGTATCTTTCTGGAAATTTTCTACAAGTTGTTCAACAACGCACGGGTCGTGCATCTATACGCACGGGTCGTGTGATACCTTCTGACTTTCAAATTCAAAAATGCCTTTTATCCATTCCAAATGATTCCAATCCTCTTCTAATCTATTCCCCAGGGTCCCCCAACAATGTAAGAATACCAATCTCATGAGATTAGACATGTTTGGTAGCAAACTTGTGTTTCATGAATGAAACGGAAAACCGCACTTAGAGAACGCGTAAGAATATATGTTAAGGAATAATTACACACGGTACTGGACTGATATTATACATGGTATTTGACTGATATGACTAACAGCCCATTGCGGGTACATGAATTGATAATGTATAATAAATACAAGAGGAAAAAGGGTGACGACCCTTAGAGGTTAGCATACTAGGGGAGGGGAAGTCATGAGCCCCAAAACCTAGACTCAAGAATGTTTCCCCCACTAGAAATAGCGGGATGGGTTCACCAAAGTCAAAGAAGTACCTATAAAATAGGTAGACTGAGGTGTTATGCTAAAAACATGGAACAAAAGATTGTATGCTTCATGTGTCGCTTAGGAGGGCCATGAGCATAAAGGTTACTGGAACTTAATATATTTCCACGTGGTTGCTTTTTAGGACCACGAGTTCAAAACAAGGCATAATGAACCGTTAGAGTTAGTAAGGGGTCTCGATAGGACTCACTGAGATAATGTTTATCTCACCCTTCATATTTGTGGTTTTTACAGAGAAACAGGGGAAAGCAAAGGCGGTAAAGCACGGTTAGCCGGTGTGACTCTTGGAGTCATTGAAGACTTTAATTTCATGTTTTAGACCTTTGTCCCATTTATTGTTTCTATGTTTCGATTGTATAACGATCATGTATCAGTTGTAAATCGTTTCCGCTACCTTTTGTTTTGAGTATTGAACACCAGGATTTTGTACAAGTCTTAAGTTTCTGGAACTTAAGCATTTTTAGGAAGTTTATGAGGTTCAGAGAACCATTTGATATGTATTATCGGAAGTTTTAGTTGTGTTCAATATTTCAATAACAGGAAGTTACTCTGACGTATGCCATTTAGTGCATCTCGGCGATTCTATATGTTAGAACTTATCGGGGTGTTACAAGCAGCATATTTAATAGATGAAAGAATCATGCATAATGTTCAAGATGCATTGTTTGGTGCTGTAATGGGTAATTTATATTATGGAAAAATTTTATTTGAATATGAGCCCAATTTTAGTATCTCTATTAATGATAAAAATTTAGATAAGGCATTAGTACTATATCATAAATTAGACAATTTCGAAATGCCAAAAGGGAGCCATTGTTATTTTATAACATATAGAACCATCTTTGGTATTAGTCCTAGTCATCATACTATGAAGTTCAAACCAGATAAAATAAGCTTTAAAAATATATTTGATGGAGTCATAGATTGGATCCCCCTAAAAAGATTAAATCCAGAACAATTAACCTATATAGATGAAATAAGAACTGACGAAATAGCTAAAGAAACCGAAAGGTTCTCTGAAATAATAGGTAATAAGGATTTAGGTATTATCAAAAGATGTGAGTCCTCGAGAGCTCAACATAAAGGAAAAGCTATTTTAGAATCGTCTAGAAGAAGTCTGGATCTAACAGAGAAAAAGGGAATTGGGTATTCCCAGTATTACATAGAAATAGGAATAAAATTAGGAAAAAACCCAATTAAATGTCTAATAGATACAGGAGCTTGCACTAGTCATATAACCATAGACTTAGTTCAAGGTCTACCTATTAAAGAATTAGACAATAAATACTACTATTTAGATTACTATAATAATAAGAGACACATAACCCACAAAGTTGATATCACTCTAATTATAAAAGAAAATGAAATACCCCTATCCATTGAAGTTGAGGATAGCGTAAGTACTTAATTTCTTTTCGGAATGAATTTCCTAAGTTGTTTCGAAGACTATACAATCAAAGATAAAAATATTGAAATAGTTTATAATGGAAAGACAATCACTGTTAGTCGAGTGTAAAAAGATAAATCAAAAGAAGAACCTAGTAGTTATTGAAGTAATTCATGAAAGGAAAATCTATCATGCCCTAATCGATTCAGGTTCAGGTATTAGTCTAACTAGTCATCTCTTTACTAATAAAAAAGAGATACAAACTATAAAGGGAAGAGATGTACATAATAAAGAATCTATTTTTAATCAAGGATATACAGATCTTTGGATCATTGTTGGGGAGCTAAAAGTTAGATTTGATAAAATCTACTATTATCCCAATATTGTTTATGATCTCCTTATAGGACAAGATTTTATAGATAGAAATTTACCTTATATGGTAAATGAAACAAAGATATACTTTACTAGCCCTTGTGGAACACAATTTTCTACAAAAAGAATTAATCAACCTTACAGACATATATACAGACACAGCCAGCGTGGTGGTATTACTATCCCACTATACTTAAACACCCAAGTTTTTGATATAAAACCCAAAATTTTACAATTACTAGAAGACTGTTATGAAGAAAACCCACAAGCCTTTATTAAAAGAAAAAAGTATTTTGCAAAAAATAATTTATTAACTGATACACCTATTTGTGAAAAACCTATGATTTACACTAAAGAAGATGAGAAAGATTACGAAAAAATTATAGAGAAACATTTGAAATATAAACTAATAAAAGAAACTAAGAGTTCATACAACTCAGCAAGTTTCTTGGTAAGAAATCATAATGAAGTAAAAAGAGGAGAACCAAGAATGGTTATCAATTATAAGCCTTTAAATAAAATTGTAAAAAATTATCCTTATCCCCTACCACGAAACGATATGATTTATGAAAAAATAAAAAATGGAAAGATATTCTCAAAATTTGATTTAAAATCAGGTTTTTATCAAATATTATTAGAAGAAGATAGCAAAGAATGTACAGCCTTCAGTACCCCACAAGGAAGGTATGAATGGAATGTTCTACCTATGGGATTAAAAACCAGTCCAGGTATCTTCCAAGAGAGACTTGATAAAATCTTTAAAGATTGTTACGATTTTAATATTATTTATATTGATGACATTCTGATATATAGCAAAGACATTAAAGAACACAATAAATGGTCTAGTTCTTAGTAAGAAAAAAGCCGAGATTGCAAAAGAAAAAATTGAGTACCTAGGCTTAACTATAGATAAAGGAGTAATAGAGCTCCAGTCACATATTTCTGAAAAAATAATAGAGTTTCCACGTCAACTAGAAAATATTAAGCAAGTTCAATCCTTTTTAGGACACATTAATTATGCTTCTCAATTTATAAAAAACTGTGCAAAGCTAAAAAATAAGTTACAAGATAAAATTAAGAAAGGAAAGGTTTTTGAATGGACCGACGAAGACACTAACCAAGTCCAGCAGATCAAGCAAAAGGTAAAAAATCTAGACAAACTACCTTTACCTAAAGAAGAAGATGAACTCTATATAGAAACAGATGCCTCTGATAAATACTGGGGTGCAGTATTAAGAAGACAAGGTGATGATATTATCCTTAGATACACCTCGGGAACTTTTAAAGGAGCTGAGCATAACTATGATATAAATGAAAAAGAAGTTCTAGCAATTATAAACACAATAGAATCTTTCAAAATATGGTTAGCCAGAAAAGATTTTATTATCAAAACCGATAATACCCAAGTAAAAGCCTTTTTAGAAAACAAAATCAAAGATAATATTGTCAACCGAAGAAGAATCAGATGGCAAATGAAAGTAAGTCCGTTTACTTTTAAAGTGATATATATAAAAGGGATTAACAACTGTTTTGCAGATCAATTATCCAGACCAAATGGATGATCCAAATCAATTCCAAGAAGACCAGAAGAATGTTATATCCGACAAGCTTGACGAAATAAACCATCAATTCCATTCGATGGCCTCTAAGGTAGATGAATATTTTGTCAAGATTGACTCCAAGATGGAAAGTTTTTCCGAATACTTTATAAAAACCAAGAAAGAAATACTTAAGGTACTTGAATTACATCAATACCCAGTATCTCCTAAAGAAAAACCATTTGAAAAACCAAGTTCCAGTTTTTTGGAAAACGAAAAAAGAGAACCAAGAAAGCTAAAGTTCGTTAGCTCCTTCAAAGACAAGCTAGTAAATTCACCTGCTAGAGAACCAATTGATAAATTTAAGGAAATTTATCAAAGTCTGGTCAACTATATTTACCAAGGAAACCCAAGAAACCTTGAAAATTATATTATTGAATATAAAGGTATTTATTCAAGAATCCTAATAATTTTAGACGATTGGGAGGATATTACCTTCCTCACTGACCTACTAAGGTTCGGATTTATTGACTCAATTTATATAGAACCAAAAAATGATTTATCCAAGTTAAAACACTTCCCGGAACCCATTATTTTGTGAATCCAAGGATATATAAGAGGTGTCAACCCCAAGAGAACAATTTTTGTTAAAATATATACTGCAAGTCCAGATCAAGAAGGAGATGCCGTATATTTTGTGAAAATAGGCACTCTCAATGACGAAGAAATAAGCGCCCAAGAGTACACCACCAAAGATGCAACACCAATAATCGACGAAGAATGGATCACCGAGAGAAAAGCACTTGGATTTCATGTGCTATTAATGGTAATGAAGCAAACCTATGATCAAGGCAAGTTTTGGAGTTATTCCATGACTGAAAAGGCCATAGTAATATGTAAAAAATGTAACACCCCGTTAATTTCTAACTTGTAGAAACTACCGAAGCGCACGACTGGCATACATCAGAGTGACTTTCCTTTCAAAATATTGAACACATACTAAACTTCGATGAATTACTCATCAAACGTACTTACATAACTTAACAGAATATAAATAAAGTCGGTCCTTACACCCTCAACTAGTGTTCAATACTCAAAAACCGAAAGTCTGCGGAAGCGATTTACAACTTGAAAGACATAAGTCGTACAATCGAATAGTCTTAAGATACTGAATAGAAATACAGAAATACAAAGGAAACTGAAATACAAGACATAATGAAATAAAGATAGCGGGAGCTCCTCAAGCGTCTCCAGAATTCTACCCTAACTTGTAATGCTCATATCTTGAGCTACACAAGTCCAAATGCAACCATTCCAAAGCCAAAATGACAAGTATTCAATCTAGTTTCTAAAAAGGCAAGTTATATAATTTGTGGATGCCTAAATCATGCCCAGTTATAGAATTACTGAACCTATTCTAGAACATTCAGAAACAGTGAAATTGGCTAAACAATCAACACCAAGCAATCACCAAATTATTCCATTGACTCAATTCAGATTATATAACATATGAAACTCAATCCTAGTGAGTATAGAACTCACCTAATGAGATGAAAATCACACAATCACGAATCCCTCGGTTGACACGGCGACGAACACTACGAACGGTCCTCGAATTCGCTCCAAGGTATCACGAACTTTCCTAGGATTTGCTTCTGACTTTGAGACAGCAGCCACACAAGATCCCAGCCACTGAAATTCTTCCCCAACCCACATGCAACTCTTCTAACCACTTCCAAAGCACTAAGGAAACCCAACTAAGCCATGAAACCTCTATTTCTTCATCAATGGAGGTGTAGTGCGAAAATGGTAGATGGAATGAGATGATGATTCAGTAGATAAAATTAGTAACAATGGAAAGAGGAAGAAAAGTGGAGTGTGATTCTGGTTCCTGATCAAACATGCATGGAGGTTCAGCTTTCTTCCCTCCTCTTCTCTCCTCTTTGCAAACTCCCCCTCTCAACCTCTCTAATCCTTCTATTTTCAGATTCTGGAAAATGAAAGAAGAAGTGAAATGGGTGCTGTTTGTGAACTAGTGTGATGGCTGGGTCAGCTGGCCACTTAAATGGGTGGGGAGTTACTAATATACCCCTTGGCTACTTATTCCTTCATAAGACTTCTACTAGCCCTAATAACTCAACTTGATGTTAATAAATTTTTAATTAAACACGAAATGCTCATAATAATTCAATCAAGCAATTCACTTTTAAAACGATTTATTTTCAACCAAGTCAATAAATCACTAAATAATAATTTACGCCAAATAATTTAAATAGCGAAAATTGGGGATACTACAAAAAAGATAAAAGCCAACAGCCAGGAATACTAAGAACCCTACAATTATTCACACAAAAGATTGAGAAAAATAATTTCCGAGGTCAGAAGGAAACTCATCAACAGTTCTGCAAAATAGTCAAGACAAGTGGGGACCACAAATGCCATTATTGCAGAGACAAGATATAAAGCAAAAGATGACCAACGAAGACAAGCAGGTGGCCGATAAAGTTTAAAGAAAAAGCAGAACCCATGTGAAGAAAGCAGAAAAGCAAAGTAACCGACAAGAAAAGTAACTTCCACGTCAAAAGCAGATTCCATTCAGAAGATAAAAAGTATTCAGAGTTAAGTAACCCAAGTTACTTTTGTAGTATGGTTAATAAGTGTGTAGGGGTCTATATAAACCCGCTCTCTTTTCCATTTGTGGTCATCGAATGCACAACCAACTCTATGTATTGTAATATGTGTGCCATGTTTTAAATAAACCTTAGTTTCTGAAATCTTTTAAAGCCTAGTTCTTCCGTCAAGTTTACTTAGTCAGATAAGGACTTGATATATCAAAACGAGAGTTGTGAGCCAAATCTAATTCCCTCAGAGCGACGGAGAGCCCGAGGTCCATTTTGTTCCGCCATTTCATAGCTGGGTAGGCGTTTTTAAGGCGAGTGTTGGACGGCAAGCTTATATCCTCGAAAGGAAGTGAGGTAAGGCCCATTTAAACTTTCAACATATGTCTTTGTTGTTATTTTGAGTAAAAAACCTCTGTAAATGGAAGAATTTTTTGCTTAAAAAGAAAGTAAGAAATGTTTTCTTAAAATGAGTTCAGTAACGTCTTCTGAGTTTAACGGTTATATAGACGAGCACCAAGAAGATGACAACAATTACCACAGAGATAATGAAGATTATGAAGAATACATGAATGAAATTAATGGAGTGAATGAAGAAGTAGAAAATATGCATGAAGTTCTAGACAATGAACTAGAACCTGCTATTCCCTCTTTTTCTTTAGAGCAAGCCTTTAAAAACTTAGATCTAAGAGAAGAAGAAACTGTTTTCATAAACCCAGTTAATATAAGATATGGAAGTAAAAGAGTAAAAGAATATAATGCTATTATAGATTTCATATCTATAATAATAGAAAATATAAAAAGAATAAATGAAAACGAAGAACAAGTTTACGATTTAATAAAAGCGAGACTAGAATTAATAAAAAGAATCGTAAAGATAGCAGCCGAAGAGTCAGCCATAAGAAATAGGTCTATCTATCCAGTGACTTATGAGTTTAATGAACAGGTATTAATGGTATCAAAGCTATATAGATCAAGAACATTAAACGATAACATATATGAAAGCTACGATAGACTACAAGGTTTTTCTGATCTAAAACAAGAAGCTATACTAAATGTGTTACCAAGTGGCTTCAGTCTCAAGAGGGGGGGTGAATTGAGATTTAAAAAACTTTTCAGATCTTTTGAAAATGTTTTTCCCCTTTTCAATGACTTAGATCAATTTTCGCGCAGGTTAAGTGGAAGCGAAGGAATTAGAATATAAAGCAGTAAAGCGGTATAACAGTAAAGCAGGAAAGCAGTAAAGCACGCAGAGATTTATCCTGGTTCGGTCACCTCCTAGTGACCTACGTCCAGTCCTCACACCCTTGTGAGATTTTCCACTAAAACAACAACAAGGCTTACAGGTGCCTTGGAAAACCTTTACAGACTCAGGCACTCTCCTCCTAGGATACCCCACCTATAGAGAGCCCTCAGATCTAATATAACAATAACAAGAGATACCCCACCCCTGTTACAATCAACTGCCCTAGAAAGATACCCCACTTCCTAGTACATGCAGCTACCCTAGAGAGATACCCCACTCCCTAGAACAAAACACAACAATTAAATAATAAACAATTGTAAATGCAGAAATACCTCTAGTGTAGGCAGATATTACAACTTGAAGAATACAACCCCAACTAACTCTTAGCAACAGATCAGCTCAGACAGACCAACGGTACGTGACGAGCAAAAGTATAAGCGTGAAGAGTTTTCTCAAGAGTTTTCTGTTTCATGCAAGTGGGTTGAGTTGTGTGTTCTGTGTAAAATGAATCGTGAAGCACTGCCTATTTATAGGCTATGAGGATTTCATTTTTACGTTGAAAATAATGTAGGAATCGATTCTTTGTTAAAATGTATTTGATCTAGGAATCGATTTATTTAGGTAAGGAATCGATTTTATCTTTGTTTGTAAAATATGGGAAATCGATTCTTGAGTGCCATGGAAAGCTAGGAATCGATTCTATACTTAGTGAAAATATGTAGGAATCGATTTTCAGCTTGCCTGAGACAAGTGGGAATCGATTCTCAGTTTGTGTGCAAAAGGTTGGGAATCGATTCTTCCCTTAAAAAATATTTGGCTCAGAAATCGATTTATGTACTGAAAGTACATGACCTGAAAATCGATTTATAGCTTTTCTATTTTACCTGAAAATCGATTTTGATATTTGTTTATGCATGAGGAAATCGATTTTGTTATTTTAAAGGTGATAGAAATGTTTACGTAGATATGCATGCACCTTTAAAAAACTTTGTGAGTGTGTGAGACTTTGAGATACGAGCTGACCTTTTGAAAGAGCTTACACTTTTTCCTAAGACACACCCAAACCCTAAGGACTACCCTTATATTTAAGGACTACCCTTAAACTTGAATCTTCAGTTCTTGGCTTGCTTGTCTTGGATTGTGACTTTGACGTTTAGTCACTTTTATTGACTTTGACCGTCAATCTTACCTTTGTCTTTTTCATCATCAAAACACATCCTGCAATATCAGGTTACCTGCAACACAAGGTATCCACAAAATGGTTATGATATGTTTGATTTTTGTATTAAAGAATTTTTTGAATTGAAGATTGTGGCGGAATGCTACAAAATACAAATGGAAAATTGGATAGAATACAAACTAAACATAATAAAAGGATCAGAAAAAGAAATATTAGAACAGATACACACTATTTTACAAGGTTTAGAATTATGAATCGTATTCAAATACTAAACACAGAAATAGAGACCCTAGAAAGAAAACAGAGTACACAAGTTTTTATGAAGTTAATAAACCCAGAAAAATTAGACTCTATAAACGAACAGTTACAAATCATTAAAAAACAATTAGAAGTAACAAACATACTACTAAATAAAGAATATGTTAATAGAAAAATCGAGCAAGTAATAGGAAAACCCCCTGAAGAAGATAATAGACAAAAGGAAATAATAAAATTAATTAAAGAAAATGAACGTAAGATGTCACCAACGATATTAGGGGTAACACCCCGATAATTCTAACATGTAGAATCACCGAAATGCACTAACTGGCATACATAAGAGTAACTTCCTGTTATTGAAATATTGAACACAACTAAAACTTTTGATAATACATATCAAATGGTTCTCTGAACCTCAAACTTCCTGAAAATGCTTAAGTTTCAAAACTTAAGACTTGTACATAATCCTGGTGTTCAATACCCAAAACATAAAGTAGCGGAAACGATTTTACAACTTAAACAATGAAAGTTATACAATCGGTGACATAACTAAATAAAAATACAAAGGGCTAAGCGGAAATCCAATTTCCAATAGTTCCATGAGTCACACCAGCTAACCGTGCTTAGTCGCCTTTGCTTTTCCCTGTCTCTCTGTAAAAACCACAAATATGAAGGGTCAGATAAACATTATCTCTGTGAGTCCTATCGAGACCCCTTACTAACTCTAGCGGTTCATTATGCTTTACTTTGAAATCGTGGCCCTAAAAGCAACCACGTGGAAATACATTAAGCGACACATGAAGCATACAATATTTTGTTCCATGATTTTAGCATAACAACTCAGCCTACCTATTTTATAGGCACTTCTTGAGTTTGGTGAACCCATCCCGCTATTTCTAGTGGGGGAAACATTCTTGAGTCTAGGTTTTGGGGCTCATGACTTCCCCTCCCCTAGTATGCTAATCCTCTAAGGGTCGTCACCCTTTTCCTCTTGTATTTATTATACATTATATATACATGTACCCGCAATGGGCCGTCAGTGATTTCAGTCATGTACCATTTATCCATCCACGAGGGAAGGCATTTTACCGTGAATTAACATTTCTTGACTTATGTTCTCCCGCGTTCTCTAAGTACGGTTTTCCGATACGTTCATAACACACAAGTTTTCTATCAAACATGTTCAATTCCGTGATATCAGTATCTTTACCTTGTTGGGGAACCGCGGGGAATGGATGAGAAGAGGACTGGAATCATTTGGAATGGATAAAAAGGTACTTTGAATTTGAGGATCAGAAGGTCTCACACGAACCGTGCGTGTAGGCGCACGATCCGTGCGCTGTTGAATAAAGTTGTAGAAGCTTTCAGAAAGATACGCACGACCCGTGCGACCAAGCGCACGATCTGGGCGTTGTTGAATAAAAGTTCCAGAATGATAGGCACGACCCGTGCGACTAGGCGCACGATCCGTGTGTGTTTAAAAAATTCAGTTCGTGTAGCATCAGATGGGGGAGCACGACCCGTGCACAGAAGCACACGATCCGTGCGTCTCCATCAGTTTTCCCAGAAAGCAGACTTTTCATGAGTTGTTCCATTCCATTCCGATTCCAATTTCCCTTCCGATCGAGACCCAAACATAAACACACATTATAGCAGTATAATACAGCAGGCATATTCAATCCAATCCAGCACATTTCAACAATCAAGCACATCACTTATCGTTTAAAATCACTGTTTTAGAAAACGGTTTCCGATTCATTTCCTGTCGAGACTAAGAACACACAACACTTAATTTTCGAAAATGTGGAGACTCAGAAACACACACACATCCCCTAAGCGAGTTATAGAACTCACCTCTTGCGATGACAATCGCAACAACAACAGCAAACAGAGTTTCTACGACCACGAGATGTCCCGAACGTTCCCAAATTCGAGTCTTATGCGCCAGCAATGTCCAAGTTCAACCCAAAGCTACTAAACCTTCTTCCTAATGCTTGACAAACACAATATTGGCTCTGAACTACTTCAAACTAGCTACCCATCCAACATGCATGTCACATTCATCCCCTAGACTCCATTTTTTTTGACTAAGTGGAGCTTTGGTGTTCTTCAATGGTGATTTGTGATGGAGGAAGATGTTGGCTTTAAAAGTTGTATCAGCAGAAAGAGGAGAATGTGAGGATTATGAAAGTGTGGATAGATGAAACATGCATGGAGGTTGTGGCTGGTTTCCTTCCTCCTTCCTTCTCCCTCTCTCTCGCCCTTTCTCTCTTCCTTTCTCCGGTTTTCAGATTCTCAAATTTCTGATTGTTTTGTCAAATGAAGTGGGTTGGCTGGGTCTTAAGGGTAGGTGACCAGCTGATTCACTCATCTAGAGTAATTGACAGAAGTTCCCTTCACTTAATAAGCACAAAGACCACAGTACCCTTCCCTATTAATGTCCACCTAAAATACTCCTAATTCCTCACTTAAACTTTAGTCCCTTGACCTAACATAAGAACTTAATTAGGCACAATGGTAACTCATTTATTTCAACCTCATGTAATTAAATAGCCTATGCAATTAACTTAATTCATGATGAACCTCTTGCGCTAAATACTCGACTTAGCCGATGATTACCTTAACCTTTTGCTAATTTAATTAAATTAAATTGGCTAATTAGGGAATGTTACAATCACCCCAACTTTTAAAATTTTTTCCTCAAAATTGACAAAACGTACCTCAATCGAACAGATAGGGATATTTCACCCGCATGTTCTCCTCTACTTCCCATGTTGCTTCGTCGAGCGTAGCACCGTCCCAAAGCACCTTGACAATGGGAATTGATCTCGTTCGGAGCGTTTTCTCGCCACGTTCGATGATCCTGATTGGAGTAGGCTGATAGGATAAATCCGGCTGATGTCAATCGCCTCATAACTTAATGGTTGATCCGGATCATGAATATACTTCCTTAACTGCGATACATGAAACACATCATGTAATCTGGACAATTCTGGAGGTAATGCAATGCGATACGCTACCGGCCCAACTCGCTCGATAATCTGGAAGGGTCCGACATACCGAGGACTGAGCTTCTTCGCTCGCAATGCGATACCGGTCCCGATGGTTGGAGAAAGTCTCAGAAAGACATGGTCTCCCTCTTCAAATTCTAACGGCCTTCTTCTCTTATCGGCATAACTCTTTTGTCGACTCTGCGCGGCTTTCATCCTTTCTCTTATCTGACGGATCTTCTCGGTAGTCTCACGGACCAAATCCGGTCCCAACAATCTCTGCTCACCTATGTCCCACCAACACAATGGTGTTCTACACTTCCTTCCATACAATGCTTCATATGGAGCCATTCCGATACTAGAATGGTAACTGTTGTTGTATGAAAATTACACCAATGGAAGATGATCCTCCCATCTGCCTCCACTATCGAGTACACAAGCCCTCAACATATCCTCCAATGTCTGAATTGTTCTCTCAGTCTGCCCGTCTGTCTGTGGATGGTAAGCGGTGCTAACACACACCGTTGTTCCCAACGCCATATTCAATGCTCTCCAAAATCGAGATGTGAACTTGGGATCTCGATCACAGATGATACTTGTAGGGATTCCATGCAACTTCACAATATTCTTGAGATACTCATCTTCTAACTTAGCAACCTTGTGATTCGAACGCACCGGAATAAAATGGGCGGACTTGGTCAGGCGATCCACCACTACCCAAATAGAATCATTTCCGGCCTGGGACCGTGGCAATCCCATGACAAAATCCATAGATATGCTTTCCCATTTCCATTCAGGTACATTCAACGGCTGTAACTGGCCACCTGGCTTCTGGTGCTCTATCTTAACCCTTTGACAAGTCAAGCATCGAGACACAAACTCTGCAATATCTACTTTCATGCCCGGCCACCAGTACAATTGCCTCAAATCTCGATACATCTTGGTAGACCCAGGATGTATTGAGAACTGACTCTTATGAGCCTCCGCTAAAACTTTCCTCTTCACATTCTCATCATTCGGTATGCAAATCCTACCATCAAAACAAATTACGCCATCACTGTCTTCGGTGTAACTCGGCAATCTCTTCTGCGCTTGCAGTCCTAAATCAACCTCTTGGACTAAGCGAATCAGATTTCTCAAAGGACTCGAAATCCGAATGTGACTCAACACCAATCTGTTCCTTCTTGCCTTAACTTTCAAATTGAGGTCTCTAAATGATTCCAACAAGGACATCTCATGCATCATCAACTCTGCCGTGTGGATAGACTTTCTGCTCAAAGCATCGGCCACAACATTAGCCTTACCAGGATGGTACTTTAATTCAAAATCATAATCTTTCATGAACTCTACCCATCTCCTCTGTCTGTTGTTCAGCTCCTTTTGGTCAAACAAATACTTAAGGCTCTTGTGGTCACTAAAGACTTCGAAACGAGACCCATACAGGTAATGTCTCCAAATCCTTAGGGCAAACACAATCGCTGCCAACTCTAGATCATGAGTTGGGTAATTCTCTTCATGCGGCTTCAACTGCCTGGAGGCATAAGCAACTACTTGTTGATTCTGCATTAGGACACATCCCAAACCCTTACCAGAGGCGTCGCAATAGATTTGGAATCCTACGGACGGATCTGGAAGAATCAGGACAGGTGCAGAAGTCAAACGATTCTTCAATCCCGCGAAAGAATTATCACAGTCTGAGTCCCAAACAAACTGTAACATCCTTAATTTTTAAAAACTCGTATTATGATGGCTAGGACCGATTAATTATTTGTGGGAATAATTAGTCGTGTCTCGGAGATTATTATTCGAGGAAAATTCCAAAGAAATTCCATTCCATAATTAATTGTGGCTTAGTCATGATTAATTAAAGTATTTGAGCTAAAGGGTAGTTTGGTCATTTCCATATCCTTTAGACCCTTAACCCTAATTACCCAGCATCAAATACATTCCTCAATTCCACAAGATCATAACCAAGATTTTTGAAGGAAATTATGGGTCAATGGTTATTTTAGAAGTGAATTAAAGTAAGGAAATCACTTAAGGGCATTTATGTCTTTTCCACTTTTAAGTGAAAACCCTTAGCTCACTACACTCCTGAGCCCTCCATTCATTTTTCACTTTCAGCTAGAAGGAAGAAAAGATATGAAAGAATTGAGAGAGGGAGGAGAGTACGAAGGTGTGGAGGAAGATGGAGTAGAAGGATAATTCTCCATTGTTGGTGCATGTGGCCATTCTTTACATCAACCTTCTGCATTTTTCCTCCTCTTTCTACTGATGTCAATCTTACAAGCTGAATCATCCTCATCTCCCCTCTACCATTTTCAGCCACTTAAGCTCCACAAGGAAGAAATGGAGTTTTGGCTCACTTGATGCCTTGCATGTGCAATAGAAGCTTGATGAAAGGCAAAAACTGAGCATGCATTGTGGATTGGAGAGTGTTTAAAGGTTGTGGAACTTCTGGTGTAGAAGATGAAAGCATCAGATTCGTAGTTGCAAGTGCTTTAAGTTGATGAGTTAAGATGATCAAGATTTCTGGGCGAAACCCGTTTCTGTACCCTTCAGTGTTTGCGTCGTATCTCTCCGTACGAACCTCCTATGATCTCGATTTTTGTTTATCTGGAAAGTAGACAAAAAGCTCTTCATTTTAGGCACAAGAATCGTATGATTTCATGGAGAAATGAGAGAGATATCCTATTCACAAGTTTTGGTTTCAGAATCAAACACTGTCCTGGACCAGTCATCTTGTTTTGGTGATATCTCCCAAACCTCTGGATGCATGCGTGTGAAAATTTGATCATCAGAAAGAAGACAAAATTATCTTCAAAATGGGCACTAATTTGAGTAGATTTGGTTACGGATTGACTGAGATAACTCTGTTTCAAAACTGCTCCTTGATTCTGGAAATTTGAAATAAATCTGGAAATAACGGTTCGTTGGATTAAGGGTTCGATTCGTCATAAGTCTCGAGGGTCGTCAACTCAAGTACCGGATGAGTGTTCAGTAGCAAGAATTTGATCGAGTTACTGGTGGTGCATGTGGGACCCATCGAGTCCAGATGCGGAGGCACTAGGAGCGTGTACGTGACTACGGGGATTGTTCGAGTGGTTACAATCCGGCCGTCCGTGTTTCGACGTGATTTCTCAGCAATCGTCAACCGGGTGAGTCTTACTCACGAATAGGGAATAAAAAGAGTTGAACATTTTGAATATTTTGAACTGTTTGTGTATTCCAAAAATCTGTTTAAAACCGAGTCCCGAAGGTTTCGAAAACAAATTCTGACTTTTCGCGAAAATACCTCTTTTCGTTTTATGAAAATCATGATACAATTGAAAGGATTTTTGGTGATGATTTTTGTATTGAATATATGTCTGGAATATTGTGGAATTTTCTGAGATTTAAGGGAATGAAGATTAGGAATCGAATGGAGAGCGAACGGAGAGCGATTGTGAGAAAAGGTGCGAGTTGAGCATCAGTACTGGAAGTTCTGTCCACTCGCGCGCCATTCGCGCGCAGGTCGCGCGCCGCGCGCCACTCTTGAATTGGGTTCTGTCCACTCGCGCGCCAGTCACGCGTGGGTTGCGCGCCGCGCGCCACTGTGACCCTTTTGATGCGTAATTCTGTTTTTCTCGTTCAACGCTCCGTTCAATCCCGAACCTTTTCTAATCTCTTTCCTAATTAATTTTAAGGTTGTTAACCTACTGAAATCACTATTTTGAAACCATTCAACTCATGTTTTTGGAAAAGAGTTTCGAAAACCTATTTGATCGAGAACGAAAACCATAGTGCGCGTGTGAGAACATCGGCTGATGACTACTGAATATGTATATGTTATATATGTCAACTGATATGATTATAATGCCGGATGTTTTATATTATTCATCAAAACGGGTTATAAGTCAATAATATGTTATAACAAGATTATAATGCCGGAGGTCTAACTTAAGAATTCCTCAAAACGGGTTATAGATCGAAAGATATAAATTATCTAAAGAATTATGTGAACGATCCTTTGGTGATCAAAAAGATATAAATTATCAAATAAACATATGTGATAGATCCTTTGGTGATCAAATAGATATATATTATCTAACTCTCGAGAATCGATATGTATTGTAATACATATATCGCGTTGGATGACGATCCGACAAGTAGCATACTAGGGAGGGTAGTCATGACCCCTTACCTAGGCCCTGAATGTGTTTTGGCGTGGTCAACTCACGGGTTGCCGGGATTAGCATGGATTGCAGTCGGCTTATGTTAAAAGATATAGCTACCGGGATTAGCACGGATTGCAGTCGGTTAAGCTATGGTGTTAAAAGACTTCTTAAAAGTTGCCGGGATTAGCACGGATTGCAGTCGGTTTATGCTTATAAGAATAAGACTTCTTACTGAACACGATTTGCTTGGCATTTCGATTATAAGCTCGTAGTAGCTAATAATGATTGTTAACGGTTTAATAATTGAACCGAGTGTCGGTGAGGGGGCACGGTAGGACTCACTGAGACAAGTTGTCTCACCCAATCCATATTTGTTGTTTTTACAGAGAACGGGTTATAAGGACAGCAGGCGGCACCGTTGGTATGTCGGGTTCGAGAAGAAGATTGCTGATTGATTCATTTATAGTTGTCCTTGTTCTTCTGTAGTTGTATCTGTATTCGGTCGTATGACTCGAGCTTGTATTATTTTATTTATTAGTTTCCGCTGTTTCTTGTAAAGATGTATATCTGGACAGAAATTTTTATACTCTGATTTATACCAAATTGTATATTTAGGTATTTCCTTGTTAAAGAAATACCGGGGTGTTACATTTGGTATCAGAGCGGTTCGACCTTGTCGGACTTAGTGACTCTCGGGTCGAGAGTATAGGATCGAGTCAGCTAGGGACTTAGACAGTTATATGTCAGACCTTTTTAGTATATTATGTGACGTATTGAGTCAGGATCCACTCAATGTTTCATGTAAGTTACTGAAAATTATGACAGATAGTTGCCTCAGCCCCGAAAATGTCTGAGACCCTACACCATAGGATTCTCAGCCTTCTCGTTTCATCAGAGCACGCAGTAGGAGCAGAGGGCTACATATGACATTTGGAAACCATGATGGACATCCGCGATGGATCGAGGAAACTGTGGGCGGCTGTTCAGTAAATGAATCGGATGCGGCTAGTGAGTCGCAGTATAAGACATCATAAATCTTATCGAGATTACAAATCAAGCGAAGCCATTGGGCAATAGAAATGACAGTGTACTGAAAGCTATCAGACTAGTTAACACCCAAAACCCTGACCATTGATTAGTTAGCCTATTAGTTATCGAAATATTATTTTCACCGTAGATCTTACCTTCTGGTGTCAGTCAATCCCAGTCTAGGTAGCAGTGGAGAAAGTCCCTTCGGGCAGTTCCAAATGCAGATCCCGTTAATTCTTCTTCGAAGTCACCTTGTGCTAGGTGATAAAGCCAACCGAGTAAAGATAGTCCCTCATCAATATTGTCTAGCAGAATCACAAGGTACCGATCAGGTTAAGTTCCGATCAGGAATTGTGAATCAAATCCTTCAAAACAGATCAATATGTGCAATCAGTAGAAGTGACCTTATTTCAATCCGCTGCTGGAAGCATTCCGACCACGGTCTGTGAGAAATTCTCGTTAGTCTTCCGACTCATTTTGTTCGTAACTTCTGCTCTGGAACTCCGATTTTTTTATGTTCCAAGAGGCGTTGGAAAGCTAACGAAAATATCTACACTGATGGATGGATTGTGAACCGTACCTCCAATTATATTGTGAAACATACCTCTGTTTTAAATCCGAACCATAAACTCTAAGCATTCGTGGAATGTGGACCTCCCTGTTGTACTGGTAATTGGAAAAAGGATTCCAATCACTTGGATTAGACTTTTGAACACCAGTTCTGAATCACGTTTACTGTATGTTTTTCCAAGAAACCTACTTCCGGCAATTGTCAATAGTATTGATGGCCATTCAACTGTTATAAATGGTTTCGAAATCTTAATCTATGATACCTCAGCTAACCAGTTGGAAGACCGAGGAGCTTTAAGTCACCTGCGTGGCAAACGTAATGTTGTCATGGAGTAGAAACCGTTCTGAAGCTAGATCGATTAATGTAATGTAATAATTATGTCTGGATAGACGCGGAAGTTCGGAAAGAAGCGGGACCAGGGAAAATTCTAAGTGATAAATACTACAATTTCGACGAATCAATACGAAGACACTTATGGTGTGCTCGTTTGATTCTCAAAATAGCTTTTGTTTTCAAAATCCACTGGTGCCACCGCAATTCCAATTTCGTAACTAATCCGAGAATAATTACTACGCTAAAGTTAAACAAGAAACCAAGGAATCGTCTAGGATGACTCTGAATATCCTCTTCGAAAGAAAACCCTATGTCGTTCTCGTAGGATTCCTAATATCGGAATTCGCATCTCCTTTGAATCTGAGTGATCAACGATCTATGAAAGATAGATATCGAAGTTCAATGCCTGGTTGACCTAGGAGGACAGTTGAAACTGGATAAGTCGTGGACTTAGAAAATTCTGAAAGGGCCATAACCTGTGTATGGATACCAAGCTGTAGGTTTGAGTTCCGAGGACCGAGTCATAAGGGTCGAAAGACACACTCTTATTAGTATTTTGGGTCAGTTAACAACATTGTTGGTACCGATGACTGCCTAAAATACTAGAAATGTTCCAAGATAACCGAAGATGTGGGTTACTCAAATGTTTACTCAGAAGTAATGGAAGACTGGGTAACACGTGGATATAATTGCTAGTTGGAGAGGTACCAAGCCATGTTTGGGAGATCATCATTTGACCGTTTTAATGTTCAAGTTTCCGCTACTGAGGTGAAACTCCAATCGTTAATCTTGAATTCGTTAAGATCAACAGTAAGTTGTTGTGACTTTGATCCATCGGATGGGTCAATGCTAATTCTCCATTCTATTGACCTATGGTTAAATGCCGATAAATCAAGTATGTACTGAATTCGAAATTGTCTGATTGTGGCCCAACACACGATGCTTTTCTAAGAATCCAATGAGTCGAGTACCTATAATGTTTTTACCTTTTTACCTTCTACACCCATTTGATGGTAGAGTGAGTGAGGATGAACCTTATGTCGGTCGGAGACTAAATGATTGGACGGTGACTGTATGACCCATGAGTCCTTGATAGTGAACTTTACAACCTTTGTGTAGTCTCTTGAGACGATCAAGTCGTGTCTATTTTTCATCATGAAACACGAACCTTTGTTTTTAATCTCGAAGTTTTGTCTTGGACCGATTCGAGAAAGGAATTGAACGGAAGTGAATTGAATCGAGTGGAATAGCAGCTTGAGAAGAATTTTTAAAGCAAAAACCCGCTTTCTTTTCGGCTCAATATCCTTCCCGATCCCTTCCTCGAACGAACCTAATTATTTTTGTTGTAACGGAACCTAACTCAAGCACGATAAAAGTTTGCGAGATTTTGATCGCACAAATGTTTGACTCCAACAAAATAACACCTTTATTCTCACTTTCGAACTTGCAAATTAAAAAAAAAATTTGAGAATGAGATTCCGCTTTGTTGAAACGTCGTGCATCGAGTAAGGTCATTTATAAGTTGGGGTGAATTATCGTTTTGTATAGTCGTGTCTTTCAAGCTATTGTTATTGGGAAGCCCCATTGAAAAGAATTTTCATTCAAATGGAACTATTGTACTTTCAAGTTTTGGAACCAATTCGATGAAAGAATATTCTGCTATTATTTTAGAGTTTTTCCTGGATTCGGTTGCAAGGAAAATCGTTTCTAGATTCCTTGGACTGAAAGTCAACATGTTTTATGAAATAACTCTAGTTGCTTCAGTCGAGATTTTTAGTAAAAGGAGTCAAGCGCTTATGTGAGCGTAACTCGGGAAGAGAAGAAAACTTTTCTTCTGGATACCGTATGGTTTGATTCTAAAGAAATTCTCTTAAAGTCATCGTTTCGTTCCAATTCAAGCTGCGGCTAGGCCGAAACCTTCCGAGTTCCTGACTTCGATGGTGCAGAATGTGTGGATACCATAACTATAAGTTCGTGTCCTCAATAGATTGTAGGCATTCCATTGTCCATAACAATTAGTGTCAGCTTTCGAGAAGTCTGAATTTGTTAATCTCTGAAGAAAGTCTGTATCTTCACGATGTCTTTCACGTGTCTCAGTTGAGAAAATGCATTCCCGATCCACTTCAGCCGTTGAGCGTTAAAACGATCGATCTTCGACCGGATTTATCATTCCAATCTTATTCTAGTCATATCCTAGGGCGTGGCGTGAAGACATTGAGGTCAAGGACTAACCCAATTGTCGAGGTAGTCTGGGAAGGCTTCTCAGCCGAAGAGGCTACTTGGGAATTGGAAGAGGACATGATGACCCGATATCAATATCTTTTGCTTAAGGTTCATCTTGTCAATTTTGAGGACAAAATTTTTAAAAGTTGGGGTGATTGTAACATCCCCAATTTTTAAAAACTCGTATTATGATGCCTAGGACCGATTAATTATTTGTGGGAATAATTAGTCATGTCTCGGAGATTATTATTCGAGGAAAATTCCAAAGAAATTCCATTCCATAATTAATTGTGGCTTAGTCATGATTAATTAAAGTATTTGAGCTAAAGGGTAGTTTGGTCATTTCCATATCCTTTAGACCCTTAACCCTAATTACCCAGCATCAAATACATTCCTCAATTCCACAAGATCATAACCAAGATTTTTGAAGGAAATTATGGGTCAATGGTTATTTTAGAAGTGAATTAAAGTAAGGAAATCACTTAAGGGCATTTATGTCTTTTCCACTTTTAAGTGAAAACCCTTAGCTCACTACACTCCTGAGCCCTCCATTCATTTTTCACTTTCAGCTAGAAGGAAGAAAAGATATGAAAGAATTGAGAGAGGGAGGAGAGTACGAAGGTGTGGAGGAAGATGGAGTAGAAGGATAATTCTCCATTGTTGGTGCATGTGGCCATTCTTTACATCAACCTTCTGCATTTTTCCTCCTCTTTCTACTGATGTCAATCTTACAAGCTGAATCATCCTCATCTCCCCTCTACCATTTTCAGCCACTTAAGCTCCACAAGGAAGAAATGGAGTTTTGGCTCACTTGATGCCTTGCATGTGCAATAGAAGCTTGATGAAAGGCAAAAACTGAGCATGCATTGTGGATTGGAGAGTGTTTAAAGGTTGTGGAACTTCTGGTGTAGAAGATGAAAGCATCAGATTCGTAGTTGCAAGTGCTTTAAGTTGATGAGTTAAGATGATCAAGATTTCTGGGCGAAACCTGTTTCTGTACCCTTCAGTGTTTGCGTCGTATCTCTCCGTACGAACCTCCTATGATCACGATTTTTGTTTCTCTGGAAAGTAGACAAAAAGCTCTTCATTTTAGGCACAAGAATCGTATGATTTCATGGAGAAATGAGAGAGATATCCTATTCACAAATTTCAGTTTCAGAATCAAATACTGTCCTGGACCAGTCATCTTGTTTTGGTGATATCTCCCAAACCTCTGGATGCATGCGTGTGAAAATTTGATCATCAGAAAGAAGACAAAATTATCTTCAAAATGGGCACTAATTTGAGTGGATTTGGTTACGGATTGACTGAGATAACTCTGTTTCAAAACTGCTCCTTGATTCTGGAAATTTGAAATAAATCTGGAAATAACGGTTCGTTGGATTAAGGGTTCGATTCGTCATAAGTCTCGAGGGTCGTCAACTCAAGTACCGGATGAGTGTTCAGTAGCAAGAATTTGATCGAGTTACTGGTGGTGCATGTGGGACCCATCGAGTCCATATGCGGAGGCACTAGGAGCGTGTACATGACTACGGGGATTGTTCGAGTGGTTACAATCCGGCCGTCCGTGTTTCGACGTGATTTCTCAGCAATTGTCAACCGGGTGAGTCTTACTCACGAATAGGGAATAAAAAGAGTTGAACATTTTGAATATTTTGAACTGTTTGTGTATTCCAAAAATCTGTTTAAAACCGAGTCCCGAAGGTTTCGAAAACAAATTCTGACTTTTCGCGAAAATACCTCTTTTCGTTTTATGAAAATCATGATACAATTGAAAGGATTTTTGGTGATGATTTTTGTATTGAATATATGTCTGGAATATTGTGGAATTTTCTGAGATTTAAGGGAATGAAGATTAGGAATCGAATGGAGAGCGAACGGAGAGCGATTGTGAGAAAAGGTGCGAGTTGAGCATCAGTACTGGAAGTTCTGTCCACTCGCGCGCCATTCGCGCGCAGGTCGCGCGCCGCGTGCCACTCTTGAATTGGGTTCTGTCCACTCGCGCGCCAGTCACGCGTGGGTTGCGCGCCGCGCGCCACTGTGACCCTTTTGATGCGTAATTCTGTTTTTCTCGTTCAACGCTCCGTTCAATCCCGAACCTTTTCTAATCTCTTTCCTAATTAATTTTAAGGTTGTTAACCTACTGAAATCACTATTTTGAAACCATTCAACTCATGTTTTTGGAAAAGAGTTTCGAAAACCTATTTGATCGAGAACGAAAACCAAAGTGCGCGTGTGAGAACATCGGCTGATGACTACTGAATATGTATATGTTATATATGTCAACTGATATGATTATAATGCCGGATGTTTTATATTATTCATCAAAACGGGTTATAAGTCAATAATATGTTATAACAAGATTATAATGCCGGAGGTCTAACTTAAGAATTCCTCAAAACGGGTTATAGATCGAAAGATATAAATTATCTAAAGAATTATGTGAACGATCCTTTGGTGATCAAAAAGATATAAATTATCAAATAAACATATGTGATAGATCCTTTGGTGATCAAATAGATATATATTATCTAACTCTCGAGAATCGATATGTATTGTAATACATATATCGCGTTGGATGACGATCCGACAAGTAGCATACTAGGGAGGGTAGTCATGACCCCTTACCTAGGCCCTGAATGTGTTTTGGCGTGGTCAACTCACGGGTTGCCGGGATTAGCATGGATTGCAGTCGGCTTATGTTAAAAGATATAGCTACCGGGATTAGCACGGATTGCAGTCGGTTAAGCTATGGTGTTAAAAGACTTCTTAAAAGCTGCCGGGATTAGCACGGATTGCAGTCGGTTTATGCTTATAAGAATAAGACTTCTTACTGAACACGATTTGCTTGGCATTTCGATTATAAGCTCGTGGTAGCTAATAATGATTGTTAACGGTTTAATATTTGAACCGAGTGTCGGTGAGGGGGCACGGTAGGACTCACTGAGACAAGTTGTCTCACCCAATCCATATTTGTTGTTTTTACAGAGAACAGGTTATAAGGACAGCAGGCGGCACAGTTGGTATGTCGGGTTCGAGAAGAAGATTGCAGATTGATTCATTTATAGTTGTCCTTGTTCTTCTGTAGTTGTATCTGTATTCGGTCGTATGACTCGAGCTTGTATTATTTTATTTATTAGTTTCCGCTGTTTCTTGTAAAGATGTATATCTGGACAGGAATTTTTATACTCTGATTTATACCAAATTGTATATTTAGGTATTTCCTTGTTAAAGAAATACCGGGGTGTTACAGAGGCATACGAGGATTCTTTCGCCATTTGGGGTGTTATTTTACCCACTAAAATATCGCCTGTTTCTACCCAAGATTCCAGGATCACAATTCCATTTTTGTCTAAATCTCGGTGTAAATGGGCTTCTAGGTGTGGATTTTTATTAGTGATTCTTTAAGGACCATGGCTTGTCACATGAGTCTGAATTTCATATTTCTGTATGTGAAAAGAAGTATAAATATCTTCATAGACCAGGCACTCACTAATGAGTACAGCATCTTCAGAATTGTAACCTTCCCATGGCATATAAGCTACTAATACGTTTTTTCCCAAAGCGAGTTCCAATGATGGTTCTATCAACATGGTTTTTAATTAAATGCCAAACTTTGTTCCGTTCAAATTGTTCAAGTTCCTTTTGCATTGACACAACCCATTCTGGATCACATAAAGATTCCTTAATATTGTTAGGAACTATCTGAGAGACAAAAGCACTATGAAAGCATAAATGATTAAGAGAAGAACGAGTGGTTACCCCCTTTGATGGACTACCAATAATTTTCTCCATGGGATGATCTCGAACTAATTTCAAAGTCTTGGGCAAATCATCATGTGTTCTTCCATGGAGATGGTCATCGATGTCTTGGGGCTCTCGCTCCACTTCATGTTCTTCTTGAGGTTCCACTTTTACCTCGGCTTCTTCCATACTTTCACTGGTTGATTCAGGCATTCTGTCTTTGATCATTTTAACCACTTCATCCTCATCATCAACTTTCCAACTTGTCCTTTGTGTTGAGAATGTAGCACTTGCTTCCAAAAACCTTGAAGTATGAAATATTTGGAGCTCTACCATTCCACAACATGTAACACCCGAAATAATTTAATTAAATATTTGATTAAATTATTTAAGTGTTGCAATATTATTATTATTATTATTATTATTATTATTATTATTATTATTATAATAAGTTATTAATAAGTTATTTTATTTTAAATTGAAGGGAGTGATGTTGGTAACTCCGAGGTGGTGAGGAATGGCCCATGAGGCCCAAGCCCATTAGCTTAGGCGCTCCTAGGCGTTTAGGGCATGATGCGAAATCGCATCATTTGTGTAACAAAGGGAAAAGAAAGAAAACGAAAGAAAGAAAGGAGAAGAGAGAAGAGAGAAGTCGCGAGTGCGAGAGAATAAGGAGAAGAGCAATCGCACAAGGGAGAAGAAGAGCTGTTGCTGTGGTTCTGTTGGTGACTCCGTAGAGAACACTCCGTCTTCGGTTTAATCAAGGTAAGGGTGGGTTTTAACATTTATAATGGGTTATGATGACAGCTTATGGGTAGTTAGGGGGCTCTCTCTTACATTTTTAATAGCCTATATGATTAGTATTCTCCATGAGTTAGGCCTTAGGATGATTCCTTGAAGATTGATATGTTGTCATTGTGTTCTATATCATGTTGAAACTTAAATTAGTGAATCTATGTGAATTGGCGTGACTATAGGTTGCTAGATGTTGAATAATTATGAGACTAAGTATGTACGTGATGTGTTTGATGTGTTGACCCTATGAAAATGGAGAATGAAATTTTGATGATGGATAGGTGCTTGTGACATTGTATGAGTGAATTGAGGTGTGTGTCAAAGGTGTTGTGCGTGATGGTATTGATGAGTGCCTACGGGCCATAGGCGCCCTATGTGTGTGTGAGTGTGTTCGGTGAGTGGGCGCCAAAGATGGCGTGCCCGTGTTGCTTGTGTGTGTTGCTTGGTGTGCCTTGTGCAAGGGCGCCAAATTGGCATGCCCATGTTGCATTTTATTTTCGGTTTGGCGCTGGTGCACTGGGAGCCATAAGCGCCGTGTCGCATTGTGTATGTGTGGCGTGTTGCGTAGTGTTGCTGGGCGCCAGGCGCTGGGCGCCAAGGGCGCTGTGTTGTGCGTGGTGTGCGTGTGTTGCTGGGCGCCAAGGGCGCTATGTTGTGTGCGTGGGTGTGTGCTGTTTACTTAAATTCAAGTGTGCTGTTTTTCTCCAATTTAAAGGTGTTGCTTCATAAGTGTGAAATGTGGCAGCTATGATGCTGTGAACAGGTGAGAATTACGAGGTAGCTGTGATGCTACAACCCGTGGTATTTTTATGAAATGGATTATAACGAGACATGATGATATAGTGTTTATTAATTAAATACTTGGAGTTTGTGTAACTGGTGCATGAGTCATGGGTCGCATTGTCATATGCATTTTTTTGGGTGGTATAGGCTTCGGCCTCTTGTCCGTTGTGGCTTATTTTACGAGATCGGTACCGCATGCATATGCCCAGAGGGGTTGCATTGTTGCATTGTCCATATATACATATGTAACGTGTTTTGGTGTTTTATTCTGATGGAATTTGTGCCGTGTGTGGATGTTGATATACATGTGTATATGTATGCATATAACTATATATTGTGGAAGTTGTTGTATGTTACTATATAAATAAATAAATTGTTGCATGTTATTATATGTATAATTTTTATATATATAAATGCTGTTAAGATTGTTACGTGAATAAAGATACATATATATAAATATACAAACATACTGTTGGAGCTATGACGTGTTGATTTGCTGTGTTACCGTAATTTAACCGCTGCTTATATACTGCTATCATTTACTCATTATTTCTGTTAAGCTCACCCCTTCTGCTTGGAATGTTGCTCTTATGTGGCAACGCTGCAGGTGACCGTTAGCATTCGTGGAGGATTGCTAGGTGTATTTTCCTTCTCGTTGGGTCTGTGTCAGCTTTGATGCGTAGCACCGGGGAGGGTTTTAATTACCGCTTTAGAACTATTACTGTTTCTTTTTTTGGAGTTTTGGCTTAATGTTTAATTATTTTTGGAGATGTTAAATGAGTTATGATTCCGCTGCTTAGAGATTAATTTTTGATATGTTTGAGGATTTATTTTAAATCAATTGGAGTTTTTACGTAGTGAAAAGTGTAGCGCCCTCGGGGTGACTCTGATAATTGCGTGTTTAATTAATTTTTGAAAAAGGGGGTGTTACACAACTCGTATAGTGTCTTGTTAAGAGATGACCTCAGGTACACCCTGTTTAACACATGACATGTTGTATCTACTACATGTCCCAAAAAATACTTTGGAAGGTTGTGCTCATTCAACATTGTTCACCTCATCTCTTGTATGGTTCTATTCTTACTTTCCACCACACTGTTTTGTTGAGGAGTCATTGGAGCTGAAAAGTTGTGATGAACACTATACTTTTCACACCAAGTCCTGAATGATGAATTTTCGTACTCTCCTCCATGATCACTTCTAATTTCGATCCTTGATGGCTAAGCTTTTCTCATTCTGTAACATTCTGCACAGCTTAGGAAACTCATTAAAAGCATCACTTTTATTTGCAAGTAGAATGACCCAAGTATACCTAGAATAATCATCTACAATCACGAAGACATACTTGGACCCTCCTAGACTTACAACATCAATCTCACCAAATAAATCAAGATGGAGCAATTCAAGCACATTGTTAGTGGAAATAACAGGTTTTGGGTTGAAGGAAGATCTATGCAACTTACCCAGCTGACATGCATCACATAATTTACCCTTTTCATACTTCAGCTTGGGTAGACCTCTAACATGCTCATTTTTACACAACTTAGATAAAAGTTCTATACTAGCATGTCCTAGATGTCTATGCCACAGATTCACATCATCAAGCATGGAAGGCATGCATACAATATCATTACTCACATTGTCAAAATCAACATAATACACATTATTTTCTCGGAAGCCAGTAATATAAAGTTTAAAAGTCGTATGAGTAATAACACATTTATCAACAGAAAAATACACATCAAAATCACTGTTACATAATTGACTGACACTTAGCAAGTTAAATTTCACACCATCAACTAGTAAAGCATTTTTAATCTTGATTGTGTTTTCCTTACCCACACAACCTTTACCTATTACTTGAGCAGATTCATTGTTGGCAAACTTCACAGATCCACTAGCTTTGTTGCCCAACTTCAAGAATAGTGAGGCATCACCAGTCATATGCCTCGATACACGAACTTGAGATTTTGAAATGAAATCTGAACCCAAAATTACCGTTCGAACCAACCCGTATTGGTTGAGAAAGATAAAAGTCATATTATTTAATGTTACGACAATTTGATGTGTGTCACTTGGTAATTTGATTTGTGTTATGAGAATTTCCATGTTTCAATTTAAGGATACTATGGATAACAAGGCATCAAGGGCAATGTTGGAAGATGAGAGTTGTGAAGGAGAAAAGACAGAAGGACGTTTGACAAGGAAGACGCCAGATGCGTATCACGATTATAACGACTATGGTTTTTCCAAACCTCCCTACCAAGGGGTGCCCTCCTACAATGCCCCAACCCCGTTTACCCACCCTCCCCCAAGAAATGTACCATAAAGCAATGATGTTTGCATAATAAAAATATTGTGGTTGAATTTTACTTTTTTATTTGCTTTGGTTGAACAATGTGTTAGTATGAGTTTGAATATATTGTGTTCCAGAGAAGCTACGTAACATTGAGATCACAAATTTGAGTTTGTAATAGTCTATTTCACACCTCTCCATTTCCATCTGATCATAGTGTGACAAGAAGTTTTGCAAAACCCATTAACCTCAGGTTGTTGGGGTTATTGTTGTTTTCTCAGCACTTGTCGTTCAACTTAAAGCCTAACCTAACTGACCAAACAAACATTGTTAGGCCGGATATTTTCATGGTTACTCGGGCTTGAATATGAAATCTCCATTTTGCGTGTATTCTTTTATAGGCTTAAATATCATTTTGTTCCCTACAAATACAGTAAACATCCATTTTGGTCCCTACAAAATGTTTTTTTTTAAAATAACGTTTGCAAATTTTATAATTTTTCATTTTGGTCCTGGCAAAAAGCTTTAAAATGACCTCAGGGACCAAAAAAATAATTTTAAAATTTACAATGATTTTAAAAAAATAATTGTAGGGACCAAAATGGATATTCGTTGTATTTGCAAGGGCTATTTTAGTAGTTATGTAATTTGAACAAACCAACTAGATATCTAGCTATTGGTTTAATATTTTAAATTACCCCACAATATCATATGTTTAATTGCTATAGATTTCCTAATTTTGTTTCTTGGGTATTATGTTATTCGTTTTGATGGATTGAATTTTCTTTTTGCTTCCCAGTTTTGGTTTTTTGCAAATGATTGTTTAATGAATTTGGTGCCAACCTGATTGGGATGTGAGTCATTATAGTGATATTATTGCATACCTTTATAGGATTGTTTTATTTCGTTTCAGTTATGATGGTGTTTATGCTCATGGGTATTGTAACACCCCGATAAATTCTAACTTGTAGAACTACCGAAATGCACTAAATGGGATACATCAGAGTAACTTCCTGTTATTGAAATATTGAACACCACAAAACTTTCGATAATACATATCAATTGGTTTCCTGAACCTCATAAACTTCCTGAAAATGCTTAAGTTTCAACACTTAAGACTTGTACATAATCCTGGTGTTCAATACTCAAAACATAAAGTAGCGGAAACGATTTTACAACTTAAACAATGAAAGTCATACAATCGGCGACATAACTAAATAAAGATACAAAGGGCTAAACAGGAAATCCAATTTCCCATAGTTCCATGAGTCGCACCGGCTAAACGTGCTTTGTCGCCTTTGCTTTCCCCTAATTCTCAGTAAAAACCACAAATATGAAGGGTGAGATAAACATTCTCTCAGTGAGTCCTATCGAGACCCCTTACTAACTCTAGCGGTTCATTATGCTTTACTTTGAACTCGTGGCCCTAATAAGCGACCACGTGGACATATATTAATTTCATGTAACTTATAAGCTCATGGCCCTCCTAAGCGACACATGAAGCATATCATATTTTACCTCTTGTAATTTGTAGCCCTACTAAGCAACTACGCATTACATTTTGTTCCATGATTTTAGCATAACACCTCAGCCTACCTATTTCATAGGCACTTCTTCGGCTTTGGTGAACCCATCCCGCTATTTCTAGTGGGCGAAACCTCTTGAGTCTAGGTTTTGGGGCTCATGACTTCCCCTCCCCTAGTATGCTAATCCTCTAAGGGTCGTCACCCTTATCCTCTTGTATTTATTATATATTATATATACATGTACCCGCAATGGGCCGTCTTGAATTGAGTCATGTACCGTCTATCCTTCCACGAGGGAAGGTATTTTGCCGTGAATTAACATTTCTTACCATGACCTTTATGAATTAAGGGTGTACACTCGCGTCTTACTAACGTACAGTTTTCCTTAACATTTATAACTTGTGAGATTTACCTCAAACTTCTTTCATTTCATGACATAAGTGGGTTTCCATCCTTGGGAAACATTGGGTAATCAATCGGAAAGGAATCGGAATCGTTAGGAACGGATTAAAAAGGATTTTGAGTTAGGGTAACAGAAGGATCCGCACGGTCCATGCTCCAGAGGCGCAAGACCCGTGCGTATCACTTAAATTTCAGTTTTGAAAACTTAGAGGACACACGGTCCGTGCCACAAGGGAGCACGACCCGTGTGTGTCTTAAAATTTTAAAAGGGTGATCTGCGTAGGTCACGCACTGTTCGTGCCTAGGGGCGCACGATCCGTGCTGTGTAAAAATTCATTTCCTGGGCTGGTGCGAACAAGGCGCACGACCCGTGCCCTTGTGAGGCACGATCCGTGCGTCCTTGCCAGTGGCCAATTTTCCGGTTTCGTGACATTTTTCCAAGTCCGTTTCGATTCCGATTTCGTTCCGATCGATATTCTAACATAACAATTGTTATTCCAGACCAGTGAAAGTGATAAACAATCAATCCATTCATTCAATCATCAAATCAAGCAATCGTTTATAACATAGTAACTTTTCGATAAAACGGTTTTCATCAAGTTTTCCAAAGCGGATTTAGGCAATATCGTTTCAAGATTTAAAATGACTCAACATCAAAGACATCCCTAAGCGAGTATAGAACTCACCGTATTGTGATGAAAATCACAAACAACGAAGCTCCGTGAATTCAAATGACAATGTAACCTCACGAACGGTCCCCGTATCGATTCTACGCTATCCAAACCGTTCCAAAACTAACGAAAATGAACCGAATCCGAATTCCAGCAACTACAATCTGCTCTACTGTGTCAATATACAAGGTGGGTGTTCGTTCACTCCAGTATTGCTCTGGGTTTGACATGCAAGCTCCGAAACTTCATTTTTGACCAAGTGGAGCTTTGGTACTCTTTAATGGTGATTTGTGATGGAGGAAGATGTGGGCTCTAAAAGTGGTATCAGCATGAAGAGGAGAAGAAATGGAAGTGAATGGTGAGGAAAAACTGGACATGCATTTATAGATGAAGTTTGGCCTTGCTCCTCTCTTCTCTCTCACGATTTTCACTCTCACTCTCAAGCTCTCTCTATCCTTTGAATTTCTGTTTTCAGCAATTAGAACAAGTGGGAGTGAGTGAGGGTCAGCTGAGGTGTTTTGGTGAGGTGAGGGTAAATGACTGGGGTGGAAAAGACCAAACTGTCCCTCACTTATTATGTATAAAGACCACTATGCCCTCCAGCAACTTATTCACTCCTTACTTCACTTTAGGCACTGGTTTCGCTAAATTTGAGTCAGTATAACTGGAGAAAACATTTTTACGAAATGGGTAAAAGAATATGAAAAACTGCATGAAACCGTATGGGTATAGGTTCAATGTTTTGTTCATAACTCTTTCCACCGAACTCAGTTTCGGATGATTTTTATCTCATTGTAAACCAGATTCACGGGGCTTCAATTTAGACACGGATTTCGTTTCATTTGGTTGAGAATTAAAAGAGAAAACTGGGTTACAATTTAGCTAACAGAAGCTGTCGAACTTCTGTACCCTGAGAGGTATTTTGCAAAACTGTACTATATGGGTACCTAAACAAATAAATAAAAATTATTTCTAGAAACTAGACATCTCAATCTTTCCAGAGGATATTCGTTTGCAAAATTCCGACATCGTTTGATATGCTAAATTAATTGTCGGAGTTCGTGCACAGTTGCTGAGAAATACTGCTCCTTAGCTGTTTAGTAAAATGGTCGAACGAATAGGACGTTGTGTTGGTTATTGTCGCTGCCCTTGTGTCCTGTGTGTGGGCACGCCTAGTGCGTAAGTTCAGGAATTGTCTAGTGGTGCTGTGCACCAATTTGTGGTGTTGCGTGTGTCTGTCGTGCTGGTGTTGTCTGGTGGTGCTGTGCGCCAATTTCTTTGCTGTGTGTGTGTTTTGGTTGTGCGCGCTGTTTGGCGTGATGTGTACAGGTGATATGTGGCAGCTGTGATGCTGTAAACAGGGAGAGTTACGAGGTAGCTGTGATGCTACGACACGTGGTATTTCTGTGTGATAATAATTTTGATGGTATGGTATTTATTAATTAAATGCCCTGAGTATGTGTATCTATGCATGAATCATGAGTCGCATTGTCATATGCATCTTCGAGGTAGCTGTGATGCTACAACACGTGATTATTTTGGTGGTATGCCCGTCGTGGCCTTTTACGAGATCGGTACCGCATGCATATGCCCAGAGGGGTTGCATTCGTTCATGAGTCCATTTATAACGAGTGTTGGTATCTATTTACTAATGGAGTTTGTGCCTCGTGCCATGATATGATGCATTGAATTCTATGTGCTTGCTGTGAGTTACCTGCTACTTATTTACTGCTGTCATTGCTTATTATTTCTGTTAATGCTCACCCCTTCTGCTTGGAATGTTGCTCTTACTTGGCAACGCTGCAGGTAACTGCGAGTGAAGGTCTCCGGCTTTCCTATCTTCTGTCGAGTCGTGTCGTCGCTCTGAAATGTAACACCGGGGGGGGGGGGCGTAAATGCTATTCATTTAGATTTCAATATGTATTTGAGACTTCGAGTTGTGGTTTAAGACCCTTTAATGTGAAGACGTGTTTTGATGATTATTTTTCCGCTGCTATGAGATTTCGAAATTATCTGACGTTATTAATTGAGATCATTTTTGAGAGTAAAGTGTAACGCCTTTTTCAATATGGCGAAGTTAAATTGCGATGAACTCTGATTTTATTTGAAATAAATGAGGTTTAGAAAAGGGTGTTACAAAAGGCACTACCTCATAGTAAGTTAAATTAAGCTTAGCCAATCAATTCATAACTAAAATTCTTATGCTAAATATTAAATTAGCTAATATTTCCCTTTAACCTCTTTCTTAATTTAAATAAATTGAATTATGTAATTAGGGGATGTTACAATCACCCCAACTTTTAAAATTTTGTCCTCAAAATTGACAAAACGCACCTCAATCGAAAAGATGGGGATATTTCACCCGCGTGTTCTCCTCTACTTCCCATGTCGCTTCGTCGTATGATGCACCGTCCCAAAGCACCTTGACAATAGGAATTGATCTCGTCCGGAGCGTTTTCTCGCCACGTTCGATGATCCTAATTGGAGTAGGCTGATAAGATAAATCCGGTCTGATGTCGATCGCTTCATAACTTAGGGGTTGATTCGGGTCATGAATATACTTCCTTAACTGCGATACATGAAACACATCATGTAATCTGGACAATTCTGGAGGTAATGCGATGCGATACGCTACAGGCCCAACTCGCTCGATAATCTGGAAGGGTCCGACATACTGAGGGCTGAGCTTCTTCGCTCGCAATGCAATACCGGTCCCGATGGTTGGAGAAAGTCTCAGAAAGACATGGTCTCCTTCTTCGAATTCTAACGGCCTTCTTCTCTTATCGGCATAACTCTTTTGTCGACTCTGAGCGGCCTTCATCCTTTCCTTTATCTGACGGATCTTCTCCGTAGTCTCACGGACCAAATCCGGTCCCAACAATCTCTGCTCACCTACATCCCACCAACACAATGGTGTTCTACACTTCCTTCCACACAATGCTTCATATGGAGCCATTCCGATACTAGAATGGTAACTGTTGTTGTATGAAAATTCCACCAATGGAAGGTGATCCTCCCATCTGCCTCCACTACACAAGCCCTCAACATATCCTCCAATGTCTGGATTGTTCTCTCAGTCTGCCCGTCTGTTTGCGGATGGTAAGCGGTGCTAACACACACAGTTGTTCCCAACGCCATATTCAGTGCTCTCCAAAACCGAGATGTGAACTTGGGATCTCGATCACAGACGATACTGGTAGGGATTCTATGCAACTTCACAATATTTTTGAGATACTCATCTGCTAACCTGGCAACCTTGTGATTCGAACGCACCGGAATAAAATGGGCGGACTTGGTCAGGCGATCCACCACTACCCAAATAGAATCATTTCCGGCTTGGGACCGTGGCAATCCCATGATAAAATCCATAGAAATGCTTTTCCATTTCCATTCAGGTACATTCAACGGCTGTAACTGGCCACTTGGCTTCTGGTGCTCTATCTTAACCCTTTGACAAGTCAAGCATCAAGACACAAACTCTAATATCTACTTTCATACCCGGCCACTAATACAATTGCTTCAAATCTCGATACATCTTGGTAGACCCAGGATGTATTGAGAACTGACTCTTATGAGCTTCCTCTAAAACTTGCCTTTTCACATTCTCATCATTCGGCACACAGATTCTACCATCAAAGCAAATTACGCCGTCACCATCTTCGGTGTAATTCAGCAGCCTCTTCTGCGCTTGCAGTTCTAAATCCACCTCTTGGGCTGAGCGAATCAGATTTCTCAAAGGACTCGAAATCCGAATGTGGCTCAACACCAACCCGTTCCTTCTTGACATAACTCTCAAATTGAGGTCTCTAAACGATTCCAACAAAGACATCTCGTGCATCATTAACTCTGCAGTGTGGATAGACTTTCTGCTCAAAGCATCGGCTACAACATTAGCCTTACCAGGATGGTACTTCAATTCAAAATCATAATCTTTCAGGAACTCTACCCATCTCCTCTGTCTGTTGTTCAGTTCCTTTTGGCCAAACAAATATTTAAGGCTCTTGTGGTCACTAAAGACTTTGAAACGAGACCCATACAGGTAATGTCTCCAAATCTTTAGGGCAAACACAACCGCCGCCAACTCTAAATCATGAGTTGGGTAATTCTCTTCGTGCGGCTTCAACTTTCTGGAGGCATAAGCGACTACTTGATGATTCTGCATTAGGACACATCCCAGACCCTTACCAGAGGCGTCGCAATAGATTTGGAATCCTACGGACGGATTTGGAAGAATCAGGACAGGTGCAGAAGTCAAACGATTCTTCAATTCCGCAAAACAATTATCACAGTCTGAGTCCCAAACAAACGGCTGACCCTTGCGAGTTAACCGAGTGAGTGGAAGAGCCAGCTGGGAAAATCCTTGAATGAATCTTCGATAATACCCAGCTAATCCCAGTCTACCACAACTTCAATCTTACTGGGATCCACTGCAACACCTGCCTGAGATATCACATGACCCAGAAATTTAACTTCGGGCATCCAAAAATCACATTTGGATGGCTTAGCATACAACTTCTTCTCTCGGAGTACGTTCAGAACAATTCGGAGGTGTTGCACATGCTCCTCAATCGTCTTAGAGAACACCAAGATATCATCATTGAACACCACTACAAACTGATCCAGATAGGGATTAAAAATCCGATTCATATAGTCCATGAATACGGCCGGAGCATTGGTCAAACCGAAGGGCATCACTACAAATTCGTAGTGTCCATACCTCGTACGGAAAGCGGTCTTCGGGACGTCCAAAGCTCGAACCCTGATTTGGTGATAGCCGGACCTCAAATCAATCTTTGAAAATACAGAAGCTCCTCTCAATTGGTCTAGCAAATCATCAATTCTTGGTAAAGGGTACTTGTTCTTGATAGTCACTCTATTCAACTGACGATAATCAATACACAATCTCATACTTCCGTCCTTCTTCTTGACAAGTAATACTGGAGCACCCCATGGTGAGGCACTCGGCCGGATAAACCGTTTGGAAATTAGCTCTTCCAATTGGACTTTCAATTCCCTCAACTCTAACGGCGACATTCTATACGGGTCTATAGAAATGGGTCCAGTGCCCGGAACCAACTCTATAGAAAATTCCACCTCACGATCCGGAGGTAACAAAGGAACTTCATCAGGAAACACATCAAGAAATTCATTAACAACTTGCACAGAAGATAAATCCAGACCTGTCTTAGTGGATGCAGACAACATCATGACATAAGCTTCTGCGCCTTGGAACAGGTAGTTACTGGCCGAAGTGAAAGAAATAACAGCTTCAGAATTGGGCGGTTGTAGCTCCACTGGCTCGGAGGCGAAACCGATAGTTCGATGAAAACAATCTATAGTCACATGGTTGGCCGTCATCCAACTCATTCCCAGGACAACGTCCATACCCTTCGTTGGTAAACAAATGAAGTCCACCAAAAAATTTCTGTCTCCAATGGAGAGAAGACAGTTTTCACATATCGCTTGGGTTTGAATGCTACCCTCAGCAGCAGTCTTAACGGAGATTGGTTGAGGCAAAGGTGTCAAAGCTAATCCCAACCGTTCAACACAAATTTGAGATATAAAACAATGGGTCGCACCTGAATCATATAAAATGCTAACGGAGTTATTAAAAAGAGATCCCATACCCCTTAGTAGATTATCTGATGGTGTGACCTTCTGGGCGTCCAAAGTGTAAACCCTCCCATGAGTTGTAGTAGCAGCAGGGTTATCTCCTTGACTCTTCTCCTTTACTGGGCAGTCCCGTGCATAATGACCCTCTTTCTTGCAATAATAACACTGGTTGGATCCCATCTAGCATTTACCCTGATGATACTTTCCACAGTTGGAACATGTACTGAATCTTGAGGAGTTCGACGACTGAACCTGTTTCCCTTTGTTGGAGTTGTGCCTGGGACCCATCTGATTGTTGGATGATCCAATATTCTTCTTATTCTGATGGAATACTTTCCTGCTTGCATATAACCTCTTCAAATCACTTTCAGCTATGTATGCTTGCTGAACCATGGTGGCAAAGTTAGTATAAGCAAAAGAACTCAGACTCTGAGCAATGTCTTCCCTTAGCCCATACTTGAACCTATCGGTTTTCCACTTGTCATTAGGAGCATACCCAGCCAAACCGAAGAACTGATATAACTCTTCAAACTTAGCCGCGTACTGACCCACAGTTGAACTTCCTTGAGTGAGAGTCAAAAACTCGTTGTAACACCCCGATATTTTTAACATGTAAAAATACCCAAGTGTACCAAACCTAAATTGTAACACCCCCTTTACTAATAACTATTATTTAGTTAATTTAAAAATCAGAGTTCGCAAAAACCGTTTTAATGCAACCACGAGAGGGTGCCACATTTAAAACACCAACGTATTATATCTCTGAAAAATAATATATAAGGTCATGGGGTGCGTAATACATAGCACCACAGTCAATATAAAATTTAAAAAAACATCGCGGCGGAATAATCACCAAAATTCACCATATCAAATTACATCCTGAAAATAGAGTTCAACATCAATTAAAATAAACAAGTAAGCTAAAAACGCCCCACCCCGGTGCTACGTATCAGAGCTGACTCGACCCACTGGAGAGAAGGTACTAGATCACCTTCACCCGCTATCACCTACACGTTGCCGACATGAGAAGCAACATAAAAGCAGTAGGGTGAGTCTCATTTCATAAGTAATAACATATAAGATCAACAATATATAGATCAGGCAACGAATAGCACCACTTCACATTAATAATAGCACACCATCGTTTCACATCACTGAGACACAACACCCACACACACAGCTCTAATAGCACACCGTCACTTTATTCATTCACAGGCAACAGCGAGGGTATGTGACATGTATGCAATGCGACCCAACTCCTAGACGTATGCATGTGGATCCATCAACACCAAAAACTTGCCTTGAGGGCACTCACCAAGATAGGCCGAAGCCTCTGCTCACCAAAATAGGCCGAAGCCTCTGCTCACCAAAATATGCACATGATAATGTGACGCCATGACCATGCACCATACACACCAACACATGTAAACACACCCCATAATTAACATACTCAACAATTAAACCTTGTGGGCACATCACTAACAAGACCGAAGTCTTCTGCTCGCCAATAATTCATAATAAGGTTGAAACCTTCTGCTCACCCAAAATATCATATTAACTCTCCAATTATATCTCCGCTCACCAGTAATATTATATTAACTCACCAATACTTATTCAGCTCACCAATCATATTATAACAACTCACAAATATTTATTCAGCTCACCAATCATATTATGAGGACTACGCCGCACCGTAAAGACTAAAAACACACCAAGGGCCAAAACTTCACCATAAGGACCAAACAGCACCAAAACTAGGCAATAATATCCTAGACACCGACTAAGGCAGGATTGAGTCACAGGCTTAGACGCGCACCTAGACGCACCTAGACATCACCGGGACAACTCACAAACGACACGGGATAAAATGAAATCGCTCTAGCCAAAACGTTCACAATAAAAAGTTGCTCGGTCAATACAAAATTTGGCTAGGGAAAAAGTGCTCAGAAAATCGAGTTTTCCACAAAAAACCATTTTTTAACAGTCTTGACAGCAACACTGTCACTGTGCAACACACACATAAACCAAAAACTTGCGCACATCTCCCAAATGGTGAGTGCTACAGAAAATCCGCTCGAGCCAAAACGTTCACAAATAATTAATTAAATCAATTAATTAATTATCTCCTACCACCTAAACCTCATTTAATTAACTAGAAAATTAATCTACTATTTTCGGGCTGTTACAACTCTCTCCCCCTAAAAAGAATTTCGCCCTCGAAATTTACCCGCTAAAACTAACACTCTCCCACTAACAATCACACACAGTTCACGCAGCAGGGATGGTCAAAAACAAACCAGACAACAGCACATAGGGATACACAAAACACATAACACTAGTAGGGATGTCTCCCCCACTAGATCACTTACCATGGGCAACTTTTGATGTACCTGCAACGCAAACATTGGTTAGCACTAAAAAGACAACAGTTGGTCGCTAACCGACACAACGACTCGATGACTTGGCCGGACGGACCAACCATTGCTCTGATACCAACTTGTAACACCCCCTTTACTAATAACTATTATTTAGTTAATTTAAAAATCAGAGTTCGCAAAAACCGTTTTAATGCAACCACGAGAGGGTGCCACATTTAAAACACCAACGTATTATATCTCTGAAAAATAATATATAAGGTCATGGGGTGCGTAATACATAGCACCACAGTCAATATAAAATTTAAAAAAACATCGCGGCGGAATAATCACCAAAATTCACCATATCAAATTACATCCCGAAAATAGAGTTCAACATCAATTAAAATAAACAAGTAAGCTAAAAACGCCCCACCCCGGTGCTACGTATCAGAGCTGACTCGACCCACTGGAGAGAAGGTACTAGATCACCTTCACCCGCTATCACCTGCACGTTGCCGACATGAGAAGCAACATAAAAGCAGTAGGGTGAGTCTCATTTCATAAGTAATAACATATAAGATCAACAATATATAGATCAGGCAACGAATAGCACCACTTCACATTAATAATAGCACACCATCGTTTCACATCACTGAGACACAACACCCACACACACAGCTCTAATAGCACACCGTCACTTTATTCATTCACAGGCAACAACGAGGGTATGTGACATGTATGCAATGCGACCCAACTCCTAGACGTATGCATGTGGATCCATCATCACCAAAAACTTGCCTTGAGGGCACTCACCAAGATAGGCCGAAGCCTCTGCTCACCAAAATAGGCCGAAGCCTCTGCTCACCAAAATATGCACATGATAATGTGACGCCATGACCATGCACCATACACACCAACACATGTAAACACACCCCATAATTAACATACTCAACAATTAAACCTTGTGGGCACATCACTAACAAGACCGAAGTCTTCTGCTCGCCAATAATTCATAATAAGGTCGAAACCTTCTGCTCACCCAAAATATCATATTAACTCTCCAATTATATCTCCGCTCACCAGTAATATTATATTAACTCACCAATACTTATTCAGCTCACCAATCATATTATAACAACTCACAAATATTTATTCAGCTCACCAATCATATTATGAGGACTACGCCGCACCGTAAAGACTAAAAACACACCAAGGGCCAAAACTTCACCATAAGGACCAAACAGCACCAAAACTAGGCAATAATATCCTAGACACCGACTAAGGCAGGATTGAGTCACATGCTTAGACGCACCTAGACATCACCGGGACAACTCACAAACGACACGGGATAAAATGAAATCGCTCTAGCCAAAACGTTCACAATAAAAAGTTGCTCGGTCAATACAAAATTTGGCTAGGGAAAAAGTGCTCAGAAAATCGAGTTTTCCACAAAAAACCATTTTTTAACAGTCTTGACAGCAACACTGTCACTGTGCAACACACACATAAACCAAAACTTGCGCACATCTCCCAAATGGTGAGTGCTACAGAAAATCCGCTCGAGCCAAAACGTTCACAATAAAAAGTTGCTCGGTCAATACAAAATTTGGCTAGGGAAAAAGTGGTTAGAAAATCGAGTTTTTGACGAAAAACACATTTGTCACTGTTCTGCCAGCAACACTGCAGCAGAACAGCAACACAGCAAGCAACACACAGCAACTGTGCAGATTTTTCCTGCAGCAGTGCGCCTACTTCGGCGAATTACTTAAAATAGTAAACGATAACGGATTTCAACAAAAGACCACTCATTGGAAAGCTCTTTGAGTGTAGTTTCAGCCTGTGATTTTCATTTTTCAAAATAAGTATCCAACTGGTACAGTTTTTCAAATTACTACAGAGAGGTACCAATTCGGACAGAATTTTGTGACCCGACTTTGGAGACTTATAACTTGAGCTACACAACTCCGATTTAAACGAAACCAGTGCCAAAACGACCGGCGTTAAGTCTACTTTCTAACGCAATCAGCCACCAATTTTTTTGAGTCGAACAAACAGTGCCAGTTTACGAAAACACGAAACAGTGTTCAGAAAATACACAACACGACACATCAATTTTTGACCCCGAAACTTGTCACGCTCCCAATTCGGGTTTAAGGCCACGTCATGCCACGCGAATACCAACATAAACTCCAAAATATAAGGCGTCCCGATTTCATCAAACCCCAACATACATAATAATCATCACATATTATAAATTCACACCACAATTAATTTCAGCAACATAACGATTCAATTTAACAATCACCCATAATTCCAACCCCTAAATTATTAATCAAATAGGTTATTAGAGATGAAGGAGAGCCCCCTAACCTTATTAATTGAAGAACACCTATCTCTTGGTGAGCAAGCTACCATCAAAATTCAGCAACTAAGATCCTCCTCTCCCTCCTTGGTGCATGCGAAATATTCCTCTCTCTCTCCTCTAGGGTTTGGCCGTACACATCTTCTTTTCCACTAGGGTTTTGCGCCCTTCTTCTTTCATCTCTCTCTTATGGTTTCACGCCTCTCCTCTCTCCAAGCCGTCCCACTCTCTCTATTTTTTCTAAAGTGTTGGAATGAATCACCAAACCCTAAGATTGGCATCATATAGGCGCCTAGCTTAATGGACATGGGCTTCCACTTAATGACCTAATCATGGGCTTCTCCTAATCCACTTCAACTCGCCACCACCATCTAAACCCAACCCTAGGTCCAATTATCCAAATAAATAATTCTATTTATTTAACACTCAAAACCCTAAATAATTAATTAAATCAATTAATTAATTATCTCCTACCACCTAAACCTCATTTAATTAACTAGAAAATTAATCTACTATTTTCGGGCTGTTACAACTCTCCCCCCCTAAAAAGAATTTCGCCCTCGAAATTTACCCGCTAAAACTAACACTCTCCCACTAACAATCACACACAGTTCACGCAGCAGGGATGGTCAAAAACAAACCAGACAACAGCACATAGGGATACACAAAACACATAACACTAGTAGGGATGTCTCCCCCACTAGATCACTTACCATGGGCAACTTTTGATGTACCTGCAACGCAAACATTGGTTAGCACTAAAAAGACAACAGTTGGTCGCTAACCGACACAACGACTCGATGACTTGGCCGGACGGACCAACCATTGCTCTGATACCAACTTGTAACACCCCCTTTACTAATAACTATTATTTAGTTAATTTAAAAATCAGAGTTCGCAAAAACCGTTTTAATGCAACCACGAGAGGGTGCCACATTTAAAACACCAACGTATTATATCTCTGAAAAATAATATATAAGGTCATGGGGTGCGTAATACATAGCACCACAGTCAATATAAAATTTAAAAAAACATCGCGGCGGAATAATCACCAAAATTCACCATATCAAATTACATCCCGAAAATAGAGTTCAACATCAATTAAAATAAACAAGTAAGCTAAAAACGCCCCACCCCGGTGCTACGTATCAGAGCTGACTCGACCCACTGGAGAGAAGGTACTAGATCACCTTCACCCGCTATCACCTGCACGTTGCCGACATGAGAAGCAACATAAAAGCAGTAGGGTGAGTCTCATTTCATAAGTAATAACATATAAGATCAACAATATATAGATCAGGCAACGAATAGCACCACTTCACATTAATAATAGCACACCATCGTTTCACATCACTGAGACACAACACCCACACACACAGCTCTAATAGCACACCGTCACTTTATTCATTCACAGGCAACAACGAGGGTATGTGACATGTATGCAATGCGACCCAACTCCTAGACGTATGCATGTGGATCCATCAACACCAAAAACTTTCCTTGAGGGCACTCACCAAGATAGGCCGAAGCCTCTGCTCACCAAAATAGGCCGAAGCCTCTGCTCACCAAAATATGCACATGATAATGTGACGCCATGACCATGCACCATACACACCAACACATGTAAACACACCCCATAATTAACATACTCAACAATTAAACCTTGTGGGCACATCACTAACAAGACCGAAGTCTTCTGCTCGCCAATAATTCATAATAAGGTTGAAACCTTCTGCTCACCCAAAATATCATATTAACTCTCCAATTATATCTCCGCTCACCAGTAATATTATATTAACTCACCAATACTTATTCAGCTCACCAATCATATTATAACAACTCACAAATATTTATTCAGCTCACCAATCATATTATGAGGACTACGCCGCACCGTAAAGACTAAAAACACACCAAGGGCCAAAACTTCACCATAAGGACCAAACAGCACCAAAACTAGGCAATAATATCCTAGACACCGACTAAGGCAGGATTGAGTCACAGGCTTAGACGCGCACCTAGACGCACCTAGACATCACCGGGACAACTCACAAACGACACGGGATAAAATGAAATCGCTCTAGCCAAAACGTTCACAATAAAAAGTTGCTCGGTCAATACAAAATTTGGCTAGGGAAAAAGTGCTCAGAAAATCGAGTTTTCCACAAAAAACCATTTTTTAACAGTCTTGACAGCAACACTGTCACTGTGCAACACACACATAAACCAAAAACTTGCGCACATCTCCCAAATGGTGAGTGCTACAGAAAATCCGCTCGAGCCAAAACGTTCACAATAAAAAGTTGCTCGGTCAATACAAAATTTGGCTAGGGAAAAAGTGGTTAGAAAATCGAGTTTTTGACGAAAAACACATTTGTCACTGTTCTGCCAGCAACACTGCAGCAGAACAGCAACACAGCAAGCAACACACAGCAACTGTGCAGATTTTTCCTGCAGCAGTGCGCCTACTTCGGCGAATTACTTAAAATAGTAAACGATAACGGATTTCAACAAAAGACCACTCATTGGAAAGCTCTTTGAGTGTAGTTTCAGCCTGTGATTTTCATTTTTCAAAATAAGTATCCAACTGGTACAGTTTTTCAAATTACTACAGAGAGGTACCAATTCGGACAGAATTTTTTGACCCGACTTTGGAGACTTATAACTTGAGCTACACAACTCCGATTTAAACGAAACCAGTGCCAAAACGACCGGCGTTAAGTCTACTTTCTAACGCAATCAGCCACCAATTTTTTTGAGTCGACCAAACAGTGCCAGTTTACGAAAACACGAAACAGTGTTCAGAAAATACACAACACGACACATCAATTTTTGACCCCGAAACTTGTCACGCTCCCAATTCGGGTTTAAGGCCACGTCATGCCACGCGAATACCAACATAAACTCCAAAATATAAGGCGTCCCGATTTCATCAAACCCCAACATACATAATAATCATCACATATTATAAATTCACACCACAATTAATTTCAGCAACATAACGATTCAATTTAACAATCACCCATAATTCCAACCCCTAAATTATTAATCAAATAGGTTATTAGAGATGAAGGAGAGCCCCCTAACCTTATTAATTGAAGAACACCTATCTCTTGGTGAGCAAGCTACCATCAAAATTCAGCAACTAAGATCCTCCTCTCCCTCCTTGGTGCATGCGAAATCTTCCTCTCTCTCTCCTCTAGGGTTTGGTCGTACACATCTTCTTTTCCACTAGGGTTTTGCGCCCTTCTTCTTTCATCTCTCTCTTATGGTTTCACGCCTCTCCTCTCTCCAAGCCGTCCCACTCTCTCTATTTTTTCTAAAGTGTTGGAATGAATCACCAAACCCTAAGATTGGCATCATATAGGCGCCTAGCTTAATGGACATGGGCTTCCACTTAATGACCTAATCATGGGCTTCTCCTAATCCACTTCAACTCGCCACCACCATCTAAACCCAACCCTAGGTCCAATTATCCAAATAAATAATTCTATTTATTTAACACTCAAAACCCTAAATAATTAATTAAATCAATTAATTAATTATCTCCTACCACCTAAACCTCATTTAATTAACTAGAAAATTAATCTACTATTTTCGGGCTGTTACATAAATCATCAGAGATATATTTCCTGTTTAAATACTGAACACCACTATAAAATTTTCACTGAATAACAGCAGGACAGTCTTAAACATAAATAAGACCACAAACCATCAGTGAAATACAGTGTTCAATATCGTACAAGAAAGCGGAATAAAATACATAATGTTGTGATACATGGAATACAAGGGAAAACATAAACTAAGCACAACATCTAAGTCTTCAGCAACCCTCCAAGTACAGCCTACTCATGCTTCTTGGATCTCCTCTTTCCCTGTTTCTCTGTAAAACAACAACATTTAAACAATGAGATACAATCTCAGTGAGTTCTACCGAGACACCTAACCACACTCTCGGTTCAATTATGAATCATTTGTAAAAATCAACCCGACACCGTCTGCGCGAACGCTAAACCCGGTGAATCGCATTGTAGTTTAATTTATAAATCAAGTCTCTATAACTTAGTACGACACCGACTGCGCGAACGCTACTCCCGGTGAATCGTACCACATAACCGTTAACACGACACCGGCTGCGCGAACGCTACTCCCGGTAGACCGTGTCACCTAACCTTTAATACGACACCGGCTGCGCGAACGCTACTTCCGATGAATCGTATCGTTTAACCTTTAACGCGACACCGACTGCGCGAACGCTACTTCCGGTGGATCGCATCCTTTAACATTTAACGTCACACCGACTGCGCGAACGCTACTCCCGGTGGATCGCATCCTTTGACATTTAATTCGCACTTAAATTAAAAATCCAGGTTCACACTCGTACTCTAGCTGACCACTTTTCGACACAATTTTCAATATCAAAAACAGTTCATTTTGCCTTAAAAATAGAATATTCAGTTAGGCCTATGAATAAGCTTTCCAACGCATCTTAGAACACCTCAATCGGGTTCCCGGATCAAAAGTTATCGCGAAACGAAAAACAGTGTTTGGTTGCTGAAAATCTGCAAAGTGGCGCGCGAGTGGCGCGCGAGCTGACAGTAGGATCTGTCAAGTGGCGCGCGAGTGGCGCGCGGCGCGCAAGTGGCGCGTGGACTGACAGTAGGGGGGTCTGTCAAGTGCAGAATTTGGCAGTTTCGCGCGAAAACCGCGATTCCGCTTAATTCCGATTCTCGTTCCGATTGAAAACAGTCCAAACAAACAGAAAAACAGATTCAACCAATATCACACAATCATTCAAATCAATCAATGTCTCAATCAAAACGGTTTTTTATCAAAAACGACATATTTTCCAAATAGCGGTTTTCAAGTCAAAAGCTCTCGGAATCACATCACATAAAATTTATCGAGACACAAAAATATCCTAAGCGTGAGTAAAACTCACCCTTGAAGCGTGAGCCACGAGCGAGCCGAAATCACCGAGTAACCACACGAACGCTCCCCGCTTCGGCGACACCCAATCCGCTTCCAAAGCTTTCCACTCGATCACGAAACCTCTTTCTGACCGAAATACCAAATTCCTCGAAGTCTTCAACCTCTAACCTCCATGACACTATTCATCATCTTCAACCTCAACCCACTATTCACACATAAACCCCAAATTTGGATTCTCAAACCCTAACTCTCCCAACCTTCCAATCGAACTTCAATCCGCTTTCCATCTTCATCGGGTTGCCTTCTAATCATCCCTAAACCATCACAATCATCCACAAACCGAAATCTTTCCCCAAAACCTTCAATATTCGAAAATGGTGGATTGGTGTAGAGTGAGTTGATGATGATGATCTTGGTACCAAACCGAAGAGGAAGTAAGGCTGAACATTTTTCGTGTTGGAAGGAAGTCGTTTCGGTGAAGTCTTCTCTCTCCCTCTTCTCTTCTCCCTCACGCCAATCTCTCTCTTTTTCTCTCCTTTTCTCTCTTTTTCTCCTCTGCTTCTTTTCCTCCTCTTCCTTTCTTTCTTTAATTCTTTCTTTTCTTTTTTCCTTTTTAACACACACACACACGTATACATATATATATATATATATATATATTTATTTAATATGTAAGTGTTAGCGTGGTCCAATTACCATATTGATTTAAATCTCTTATTTCGATTCCGAAACTTCCTCGACCCGTATTATCCGGTTAACGATCCGATGAGAAGCAATATATAATTTTTGCACTCAATAAATTTACCAGTCGAGTACTAAATTAGTTTAATTGGGTTAACATCCAAATAATTCCTACTAATTATTTTGAGGATGTTACATTCTCCCCAACTTCAAAGAATTTTGTCCTCAAAATTTCGTTAAGTCTTTCATCCGACTAACCGAGAATCGACATTCTCAGAAAGGTCTTAAGTTGCTGGAACACAATCTTGAATTAACGAAATAAGTGTAGAAAATCTTCCCAAAGTTGGCACATCAATCTCGAAGTATGATCTACTATTACTTTGATACGAACTCTCTGGTTACGAATCTACACGAGAAACTCATCATCCGCCTACATAGGCTCGGCACCGCGTTCGAAAACACTTCCGAAGCTTCATTCCAATATCCTCGTTTACTCCCCAACTTTGATTAATCTAAATCAAGGGTTTTAACACAAGACACTTGGTAGAATTACAGGTTGAAAATGAGATACACAAACTGGTACTCCTCGGTAAAGGTAAAAACAAACACAATTTCTTCGAAGGGTGTAAACACGTTCTCAACAAATTTTCTAAAATCCATAACAGTTCTTGTACACATTGAAAAATGTGACGGAAAGTCATCTGTGAAACTTCTTGACTCGCCCCCAAGATTTTGAGATAACACTTTTCAAAAGAAGATGAAATGAGGATTTACCAGAAACGTTTATCTTAAACGTAGAAATAAACCGTGGGGACATCCAATAAATGGGACGTAATGGAAATCACCTCAGTTGTTCTCCAAACAACTATCAAACAGAACACAGAGCTCCTTTTCTTATATTGCAACTTCTTCACGAGGTTTTCACCAACAACGCACCTGATTCCATTCCGAATTAGTCAATAGCATTGAGAGCTTCCCCTCAACCTAAGTAATCCTCCTAGGATTTTCCTCCTTAATCATATCCTATTAGCCTCTTGATTCGTTCCCAAAATTAACTTTAGCATGCGGTTTTTCACAAAAACGATTTTTCAAAACTATTATACCGCACGCCAAGCTTCACTTCGGAAAATTTCAGTCACTTACAAGCAGATCCATCAATTAATCCTTTGATGGTTATTCGCAACGTGAAAACAGTCAGCAGTTACCTTACCTACATATTTGTGTTCACGTTCGACTTGTCAAACAGAATCTCATAATACAATCTCATTGTTAACCTTCACAAAGGAGAGGTTAACAAACTAATACCTCGCCACCAAAGTGGAAACTTATGGATGTACTCCAACTTAGATCTAAAAGACTCTAACTATTCCATTTCTTGCGTCATTAACTCTGCCATGTGAATGGATTTCCTATTCAGCGCATCAGCTACAACATTGGCTTTTCCTGGATGATACTTCAACCCGAAGTCATATGTAACGTGCAACCTCATGCTACCTTCCTTCTTTTGACTAGCAACACTGGAACATCCCACGGAGACGTACTCGGTCGAATGAACTTCTTTGCTATCCACTCTTTAAGTTAGGATTTCAATTCCTCTACTTATAAGGGAAACATTCGACAAGGAACTATAGGGATTGACCCGATAATCGGAATCCATGCTATTGAGAATTCTACCTCTCACTATGGAAGTACGGAAGAAACTTCATCCTTTATAACATACAGAAATTCATCCACTAGTTGAATAGACGACAATCCTAAACACGGAAAGATGTTCATACTCCCCATATGCAAACAAATAGATTATACCACCAAATTTCTGTCTCCTATGACAAGTAGATAGTTTTGACACTATGCTTGATCTATAAGACAATGGGTTGCAATCAAATCCTAAAACACAGTAACAGAGTTATTGAAAAGAGATTTCATACCTCTCAGTAGGTTGTCATTAGATGTGACGGTCTGAGCATTCAAAGTGTTGACTCGCCCCTGCCTAGGAGCATCTGGTGTTTCTTTGAAACTCTTCCTCGCTGGGCACTCGTTTGCATAGTGGCCCTCTTCATTACAATGATAGCACCTAATAGGCCTTTGCTGACAATCACCGCCGTGATGTCTTCCACACTTTGTACAATTTCTAAACTTCGATGAATTGAACGGTTGCACCTGATTCCCTTTATGATCGTCCTCCTTGAATTATCTGCCTGGACTAGAAGATTCAGCCATCTTCTTCTTACCTTTCCAATAATCCTTTCTTTCAGCGTACATTTTCCTCAGATCCTCCTCAGCAACATATGCTTGTTGCACTAAGGCAGGATAATTAACCAGAGTGTAAGAACTGAGTCCTTGGCTCACATCAGCTCGGAGACCTTCTTTGAACATTTGCATCTTCCACATATCATTTGGGGCATACCTTCCCAACTCATAGAACTGAGACAGTCTTTCAAATTTCGCCGCATATTCCCCAACTGACAAGTCACCTTGTTTGAGATTCACAAACTCTGCTTGCTTGCTTAGTTTCTTCACTGAAGGGAAATATTGCTTCAAAAACAATTCCTTGAAGTTGTCCCAAGTGAGGGGAGTTCCTTGGAGTTCCATCATCTGCCTTGCATTACACCACCAGGTGTGGGCATCTTCATTAAGCACATTGGCCGCACATATTACCTTCTCCTCTTCTCCACATTGGAGGGCGTGAAAGATCTTCTCCATTGAGTCTATCCAATAATAGGCAGTCATTGGATCCGGTCCACCCTTGTAAGTCGGGGGCTTCATCTTTTGAAATCAGAAATATGTCCGGTTAGGATCTTCTTGATGAGGTTGAACATTGGGCTGCTGCAGAGCCATTTGGTCGTGCTGCATTTGCAACATATCCTGCATCATCTTTTGCTGATTCTCAATGACATTCTGCATCCATTCAAATTGTGGATCAACAGGAGGAGGAACGCCTCTACCTCTTCTGGCCATGATTCTGTGAAATATGCACAAAGTATTAAGTTGATCAAGCTCAATGTCTAATAGCATACTAAGAAAATCACGACTGGAGAAAGCAAAGACCCTAAAAGCTAAGTCCGACTAGGTCGAACCGCTCTGATACCAACTGTAACACCCCGGTATTTTTAACATGTAAAAATACCCAAGTGTACCAAACCTAAATCATCAGAGATATATTTCCTGTTTAAATACTGAACACCACTATAAAATTTTCACTGAATAACAGCAGGACAGTCTTAAACATAAATAAGACCACAAACCATCAGTGAAATACAGTGTTCAATATCGTACAAGAAAGCGGAATAAAATACATAATGTTGTGATACATGGAATACAAGGGAAAACATAAACTAAGCACAACATCTAAGTCTTCAGCAACCCTCCAAGTACAGCCTACTCATGCTTCTTGGATCTCCTCTTTCCCTGTTTCTCTGTAAAACAACAACATTTAAACAATGAGATACAATCTCAGTGAGTTCTACCGAGACCCCTAACCACACTCTCGGTTCAATTATGAATCATTTGTAAAAATCAACCCGACACCGTCTGCGCGAACGCTAAACCCGGTGAATCGCATTGTAGTTTAATTTATAAATCAAGTCTCTATAACTTAGCACGACACCGACTGCGCGAACGCTACTCCCGGTGAATCGTACCACATAACCGTTAACACGACACCGGCTGCGCGAACGCTACTCCCGGTAGACCGTGTCACCTAACCTTTAATACGACACCGGCTGCGCGAACGCTACTCCCGATGAATCGTATCGTTTAACCTTTAACGCGACACCGACTGCGCGAACGCTACTCCCGGTGGATCGCATCCTTTAACATTTAACGTCACACCGACTGCGCGAACGCTACTCCCGGTGGACCGTATCTTTTAACTTTTAGCGTGACACCGACTGCGCGAACGCTACTCCCGATGGATCGCATCCTTTGACATTTAATTCGCACTTAAATTAAAAATCCAGGTTCACACTCGTACTCTAGCTGACCACTTTTCGACACAATTTTCAATATCAAAAACAGTTCATTTTGCCTTAAAAATAGAATATTCAGTTAGGCCTCTGAATAAGCTTTCCAACGCATCTTAGAACACCTCAATCGGGTTCCCGGATCAAAAGTTATCGCGAAACGAAAAACAGTGTTTGGTTGCTGAAAATCTGCAAAGTGGCGCGCGAGTGGCGCGTGGCGCGTGAGTGGCGCGCGAGCTGACAGTAGGATCTGTCATGTGGCGCGCGAGTGGCGCGCGGCGCGCAAGTGGCGCGTGGACTGACAGTAGGGGGGTCTGTCAAGTGCAGAATTTGGCGGTTTCGCGCGAAAATCGCGATTCCGCTTAATTCCGATTCTCGTTCCGATTGAAAACAGTCCAAACAAACAGAAAAACAGATTCAACCAATATCACACAATCATTCAAATCAATCAATGTCTCAATCAAAACGGTTTTTTATCAAAAACGACATATTTTCCAAATAGCGGTTTTCAAGTCAAAAGCTCTCGGAATCACATCACATAAAATTTATCGAGACACAAAAATATCCTAAGCGTGAGTGAAACTCACCCTTGAAGCGTGAGCCACGAGCGAGCCGAATTCACCGAGTAACCACACGAACGCTCCCTGCTCCGGCGACACCCAATCCGCTTCCAAAGCTTTCCACTCGATCACGAAACCTCTTTTTGACCGAAATACCAAATTCCTCGAAGTCTTCAACCTCTAACCTCCATGACACTATTCATCATCTTCAACCTCAACCCACTATTCACACATAAACCCCAAATTTGGATTCTCAAACCCTAACTCTCCCAACCTTCCAATCGAACTTCAATCCGCTTTCCATCTTCATCGGGTTGCCTTCTAATCATCCCTAAACCATCACAATCATCCACAAACCGAAATCTTTCCCCAAAACCTTCAATATTCGAAAATGGTGGATTGGTGTAGAGTGAGTTGATGATGATGATCTTGGTACCAAACCGAAGAGGAAGTAAGGCTGAACATTTTTCGTGTTGGAAGGAAGTCGTTTCGGTGAAGTCTTCTCTCTCCCTCTTCTCTTCTCCCTCACGCCAATCTCTCTCTTTTTCTCTCCTTTTCTCTCTTTTTCTCCTCTTCTTCTTTTCCTCCTCTTCCTTTCTTTCTTTAATTCTTTCTTTTCTTTTTTCCTTTTTAACACACACACACACGTATACATATATATATATATATATATATATTTATTTAATATGTAAGTGTTAGCGTGGTCCAATTACCATATTGATTTAAATCTCTTATTTCGATTCCGAAACTTCCTTGACCCGTATTATCCGGTTAACGATCCGATGAGAACCAATAAATAATTTTTGCACTCAATAAATTTACCAGTCGAGTACTAAATTAGTTTAATTGGGTTAACATCCAAATAATTCCTACTAATTATTTTGAGGATGTTACACTCGTTCTCCTTGTCAAACCTCATAGCTGTCGGAAAAAACTGCTCCAAAAATACCTGCCTCAAATGTTCCCAAGTCTGGGGAGTACCCATAGTTGCCATCATGGCTTTTGTAACATCCCCTAATTAGCTAATTTACATAATTTAAATTAGTGAAAAGGTCAAGGTAGATTACCGCCGAATGGAATACTTAGTACGATAGATTATCATAGATCGATTAAGTAGCACAATTATTAAATTATGTGATCTGGGGAATAAATAAAATTCTAGTCATGCATAACTGAAGTGTTTTATTAAATTAGTAAGTTATGGCATTATCATGTGTTAGGAGTGTATTAAGAGAGTTTTAGAGGTAAGGGGCATTTTGGTACTTTACCCCACATAAATGAGGAATCAGCTACATGGGTCAAACTCACACTCACCCACACCTCACTTGGTAAAATCTGAAACACAACACCCATTCACTTTCAGAAAAATTAAAAGGGAAACATAGAGAGAAAGAGAGGAGGGAGTCGCATGAGGGAGGAAAGAAGAGAGGAGAAGAACTCAGCACAAACCTTAATGCATGTCTGATCCAAGGCCACCATTGTTCTTCATTCTTCTTCCTCTACACACTGATACCCAGAAATCTCCCAGCAACCCTCTTCATCACAAATCACCATTTTTTTATACCCTTGAAGCTCCAAGCTCAAAATGGAGTTTTTGGTGCCCCAAATGGGTTGCATGTCACCATAAAACCAAGATACAACCTTGAGGGAAATCATATTGCTGATTTGAATAGTTGGGGGAAGAAGTCAGCAACTGTAGGGGTGAGGATTCGAAGTAGTAGGAGCTGTGTTCTACCGGTTCAGTTTGGAACGAGTCCGGAGACAGTTCGTGAGGCTATTCGGACGTGGCAGCTGTTAGATTCGTCGTTTGAGTGATTTTCATCACTTCGGGCGAGTTCTATAACTCGCTTAGGGGATGTGTGTGTGTTCTAAGTCTTCACTTTTCGAAAACCCTTGTCACGCGTTTCTGGTACCGAAAGGAAATTATCGAAAACCGTTTTCCCAAAAAGATTGTGATTTGAATTATGAATTGCTTGATTGATTGTTTGGGTGTACTAGATTGGATTGATTGTGTTGCTGTAATATACTATTTCAATGCGTGTTTAAGTTTGGGTCTCGATCGGAAGAGATTTTGGAATCGGAACGGAATGGAATGACTCATGAAAAGTCTGTTTTCTGGAAAACTGATGGAGATGCACGGATCGTGTGCCTCTGTGCACGGGTCGTGCGCCCCCATCTGATGCTACACGAACTGAGTTTTTAAACACACACGGATCGTGCGCCTAGTCGTACGGGTCGTGTGTATCCTTCTGAAATTTTTATTCAACAACGCCTGGATCGTGCGTCGCACGGGTCGTGCGTCGCACGGGTCGTGCGTATCTTTCTGGAAATCTTCTACAACTTTGTTCAACAGCGCACGGGTCGTGCGCCTACACGCACGGGTCGTGTGAGACCTTCTGATCCTCAAATTCAAAGTACCTTTTTATCCATTCCCAATGATTCCAATCCCCTTCTGATCCTCACTGAGATAATGTTTATCTCACCCTTCATATTTGTGGTTTTTACAGAGAAACAGAGGAAAGCAAAGGTGACGAAGCACGGTTAGTCGGTGCGACTCTTGGAGTCATTGAAGACCAAGTTTTATGTTTTAGACTTTTGTCCCATTTATTGTTTCTATGTTACCGATTGTATAACTTTCATTGGTTAAGTTGTAAAATCGTTTCCGCTACTTTATGTTTTGAGTATTGAACACCAGGATTATGTACAAGTCTTAAGTTTGAAACTTAAGCATTTTCAGGAAGTGTATGAGGTTCAGAGAACCATTTGTTAAGTATTATCAAAAGTTTTAGTTGTGTTCAACATTTCAATAACAGGAAGTTACTCTGATGTATGCCATTTAGTGCATTTCGGTGATTCTATATGTTAGAATTTATCGGGGTGTTACAGTTTTGGCGTTATCCCACCAGTTGTTAGCTTCTCCCTTCAGCATATTTGTCGCCAATCTCAGCTTGTCCTCATCAGTGACCTGCATAGCTAAGAAAATCTTCTCTATGTCATCCAGCCAATGTAACACCCTAAAATATTTAATTAAAATATTTAATTAAGTATTTAGGGATTTAAATTAATTAAGTGGATATAATTTAATTAATTAAAAATTATATTTAAGTGGTGTAGGTGGTATTAGGGGAGGAGGGCGCCAATTAGTTAGACTTGGGCTTAAGTGGAAAGCCCAAGCCCATGATCCAAGATCATATGCGAAGGGGGCAAGCCAATTGGGGGTGAGGGTTTTGACTATTGTTGCGAAATTGGAAGAGAGAGCAAGAGAGAAGGAGGAGCGTGAGAAAGAGAGAGAGAGCAAGGGGGCGGCCAAGAGGAGGAGGAGAAGGGGATTCGAAGATCAAGAGGAAGGGATCTCCATTGTTGCTGTGGCTCTGTAGGTGACTTCTCCTAGGGCATCGAATTCTTCTTCTTGAAAAGGTTAGGGGAGCTCTATCATTCTATCTAATAAATTATATGATGGGTCCTAGATCTAGGGTTAGACTAGATTTCTTGATTGTGTTCTTGATATATTGTTGATGATGATATTTTTATAAGTATATGCGAATTGATGAATACCATGAGTTCTTGATGTGTTCTTGATCCATTGTTGATGTTGGTTTTACATGTGTGTATGCGAATTGAATGGTTGATTTTTATATATATGTATGCGAATTGAATGGTGGATTTTTTATATATTTGTATGCGAATTGAATTGTTGAGTTGTTGTATATATATGTATGCCATAAGCGAATTGATTTAGTACTTGAACCTTGAGATAATACGAATTGTGTATGTGTTTTGATGATGTTAATATTTGTGAGTTCATGAAATTGTAAATTGATATGTTAGGGAGCTTGATGTTTCGCAAATTGAGTATGGGTGTGCAAGGGCGCCTAGGGCGCCAAAGTGATGATGATTTTAGTGCCCCAAAAGGATTTTGTTGATTGATTAAATTAAGTGTTGTTTTGAGTATTGAAAATTTTAAGATTCTGATGAGCTAAAATTGCTAAAAATCAGTTTTTGGTGTTTTGGGAAATTGCTGGAAAAATGGTGATTTTTGGTTTTTAGTGTTGAAAAATTGTTGAACAGAATTCTGGATGTTGCTGCAGATTTCTGGGCGCTGGGCGCCTGTGCTGGGCGCTGGGCGCCTGTGACTTGTTGTGCTGCGCGCGTTGTTGCGCCTGGGCGCTAGGCGCCCGTATCCTGTTGTGTTGCGCTGTGTTGCGCGTTGCTGCGCCTGGGCGCCAGGCGCTGGGCGCTGAGCGCCTGTGTGTTGCGTGTGTGCGTTGTGTTGCGCGCCTGGGCGCTGGGCGCCAGTGCGCGTGTTGCCTGGTTGCCTGGGCGCCTAAGGCGCCTGTTCCCAGGATGTTGCCTGATTTCTTCCCAAAATTATTTTTAGCATAACTTTTGACTCGGACGTCCGTTTTGAACGATTCAAAAAGTGTCGTGAAGCTTTTTACGTTGTCCATCTATGGGTCCAATTTTTAAAATGAAAAATTGTTATTTTCTGACTGTTTGTGGGCGCCCAAGTGGCTGTCCCCGGTGATCGTCCCAGTGACATTGAAAGATGACATGGAGCTCTCTAAAAATCCATTTTGGTGTATGAACAACAGTTTTAACGTGGTAGTGTCAAAAATGATGATTTTGACGAGGATGCCCTTGGTGGCTAGTCAAATGACTGTTTTGCCCCTAGTGGCCAAAGTTGATGATAATGATGTGTAAAAGACGAGGATGCCCTTGGTGGCTAGTCAAATGACTGTTTTGCCCCTAGTGGCCAAAGTTGATGATAATGATGTGTAAAAGACGAGGATGCCCTTGGTGGCTAGTCAAATGACTGTTTTGCCCCTAGTGGCCAAAGTTGATGATAATGATGTGTAAAAGACGAGGATGCCCTTGGTGGCTAGTCAAATGACTGTTTTGCCCCTAGTGGCCAAAGTTGATGATAATGATGTGTAAAAGACGATGATGCCCTTGGTGGCTATTATTATTTATTAGGACGCGTAAAAGACTGTTTTGCCCTTAATGGCTATTGGTACTTATAATGACGTGTGAATGACCGTTTTGTCCTTAGTGGCTATTGTTAATTATAGTGATGTGTAAATGACTGTTCTGCCCTTAGTGGCTATTATTATTATTAGTGACGCGTAAATGACGTTTTGCCCTCAGTGGCTAATGTTTGAGTTGAATGGTGTTTATGTGTAAGTGACGTTTGGGGCCTGAGTGGCTAAGTGATGTTAAGGCCTAAAAGGCTAAGTGACGTTATTTGTGTGTGAATTGTGAATTGACAGGTGCTGTGCCTTTATTTGGCAAACCGGTAAGTGACGGGTCACATTGTTGACTATGATCTGAGTAATTGTGTGATTGTGTGTTGTGAGTGGTGCATGTCATAGTGTCTCATGCCCATATGCATAAAACCAGTGACGTTTTGAGGCCTGAGTGGCTAAGTGATGATGAGGCCTGAGTGGCTGAGCGACGTTTTGTGAAAAGGTACCTCATGCATATACCCGCGAGTGGGTTGCATTTTCATAAGCCTACATGACATGAGATGAGTGTTTGTAAGTGATGTGAATGATGACTGTGATGTGGATATTTAGTGTTTTTGGATGCTGATTGTTCTAGTGTGTAGCCTATGATTAGTACTTATCATATTTTCTATTATATGGATTGAAATGATGCTCACCCTTTCTTGTTTGAATGTTGCCCCCGTGTTGGTAACGTGCAGGTGATCCTTGAGTGAAGGCTTAGGTACCTTCACTAGCTGAGTCGGGTCGTCTGCTCTGATATGTAACACTAGGGAGGGGAATGAATGTTGTTTAAGTCATTTATGACTATTTTGGTTATTGGATTTTAGTATTGCAAGCCTGGCATAGTTGTAAAGCCTTTTATGATTAAACTGTTGAATTTTCGATGTGGAGTTGTATTTTACCTGATAATTGACGTTTTGAAGTTATTATAAGACCGTTTTTGAAAAGCGAGTTGTTTGAAGTGTGACATTTAGCGAAGTAAGTGTGACATCCCTTGTGGTGTAAATAAATTTTGAAAAACTCTGATATTTTTATTAAACAAATTACCGGGTAGAAAAGGGGTGTTACATTAGTGGTATCAGAGCAATGGTTGGTCTGTCCGGCCGAGTCGTCGAGTCGTTGTGTCAGATAGTGACCAACTGTTGTCTGTTCAGTGCTGACCGTGTTGTGTTGCAGGTACACCGGAAAGTTCTATTGGTAAGTGAACTAGTGGGGGAGATTTCCCTACTAGTGCTGTGTGCCCTATTGTGTATTCAGTGTGAGAACTGTGTTTTGCTGTTGTGGTCCTTATTGTTGACCTCCTTGCTGCGTGTTTCTAAATGGTATGCTCTGTTGTTTAAATGCGCACATGTGTTTTGGTTGGTATTGAGCTCGGTGTACCCTGCATCATATTTAAATTAATTGCCGCTTGTTGTAAAATGTTAGATTGACATGCACTCAGATGCTCTTGTAATTGATGTTTGATGTTAGATGTGACTTGACATGTATTCGCATGCTCATGCAATTGTAAAATATAATATTACATGCTCACCATCCTGAGTTTGGTTGTCCCTTAAGTGTGAACAAACATGATTGCATTTTAAAATGGAAATTGCAGCCTATGTTGTTTGTCTGACCTTGTCATGTGTGTCTGCTGTGCCTGTAGGCTACTGATAGCTTACCTTTGTTGCATGTTACCCTCCTATGTTGCTTTGTCCGAACTGTCTAAGTAGTCGACAGTAAGCCTCTGTGAGAGGTCTTGTGCAATGTGATTTGATGTTTGGAAACCAAATGCGTTGTAAAATTATTTTATGGACTATTTTAAGTTGTTACTGCACTAATAGCTACCGTGGGGTTTTAATCACTACAAGCGAAAATGTTTTCATTCAAGTGTACTAATTTTGTCCTCAACTCCTTCTGGAAAATTGCGACCGGATGTATATATTTTAGCTGAGAACTACCACATCATAGAGTTACTAATTTGACTTGCCTAGTTTCCTCTAGGTGTAACCTTGCGTGCCGGAGTTTTATGACCAATCTCTTGGTTGTTACTTATGGATTTCTATCATGTGGTTTTGAAAATCTAAAAGTAAAGTGATTTTTTGAAAATCTCTTGGTTGTTACTTACGACTGTTGTGCTGTGTGAATTTTTGTGCATTGGGTGTTCACTGATTCTTAGTCATAAAATTTTCTTAGTGCCATATTCCTTAATCCCTTGATCTTGAACACTTTGTGATATGCTTTTATGTTATATGTAAATGTTGTGTTATTGAAAAATTATTGTTGCTATATCTGCGTATTTGGTAAACTTCTCGTGATGTTGCTGACGCTATTGTTGTCGTCGTTTTGCTTTTGTTGCGGTTTTTCTGGAAATTATTGAGGCTGTTGTCTGAAAAATATTGCTACTGTTTTTCCGAAAAACTATATTGGCTGTTTTTCAGGAGAATAAATGTTACTGTTTTCTGAAAAGTGCTGTTACTGTTCCTAACTTATGCGCTGCCCCTATTTTTATGAGTTGTGCCTAATTCGATTGTTAACCGTTGCCGGTGCCTTGGTGCCCGATCGTGTGACTGAGTTGTTAATATTGTGTTGTTGATGATGTTGCTCTGTTGTTGGTTTTTAGTTGTTGGTGTCGCCTGAGTGGCAATTGTAATTGTCGATGTCGCCTGAGTGGCAATTGTAGTTGTTGATGTCGCCTGAGTGGCAGTTGTGATTGTTGATGTCGCCTGGGTGGCAAAGTTGTTTGTGGATGACTGTTGTCGTGTTACTAAGATTATGAGACTTGTTGTACGACTGTTATGCACCCTGTGAATTTCGTTGTGATGCTGTGTTGATTGAAGTATTTTGTTATCCTTATGGGTAGATGAGTGGGGTAGGATGCGAGCTAGTTTATCAGAGTAGCGCAGCGGAGTAGAGAGTGAGTCTGATTATTACTGCTTGAAGTTACCTGGCTGAACAAGTAGGAGGGACGGCCGCCCAAGCACTTACCGCCGGTAATCAGAGCAATAGTAATCAGCATGAATGATAGCACTAGTTGTCTAAGTGGCCTTAGTGGGAGAGTGTTGGCGATGACAGGTGAATTTCGAGGACGAAATATTCTAAGTGGGGGAGAGTTGTAACACCCTAAAATATTTAATTAAAATATTTAATTAAGTATTTAGGGATTTAAATTAATTAAGTGGATATAATTTAATTAATTAAAAATTATATTTAAGTGGTGTAGGTGGTATTAGGGGAGGAGGGCGCCAATTAGTTAGACTTGGGCTTAAGTGGAAAGCCCAAGCCCATGATCCAAGATCATATGCGAAGGGGGCAAGCCAATTGGGGGTGAGGGTTTTGACTATTGTTGCGAAATTGGAAGAGAGAGCAAGAGAGAAGGAGGAGCGTGAGAAAGAGAGAGAGAGAGCAAGGGGGCGGCCAAGAGGAGGAGGAGAAGGGGATTCGAAGATCAAGAGGAAGGGATCTCCATTGTTGCTGTGGCTCTGTAGGTGACTTCTCCTAGGGCATCGAATTCTTCTTCTTGAAAAGGTTAGGGGAGCTCTATCATTCTATCTAATAAATTATATGATGGGTCCTAGATCTAGGGTTAGACTAGATTTCTTGATTGTGTTCTTGATATATTGTTGATGATGATATTTTTATAAGTATATGCGAATTGATGAATACCATGAGTTCTTGATGTGTTCTTGATCCATTGTTGATGTTGGTTTTACATGTGTGTATGCGAATTGAATGGTTGATTTTTATATATATGTATGCAAATTGAATGGTGGATTTTTTATATATTTGTATGCGAATTGAATTGTTGAGTTGTTGTATATATATGTATGCCATAAGCGAATTGATTTAGTACTTGAACCTTGAGATAATACGAATTGTGTATGTGTTTTGATGATGTTAATATTTGTGAGTTCATGAAATTGTAAATTGATATGTTAGGGAGCTTGATGTTTCGCAAATTGAGTATGGGTGTGCAAGGGCGCCTAGGGCGCCAAAGTGATGATGATTTTAGTGCCCCAAAAGGATTTTGTTGATTGATTAAATTAAGTGTTGTTTTGAGTATTGAAAATTTTAAGATTCTGATGAGCTAAAATTGCTAAAAATCAGTTTTTGGTGTTTTGGAAAATTGCTGGAAAAATGGTGATTTTTGGTTTTTAGTGTTGAAAAATTGTTGAACAGAATTCTGGATGTTGCTGCTGATTTCTGGGCGCTGGGCGCCTGTGCTGGGCGCTGGGCGCCTGTGACTTGTTGTGCTGCGCGCGTTGTTGCGCCTGGGCGCTAGGCGCCCGTGTCCTGTGGTGTTGCGCTGTGTTGCGCGTTGTTGCGCCTGGGCGCCAGGCGCTGGGCGCTGAGCGCCTGTGTGTTGCGTGTGTGCGTTGTGTTGCGCGCCTGGGCGCTGGGCGCCAGTGCGCGTGTTGCCTGGTTGCCTGGGCGCCTAAGGCGCCTGTTCCCAGGATGTTGCCTGATTTCTTCCCAAAATTATTTTTAGCATAACTTTTGACTCGGACGTCCGTTTTGAACGATTCAAAAAGTGTCGTGAAGCTTTTTACGTTGTCCATCTATGGGTGCAATTTTTAAAATGAAAAATTGTTATTTTCTGACTGTTTGTGGGCGCCCAAGTGGCTGTCCCCGGTGATCGTCCCAGTGACATTGAAAGATGACATGGAGCTCTCTAAAAATCCATTTTGGTGTATGAACAACAGTTTTAACGTGGTAGTGTCAAAAATGATGATTTTGACGAGGATGCCCTTGGTGGCTAGTCAAATGACTGTTTTGCCCCTAGTGGCCAAAGTTGATGATAATGATGTGTAAAAGACGAGGATGCCCTTGGTGGCTAGTCAAATGACTGTTTTGCCCCTAGTGGCCAAAGTTGATGATAATGATGTGTAAAAGACGAGGATGCCCTTGGTGGCTAGTCAAATGACTGTTTTGCCCCTAGTGGCCAAAGTTGATGATAATGATGTGTAAAAGACGAGGATGCCCTTGGTGGCTAGTCAAATGACTGTTTTGCCCCTAGTGGCCAAAGTTGATGATAATGATGTGTAAAAGACGATGATGCCCTTGGTGGCTATTATTATTTATTAGGACGCGTAAAAGACTGTTTTGCCCTTAATGGCTATTGGTACTTATAATGACGTGTGAATGACCGTTTTGTCCTTAGTGGCTATTGTTAATTATAGTGATGTGTAAATGACTGTTCTGCCCTTAGTGGCTATTATTATTATTAGTGACGCGTAAATGACGTTTTTGCCCTCAGTGGCTAATGTTTGAGTTGAATGGTGTTTATGTGTAAGTGACGTTTGGGGCCTGAGTGGCTAAGTGATGTTAAGGCCTAAAAGGCTAAGTGACGTTATTTGTGTGTGAATTGTGAATTGACAGGTGCTGTGCCTTTATTTGGCAAACCGGTAAGTGACGGGTCACATTGTTGACTATGATCTGAGTAATTGTGTGATTGTGTGTTGTGAGTGGTGCATGTCATAGTGTCTCATGCCCATATGCATAAAACCAGTGACGTTTTGAGGCCTGAGTGGCTAAGTGATGATGAGGCCTGAGTGGCTGAGCGACGTTTTGTGAAAAGGTACCTCATGCATATACCCGCGAGTGGGTTGCATTTTCATGAGCCTACATGACATGAGATGAGTGTTTGTAAGTGATGTGAATGATGACTGTGATGTGGATATTTAGTGTTTTTGGATGCTGATTGTTCTAGTGTGTAGCCTATGATTAGTACTTATCATATTTTCTATTATATGGATTGAAATGATGCTCACCCTTTCCTGTTTGAATGTTGCCCCCGTGTTGGTAACGTGCAGGTGATCCTTGAGTGAAGGCTTAGGTACCTTCACTAGCTGAGTCGGGTCGTCTGCTCTCATATGTAACACTAGGGAGGGGAATGAATGTTGTTTAAGTCATTTATGACTATTGTGGTTATTGGATTTTAGTATTGCAAGCCTGGCATAGTTGTAAAGCCTTTTATGATTAAACTGTTGAATTTTCGATGTGGAGTTGTATTTTACCAGATAATTGACGTTTTGAAGTTATTATAAGACCGTTTTTGAAAAGCGAGTTGTTTGAAGTGTGACATTTAGCGAAGTAAGTGTGACATCCCTTGTGGTGTAAATAAATTTTGAAAAACTCTGATATTTTTATTAAACAAATTACCGGGTAGAAAAGGGGTGTTACAGCCAATGCTGGGCTTCCATGACATCTGGTCCTCCTCTGAACTCGGACGGCTTCATTTTCAGAAATTCAGAGAAAACCCTCCTTGGGTCAACTTGAGGCTCAGGAACTTGCTGAGGCTGAGCTTGAGCATTCTGTTGCATTAGTAACATATCTTCCATCGTCTTCAGTTGTCTCTCGATCATATTCTACATCCAAGCAGAATGCGGATCAATTGGTGGGTTATTCCTCGATCCTCCTGCCATAATTCTGCAAACGATACACCAAGTATTAAGTTGATCAGTCTCAATGTCTCTTAGCATCATAAGAAGTAAAATAGCAGAATTATTCGAGGAACAAAACCACCCTAACTGTCTAAGCCCGACTAGGTCGAACTGCTCTGATACCATAATGTAACACCCCGATAAATTCTAACTTGTAGAACTACCGAAATGCACTAAATGGCATACATCAGAGTAATTTCCTGTTATTTAAATATTGAACACCACAAAACTTTCGATAATACATATCAATTGGTTCCCTGAACCTCATAAACTTCCTGAAAATGCTTAAGTTTCAACACTTAAGAGTTGTACATAATCCTGGTGTTCAGTATTCAAAACATAAAGTAGCGGAAACGATTTTACAACTTATATGCTCATGGCCCTAATAAGCGACCACGTGGACATATATTAATTTCATGTAACTTATATGCTCATGGCCCTCCTAAGCGACACATGAAGCATATCATATTTTACCTCTTGTAATTTGTAGCCCTACTAAGCAACTACGCATTACATTTTCTTCCATGATTTTAGCATAACACCTCAGCCTACATATTTCATAGGCACTTCTTCGGCTTTGGTGAACCCATCCCACTATTTCTAGTGGGCGAAACCTCTTGAGTCTAGGTTTTGGGGCTCATGACTTCCCCTCCTCTAGTATGCTAATCCTCTAAGGGTCGTCACCCTTATCCTCTTGTATTTATTATATATTATATATACATGTACCCGCAATGGGCCGTCTTGAATTTATTCATGTACCGTCTATCCTTCCACGAGGGAAGGTATTTTTCCGTGAATTAACATTTCTTACCTTGACCTTTATGAATTAAGGGTGTACACTCGCGTCTTACTAACGTACGGTTTTCCTTAACATTTATAACTTGTGAGATTTACCTCAAACTTCTTTCATTTCATGACATAAGTGGGTTTCCATCATTGGGAAACATTGGGTAATCAATCGGAAAGGAATCGGAATCGTTTGGAACGGATTAAAAAGGATTTTGAGTTAGGGTAACAGCAGGATCTGCACGGTCCGTATTCCAGAGGCGCACGACCCGTGCGTATCACTTAAATTTCAGTTTTGAAAACTTACAGGACGCACGGTCCGTGCCACAAGGCTGATCTGCGTAGGTCACGCACGGTTCGTGCCCAGGGGCGCACGATCCGTGCTGTGAAAAAATTCATTTCCTGGGCTGCTGCGAACAAGGCGCACGACCCGTGCCCTTGTGAGGCACGATCCGTGCGTCCTTGCCAGTAGCCAATTTTCCGGTTTCGTGACATTTTTCCAAGTCCGTTTCGATTCCGATTTCGTTCCGATCGATATCCTAACATAACAATTGTTATTCCAGACCAGTGAAAGCGATAAACAATCAATCCATTCATTCAATCATCAAATCAAGCAATCGTTTATAACATAGTAACTTTTCGATAAAACGGTTTTCGTCAAGTTTTCACAAAGCGGATTTAGGCAATATCGTTTCAGGATTTAAAATGACTCAACATCAAGGACATCCCTAAGCGAGTATAGAACTCACCGTATTGTGATGAAAATCACAAACAACGAAGCCCCGTGAATTCAAATGACAATGTAACCTCACGAACGGTCCCCGTATCGATTCTACGCTATCCAAACTGTTCCAAAACTGACGAAAATGAACCGAATCCGAATTCCAGTAACTACAATCCGCTCTACTGTGTCAATCTACAAGGTGGGTGTTCGTTCACTCCAGTATTGCTCTGGGTTTGACATGCAAGCTCCGAAACTTCATTTTTGACCAAGTGGAGCTTTGGTACTCTTTAATGGTGATTTGTGATGGAGGAAGATGTGGGCTCTAAAAGTGGTATCAGCATGAAGAGGAGAAGAAATGGAAGTGAATGGTGAGGAAAAACTGGACATGCATTTATAGATGAAGCTTGGCCTTGCTCCTCTCTTCTCTCTCACGATTTTCACTCTCACTCTCAAGCTCTCTCTATCCTTTGAATTTCTGTTTTCAGCAATTAGAACAAGTGGGAGTGAGTGATGGTCAGCTGAGGTGTTTTGGTGAGGTGAGCGTAAATGACTGGGGTGGAAAAGACCAAACTGTCCCTCACTTATTATGTATAATGACCACTATGCCCTCCAGCAACTTATTCACTCCTTAACACTATGACATAGTCTAATTTTTCTAACTTGGCAAAAATTTTAATTTCTTAAACACCAACAATTAGTTATACCAAAGGCACTACCTCATAGTAAGTTAAATTAAGCTTAGCCAATCAATTCATAACTAAAATTCTTATGCTAAATATTAAATTAGCAAATATTTCGCTTTAACCTCTTTCTTAATTTAAATAAATTGAATTATGTAATTAGGGGATGTTACAGGTATTGGTCTAGTCCACCCCTGTTTTCTATTATTTTATTACTAAAATTTAGTTGGAGTACTCTTTTTCTTTCTTGATGTTTTTTCATAAGAAGGGTTTTGCATCAGAAGATTTTAACGAAGCTCCATATCCCTTTCTTTTGCTTAACGGGGGTGAAATGGTAAAATGAAAAACTACTAACAATATAGTTATATTCATCGAGACTAATTAATAAGTAAGAATTAAAATTTTATTGTAAAAGGTATTTGTTGGTAAAAATTGATGAATTAACATTCAATTTCTACAATAAAAAATTGCCACAAAATTTTAACAAATTTTTTTAGTTTTATGTTAAAAAATTAAAAATCAATTTTATTTTATTTATGTCATCGACTATATAAAGTAAATAGTAGATAGTCTAATTTTTAACCGATAGTAAAATAGTAGGTTGAATCTTCAATGAACCCTAAAGAACAAATTCCATTCAACTAGGCTAAATAAAAGATAGGAAGGGAACTCATGAACTATTTGAACAACCTATATCAATATTCTTCTTGTATATGTAACAACTACAACAACTACATCACATGAGTGGCAGCTTCAAAATTAATTCCTAAATTCTTCACTTGTTTTCTATAGTTTTCCTAGCATCCAAGTAGATTACAAATGCCATTTAAACAACATAACATTTACAAATGGGATACCTTTTTATTCACGGGTTCATCATACTGCTTTCCTTATATATCGAATGAAATTTGTTTTATATTTATAATATTATTGTTTAACATTTTGTTTACATAAACATACTATTTTAATAGTGATTAATGTTTCAAATAGTGGGAAACTTTTTTTATAAGCAAATGATTGTATTATATGGAATACAAGGGGTACTCCGACCCGTACAATTTCTTTGAAGCCTCGTTAAAACCTCCCTGAGCCAAAACCCTTGGAAAAAATACCCAAGGAGGAAAAAGAGTACCCCATGAAGAGTAAACAAAAATACAAAAACAGCAACTGCAAAAAACAAAAACTGTTCCGTACTGGGCCGAAGCCCACTTCATCACAAGACCGACCGCAAGCGGCCCAACTAGCGAGGCGAAGGAGCTTAACCTAGCTCGCTAGTCCAACGGCCCAGATTACGCCGCATGCAATCCGACGGTCTCCCGCAGAGACTCTGTCACTATATATAGAGGCCTGACCTCAGCTGACAGGTACACTTTTTACACCTATCGTCACTCTGCTCGAATATTATCCCACTGACTTGGGCGTCAAAGTGTCATCGCAACTACACCCCGCTGGCAGAGCTCTGAACGCGACCAGCCATCATTCAGCTTGACCGCATCACCATCTTCAATCAAGCAACAAGCCACCACAGGGAAGACCGCGTGGGGCCCCGCGCCTGCGAAGCATAGCAGCCATTCCCAAGCAGCAACCGCTCGATTAGGAGGGCCAGACTGCCGGCATCGAAGACACGGCTTCGAGCGCTCGGGCGGACCCGGCACAGCCGGCCAATGTGGTGTTACCAAGCGCCATTGTGCAAGAATTGCGCAACCTGCTGCTCGTGAGAGACAGACACATCGAGCAACAGGAAGAGCGGCTCAACCAGATAGAACAGCAAGTCGCTTCGGGAAGGGCCTACACCGCACCCGAACAATGCCGTCGCAACGACGACTTTCACGGGCATCAGGGTAACCCGTCTAGGAGGCATCGATCGCCCCCGAGAAGACACCTTGTGCACCGATCTCCACCTAGGAGGACGGGAAGAGAGTCTCCCTTAGGACGGCCGAGGACGTCACCTTCCTCGCCCGACCCCACTTACCGGCCCGAAGAAGAGCTTTATCAAGAGTCCTCGTACAGCTCGACTGGTTCATTAACTCGATCAAGAAGCAGGTCGCTTGACAGATATAGTCGCTTACACCCTAGAGAGCCTTCATCCAACCGGCAGCGACGTTACGATTGCAGTCCTCGGCGACGTGGTCATCGAGATCGACAACTCGATGACCGACCACCTCGCGAAGGAAGGAGCGACGCCCGGATAGGAACCTTCACTCGAGTGATAGATGAGTATCCCATTCCTCGGGCTCTGGAGAAGCCTCTGTCTGATCTCAGAATGTACAGTGGGGTGAAGGATCCTGATGCTCACTTGAGATATTTTGACCTAATGATGCAGTACAGAGGAGCATACGTCAGTCAAGTGTAAAATCTTTCCGTTGACCCTAGAAGGACCCACCCTGGAGTGGTTTACCAAGTTGAAACCTGACACGATCTCATCTTGGGAACAGGTGGCGAAGGTTTTCAGTGCCCGTTTTACCGCCTATAGGGTAAAACCCAAATCACATGCCGTTCTGAAGGCGATCCGGCAAGGTCCAGACGAGACCCTCCGCGATTACGTGGAATGATTTAACAAAGAATCCGCTAACGTTCGCGGACTAGAGGACGACATGCGTCTATGGTTCCTCCGGGACGGATTACGCACGGGCAGTTTGATTGAAATAGAAGTTGGAGTGAACGAGCCACCAGACCTTGAAACCTTCCTTCAACGTTCCCAGAGGTTTATGAATTACGAAGAAAGGGCGATGGCCACCCAGGCGGTCGCCGGAACAACCAGGGAGCCCCGATCTGAACGGGATCAGAAATTCCGAAGAGACCAGGAAGGACCATCAAGGGAGTACAGACAGAAAAGATATCCTGAACGAACAAAGCTGAACACCTCCTATGCCCAGATTCTGTCCGAGTGCGCAAACGCGCACTTTAGAGACATTAAAAGACCAGACCCCCTCGTCCTTAAGGGCGGGCAGCGCCCTTCCCGCAAGTATTGTCGATACCACAGGAGTAATGGGCATGATACCAACAACGGCATGGCCCTCAAGGACAACATTTAGAAATTGATCAAAAGGGGTAAGCTCACCCAGTACGTAAAGAAAGGGCAGGCAGTTAGGAAGGAAGAAAAGGCTGAGACCCGTTCCCCCCGAAAGGGGAAGACCGTCGTGAACGAAGTTAGAAAGGGGGGAAGGGAAGACGATGATGCAGAAGAAGATGAAGAAAGCGATCAAAGGAAATCAAGGGGGCGGCCGGTCGCGATGGTAATTACTGGAGGGTTCCCCCTAGAAGGAGGAGAAACCAACAAATCCATGAAGAGGCGGTGGAAAGAGATCATGAGTGTCGCATCTACCTCCGCTCTCAGGGCGCCCTCGAACAGGCCACCCTTGACCTTTGACGACGATGACCTGCTGGACGGGAAGCCGAACAAGTATGCCCCCTTGATAATAACTGCAGTAATGGCAAACATGGAAGTTAGGAGAATATTGGTCGATCAGGGCAACTCGGCGGACATAATATTCGAAGACCTTCTGCACGCCCTGAGGATACCCAAGGGCGAGTAGAGGGCCTACCAAGGGTCCGACCTGATAGGCTTCAACGGTTCGTCAATCACTCCCCTTGGAATGATTGAGCTCATGGTAACTTTCGGGGACAACAGCGGAAAGAGGCCGAGATGTAAGACCGTCAAGACTGACTTCCTCGTACTACCATGCAAATCAGTATACTAGTGCATCATAGGTCGACCCACGTTGGGAAAGCTTGGGGAAGTGACGGTCAGTAATGGCAAATGTTGGTACCATGGAGAAAGAGCGGGACGCGGCCCAGGAGGCCAAAACTGAGGTCGAGGGTAGGGCTGAGCTGGGGGAATCCAAGGTGACCGAGCTGTCAAATCGGGTTGAGAGTTTAACTAAAAAAGTTGCTAAGCTTCAGGAGAATGTTGGTGTAACGCCCCAAAATAATTTAATTAATTATTTAATTAAGTTATTTAAGGCTTACAATATTTATTTAGTTTAATTAAATAATTCAAGTTTAATTATTTTATTGTATTTTATTAGGAGGTGTTGTCACTAATTAAATGGTGCGAGCAAGGGCCCGTGATCCACAATTAGGCCCGTGGCCCATTGCCTAGTCAAGTAATTCGACTCTCAAGGGGTCTTAGAAGCTAGTTTTCATTTGGACTCAAGTGGGAAAAAGAAAGAAAAGTAACGTAAGAGAGAGTGAGAAGAGAAGAGTTGCGAAGGAGAGAGGAGAAGAAGAAGAGAGGGCGAAGCACATAGAGAAGAGGAGGAGGCTCGTGGTGGCTTGCAATTTTTCCTTGGAGCTTGGCTAGCAATTCGACTTCCATAAGGTTAGGGGGTCCTCTTTTTGTTCTTAATAGATATGCGAATTGGATGCTTAGGGTTAGGGTTCTAGGAATAATTCCCATGAATGAATTGTGATGTTGATAAGTAAATTATAATGAAGAAATGCGTGATTGTTGAATTATTATGTTGAGAATTGTATGATTGATGCTTGAGTTGTGGCTATTGCGAATTGGATGCCCTATGTTTGATCATATGTCTCATTGGTGCTTGCTTGGTGAAATTGGGGATCATGGTGTCACTTTAATAATATATATATATATAGGAGTGTTTTGGTAATTTTAGTTGGTGATTGAAAGTGGAAAAAAATTCTGTTTGGAAGCCCCTAGGCGCCTTGGGCGCCATATACATGTTGCTGAATTTTTCTGTTTTGCGCCATAGTCATGGGCGCCAAGTGCCCAGCAGTGTGCTGTGCCAGTTTCCAAAATTCTGTTGCCTGTGTTGCCATTCTGTGTCACTGTGTTGCTGTGCCTGTTGCCTGTGTTGCCATTCTGTGCCACTTTGCTGACAGTTTTGGCGCTTGTTGCTTGAGTCATGGGCGCCAAGGGCCCCAATGTCTTGGTGATAGTTTTGTAAAAATTGTTTTCAGGTTTTCATATTCAGGTAAAATGGCTCATGAAAAATGATTTTGGGCAACAAAAGAGTTGAGTTGCGTATTTTCACTAGGTGCCTAGTGCATGGGCGCCAAAAAATGATGTTCTGTTTTTGATGAAATTTTAATTTGGTTTTCATGTTCTGAGCATTTGGCTCGTGTAAAATCAATTTCGAAGGAAAATAAATTTTGTTGCATGTTGGCCTTAGGCGCCTAGTGCCTGGGCGCCGTGTTGCTGTGCTGAGCGCCTGTGCGTGTTGTTCCCCTGGGCGCCTAGCGCCTGTGCGCTGTTGCGCGTGTTGTTCCCCTGGGCGCCTAGCGCCTGTGCGCTGTTGCGCGTGTTGTTCCCCTGGGCGCCTAGCGCCTGTGCGCTGTTGCGCGTGTTGTTCCTGGGCGCCAAGCGCCCATGCGCCAAGCGCTGTGTTGCCCCTGGGCGCCCAGCGCCCATGCGCCAGTTTCCAGGATCTCTAAATATTTTTCCGGTTTTATTTTTAATGTAACTTTTGACTCGGTTATCCAAATTTGACGGTTCAAAATGCGTTTTGAAGCTAATTTCAGTGTCTATCCAAATGTTCCAATTTTTTGTAAAAATAAATTATTTTACTGGTGTTTCTGGGCTGAGGTGTTCAAGTGTCCAAATGGCAATTTTTATCCACTTTCCCTATGTCGTGTCAATGTCCTAAGTTGGTCTATTTGAATTGGTGTTGGTGTGGGTGGTGAGCTGATATGGTGAGTGATGATGAGGTGAGATTGGTGAGCAGAGGCTTCGGCCTAATTTTAATTTGGTGAGTTAATTAATGCACTATGGTGAGATTAGAATTTAAAATGGTGAATTGATTGATTTGTGGTGTGTTGTGATGCATTCTCCATAACACCTCATGAAGCATGTGCATTATTGGTGAGCAGAGGCTACGGCCTAATTTTATTTGGTGAGCAGAGGCTACGGCCTATTTGTATTTGGTGACGGATCCGACATGCATGTACCCGTGGAGTTTGGGTTGCATTACATGCATAATCATATATTGTGTAGTGCTGTTTGGAAATAGAATGTTGATGTGGTTGTTCCATTGTTGTGAATTGGTGTGCCTGGTTTCCTTCTTCCTATGCATTGCTTAATTCCCATATGTTATTAATTATGAAAAGAGACTCACCCTACTGCCTTTATGTTGCTTCTTATGTCGGCAACGTGCAGGTAATAACGAGTGAAGGATTCCTTTATGCCTTCGTCTGGTAGGAAGTGTCACGCTCTGATACGTAGCACCAGGGGGGGTGTCCTATGTTTATGCAATATTTTTCCTAAACTGTTAGATTTGATTGGTGATGTATTGGTTTTAAATTTTAGAACTCATATTTATTCCGCTGCTGATGGTGATTGGATTTAGTTGATGCGAACTAAACATTGTTCTCATGGTGTTATGTATCTTGATATTTATGGAGTAAATGTAGCACTCGCTTGAATTGTTTTCAAAAAAAAAAAAAGAGACTCTGATTTCTTTTAAAAGCAAAGTTATTAGAAAAGGGGTGTTACATTAGTGGTATCAGAGCAGTTCGGTCTGTCCGGCCAAGTTGTCCAGTCATAGTGTCAACTGACAACGGTGTGTTGTCAGTTATATCTAACTGTTGTTGTTGTAGCAAGTGAGTTGAGATGGCTGGGAGGATCGATGCTGCTGCCGCTGTTGTTGGGCTGCTGCTGAATGTTGTAAGAAGTTGAATCTTGTTTTGCCTGTTATGAATGGAGAGATGGTAGTCGATACTCCTGCGAAGGGGTCGGTGATTATGTCTCAGGTGTTCTCAGTGTCCCGTGTCGATCTTCGACAGGGACTTTATTGTGAATTTTGTTTGTTTGCCGTTGGGAGGGTTGGATGTCATTCTTGGTATGGACTGGTTAGTATATAACCATGTACATATTAATTGTTCCCGAAGATCTGTGAGTTTCCTTCCTCCTGAGGAAGAAGAATCTGTTTTGTTGCCTGCTGGTCATTTGCGTAAGGTAATGAAGGAAGGAGTTCATCTGTTTGCTTTGATGGCGTCTTTGTCTGCTGAGAATCAGGCGATCATTGAAGGGGTTCAGGTAGTGTGTGAATTTCCCGAAGTGTTCCCGGATGAAATTCCAAGTGTTCCGCCAGAGAGGGAGGTTGAGTTTGCTATTGATCTTATACCTGGTACTAGGCCTGTGTCTATGGCCCCGTACCGGATGTCAGCCTCAGAGTTGTCTGAATTGAAAAAGCAATTAGAAGATCTGCTTGAGAAGAAATTTGTAAGACCAAGTGTGTCACCGTGGGGTGCTCCGGTATTGTTAGTGAAAAAGAAGGACGGGAGTATGAGACTTTGTGTCGATTATAGGCAATTGAACAAAGTGACAATAAAGAACCGGTATCTGCTTCCCAGAATTGATGATCTGATGGACCAGTTGGTAGGTGCTAAGGTGTTCAGTAAAATCGATTTGAGGTCGGGTTATCACCAGATCAAGGTAAAGGATGAAGACATTCAGAAAACCGCTTTCCGAACGAGATATGGGCACTATGAGTATTCTGTTATGCCGTTTGGTGTTACCAATGCGCCGGGTGTGTTTATGGAGTACATGAATCGTACTTTTCATAGTTACTTGGATCGGTTTGTAGTTGTGTTTATTGACGACATTCTGGTGTATTCTAAGACAGAAGAGGAGCACGCAGAACATTTGAGGTTAGTGCTGGAAGTATTGAAAGAAAAGAAATTGTATGCAAAATTGTCTAAGTGTGAGTTCTGGCTGAATGAAGTAGGTTTCCTTGGTCATATTATCTCTGGTAATGGTATAGCTGTGGACCCAGCCAAGGTTGATGCTGTGTCCCAATGGGAGAGCCCGAAGTCAGCTACAGAGATTAGAAGCTTTTTGGGATTAGCTGGTTATTACAGGAGATTTATTGAAGGTTTCTCGAGGTTGGCACTTCCGTTGACTCAATTGACATGTAAAGGAAAAGCTTTTGTGTGGGATGCTCGCTGCGAGGAGAGCTTCAATGAGTTGAAAAAGAGGTTGACTACATCGCCCGTTTTGACTTTGCCTGTTCCTGATCGACCGTTTGTAGTATATTGTGATGCTTCCAAGATGGGTTTGGGAGGTGTATTGATGCAAGAGGGTAAGGTAGTAGCTTATGCGTCCAGACAGTTGAGGACCCATGAGAAGAACTACCCTACTCATGATTTGGAGCTAGCCGCAATTGTGTTTGTGCTGAAAATTTGGAGGCACTATCTGTATGGTACCAGATTTGAAGTGTTTAGCGACCATAAGAGTCTGAAATACTTGTTTGATCAGAAGGAGCTAAATATGAGACAGAGACGTTGGCTAGAATTGCTGAAGGATTATGATTTCGGCTTGAACTATCACCCCGGCAAAGCTAATGTCGTGGCTGATGCTTTAAGTCGGAAGAGTTTGCATATGTCGGCCATGATGGTGAAAGAGTTAGAGTTGATTGAGCAGTTTCGGGACATGAGTCTGGTTTGTGAAGTGACACCGCAGAGTGTCAGATTGGGGATGTTGAAGATCGGCAATGAATTTTTGGTTAGTGTTCGAGAAGCCCAAAAGTCAGATGTAAAGTTGGTAGACCTGTTAGTTGTGAATGATCAAGATGTGGATGGAGATTTCAGGTTAGATTCCCAAGGTGTATTGAGATTCAGAGATAGGATCTGCATTCCTGACGATGCTGAGATGAAGAGAATGATTCTTGAGGAGAGCCATAGGAGCAAGTTGAGTATTCATCCAGGGGCTACGAAAATGTACCAAGATTTGAAGAAACTGTTCTGGTGGCCTGGTATGAAGAAGGATGTGGCACAGTTTGTGTATTCTTGTCTGACTTGTCAGAAGTCTAAGATTGAGCATCAGAAGCCTGCGGGGTTGATGCAACCATTGGAGATTCCGGAGTGGAAATGGGATAGCATTTCCATGGATTTTGTAATTGGTTTGCCAAATACAGTGAGAGGGTTCGATGCTATATGGGTGGTTGTGGAGAGGTTGTCTAAGTCTGCTCATTTCTTACCAATTAATATGACTTATCCAGTTCCAAAGTTGGCAGAAATCTACATCAAGACTATTGTGAAATTGCATGGCGTTCCACTTAGCATTGTATCTGATAGAGATCCAAGATTCACATCTGAATTTTGGAAAAGTTTGCAGGAAGCTTTGGGTTCTAAGTTGAGGTTGAGCTCCGCTTACCATCCGCAGACAGATGGTCAGACGGAGAGGACTATTCAGTCGTTAGAGGACTTGTTGAGAGCATGTGTTCTTGAGCAAGGAGGTTCATGGGATTCTCATCTTTCGTTGATAGAATTTACCTATAACAACAGTTTTCATTCTAGTATTGGTATGGCACCGTTTGAGGCGTTGTATGGTCGGAGATGTAGGACTCCGTTGTGTTGGTATGAATCTGGGGAGAGTGCAGTGTTGGGGCCTGAGATTGTGCGAGAAACAACTGAGAAGGTAAAATTAATCCGCGAGAAGATGAAAGCGTCGCAGAGTCGACAAAAGAGCTATCATGATAAAAGAAGGAAGGATTTAGAGTTTCAGGCCGGTGATCATGTGTTCCTGAGAGTCACTCCAGTGACTGGTGTTGGGCGTGCCTTGAAATCTAAGAAGTTAACTCCCCGTTTCATTGGTCCGTATCAGATTACGGAGAGGGTGGGAAGTGTTGCCTATAGGGTGGCTCTGCCACCTAATCTTTCGAACTTGCATGACGTGTTTCACGTGTCACAACTTCGAAAGTATGTTCCGGACCCGTCCCATGTGATTCAGATGGATGAAGTAGAGGTGCGGGATAATCTCACCGTGGAGACTATGCCTGTGCGGATTGAAGACAGAGAAGTGAAGACTCTGAGAGGGAAAGAAATTCTTTTGGTGAAAGTGGTTTGGTTAGGAGCTGCTGGCGAGAGTATGACTTGGGAGCTGGAGAGCAAGATGCGGGAAGCATATCCGGAGTTGTTTGATTCAGGTAATTTCGAGGACGAAATATTTTAAGTGGGGGAGAGTTGTAACGCCCCAAAATAATTTAATTAATTATTTAATTAAGTTATTTAAGGCTTACAATATTTATTTAGTTTAATTAAATAATTCAAGTTTAATTATTTTATTGTATTTTATTAGGAGGTGTTGTCACTAATTAAATGGTGCGAGCAAGGGCCCGTGATCCACAATTATGCCCGTGGCCCATTGCCTAGTCAAGTAATTCGACTCTCAAGGGGTCTTAGAAGCTAGTTTTCATTTGGACTCAAGTGGGAAAAAGAAAGAAAAGTAACGTAAGAGAGAGTGAGAAGAGAAGAGTTGCGAAGGAGAGAGGAGAAGAAGAAGAGAGGGCGAAGCACATAGAGAAGAGGAGGAGGCTCGTGGTGGCTTGCAATTTTTCCTTGGAGCTTGGCTAGCAATTCGACTTCCATAAGGTTAGGGGGTCCTCTTTTTGTTCTTAATAGATATGCGAATTGGATGCTTAGGGTTAGGGTTCTAGGAATAATTCCCATGAATGAATTGTGATGTTGATAAGTAAATTATAATGAAGAAATGCGTGATTGTTGAATTATTATGTTGAGAATTGTATGATTGATGCTTGAGTTGTGGCTATTGCGAATTGGATGCCCTATGTTTGATCATATGTCTCATTGGTGCTTGCTTGGTGAAATTGGGGATCATGGTGTCACTTTAATAATATATATATATATATAGGAGTGTTTTGGTAATTTTAGTTGGTGATAGAAAGTGGAAAAAAATTCTGTTTGGAAGCCCCTAGGCGCCTTGGGCGCCATATACATGTTGCTGAATTTTTCTGTTTTGCGCCATAGTCATGGGCGCCAAGTGCCCAGCAGTGTGCTGTGCCAGTTTCCAAAATTCTGTTGCCTGTGTTGCCATTCTGTGTCACTGTGTTGCTGTGCCTGTTGCCTGTGTTGCCATTCTGTGCCACTTTGCTGACAGTTTTGGCGCTTGTTGCTTGAGTCATGGGCGCCAAGGGCCCCAATGTCTTGGTGATAGTTTTGTAAAAATTGTTTTCAGGTTTTCATATTCAGGTAAAATGGCTCATGAAAAATGATTTTGGGCAACAAAAGAGTTGAGTTGCGTATTTTCACTAGGTGCCTAGTAAATGGGCGCCAAAAAATGATGTTCTGTTTTTGATGAAATTTTAATTTGGTTTTCATGTTCTGAGCATTTGGCTCGTGTAAAATCAATTTCGAAGGAAAATAAATTTTGTTGCATGTTGGCCTTAGGCGCCTAGTGCCTGGGCGTCGTGTTGCTGTGCTGAGCGCCTGTGCGTGTTGTTCCCCTGGGCGCCTAGCGCCTGTGCGCTGTTGCGCGTGTTGTTCCCCTGGGCGCCTAGCGCCTGTGCGCTGTTGCGCGTGTTGTTCCCCTGGGCGCCTAGCGCCTGTGCGCTGTTGCGCGTGTTGTTCCTGGGCGCCAAGCGCCCATGCGCCAAGCGCTGTGTTGCCCCTGGGCGCCCAGCGCCCATGCGCCAGTTTCCAGGATGTCTAAGTATTTTTCCGGTTTTATTTTTAATGTAACTTTTGACTCGGTTATCCAAATTTGACGGTTCAAAATGCGTTTTGAAGCTAATTTCAGTGTCTATCCAAATGTTCCAATTTTATGTAAAAATAAATTATTTTACTGGTGTTTCTGGGCTGAGGTGTTCAAGTGTCCAAATGGCAATTTTTATCCACTTTCCCTATGTCGTGTCAATGTCCTAAGTTGGTCTATTTGAATTGGTGTTGGTGTGGGTGGTGAGCTGATATGGTGAGTGATGATGAGGTGAGATTGGTGAGCAGAGGCTTCGGCCTAATTTTAATTTGGTGAGTTAATTAATGCACTATGGTGAGATTAGAATTTAAAATGGTGAATTGATTGATTTGTGGTGTGTTGTGATGCATTCTCCATAACACCTCATGAAGCATGTGCATTATTGGTGAGCAGAGGCTACGGCCTAATTTTATTTGGTGAGCAGAGGCTACGGCCTATTTGTATTTGGTGACGGATCCGACATGCATGTACCCGTGGAGTTTGGGTTGCATTACATGCATAATCATATATTGTGTAGTGCTGTTTGGAAATAGAATGTTGATGTGGTTGTTCCATTGTTGTGAATTGGTGTGCCTGGTTTCCTTCTTCCTATGCATTGCTTAATTCCCATATGTTATTAATTATGAAAAGAGACTCACCCTACTGCCTTTATGTTGCTTCTTATGTCGGCAACGTGCAGGTAATAACGAGTGAAGGATTCCTTTATGCCTTCGTCTGGTAGGAAGTGTCACGCTCTGATACGTAGCACCAGGGGGGGTGTCCTATGTTTATGCAATATTTTTCCTAAACTGTTAGATTTGATTGGTGATGTATTGGTTTTAAATTTTAGAACTCATATTTATTCCGCTGCTGATGGTGATTGGATTTAGTTGATGCGAACTAAACATTGTTCTCATGGTGTTATGTATCTTGATATTTATGGAGTAAATGTAGCACTCGCTTGAATTGTTTTCAAAAAAAAAAAAAAGAGACTCTGATTTCTTTTAAAAGCAAAGTTATTAGAAAAGGGGTGTTACAGTTGGTACCATGGAGAAAGAGCGGGACGCGGCTCAGGAGGAATGTGACCGGGTGGTTGAATCAACCCTTTCTATTTGCCAGGAGCGCTTTGACGAAGCTCTGGCTCAGGTGCAATGTGTCTACCCCGCTCTGGAGATTGACCCTCGCATTATCAACTCCTCCCATTCTCATCAAAATGGTCGCATAGCCAGCCTGCGGAGAGGGACGAGCAGGGTAACATTGTAAGAGATGAGGTGGTCGTCTATGAGCGTCCTTTGTAATTTTTCTTTCTTTGTACTTTCGTCTGGGGGCGGCCCGCTGGGCGCCCCTTTTATCTATGTGCTTCATTATCTTTCTTTCTTTTTACGTCGAGTGCTAGTCTTCAGATAGTTTACTGGACTTCTGTCCAGATTGAACTCGTCCTCAGAGGTGCGACCATCTCTCGGGGTCGCGTCGTGTGTGACTTAGATCGACTAAGCTTGTTCTGACTTATGCAGTAGTTTATCAAACTCGGTTTGAACTTAACTCGCCTGGTCAGTTTTTACTTATTACGGACAGAATGTAAATGAACGAATGGTCATAAGAAAATATTCCATCTTTATTGATGGTCGGGCGGGCCTCAATAAAAACCCTGTGGGAAAAAAGAGCGTCCCGCTCGATTGACTTGATTGAACGTGTTACAAAAGCTTTTTCCAATGATAAAGTTTAAACAAACTAATGCCTAAGGTTCATGGCATTCCAGGTCCTTGGCACTATTGCCCCGCTCATTGTTTAGAGCAGGAAAGCACCCTTTCCCATCTTCGAGACGACTCGATAGGGTCCTTCCTAGTTTGGGGCGAACTTTCCCTGAGCTGCGTTCATTTGTCCAACTGATGCTTTCCTTAGGACGAGTTGACCAACTGAGAAATCTCTTGGGACGAGCTTGGCGTTGTATTTAGTCGCCATCCCCTGTTTCATAAGTGCTTCCCTTAGTGAGGCTCTGGTGTGCAGCTCTTCAACAAGGTCGAGCTCTTCTCTGAGCCCTTGATCGTTCTGCCAGGGTGGTTTCGGATTGGCCGTCCTCCACGTAAGCTCTCCGATCTCTACCAGAATAAGTGCGTCTACCCCGTAGACCATTTTGAATGGGGCCTCGCCCGTCGTCGAATGGGGGGTCGTCCAGCACGCCCATAGGACGAAGGGGAGTTCTTCTGCCCATCTCCCTTTGGCTTTGTCTAACCTTCGCTTCAATCCGTGCAAGATTACTCGATTGGCGGCCTCTGCCTGGTCGTTCATCTGTGGGTGTTCAACGGAGGTGAAGCGCTGCTTTACCCCCAGCTCTACCATTGACTCTTGGAAATTTTTGTCTGTGAATTGAGTGCCATTGTCTGAGACTAATACCTCTGGGATCCCGAACCGAACTAGTATATTTCTCTTGAAGAATTTTAAACAATTCCTGGACGTGTTGGTCGCCAAGGGTTCGGCCTCAATCCACTTGGTAAAGTAGTCTACTACGACAATTAGAAACTTCAGCTGTCCCGGGGAGACCGTGAACGGGCCCAGGAGGTCAATTCCCCACCAGGAAAATGGCCATGGGGCAGTCATGCTATTTAACTCAACCAGAGGAACGATGTGCACGTCAGCGTGCCTCTTGTAACAGCCCAGGTCCAACGCATTGGCCACCCCGACACTATTACCTCACGGTCTTCTCTACCCCTCTTGTAGAATTTTTGCCTTCCGTGGGAATCGAACCTTGCACCTGAGGCATAAGTGCAAGTTAAACACACCTCCCACTACCAATTGAGCAGTTGTAACACCCTAAATATTTAATTAATTTATTTAATTAAGTATTTAGGAATTTAAATTAATTAAGTGGATATAAATTAATTATTAAAAATTATATTAATATGTGTAGGTGGTATTGGAAGATGGAGACGCCAAACTAGATGGACTTGGGCTTAAGTGAGAAGCCCAAGCCCATGACTCTTGTCATATGCGAAGTGGACAAGGCGCCTAGGGGTTAAGGTTTCCTTGCTAGCATTTGCAAAAACTTGAGAAATAGAGAATAGAGAGGAGAGGCGCGCCGTAGAGGGAGAAGAAGAGAGGAGAAGGTCGCAAGCTCCAAGGAGAAAAGAGGAACGTGATTCTGTAGCCGTGGTTCCGATCGTGACCGTCTCTAGGGCTCCTATTCTTCAAATTCGAGGTAAGGGGAGTTCTATCAATTTTTATAATAATTCCTATGATAGATCCTAAGTGGTGATGGCCTAGATTTAAGTATGATCATGATGATGTTTGCGAACTCATGTCTTGTTGTTGATATATGCGTGATTCTATGTTGTGCTTGGGATGTGTTGAATTTCGATGTTTGATAGGTGGTTTTGATGATTTTACATGTGATTATGAATGGTTGTAATATGGGTTGTGATTGGTCATGTGTAAATTTGAAGAAAAACGAATGTGTATGTGAAATTGTGTAAAAATTGTGTTGCTGAAGGTGTCTGGGCGCTGGGCGCCCATGGGTGTTGTGCGCTGTGCAGTGTTGCGCGTGTTGCACCAGGCGCTGGGAGCTGGGTGCCAGCGCTGGGCGCTGAGCGCCCGTGTGCGTGTGTGCGTGTGTAGCGCTGGGTGCTGGGTGCCAGCGCTGGGCGCTGAGCGCCTGTGTGGGCGTGTCTCCGTGTTGCGCCAAGGCGCTGGGCGCTGGGCGCCCGTGTGTTGCGTGTTGCGCTAAGGCGCTGGGTGCCAGCGCTGGGCGCTGAGCCCCCGTGTATGTGCGTGTGTGTGCGTTGCGTTTTGTTAGGCGCTGGGCGCCAGGTGCCTGGGCGCTGGGCGCCCAGGGCGCCAGTTTTTTTCAGGATGTTCCCAAAACGTTTTCGAAAACTGTTTTCGCTATATCTTTTGACTCGGACATCCGTTTTAAACGTTTCAAAAAGTGTTGGGAAGCTATTTCAGTTGTCTATCTGTGTGTCCCATTTTTAAAAATAAAAACTTATATTTTCAGAAGGTTGCTGGGCGCCCAAGTGGCTGTCCCCTGTGGTCGTTGCTGTGACGTTAAAAACTCGTTTGGTGTCTTTAAAAATTCTCTTTTGCGTATGACCAGTGGTTTTAACGACTTAGTGTCAAAAATGATGATTTTGACGATGATGCCCCTGGTGGCTAGTTAAATGACTGTTTTGCCCTTAGTGGCTAATATTATTTATAATGACGTGTAAATGACTGTTTTGCCCTTAGTGGCTAATATTATTTATGATGACGTGTAAATGACTGTTTTGCCCTTAGTGGCTAATATTATTTATAATGACGTGTAAATGACTGTTTTGCCCTTAGTGGCTAATATTATTTATAATGACGTGTAAATGACTGTTTTGCCCTTAGTGGCTAATATTATTTATAATGACGTGTAAATGACCGTTTTGCCCTTGGTGGCTAATATTATTTATAATGATGAGTAAGTGACGATGAAACCCAGTGACGTTTGAGGCCCGAAAGGCTAAGTGATGTTGTTGTGTGTAAATTGTGGATTGACAGGTGCTGTGCCTCTTGTGAGCAAATTGGTAAGTGACGGGTCACATAGTTGACCGTGATTGTGTGATTTGTGCGTGGTGCATGTTATAGTGTCTCATGCATCCCATGTGCATAAACCCAGTGACATTTTGAGGCCCAAAAGGCTAAGTGACGATGAGGCCATAATGGCTAAGCGACGTTTGTGAAAAGGTACCTCATGCATATGCCCGCGAGTGGGTTGCATTTCATATGCCTACATGACATAGTGATGAGTTATTGTAGTGACGTGATTGACGATTGTGATGTGATTAATTTAGAGCTGTGACTTGACTTATCATTTATCATATGATTTATTATATGAATTGAACTGGACTCACCCTTCTGTTTGAATGTTACCCCCATGCGGTAACGTGCAGGTGATTGCGAGTGAAGGACTAGGTACCTTCACTAATTCGAGTCGAGTCGTCACGCTCTGATACGTAGCACTCAGGGGGGGACGAACTTAATGTTATGAATGATTTTGGTTGTTATGTTTTGTTATTCCACTGCGTAGTTGAGTTTATTGACGTTAAGTTTTATTGCGATGATAACTGTGGTTTTGAGATTCGCCTTTTAGTGATGTGCTACGTAATACATGGTTATTATGTTTTTGAGCTGTTTTATTGAGAAGTGTGGTTTTATTGAAGCATGTGTAACATTCCTCGTGCGAAACAAAATTTTGAAAACTCTGATATTTTTCCAATTAAATTAATGGGTAGAAAAGGGGTGTTACATTATTGGTATCAGAGCAGTTCGGTCTGTCCGGCCAATGTTGTCCTGTCATAGTGTCTTATGACAATAGATTAGTACTAAATTCTTGGTCTGTGCTGCAGTGATAGTTTGAAATGGCTGGGAGAAACGACGCTGCTCTTGCTGCTGCATTGCAGGCTATGGCTCAGGCTGTGCAGGGTCAGCAGAATGCTGGAGATAACGCTGGTTTTCGGAGTCTGACTACTTTCCAGAGAGAGAATCCGCCCACCTTTAAGGGCAAATATGATCCAGATGGTGCTATGGCTTGGTTGAAAGAGATCGAGAGGACTTTCAGGGTGATGGACTGTACTGTTGAGCAGAAGGTCCGTTTTGGTACCCACATGTTAGCCGAGGAGGCCGACGACTGGTGGTTGGCTACTAGGCAGAGGTTGGAGGCTGTGCAGGAAGAGGTTACTTGGGAGGTATTCAGCAGGGAATTTCTGAGAAAATATTTTCCTGAAGACGTCCGAGGGAAGAAAGAGATAGAGTTCCTGGAACTGAAGCAGGGTGGTATGTCTGTGACTGCATATGCGGCGAAGTTTGTAGAACTAGCAAAATTCTATCCACATTACAGTGAGGCTACAGCTGAATTTTCTAAATGCATCAAGTTCGAGAATGGGTTGAGGCCTGATATCAAAAAGGCCATTGGTTATCAGAAGATTCGTGTGTTCGCTGATCTGGTTGACAGTTGTAGAATCTTTGAGGAGGACAGTACTGCTCATTATAAAGCTACGTTTGAGAAAAAAGGTAAGTTTCAGAGTCGAAGCAAGCCGTATGAGGTTCCTGCGGGTAAGAGTTACCAGAAGGCTGCTGGAGGTAAGAATTCTAGTGGGGGAGATGCTCCTGCTAGCATTGTCTGTTATAAGTGTGGCAAGCCTGGCCACAAGAGTACTACATGCAGGTCTGATGAGAGAGTTTGCTATCGTTGCGGTAAAAAGGGTCATATGGCGGCCGAGTGTAAGGTCAAGGATGTGGTGTGCTTCAATTGTGGTGAGTCTGGGCATATCAGTACAAAGTGTACAAAGCCGAAGAAGGAAAGGTCTAATGGGAAGGTGTTTGCATTGGCAGGAGAGGAGCCTGATGAGAAGGATGGTCTGATTAGAGGTACGTGTTTTATTAACGGTATTTCTCTGAAATCTCTTATTGATACTGGTGCTACCCATTGCTTTATATCTGTTGATTGTTGTAAAAGATTGGGTCTTGTTTTATCTGCTATGTGTGGGGATATGGTTGTCGATACTCCTGGGAAGGGGTCGGTGATTACTTCCCAGGTGTGTTCTCAGTGTCCCGTGTCGATCTTCGGCAGGGACTTTGTTGTGAATTTTGTTTGCTTGCCGTTGAGAGGTCTGGATGTAATCTTGGGCATGGACTGGTTAGATAATAACCACGTTCATATCAACTGTCGTAGCAAGTCGGTTAGTTTCGGGGAAGAGGATTCTGTTTTGGTATCTGCAGATCAGTTGAAGAAGCTGAAGAAAGAAGGAGTTCAGCTATTTACGTTAATGGCATCGTTGTCTGCTGAGAGTCAGGCTGTTATTGAAGAACTGCAAGTAGTACGCGAGTTTCCTGAGGTTCTTCCTGATGAAATTCCGGGGGTGCCACCGGAAAGAGAAGTTGAGTTTTCGATTGATCTTGTACCTGGTACGAGGCCTGTGTCTATGGCACCGTACAGGATGTCGGCGTCGGAATTGTCTGAGTTGAAGACGCAACTCGAAGAATTGCTTGAGAAAAAGTTTGTAAGACCGAGTGTATCACCTTGGGGAGCTCCGGTACTGTTGGTAAAGAAGAAGGATGGGAGTATGAGGTTATGTGTGGACTATCGTCAGTTGAATAAGGTAACTATCAAGAATAAGTATCCGCTTCCGAGGATCGACGATTTGATGGATCAGTTAGTGGGTGCCCGTGTTTTCAGCAAAATTGATTTGAGGTCCGGATATCATCAGATTAAAGGGAAGGATGAAGATGTTCAGAAGACAGCGTTCAGGACAAGGTATGGGCATTATGAATATTCAGTGATGCCGTTCGTTGTGACCAATGCTCCTGGTGTATTTATGGAATATATGAATCGTATTTTCCATAATTACCTAGATCGGTTTGTGGTGATCTTCATAGATGACATTCTAGTTTATTCTAAGTCGGAAGAAGAGCATGCTGAGCACCTGAAGACAGTGTTAGAAGTTCTGAAAGAGAAAAAGTTGTATGCTAAGTTATCAAAGTGTGAGTTCTGGCTGAAAGAGGTGAGTTTCCTTGGGCACGTGATTTCTGGTAATGGTATTGCGGTTGATCCGGCAAAAGTGGAGGCAGTATTGGAGTGGGAGGCTCCGAAGTCCGCAACAGAGATTAGAAGCTTTTTGGGTTTCGCTGGGTACTACAGGAGGTTCATTGAGGGTTTTTCCAAGTTGGCCCTTCCGTTGACTCAGTTGACTTGTAAGGGTAAAGTTTTCGTTTGGGATGCTCGGTGTGAGGAAAGTTTTATGGAACTGAAAAAGAGATTGACGACGTCGCCTGTTTTGACGTTGCCTAATCCGGAGGAACCGTTTGTTGTATATTGTGACGCGTCGAAGATGGGTCTGGGTGGTGTGCTGATGCAAGATGGGAAAGTCGTTGCGTATGCGTCGAGGCAGTTGCGGGTTCCTGAGAAAAATTACCCTACGCATGATTTGGAATTGGCTGCTGTGGTATTTGTGCTTAAGCTTTGGAGGCACTACCTTTATGGTTCGAGGTTTGAAGTGTTCAGTGATCACAAGAGTCTAAAGTACCTGTTCGATCAGAAAGAGTTAAATATGAGACGGCGTCGGTGGTTGGAGCTCTTGAAGGATTATGACTTTGGTTTGAATTATCATCCCGGCAAAGCTAATGTCGTGGCTGATGCTTTAAGCAGGAAGTCTTTGCATATGTCGGCAATGATGGTGAAAGAATTAGAGTTGATTGAGGAATTCAGAGATTTGAGTTTGGTTTGTAAAATGACACCTCGCAGTGTCAAGCTGGGAATGTTAAAGATCGATAACGATTTCCTGGGCAGCATCAGAGAAGCTCAGAAGTCAGATGTCAAGTTAGTAGATTTAATTAATGGGGTTGGTCAATCTGAAGATGAAGATTTCAAATTAGATTCCAGTGGTGTGTTGAGGTTCCGGGGTAGGATCTGTGTTCCGGATGATGAGGAGATGAAAAAGGCAATTTTAGAGGAGGGTCACCGTAGCAAGTTGAGTATCCATCCTGGAGCGACGAAAATGTATCAATATCTGAAAAAGATGTTTTGGTGGTATGGTATGAAGAGAGATGTGGCACAGTTTGTGTATGCCTGTTTGACCTGTCAAAAGTCGAAGGTTGAACACCAGAAGCCAGCAGGGTTAATGCAACCGTTGGAAATTCCAGACTGGAAATGGGATAGCATTGCGATGGATTTTGTGACGGGATTGCCGAATACAGTTAAGGGTCATGACGCTATTTGGGTGATCGTTGATAGGTTAACGAAGTCTGCTCACTTTATTCCTATTAATATCACTTATCCGGTGTCGAGGTTGGCAGAGGTCTATGTCAAAGAAATTGTGAAGTTGCACGGCGTTCCGAAGAGTATTGTGTCAGATAGGGATCCGAGGTTCACTTCTGAGTTTTGGACGAGTTTGCAGAAGGAATTGGGTTCAAAGCTGAAAATGAGTTCAGCATATCACCCTCAGACAGATGGTCAGTCAGAGAGAACAATTCAGTCGTTAGAAGATTTGTTGAGGGCTTGTGTATTGGAACGAAGGGGTTCATGGGATTCCTACCTTGCGTTGATCGAGTTTACCTATAACAACAGTTACCATTCCAGTATCGGGATGGCACCGTTTGAAGCATTGTATGGTCGAAAGTGTAGAACGCCATTGTGTTGGTATGAGTCGGGAGAGAGTGTAGTGTTGGGACCGGAGATTGTCTGGGAGACTACAGAGAAAATCAAGATGATCCGTGAAAAGATGAAGGCTTCGCAGAATCGTCAGAAGAGTTATCATGACAAGCGGAGGAAAGATTTAGAGTGTCAGGAGGGTGAGCATGTGTTCTTGAGGGTTTCTCCTATTACTGGTGTTGGTCGAGCGTTGAAATCGAAGAAGCTCACTCCTCGATTTGTTGGTCCTTATCAGATTTCTGAAAGAATCGGAAATGTGGCTTATAGAGTGGCTTTACCGCCAAATCTTTCGAATTTGCATGACGTGTTTCATGTGTCGCAACTTCGGAAGTATGTTTCGGATCCATCTCATGTGATCCATATGGATGATGTAGAGGTGCGGGATAATCTCACTGTGGAGACGATGCCCGTGCGGATTGAGGATCGTGAAGTGAAAGTACTTAGAGGCAAAGAGATTGCATTAGTAAAAGTGGTCTGGCTAGGAGCTGCCGGTGAGAGTATGACTTGGGAGCTGGAGAGCAAGATGCGAGAGTCCTACCCAGAGTTATTTGATCAGGTAAATTTCGAGGACGAAATATTCTAAGTGGGGGAGAGTTGTAACACCCTAAATATTTAATTAATTTATTTAATTAAGTATTTAGGAATTTAAATTAATTAAGTGGATATAAATTAATTATTAAAAATTATATTAATATGTGTAGGTGGTATTAGAAGATGGAGACGCCAAACTAGATGGACTTGGGCTTAAGTGAGAAGCCCAAGCCCATGACTCTTGTCATATGCGAAGTGGACAAGGCGCCTAGGGGTTAGGGTTTCCTTGCTAGCATTTGCGAAAACTTGAGAAATAGAGAATAGAGAGGAGAGGCGCGCCGTAGAGGGAGAAGAAGAGAGGAGAAGGTCGCAAGCTCCAAGGAGAAAAGAGGAACGTGATTCTGTTGCCGTGGTTCCGATCGTGACCGTCTCTAGGGCTCCTATTCTTCAAATTCGAGGTAAGGGGAGTTCTATCAATTTTTATAATAATTCCTATGATAGATCCTAAGTGGTGATGGCCTAGATTTAAGTATGATCATAATGATGTTTGCGAACTCATGTCTTGTTGTTGATATATGCGTGATTCTATGTTGTGCTTGGGATGTGTTGAATTTCGATGTTTGATAGGTGGTTTTGATGATTTTACATGTGATTATGAATGGTTGTAATATGGGTTGTGATTGGTCATGTGTAAATTTGAAGAAAAACGAATGTGTATGTGAAATTGTGTAAAAATTGTGTTGCTGAAGGTGCCCAGCGCCTGGCGCAACACGCGCAACACTGCACAGCGCACAGCACCCATGGGCGCCCAGCGCCCAGACACCTTCAGTAACACAATTTTTACACATTTTCACATACACATTCGTTTTTCTTCAAATTTACACATGACCAATCACAACCCATATTACAACCATTCATAATCACATGTAAAATCATCAAAACCACCTATCAAACATCGAAATTCAACACATCCCAAGCACAACATAGAATCACGCATATATCAACAACAAGACATGAGTTCGCAAACATCATCATGATCATACTTAAATCTAGGCCATCACCACTTAGGATCTATCATAGGAATTATTATAAAAATTGATAGAACTCCCCTTACCTCGAATTTGAAGAATAGGATCCCTAGAGACGGTCACGATCGGAACCACGACAACAGAATCACGTTCCTCTTTTCTCCTTGGAGCTTGCGATCTTCTCCTCTCTTCTTCTCCCTCTACGGCGCGCCTCTCCTCTCTATTCTCTATTTCTCAAGTTTTCGCAAATGCTAGCAAGGAAACCCTAACCCCTAGGCGCCTTGTCCACTTCGCATATGACAAGAGTCATGGGCTTGGGCTTCTCACTTAAGCCCAAGTCCATCTAGTTTGGCGTCTCCATCTTCTAATACCACCTACACATATTAATATAATTTTTAATAATTAATTTATATCCACTTAATTAATTTAAATTCCTAAATACTTAATTAAATAAATTAATTAAATATTTAGGGTGTTACACCTCTGACACTTGTCGCATTTTTTAACTAGGCTGCTTGCATCCTCCTCCATCGTGGGCCAATAATATCCTGCCTTTAGTGCCTTCTTGGCCAGAGCTCGTGCACCCAGGTGGTTTCCACATATTCCTTCATGGATCTCTCTTAGAACGTAGTCGGCCTGATTTGGTGTTAGGCACTTTAGCAGTGGCGTAGAGAATCCTTTTCGAAATAACCTGCCCTCGATGACGGAGTAAGACGATGCTCGTCTACGCGTTAAAGCCGCCTTTTTGGATCGGTTGGTTCTTCCCCGTCTGTGATATACTTTAGAAATGGGTCGATCCACGTCTCCTCGAGGTTGATCGTGCAAACGTCTGTTGGAAATGTTTCTAGGTTGACGCTGGGCTGGGGGAGGACTTTCTGGCTTACGCTCCTGTGATTTCCTCGGTTTTTCGTGCTGGCTAGCTTTGAGAGCACGTCCGCCCTTGTGTTCTCTGATCGGGGAATGTGTAGTACTTCTGCATGGTCGAACTGCTCGAGCAGTTCTCTTACTTTGGCCAGGTATCTTCTTAACACTTCATCCTTTGTATCGAATGCCTCCTTAATCTGGGATACTACTAACAGGGAGTCTGAGTGGAGTTCAACCCTTTGCACTCTGAATTCTCGAGCAAGCATGAGTCCTGCAATGCACGCCTCATGTTCCGCTTGGTTGTTTGAGGTGGAGAACGAGAATGTCAAAGAGACCTCCACCGTCATTCCTTCTGGGCTTTCTAGGATCACCCCCGCTCCACTCCCTTTGCTATTGGAGGAGCCATCCACATATAGCGTCCAGGTTGGTTCAGGCCCTTCTTCCTGGACCGGGGTCATCTCAGCTACGAAATCTGCCAGGATTTGTGCTTTCGCGGCCTTTCTTGTTTCGTACCTGATTCCGAATTCCGAGAGCTCTACCGCCCATTTAATCATTCTTCCTGCTAGGTCAGGTCGATGCAGAATCTGTCGGATGGGTTGGTCCGTTATGAGGATGATCTGGTGGGCCACAAAATATGATCTCAGCCTTCAGGCTGCCACGATCAGGGCCAGGGCAAGCTTCTCAATCTTTTGGTGTCTGGGCTCCTGTCCCTGTAGTGCTTTACTCATAAAATATATCAGATTCTGTTTTGTATCATATTCCCGCACTAGCACGGCCGCTAAAGCTTCGTCGCTAGAGATAGGCGGTTGGAACAAAACTTCCTTCAGTTGAGCCAGGGCTTGGTCGCACTCGGGCGACCAATCGAACTGAGCCTCCTTCTTAAGCAGTCTAAAGAGCGGGAGGGACTTGCTGGCTGCTTTTGAAATAAAACGTGAGAGTGCGGCTACCATCCCGTTCAGCTTCTGTATCTCTTTTTTACTATTAGGCGACTTCATCCCAGTCACCGCCCTGCATTTGTCTGGGTTGGCTTCGATTCCCCGCTCTGTGAGATAGAACCCCAAAAACTTGCCCGCTCTAACTCCGAATGTTCACTTCTCGGGGTTTAACTTCAGTGAATTTCTGCGGGCTTCTGCAAATACCTCTCTTAGATCGGTCACGTGATCAATATCCTTCCTACTTTTGATGATCATATCTTCTAAGTATACTTCAACTGTTCTGCCGATTTGGGCTCGAAAAACCTTACTCATGATCCTTTGGTAAGTAGCTCCCGCATTCTTCAACCCGAAGGGCATGACCAGGTAGCAGTAGTTCCCTCGTGCTGTCATGAAGGCCGTCTTTTCTTGATCGGGTGGGTGCATTGCTATCTGGTTATAACCCGAGTAGGCATCCAAGAATGAGAGTAACCGAAACCCGCTTGCGCTGTCTACCAACCGGTCCACACTAGGCACTAGAAACACGTCTTTAGGGCATGCCCTGTTAAGATCCGTATAGTCACGCACTTGCGCCATTTCCTTGACCAAAACGACATTGGATAGCCATGTCGTATACTTGATTTCCTTGATGAACCCGACTTCCAATAAGTCATCGCCAGCTTTTCTTGCTGCTCGCCCTTTCTCCTCACTTTGTACCCTTCTTCTTTGGGCGACCCATTTTGCTGCGGGGTTAACGACCCAGTGGTGACAAGCTACCTCTGGTGGAATGCCTGGCATATCCGCCGCACTCCACGCGAATACCTCAGCGTGTTCTTTTAAACACACGATCAATTGCTCTCGCACCTCTGGGGGAAGGTCGTTCCCTACCGCTACTGTTTTCTCCAGATCGTCCCTAGCTGCACTTGGACGAACTCACCGTCCAGCTTCGGCCTTTTGATTCTCTTTTTCTGTTCTCTGGTCAGGTCGTCATCTCCTTCTTCTACGTCGCTGTCCGTGTAACACACCTTTTTCTACCCGGGAAATTTTGACAAAAATCAGAGTTTCAAAAACATTTTTCACTACACCCACAAGGGATGCCACATTTACACCATTAAAACATCAGGCCAATAATAAAATTCACCATTTAAAAGTAGTACGATACATAACAGTAACTCCATCACCATGCAGCGGAATGAAATAAAGGTTTCAACAAATAATTATAACATCACCATAAAACTTCAGAAATTTGAATAATAGAGACATCTAATAAAAACTAGCGTTCATCCCCCCGAGTGCTACGTATCAGAGCGACGACACCGACTCGACTAGCGAAGGTAGACGCCTTTACTCGCAATCACCTGCACGTTACCAACATAGGGGTAACATTCAAACAGAAGGGGTGAGATATCTAACATTATAATAGCATATATGATAGGCAATATGCTAGAGTTACGATAACTATATCTACCGCTTCACAACAGCATCAAATTACAAATCACCAAGAATCATCACCAACATCATGAGTAAGTATATGAGATGCAACCCACACCAACGGGTATATGCATGTGGTACCAACCATCACCAATAAAATAGTCAATAAGGGCATCATCACCTGTATGAGCATCACCATCATCACCTATAGCTCCAAGGCCGAAGCCTTCATCACCAAAATAATGCATATGAAATGTATGAGACACCATGAACAATGCACCACAGACAATCAACAACAATAGTCATCTATGTGACACAATCAACACCAATATCAACAAATGTTCATAGACCCATCACCTATCACCTTTGCCCATGAAATAGGCACATTACCTGTTACATAATCACTGATAACACCAACAGCTGTAGTACAGTCTAACAACTTGACCGTAACATCAACAACCACCGACACCAAAAACACCAATAGATTTACAACCCCTATGGCAACAATAATTTTATAACACCGAGAATAACGACAATTTACGACACCAATGACTATTGATAGCCCCGCAAGTGCACGGGTCGTATCGCGTAATAAAAGAGTATCGGTCCACAGGGAGAGCCTAAGTGAATACCAATTTAATTTTTCAAAGTTTGATTAACTGAAAAGAAAGTGTTTTTGGAAAGAAGGAATATTTTAGTAAAGTCTACTCACTCATGATCATTGTAGACAAAAGAGGAGAAAAGAAAATAAAAGAAGAAAACATAAAGTTAAATAGCGAGAAATAAAAGAAAGCGGTAAAGTGCAAAAATCATAAATAGCGGAATTGTAAATGACAAGAAAGTAAATTGCTTGAAAAGTAAATTGCCAGTAATTTACTTGACTTGGAAAGTTAAAGAGCAAGAAAAATAAAAGAAAGCGGTAAAGTGCAAAATCATAAATAGCGGAATTGTAAATGACAAGAAAGTAAATTGCTTGAAAAGTAAATTGCCAGTAATTTACTTGACTTTGGAAAGTTAAAGAGCAAGAAAAATAAAGGTGCAAGAAAGTAAATAACTTGGAAAATAAAGGTGCAAGAAATTAAATAGCAAGAATTTAAAGGGCAAGAAAGTAAATGACTTGGAAAATAAAGGTGCAAGAAATTAAATAGCAAGGAAAGTAAATGACTTGGAAAATAAATAGCAAGAATTTAAAGGGCAAGAAAGTAAATGACTTGGAAAGAAAAAGGGCAAGAAAATAAATAGCAAGAATTTAAAGGGCAAGAAAGTAAATAAACAAGAATCATAAAAAGCATGAAGAGTAAATTGAAGTCATGAATCTTTAGAGAGCCTTTGTCATTGATTTTCTAACAAAATTCAAGCTTAGTTACAAGTGAGGATCAAGCCTCTATTTATAGGAAAATATGAGGGGCAAAATGGTCCAAAAGAGGAAAAAGTGGCAAATCAAGTTGGCCAAGGTAGTCATCAAAAAGCCATCCTCAAGTGGACAAAGCACATGAGCAAGTGGTCAAAGCACATGGTCATCAACAAGTGGGCAAAAATATCCATCAATAAGTGGGCAAGGCAAATTCGACTGATGCAGCAGATTTCTGGGAGATCCAGTCGAATTCTGACCTGCTGAGACAGATGCTGTCGAATTCTGGCCCGCTGAGATAGATGCTGTCGAATTCTGGAAGACAGATGCAATCGAATTCTGACAGATGCTGTCGAATTCTGGCCTGCTGAGGCAGATGCTGTCGAATTCTGGCCTGCTGAGACAGATGCTGTCGAATTCTGGGAGATCCAGTCGAATTCTGGGAGATCCAGTCGAAATCTGGAAGATGCAGTCGAATTCTGGGAGATCCAGTCGAATTCTGACCTGCTGAGACTTAAGCAGCCCAAATTGCTTCAAAATAAAACCTGAAGATAAAAAGTAAACACTTGCAGTAAAATAGATCAAAAATATAATTAAAATACTAAAAAGACTTAATAAAATAACTATTAAAAAGACTCTAAAAATAGACTTATCAAACTCCCCTATGCTTGAACCTTTGCTTGTCCTCAAGCAAAAACAGTGTAAATCTTTAGGCCAATTCTGAAGGAAAATTGTTTTCATATTGAAACCTTAAGTGAACTGTGGGGTAATTCTAACACTTTGGTTTGAGAGCTACTATTTTTGGGCTTCTTGTGGAATTGGGAGACAAATTTAAAGTATCAATACATTAGAGATGATATCCATGTCATCATAGAACCGGTTCCCCAGCATTCTTAAGTTTGGGTCCTCCATTCACTAAGACCGGGTCTCAAAGGAGGGTCTTTATACGTTGGGTATTCAAGCATTTTTCTTTTCTTTTTGATTTTATATGCTAACCATTCATTTTGACATTTAAAATGCACAAATTTTTGCATTTTGAATTGGTTTTGCAAATTTTTTTTTTTTTTTTTTGAATACCCCAACTCAGACGATTTTCTCCAGTAACCGCGCATCTAGTAAATGTCACCAAGAGAACCAGGTTACTAGTTTCTTTTCAGTCCCTCTAATTGTATTAATAACTGAAAACAGTCTCGATAGTGTGTGTGTGAAAAAGCCCTATAAGTAGAAATCGAACCATGATACAATTTTTTGTTGTTCCCAACCAGTCCACCTAGATGATTGCTAATGAAAAATTGAAAAATTATTTTTGTCCAGAAAAAGGCTTATCTAAAACATGCTTAGGGTTCACAAAGTTTCGTGATGGAGGGAGCAGATACAACTCAAAGTACAAAAAAGATAAAAACATGGCAAAGCAATAAAGACATTCCTAATAAAAGCAATAAAATACCCCCCCATGCTTGGACTAGGCATTGTCCTCAATGATTTTTCAAATAAAACAAAAGGGGTTAGGAGAGCTCACCTGGCTGTCTGGTTCAGGATACTCGGCCCTGGGGTATTTTATTTTTCAACAAATCGAAAAATACATTATGCCGTGGGTTGCCTCCCACGCAGCGCTCTTTTAACGTCACTAGCTTGACGGTCAAAAAGAATTTTTCAATTGGGATCATGTAGAACTAAACTAGTTCCTTTCTCAATTGGGTCACCAATTAAATAATTTTTCAACCTCTGACCATTGACTTTAAACGATCCGGTTTTCTCGCTCCAGATCTCTACAGATCCGAAGGGGTAAACCTTACGGATTTCAAAAGGACCGGTCCATCTTGACTTTAATTTTCCCGGAAAAATTTTTAGCCTGGAATTAAATAGTAACACCAGGTCACCCTCTTTGAATTCTCTACGAATGATACGCTTATCATGCCAATTTTTTGTTCTTTCTTTGTAAAGTTTGGCATTCTCATAAGCATCCATTCGCAGTTCTTCCAATTCGTTTAGTTGGAGTTTTCTTTTTTCTCCGGCTAATTCCATGTTCAGGTTAAGGCGTTTAATTGCCCAGTAAGCTTTGTGCTCTAGTTCTACCGAAAGGTGGCAAGACTTCCCGTAAATTAATTTGAAAGGAGTCATTCCTATGGGAGTCTTGTACGCAGTCCGATAAGCCCAGAGAGCATCATCAAGCTTTACCGACCAGTCTTTTCTTGAAGTCGAAACAGTTTTTTCTAAAATACTTTTAATTTCTCTGTTCGATACCTCAACCTGACCGCTTGTTTGAGGGTGATAAGGCGTTGCAATTTTGTGCCTTACTCCAAACTTTTGCAGTAACATTTCAAAATGTTTTGAGATGAAATGGGATCCTCCGTCGCTTATGACAACACGAGGGACCCCGAATCTTGGAAAAATTATTTTTTTGAAAAGTTTTATGACGACCTTTGCATCGTTTGTAGGAGAAGTAATGGCTTCGATCCATTTTGACACATAGTCAACGGCTACTAGAATATATTGGTTTCCAAAAGAAGAAGGAAACGGTCCCATGAAATCGATACCCCAGACGTCGAAAATTTCAACCTCTAAGATATTATTTAAGGGCATTTCATTTCTTTTTGAAATATTTCCGGTGCGTTGACACTGGTCGCATTTAGAAATGAATTGATGCGCGTCTTTAAAAAGGGACGGCCAATAAAAACCAGATTGAAGAATTTTCGTAGCAGTTTTTGAAGAACTGGCATGGCCGCCATAGGAAGAAGAATGACAATGGTATAGAATGTTACTTACCTCTTCTTCCGGAATGCATCTTCTGAACACCCCATCAGCTCCCCTTTTAAAAAGCAGTGGCTCGTCCCAGTAATACTGTTTAAGATCATGGAAGAATTTCTTCTTCCGCTGATAATTTAAATCTGGGGGGAGTACTCCTGCTGCAAGGTAGTTTACAAAATCTGCATACCATGGTGCTTCGGATTTGACCAATGAGAAGAGTTGATCATCCAAAAATGTATCATTAAGCGGCAACTCTTCTTCTTTTGTTCCTTGTAGACGGGACAAATGATCAGCCACAACATTTTCAACGCCTTTTTTATCCCTTATTTCAAGATCAAATTCTTGTAGGAGTAAAACCCATCGGATCAATCTCGGTTTGGCATCTTTTTTGTTTAACAAATATTTTATGGCCGAGTGATCAGTAAAAATGATGATTTTTGAACCTACCAGATATGATCGAAACTTATCAACGGCAAAAACTACCGCCATTAATTCTTTTTCAGTTGTGGCGTAATTCATTTGTGCCTCGTCTAAGGTCCTGCTTGCATAGTATATGGCATGCAATTTTTTTTCTTTTCTTTGTCCCAGGACTGCCCCAACTGCATAGTCGCTTGCATCGCACATTATTTCGAACGGCAGATTCCAGTCTGGTGGCTGTATGATCGGGGCAGTAACTAAAGCCTTTTTCAACCTGTTAAAAGCTTCAAGACAAAGATCGTTAAAAATAAATGCTGCATCCTTAAGGAGCAGACTTGTCATAGGTTTTGAAATTTTTGAGAAGTCTTTTATGAACCGACGGTAGAAACCCGCATGGCCTAAAAAGCTTCTCACCTCTTTTACTGTGGTGGGAGGTAGCATTTTTTCAATCACTTCAATTTTTGCACGGTCTACCTCAATACCTCTGTGAGAAATTAAGTGCCCTAGGACAATTCCTTCATTAACCATGAAATGACACTTTTCCCAGTTTAGAACTAGGTTCACCTTCTTACACCTTTCTAAGACTTTTTCCAGATTGGCTAAACAGTTTTCAAAATTTGACCCATGGACGGAAAAATCATCCATAAACACTTCCATTATGTTTTCAACAAAGTCCGAGAATATGGACATCATACACCTTTGAAAGGTAGCGGGAGCATTACATAGACCAAAGGGCATCCTTCTATAGGCATAAGTGCCAAAAGGACATGTGAAAGTTGTTTTTTCTTGGTCGCTAGGGTGGATGGGAATTTGGAAAAATCCCGAATAACCATCCAAATAGCAAAAATGTGAGTGCTGTGCTAACCTTTCTAGCATTTGATCAATGAACGGGAGAGGGAAGTGATCTTTCCGGGTAGCTTTGTTAAGCTTCCTGTAATCGATACACATTCTCCATCCTGTAATTGTCCTTGTGGAAATGCATTCGTCCTTCTCATTTTTAATAACTGTTAAGCCTCCCTTCTTAGGTACTACTTGAACAGGACTAACCCACTTACTATCGGAAATAGGATATATTATCCCAGCATCAAGGAGTTTTAAAACTTCCTTTTTAACAACCTCTTTCATGTTTGGGTTTAATCTTCTTTGATGCTCGATAGAAGGTTTATAGTCCTCTTCCAGTAGTATTCTGTGTATGCATATTGACGGATTTATTCCCTTAATGTCCTCAATAGTATACCCTATGGCTTTGGGATACTTCTTGAGAACATTAAGTAATTTTTCAGTCTCATTTTGTTTCAAATTTGCATTTACAATTACTGGAAAAGTAGAATTAGGGCCAAGAAATTCATACCTGAGAGATGATGGTAAGGGCTTCAGTTCTATTTTTGGTGTTTCTTTTGGGAGAGGTCGAGGCTTTTCCTCGCCCAAAATTTCAGTACCCAATTCTTGTGATGGTGGATTTTCATCCAAATGTTTTATGTAGAATTGGGTTTCCCTTGCCGCATTTGTATTTGTGTTGCCTAAAAGGCAATCTTCCAGACTATCTTGTGAAGGTGATGCTAAAGAGCACTCTCGCACGCAATAGTCTACAATGTCAATCCTGCAGCATGAGTCTTTTACAGATGGACTCTTCATGAAGTTTGAAACTTCAAACTCAACCTTTTCATCCCCCACATTAAAAACCAACTTACCGTTTTTAACGTCAATTATTGCCCCTGCAGTAGCTAAAAAAGGCCTCCCTAGAAGAATAAGAATTTCGGAGCCTTCTTCAATTTCCATAACAACAAAGTCCACCGGTATAAAAGTTTGCCCTACCTTGATAGGGATATCCTCTAAGATTCCAGTGGGGTATTTAACGGAACGATCTGCCAACTGTATTGTCATTTTTGTGGGTTTAAGTTCGCCTATCCCTAGTCTATTGCAAAGAGAAAGAGGCATCAAACTTACACTGGCTCCGAGATCGCACATCGCTCTGTTTATAGTTTCGCTTCCAATCACACAAGGTATGGAAAAACTACCTGGATCTTTGAGTTTTTGTGGCAGCTTGTTCTGGATAATTGCACTACATTCCTCTGTTAATGCAATCGTCTCATAGTCGTTGTCATACCCCAATTTTGTCCGGCTTAGGTCCAAACCCTAATTTTCCACACAAAAATAAATTATGCATTTTGAATCCTAGAAGCCGCTCCAAAGTTTTTGAAATCATCCTTAGGGTTAGAATGCACTTTTTAAGAAACTAGGGTTTTGAAAAATATGTTATGCATGCATGGCAAGCTTTGAAAAATATTTTATGCATGCATGGCAAAAACATAAAAAAACATTTTTGTGGAAAATAAGAATTGATTTCCATTCTGTTCCAAGGGCCAAGAATCGATTTATACTATTTGGTAAAGGCCATGAAATCGATTCCTTAATCCAATATTAAACCATGAAATCGATTTTCAGGCCATGTTAAGGAGCCAAGAATCGATTCCTCCTTATTTTGTCAAAACATAAAATCGATTTTCAGGCCACTTTAAAGAGCCAAGAATCGATTCCTTCTCATTTTGTCAAAGCATGGAATCGATTTTCAAGTCATTTCCAAGAGCCAAGAATCGATTCCCACTTATTTTAACTAAGTATGGAATCGATTTTCACCCATTTAGGATGTCCAAGAATCGATTCTTTGCTATTTCCAAAGGCTCAAACAATCGATTCATCCTTGCAATAAATGTTTTTTTAAAAATTCTACGCTTTCCTAAGCCTATAAATAGGCAGCCTCAAATCACATTTTCAGACGGACACTTCACACAAGATCAGAGAGAAGAATTGCTACACACATTTTTCACGAGATCTGAGACACATTTTTCACGAGATCTGAGAGACATTTCACGAGATCGGGGAAGACAACTCTCGCAAATCTCATTTTCCAGTTCTCCGCTTCACTTTCGCTCGTTCTTCAGATCTGTAATATCTGTCTGCATCAGAGGTATTTCAGTCTTTTCATTTGTTAATATTTAGTTATTGTGATCCATGTGATTTAACTTAGCTATAGCATTCATCTACTCGTTCTTGTATGTTATCATCCATTGCTGAGGACGAACCATATGATTCCCACTTATGCCTAGTGCATCATATTCTAAGTGGTGAAGATGGTCTCGGGTGATTCAGCTTGCCCCTTTTAAACCCTCTCAAAAACATTTTTTTAGAACTACGTCGCTTTGATTCCCGTTTGGGATACGTAGGAGCGAGCCACGTCCTCGTCAAGCGCAGCAAATAAAAATTCTTTTCATCCCCCTAAACCTCCATTTTCAAAACAAAACAAAAATCATTTTCAAACCCATTGTTGCTAGTAGCTCATCAGAACCTCTGTTCGTTTAGCTATTAGTGACAATGTCCTTTTCTCCTAAAAATAATAAACGGTGATCCATCATAACCTTTGTTAGTTTGATCATCGTACAAATCAATCTCTTTCGAAAATCACTTTCAAAAAAGATAATAAAAACGAGTTGTTATCAATAGTCCATCAGAACCTTCGTTCGTTTGACTAGCGGTACAACTCTCTCTTTTGAGTATTTAGTAGGTGATTCATCATAGCCTCTGCTAGTTTAATCATTTGCTAACGCTCGTCCTATTTCAAAAACTCACTAAAAAAGGATAAAAAAACAAAAACTTTTCAAAGAGACCCAAGAACTACGTAGCTTTGAATTCTCCATCGCACCGGGAGATACGTAGGAGCGGGCCATGTCCCGTCAAGCACTTCTTTCTAAAAACCCCTTTTTCCCCCCTTTCTCACCAAAAATAAAATTTCCAGTATGTTTTCTCATTCGTCTTCAAACAAGAAATAAATAGGCAAATCTAGGTATTTTTCAAATCAAACATTAAAACCACACATCTAATTAGAGGTTCCCTTTCGGTAGAAAGGACGTGCGCGGTGCTAACACCTTCCTCGCGCGTAATAGACCCCCGAACCTATATCTCTAGTTTTCAAAGACCATCTGCCTTATCCAAAAGACCTTTTTTCAATGTTTTGGTCTTAAAATTAAAATATTGGTGGCGGCTCCAACTTTTTCCACGTTGTACATTGAGAAACCCCAAGCCGGGGATTTTTCGGGGTGCAACAGCTGGCGACTCCGCTGGGGAAACTTTTTTTAAAAAGACGAGGGTCAAGCCTAACTAATTTAAATGTGTGGTTTAATGTATTGTTGATTTGATTAAAACCCTGTTTGCCTTTCTTTCTTATCTTTTACTCCCTTTCTTTTATCGCTTATGCCCATGCATTTTTTTCTATCCCCATGATCCCCTCTTCTTGGCTCCTCTTCCTAAGGTAAGCAATGTTCTTGATTATAGATATCCTAGGTATGAAACCCTAGGGTAGATAACTTGTTATTGCTTGCTTTTGTCTGGACTGCCCTGGTTTTCATTTCAGGTGGGGGTAGTACTAGGGAAAATGCCCTTGACACACACTACACTTATGCCCTATGACTATGTGCTTTGAGTGGGACCATAACCCAGGTCTGCAAAAACTTAGGGGAGTGGATTCGAGTAGTGAGAGCCCATCAGGACCTTTGTCCGTTTGGCTACTTGCGAAAGTTTCAACTAGAGTTGTGCTCTTTCATGATGCCTCACACCTAGCAGTTTGCTGCATTTGTGGGGAATTTTGTGAAAGGGACTGTAGCTCTGGTGGCCTTGTGAGGGAGTGAATAGAGCTACATGGAAGGATTACCCTTTTAATTGCCCTAGATCATAGGTCTTACCTCTTTTTAGGTCACAAGGGCTTTTCCCAAAATTGTGTGTTGCATTATTACATCTAGTTTAGTTCATTTCCGCCAACATTTTTTTCGAAAAAACAACAAAATCAAAAAAATGTTTTTCCTTCTCTTTCATGAATACCCATATGAGGTGGCATATAGGGTATACCGCCCTAATTTTTCAAAACCCCACCTGTAAATATCTGTCTTTATAACAAGCATCCTCATCATCCGCATTTTACATCATAACAGCATGCATTACATAAGCAAAATTCTGAAAAATTCATACAGCATTCCTCATGCATCTAAACACAAAAATAACATAAAACCATATGCATTGCATTCATTTACGCATTCATACTTACTCATAAAAGATGTTCTATCATCAGAAAGAAAAACAAAAGGCAAGCTGGTTCGCCAACACCGATACTCTATCCGTCTACAGACAAGACTAATGGCTAGCAATCAACATCTCGAGAATGAGGACCCCCTGGGTCAAGATGAGTCGGTTGTGGAAATTCTTAACCCCAAACAGCTGGCTCAAGAGAATCAAGCTTTGAAGACTAAAGTGGAGGCTATGGAGGCTCAGAGGGCCGAGATAATGAATATGCTGCAAAATCTGAGAAGTGGGACCACTGCTGAAGCCATTCCCGTGGTGACAAGTCAGCCTGCTGTGGTTACTTCTAGTAGAGCTGCGGGTGTGCCACACATTCACATCCCTAGTCCCAGTATTATACCTCCCAGAAGTTCATCTGCTCTTGCTCCGGAGATTATTGTGAATCCTCCAAGTGTTGCTTATCAAATAGGAAACTCCGCTCAGTATGGGGTTTACTACTTCGGTCCGAGGAGCTACCCTCAGGGCCAGATGATTGAAAGCCCACAGCCAAGAGACAGATATCACTTGCTAGAAGAACGATTGAAGGCAATGGAGGCCCAGATACATGAGATGATGGTCATATTGCAGAGCTTAAAGAGTGGGGCAGCTGTTGAAGGTGTCACTGTCGTGGGTCCAGTTGGTGTCATTTCTTTCATTCCTCCGCCACCACAAACTGTTCCATTCTCTGCTCCTGTGCCATCCCAGCAAAGCGGTGACAGTCACAAGACTCAGGGTTATCAGTACAAGAAACGAACCAGTTTTGATCCAATACCGATGACATGCACTGAATTGTTTAATCACCTGATTTCCAAGAACTTGATCAACACTCGGCCAATGAAGGCCCTTCAACCGCCATTCCCCCGAAGTTACAACGCTAATGCTACTTGCAGTTTCCACGAAAACGGGGTTGGTCATACTGTGGAGGAGTGCAGAGCCTTCAAGCATGCAGTGCAAGACTTGGTAGATGCTGATCGGATCTCGTTTAAGCAGAATAGCTCGAATACAACAACCAATCCACGGCCAGGCCTTGAAAAGTCGGCCGCCAATGCAATTGAAAGCTCTGTTGGGCGGGTGATAAGAAGTGCTGAGAAGGTTAAGACTCCCTTAGAGGTTCTTCATGCAGAGCTGTGCAAATTCGGAGTTATCAAGGGAGGTTGCACTCAGAAAGGAATCTATGTTGATGTCAATTGTACTGGGGCATGCGAGGCCTTCAGGACAGTTTTGCAAGACCTATTAGATCGTCATACGACCCAAATAGGTGTGCAAGAGTACAAGGATGGGCATGGGTTAGGATATCGGCCCACTCAAGCTGACAAAAAGAGAATGGCTGAGGAAAAACAAGAAAAGAGGTCAGCTAAGCTTCAAAGGCGAGAACCAAACTTGCAGGAGGTTCCTATTTATGATTCCTCCCTGAGCATTCCTGTTTGTGATATCCGCCAGAGCTTCGTGAGTGCTGGGTTGCTTGATCACAACCAAATTGCTGCCATTGGTAATGGATCCGAAGCTGAAGAAAGTGAGACTGGTCTGGTTCGTCGCTGCCTTGCCAGAGAAAGTTGAAGAATGGGGAAGCTGCTGCCTTTCCTGTGACTTTTAATTCAATATGATCATTGTAATGCAACTCTGTGGCTCTGTCCAAGGCCACAGGACCAGTTGTTAGGGGCACGCATGTTTTTATTTTCTAAATCATCATCATCAATAAAAACGTTGTTTTTGAATTCCAATCAATAAAAATCAATTCCTTTCATGTGTCTCTTCTTTTCTTTATTATTTTTGCTTGCTTGTCTCACCTTCCATTCTGCTTTTTCGCCTCGGCAAAAAGCAAATCCACAGCAATTGTCTCTCAAAATAACAGTGCCAACGGTCCATATTTTGACTTTGATCACCTTATCAATCAAGCAGAGTGGGACGTTGAGAAAGACCGGGAAAGTCATCCAGAAGGTTAATGAAGCGAGGAAAAGGGGTTATTCAGCATCACGGGGAATCCACTGAAGTGATCAACTTAGGGACCGCTGAAAACAAGAAAGAGGTCAAGATGGGTATTTCAATAAAGGAAAATTAGAGCGCAAAAAGGAAATAAAGAAGAAGGGCAAGTACATGAGGATAAGTGAATTATTGTCCCAGAGTTAATTCTTGAGGAAATAAGCAATCATGATTTGAAATGAAGTCGGACTACCATTCCATATCCAAAAACAAAAACCTCTCCTAACCATCTTAAGCCAAGAAAATCCCAAAGAGAAAACAAAATCCTTTCCGACCCATCTTAAGCCAAGAAAAAGCCAAAAATCCAAAAGTCACCTTAGACAAGGATCACCTCGAATAAAAAACAGTGCATCGTTCTTTATCAGCTCACCCAAGCTCAAGAAGAAGTCAAAGAAGGAAAAATCATTCAAAAAAGAAAATCCCAAAACCAAAAGAAAAATACAAAAGAGATGTAAATAGTGAGTTGATACATGAGGTCCTCGTCTCAATAAACCTTCAAACACTTTCTCGTTCCCATGCACCACTCCTCTCATAAACCGCAAACACTCTCATTTGACCGCGATGACCCGCCCTCCACAGACCTTTAGCCAGAAAAAAAAATTTCCTAATACTTCATCAAGCCAGTTAACCATCATTAGCCCCAAATACCTCATTAAGCCTACTCATCTCTCCTCCACAAAACACCACAATCCCGAAAGGTCCATTCCGATCAATGATTGATTGCTGTTGTTTTCTCAAGGTTTTAGCTCAAGGACAAGTAAATTCATTTGTTTACCATATGCCAAGTGGGGCAATTCTGTCGCTCTTCACCCCTCCTACAACTGGGGAAATTGATCCTACACCTATCTCATCCCTTGTCGCACTCACATTCATGAAATCATACAGGGGCAAACCTTTTTTTCTCTAGTGTATGGGTCAGAAGCAGTTCTTCTCATCAAGGTTGAAATACCCTCTCTACGAGTAGTCATGGAGGCCAAGTTAGAAGAAGCAAATAGGTCCAAGCTCGTCTAGATCAACTGAATCTCATTAAAGAGAAAAGAATTGCTGCCCTGCGCCATGGCCAGTTGTACCAACAAAAGATGAAGGCAGCTTTCGGCAGGAAAGTTCGTCTTCGAGAATTCGGCGAAGGAGACCTTGTACTCAAAAAGATCCTACCTATCCAGACTGACTCCGTGGGAAGTTGAGGCCCACTTATGACGGTCCATGTGAAGTCAAGAAAGCTTTTTCCAGGAGAGCGCCGATACTCATAAACATAGACGGCGAAGATCTCAGGAATCCAGTCAATTCAGATCAAGTGAAGAAGTATTATGCCCAAAAGAAATAGATGAAAAAAGAGAAAGACAAGCCAAGTAAGAATTAGCTCGCTAGGTTGAAAACCCGCAAAGGGCGACCTAGGCAAAATCAGAGCGACCCGGTGGATTGAAAACCCGCAAAGGGCGATCCAGGCAAAAATTAGGGTCTGAAAACTTAGGCATGAAAAGTAAAGAAAGGCATACAACTCTCCTACAAGCTTGGATGAGGGAGTGATCAAGGTCAAGGACATAGATGTTTGGCACTGTTCCACAGAGACGGACAGTCAGAATTCAGCTTCTCTTCTTTTTTCGTGTCTTTTTACAGTTTAAACTTTCAAGTGTAATAAACAATCAGCGTAACTTATTGTGCGACCGGTTTCCACATTAATAAAGTTCAAATTTCTCGTATCTGTTCACTCTTTTATTTTCTGCTTTTTCTGCTCAAAATAAATGTTTTATGATGATGATGGTCCTGAACTGTAAAACATGTGCATACATCATAGAGCATTGCAAATCATTACGAGACTCTTAAGAGTCCCGGGAGAAGGCAATTCCCCAAAATCAGTCAATCGTGCACAAGAGAGCAACTACATCCACGATTGCTTCAGACCAGCAAAGCCAAGACCAACATGCACTCGGCCCATGAGCCCCGCAAGTCCAACAGGTTCCTCAGTCTCGTGTCAGGAGCATCGCGGGTTGGCTGAACCAAAAAAAAAAAAAAAAAAAAAAAAAAAAAGGGGCAATAAACAAACACCGTCATGCATTACATTCATCATGCATAAAATCATGCATTTATCAGGCATAAAAATAATGTAAAGAAAAAGAAAATAGCGATCATGGCATTTGCATCATGCATCTCATAGAAAAAACAAAACGAAGCCTTCCATTGCATACACTGGCATTCCATGCGGTCAAACCAGACCTTTGTGTCCTTAAACCAGATCATTGTGATCCATAAACCAGACCTTTGTGTCCTTAAACCAGACCTTTAGGGTCCATAAATCAGACCAATATGCAGACACATATTGCTCCATAAACCAGGCTTGTCGGCCCATAAACCAGACTCGTTGTCAAGTCCATAATTTAGCATTCCATCAAATAAGCCAAGGCATTTCACAAATCTCAAGCATTGCATTTGCATACCCGCACTTCATAAATAAAAAAAGCAACCATCAAGGAAAGCCAAAAGAGAATATCAAAAGCGTCCAGCATTGCATGCATCAGCGTCACATGCATCCACGTAGCATACATCTGCATTACATTTGCATAACCGCATCTTGCACATTCATCATTACACCAAAATCATAGCATAACATGCACTCATTGCATGCACATGCACAACATGCCTTTGCATAACATGCACTCATAACATGCACTCATTGCATGCACATGCATAACATGCACTCATAACATGCACTCATACTCCATGCACCATTCCTTGCATTAACCGACGTATGTAGGTACCTCAATTCAGTGCGGCAGCATTGAACCTTTCAATCAATCAATCAACAGGATTCATGAATCCCTTCAGGACCCAAGTGTCCCTTCAAAAGCAGACTTCACCTCGTATTCGAGCTGCGGGTAAGTCCTTCAGACCCCAAGTGGTCCTTCAGACTAGTTGTGTCAGCCTAAGACACAGCGGACGTCCTTCATAGTCAACATATCAGTTCCGGAGCTGATCTTGACCCATCATGGCCGCTCGAAAGGCCCCCTCAGACCGTTTTTCTAGTACCATAGCTAGTAGCGCTCCTTCAGACCACGATGGTCCTTCAATTAAGGCCTAGGCAGCCTTCCAGACCCTGAGTGGTCCTTCAGAGCCTTAGTGCTCCTTCCAGACCCTGAGTGGTCCTTCAGAGCCTTAGTGCTCCTTCAGACCCTGAGTGGTCCTTCAGAGCCTTAGTGCTCCTTCAGACCCTGAGTGGTCCTTCAGAGCCTTAGTGCTCCTTCAGATCCTGAGTGGTCCGTCATTTTCTCTCTCGGTTAATGCGCCAGGTGTTAACCATTCCCCGTTTGTTCTCAAGCCCATCTATTCAAAAAAAACATAGAAAAAGAAAAAGAGGAAAATTCGGGTTTCCCCAAATGGACAAAATCGGTATAATTTCTGAATTCTTTATCTTCATTTTGCCTTGGAATATGTTTCGGCCAATTCATATTCCTCGTTAAAATTCAGATAAAGAGGGGCAGCTGTCATACCCCAATTTTGTCCGGCTTAGGTCCAAACCCTAATTTTCCACACAAAAATAAATTATGCATTTTGAATCCTAGAAGCCGCTCCAAAGTTTTTGAAATCATCCTTAGGGTTAGAATGCACTTTTTAAGAAACTAGGGTTTTGAAAAATATGTTATGCATGCATGGCAAGCTTTGAAAAATATTTTATGCATGCATGGCAAAAACATAAAAAAACATTTTTGTGGAAAATAAGAATTGATTTCCATTCTGTTCCAAGGGCCAAGAATCGATTTATACTATTTGGTAAAGGCCATGAAATCGATTCCTTAATCCAATATTAAACCATGAAATCGATTTTCAGGCCATGTTAAGGAGCCAAGAATCGATTCCTCCTTATTTTGTCAAAACATAAAATCGATTTTCAGGCCACTTTAAAGAGCCAAGAATCGATTCCTTCTCATTTTGTCAAAGCATGGAATCGATTTTCAAGTCATTTCCAAGAGCCAAGAATCGATTCCCACTTATTTTAACTAAGTATGGAATCGATTTTCACCCATTTAGGATGTCCAAGAATCGATTCTTTGCTATTTCCAAAGGCTCAAACAATCGATTCATCCTTGCAATAAATGTTTTTTTAAAAATTCTACGCTTTCCTAAGCCTATAAATAGGCAGCCTCAAATCACATTTTCAGACGGACACTTCACACAAGATCAGAGAGAAGAATTGCTACACACATTTTTCACGAGATCTGAGACACATTTTTCACGAGATCTGAGAGACATTTCACGAGATCGGGGAAGACAACTCTCGCAAATCTCATTTTCCAGTTCTCCGCTTCACTTTCGCTCGTTCTTCAGATCTGTAATATCTGTCTGCATCAGAGGTATTTCAGTCTTTTCATTTGTTAATATTTAGTTATTGTGATCCATGTGATTTAACTTAGCTATAGCATTCATCTACTCGTTCTTGTATGTTATCATCCATTGCTGAGGACGAACCATATGATTCCCACTTATGCCTAGTGCATCATATTCTAAGTGGTGAAGATGGTCTCGGGTGATTCAGCTTGCCCCTTTTAAACCCTCTCAAAAACATTTTTTTAGAACTACGTCGCTTTGATTCCCGTTTGGGATACGTAGGAGCGAGCCACGTCCTCGTCAAGCGCAGCAAATAAAAATTCTTTTCATCCCCCTAAACCTCCATTTTCAAAACAAAACAAAAATCATTTTCAAACCCATTGTTGCTAGTAGCTCATCAGAACCTCTGTTCGTTTAGCTATTAGTGACAATGTCCTTTTCTCCTAAAAATAATAAACGGTGATCCATCATAACCTTTGTTAGTTTGATCATCGTACAAATCAATCTCTTTCGAAATTCACTTTCAAAAAAGATAATAAAAACGAGTTGTTATCAATAGTCCATCAGAACCTTCGTTCGTTTGACTAGCGGTACAACTCTCTCTTTTGAGTATTTAGTAGGTGATTCATCATAGCCTCTGCTAGTTTAATCATTTGCTAACGCTCGTCCTATTTCAAAAACTCACTAAAAAAGGATAAAAAAACAAAAACTTTTCAAAGAGACCCAAGAACTACGTAGCTTTGAATTCTCCATCGCACCGGGAGATACGTAGGAGCGGGCCATGTCCCGTCAAGCACTTCTTTCTAAAAACCCCTTTTTCCCCCCTTTCTCACCAAAAATAAAATTTCCAGTATGTTTTCTCATTCGTCTTCAAACAAGAAATAAATAGGCAAATCTAGGTATTTTTCAAATCAAACATTAAAACCACACATCTAATTAGAGGTTCCCTTTCGGTAGAAAGGACGTGCGCGGTGCTAACACCTTCCTCGCGCGTAATAGACCCCCGAACCTATATCTCTAGTTTTCAAAGACCATCTGCCTTATCCAAAAGACCTTTTTTCAATGTTTTGGTCTTAAAATTAAAATATTGGTGGCGGCTCCAACTTTTTCCACGTTGTACATTGAGAAACCCCAAGCCGGGGATTTTTCGGGGTGCAACAGTCGTCTATTTTTCTTTTCTTGGATAAAATTTCTTTCAAAAATTTAGAATAAGACGGCATTTGAGACAATGCATCAGTGAAAGGAACGTTGATGTAAAGCTTTTTAAGCAAGTCGACAAACCTTTTGAATTGCTCGTCAATTTTGTTTTTTGCAAATCTTTGGGGGAAAGGAATGGGTGGTTTGTATGGTGGAGGGGGGATGTGCGGTTCATCTCTTTCTTTTTCTGGTTCTTTCCCTTTTTCTTTCTCTTCTAGCTCACCTGGTAAATTATGTTTTTCACTCACAGTTTTTTCTTGGTTTGCTCTTGGTTCCTCTAATTGTTTTCCGCTTCTAAGGGTGACGGCATTTATTTGGCCTTTTGGATTTTGCTCTGGTTGCCCAGGAAATACCCCTGAAGTCTTAGAGGATGAAGCTACCTGTGTTGCCACTTGAGTTATTTGATTTTCAAGCATTTTATTATGAGTGGAAATAGAGTCGACTTTTGATACTAATTTGATAAGTGTGTCATTCAAATAACCAGTTTGATTTTTGAATTCTTCATTTTGTTTTGTTTGAGATGACACAAATTTTTCCATTAAAAATTCCAAGTTCGACTTTTGCGGGTTGTTTTGTGGGTTGTTAAAAACCCTTTGATTTTGAAAGACAGGAGGTGGTCTAGGTGCTGGATTGGGTGGAGGATTTTTATAAGAAAAATTTGGATGATTTCTCCACCCAGGATTATAAGTATTTGAAAACGGATCTTCCTTTTGAGCATAGTTAATATGCTCGTTTCCAGCACTAGATGCCTCAAGCTGGCATTCAGCTCCAATATGGCCAACAACCCCACATAATTCACATGGTGGAGTAATAGGAGAAGAAGTTTGTGAGACGGCACTTACATTTAATTTTTCAAATTTTTGAAAAAGTGCGTCTACTTTTGAGGTAAGATGATCAACAACAGATATTTCATACTTACCTGGCTCTTTTGATGAGGCTGGTTTATTTGTTATGGCTCGCTCACTTGTCCACTGACAATGGTTTTGAGCCATATCTTCAACGAGTGCATAAGCTTCGGTAAAATTTTTGTTCATTAAAGCTCCACCTGCAGCTGCATCAATAGTCATTCTTGTTGCATATTGTAATCCATTATAAAAAGTGTGAACAACAAGCCATTTCTCTAGTCCATGATGGGGGCATAGTGTAACAGCCCGAAAATAGTAGATTAATTTTCTAGTTAATTAAATGAGGTTTAGGTGGTAGGAGATAATTAATTAATTGATTTAATTAATTATTTAGGGTTTTGAGTGTTAAATAAATAGAATTATTTATTTGGATAATTGGACCTAGGGTTGGGTTTAGATGGTGGTGGCGAGTTGAAGTGGATTAGGAGAAGCCCATGATTAAGTCATAAACTAAGAAAGCCCATGATTGGTTAAGTGAGCCTATAAATAAGGAGTTTTTAAGTTAGGGTTTCATTAGTTGAGAAAATTAGATTTTTGTGAGAGAGTGAGAGCTAAGGAGTGGCGGCCAAGGCAAGGAAAAAGAGAGGAATTTCGTGGCTTCCATAGAGAAAAAGAAAGAGAGGAGTTCGTGACCAAGAAAGAAAAGAGGAGAGAGAAGAAAAGCTAAGTTTTTCAAGGTTTCTAAGCCTAAGGATTCGAGTTCTTCAATAAGGTAAGGGGGCTCTCGTTCATAGTTAATAATTTATAAACCACGAAATCATGGGGACTAGGTGTTAGGAGTAGTTGTTTAAATTGCTGTTGATGTTTATAATATCTATATGTGGCTGAAGTGTGATGGTTGTTTGTGTTGTTGAATTCACTGTTTTGAGATGTCTGACATAGGTTTAGTATTTCAGTGACTGAGAACGTTTTACTAATTGAAAAATTATGTGGTTTGTCATTTCGAAAACTTGATTGAATGCTTGTTAATTTGACACTGGTTTGGTTGCGTTTAGAGTTGTGTAGCTCGAGATATGAATTCCACAAGTTAGGGTAATATTCTGGAAGCATTCTGGACGTAGGTTCGGTATTTTTAAAACTGGGAACTTTCTGTTCGTCAAAAAATTATGGGACCCTTTTTGTTAGAAAACAGACTTAATTTTGGTCACTTTGGCACTGGTTTGGTTAAATTTGGAGTAGTGTAGCTCGAGTTATGAGCGTCCCAAGTCAGGTCAAATTTCTGGACTTAAACTAGGTATAGGTTCAGTGTTTCAGGTCTTGTGTCTTCAATTGAACTCTGATTTGAACGATTCTTTTTCCATTAGAAACTATACTCAAATTTCTTTTGTTAAGGCTAAGGTTTTGTTCCATTTGGTCAAGTGTAAGTCAGTTTAGAGTGATTTGAAGTGGAAGGACAGAATCTGTCCAGTCTGGGAACCATTCGGGTTGTTTCTAAAAACTGTACTAACTGGCTAATAATGTAAAGGTGATGTTTATGACGATGTCGTGATGTGATTGTGATGTTTATGATGCATATTAATGGTGAATATATCTTGGTGATTGGTGAGTATATAAATTATTGGTGAATAGGGTGTATGATCCTCTTTTGGTGTTGGTGAATAAGTAAAACTATTGGTGAATATGCTATGGCGTACTTTGGTGATTTTGTTGTGCTTGATGCATTGTCATGGTGTCACATAATCATATGCATTTTTGGTGAATAGGCTTCGGCCTTATTATAAATTTCTGGTGAATAGGCCTCGGCCTCCTAAAATATTTTGGTGTTTGGTGAATGCCCTCAAGGCAATTTTGGTGAATGGATCCACATGCATATGCCCAGTGGAGTTTTGGGTTGCATTTCATACATTGCATACACGTCCTGTGTTTGATTGCGTCTTCTTGAACTAATGGTGTAACTGTATTCTGGGTGTAACTGTATTTGGTGTGACGGTACTTGGTGTAACAGTATTCGGCGTAACTGGATTTGGTGTAACTGTATTATTGGTGTAGTAGATTGATGGTATCCCTGGTGTGCCTATTATACTGTGTTTCTTGTTTTATCTATTATTATCTATGTAGTGAGACTCACCCTACTGCGTCGTGTTGCCTCGTATGTCGCCAACCTGCAGGTGACGGTGACTGAAGGTGGCTAGAGATTCTTCTTCTAGTATGGTCGAGTCGGCTCTGATACGTAGCACTCGGGAGGGTTGTCCTTGTGTCTTTCCTTATGTGTTATGTATATGCCTTTCTAAGTTGTAAACCTTTTGAAGTATGATTGCCAAGTTAAACCTTTTTATTTCCGCTGCATGTTTTTGAAAAGAAGTTAGTTATAATTAAAGTACTCTGTTTGCGAAGTGGTATTCCGGTTCGAAAAATGTGACACTCTTTTGGCGCGAAGAACTCTGATATTATTTTTTTAATAAACCGTTGGGTAGAAAATGGGGTGTTACATAAGTGGTATCAGAGCAATGGTTGGTCCGTCCGGCCAAGTCATCGAGTCGTTGTGTCGGTTAGCGACCAACTGTTGTCTTTTTAGTGCTAACCAATGTTTGCGTTGCAGGTACATCAAAAGTTGCCAATGGTAAGTGATCTAGTGGGGGAGACATCCCTACTAGTGTTATGTGTTTTGTGTATCCCTATGTGCTGTTGTCTGGTTTGTTTTTGACCTTCCCTGCTGTGTGAACTGTGTGTGATTGTTAGTGGGAGAGTGTTAGTTTTAGCGGGTAAATTTCGAGGGCGAAATTCTTTTTAGGGGGGGAGAGTTGTAACAGCCCGAAAATAGTAGATTAATTTTCTAGTTAATTAAATGAGGTTTAGGTGGTAGGAGATAATTAATTAATTGATTTAATTAATTATTTAGGGTTTTGAGTGTTAAATAAATAGAATTATTTATTTGGATAATTGGACCTAGGGTTGGGTTTAGATGGTGGTGGCGAGTTGAAGTGGATTAGGAGAAGCCCATGATTAAGTCATAAACTAAGAAAGCCCATGATTGGTTAAGTGAGCCTATAAATAAGGAGTTTTTAAGTTAGAGTTTCATTAGTTGAGAAAATTAGATTTTTGTGAGAGAGTGAGAGCTAAGGAGTGGCGGCCAAGGCAAGGAAAAAGAGAGGAATTTCGTGGCTTCCATAGAGAAAAAGAAAGAGAGGAGTTCGTGACCAAGAAAGAAAAGAGGAGAGAGAAGAAAAGCTAAGTTTTTCAAGGTTTCTAAGCCTAAGGATTCGAGTTCTTCAATAAGGTAAGGGGGCTCTCGTTCATAGTTAATAATTTATAAACCACGAAATCATGGGGACTAGGTGTTAGGAGTAGTTGTTTAAATTGCTGTTGATGTTTATAATATCTATATGTGGCTGAAGTGTGATGGTTGTTTGTGTTGTTGAATTCACTGTTTTGAGATGTCTGACATAGGTTTAGTATTTCAGTGACTGAGAACGTTTTACTAATTGAAAAATTATGTGGTTTGTCATTTCGAAAACTTGATTGAATGCTTGTTAATTTGACACTGGTTTGGTTGCGTTTAGAGTTGTGTAGCTCGAGATATGAATTCCACAAGTTAGGGTAATATTCTGGAAGCATTCTGGACGTAGGTTCGGTATTTTTAAAACTGGGAACTGTCTGTTCGTCAAAAAATTATGGGACCCTTTTTGTTAGAAAACAGACTTAATTTTGGTCACTTTGCCACTGGTTTGGTTAAATTTGGAGTAGTGTAGCTCGAGTTATGAGCGTCCCAAGTCAGGTCAAATATCTGAACTTAAACTAGGTATAGGTTCAGTGTTTCAGGTCTTGTGTCTTCAATTGAACTCTGATTTGAACGATTCTTTTTCCATTAGAAACTATACTCAAATTTCTTTTGTTAAGGCTAAGGTTTTGTTCTATTTGGTCAAGTGTAAGTCAGTTTAGAGTGATTTGAAGTGGAAGGACAGAATCTGTCCAGTCTGGGAACCATTCGGGTTGTTTCTAAAAACTGTACTAACTGGCTAATAATGTAAAGGTGATGTTTATGACGATGTCGTGATGTGATTGTGATGTTTATGATGCATATTGATGGTGAATATATCTTGGTGATTGGTGAGTATATAAATTATTGGTGAATGGGGTCTATGATCCTCTTTTGGTGTTGGTGAATAAGTAAAACTATTGGTGAATATGCTATGGCGTACTTTGGTGATTTTGTTGTTCTTGATGCATTGTCATGGTGTCACATAATCATATGCATTTTTGGTGAATAGGCTTCGGCCTTATTATAAATTTCTGGTGAATAGGCCTCGGCCTCCTAAAATATTTTGGTGTTTGGTGAATGCCCTCAAGGCAATTTTGGTGAATGGATCCACATGCATATGCCCAGTGGAGTTTTGGGTTGCATTTCATACATTGCATACACGTCCTGTGTTTGATTGCGTCTTCTTGAACTAATGGTGTAACTGTATTCTGGGTGTAACTGTATTTGGTGTGACGGTACTTGGTGTAACAGTATTCGGCGTAACTGGATTTGGTGTAACTGTATTATTGGTGTAGTAGATTGATGGTATCCCTGGTGTTCCTATTATACTGTGTTTCTTGTTTTATCTATTATTATCTATGTAGTGAGACTCACCCTACTGCGTCGTGTTGCCTCGTATGTCGCCAACCTGCAGGTGACGGTGACTGAAGGTGGCTAGAGATTCTTCTTCTAGTATGGTCGAGTCGGCTCTGATACGTAGCACTCGGGAGGGTTGTCCTTGTGTCTTTCCTTATGTGTTATGTATATGCCTTTCTAAGTTGTAAACCTTTTGAAGTATGATTGCCAAGTTAAACCTTTTTATTTCCGCTGCATGTTTTTGAAAAGAAGTTAGTTATAATTAAAGTACTCTGTTTGCGAAGTGGTATTCCGGTTCGAAAAATGTGACACTCTTTTGGCGCGAAGAACTCTGATATTATTTTTTTAATAAACCGTTGGGTAGAAAATGGGGTGTTACACATAGCCTTAACATTTCTTTGAAACGTTCCCAAGCATCATAAAGAGATTCCCCGTCGTTTTGAGAAAATCGAGTAATTTGATTTCTCATTTGAGCTGTCTTACTCGGGGGAAAGAATTTAGCAAGAAAAGCTTGTTTTAGCTGGTCCCAGCTGGTAATGGATTCCGAAGGCAAAGAATGTAGCCATGCTCTAGCTCTATCCCTTAATGAAAAAGGGAAGAGTTTTAGTCTTATGGCATCCGGAGGTACCCCGTTTAATTTGAGAGTTCCACAGTATTCAAGAAAAATTGAAATATGAAGATTTGGGTCCTCCGTGGGAGAACCAGAAAATTGGTGTTGTTGTACCATCGAAAGCAGAGATGTTTTGAGTTCAAAATTATTTGCTTCCACATTTGGATGTACAATGGCAGCCGATGGCTCTGCTGAAGGTGTTGCGTACTCTTTGAGAGCACGATTTTCATTAGCCGCCATTTGGTTATTGGGAATTTCTCTCCTCCTTCTATGTAAGAACCTTTCGATTTCGGGAATTTGTTGAACAGTTTCTCCGAAACTTCTGGTTCTTCGCATTCGAGGGACAAGAGAAGAAAAAGTAAAAATAAAGAAAATAAAATTTCAATCTAACCGGTTTCGAAAAACTTAATCAATATCACTGCCTCCCCGGCAACGGCGCCAAAAACTTGATAGCCCCGCAAGTGCACGGGTCGTATCGCGTAATAAAAGAGTATCGGTCCACAGGGAGAGCCTAAGTGAATACCAATTTAATTTTTCAAAGTTTGATTAACTGAAAAGAAAGTGTTTTTGGAAAGAAGGAATATTTTAGTAAAGTCTACTCACTCATGATCATTGTAGACAAAAGAGGAGAAAAGAAAATAAAAGAAGAAAACATAAAGTTAAATAGCGAGAAATAAAAGAAAGCGGTAAAGTGCAAAAATCATCAATAGCGGAATTGTAAATGACAAGAAAGTAAATTGCTTGAAAAGTAAATTGCCAGTAATTTACTTGACTTGGAAAGTTAAAGAGCAAGAAAAATAAAAGAAAGCGGTAAAGTGCAAAATCATAAATAGCGGAATTGTAAATGACAAGAAAGTAAATTGCTTGAAAAGTAAATTGCCAGTAATTTACTTGACTTTGGAAAGTTAAAGAGCAAGAAAAATAAAGGTGCAAGAAAGTAAATAACTTGGAAAATAAAGGTGCAAGAAATTAAATAGCAAGAATTTAAAGGGCAAGAAAGTAAATGACTTGGAAAATAAAGGTGCAAGAAATTAAATAGCAAGGAAAGTAAATGACTTGGAAAATAAATAGCAAGAATTTAAAGGGCAAGAAAGTAAATGACTTGGAAAGAAAAAGGGCAAGAAAATAAATAGCAAGAATTTAAAGGGCAAGAAAGTAAATAAACAAGAATCATAAAAAGCATGAAGAGTAAATTGAAGTCATGAATCTTTAGAGAGCCTTTGTCATTGATTTTCTAACAAAATTCAAGCTTAGTTACAAGTGAGGATCAAGCCTCTATTTATAGGAAAATATGAGGGGCAAAATGGTCCAAAAGAGGAAAAAGTGGCAAATCAAGTTGGCCAAGGTAGTCATCAAAAAGCCATCCTCAAGTGGACAAAGCACATGAGCAAGTGGTCAAAGCACATGGTCATCAACAAGTGGGCAAAAATATCCATCAATAAGTGGGCAAGGCAAATTCGACTGATGCAGCAGATTTCTGGGAGATCCAGTCGAATTTTGACCTGCTGAGACAGATGCTGTCGAATTCTGGCCTGCTGAGATAGATGCTGTCGAATTCTGGAAGACAGATGCAGTCGAATTCTGACAGATGCTGTCGAATTCTGGCCTGCTGAGACAGATGCTGTCGAATTCTGGCCTGCTGAGACAGATGCTGTCGAATTCTGGCCTGCTGAGACAGATGCTGTCGAATTCTGGGAGATCCAGTCGAATTCTGGGAGATCCAGTCGAAATCTGGAAGATGCAGTCGAATTCTGGGAGATCCAGTTGAATTCTGACCTGCTGAGACTTAAGCAGCCCAAATTGCTTCAAAATAAAACCTGAAGATAAAAAGTAAACACTTGCAGTAAAATAGATCAAAAATATAATTAAAATACTAAAAAGACTTAATAAAATAACTATTAAAAAGACTCTAAAAATAGACTTATCAACTATCCAATTTATAGCAACAGCAACATTCATTTTACAGCAACAGCAACATTCATTTTACAGCAACAGCACATTCATTTTACAGCAACAGCAGCATTTATTTTACAGCAAACAGCACTTTTATTTTACAGCAACAGCAACATTCATTTTACAGCAACAACACATTTATTTTACAGCAACAGCAGCATTTATTTTACAGCAAACAGCACATTTATTTTACAGCAACAGAAGCATTTATTTTACAGCAAATAGCACCTTAACTTACAGCAACAGCAACATTTATTTTACAGTACACAACAACATTAATTCATTTTACAGCAACAGCAGCAGACAGAAACTGGCGCCCAGCAACAGGGCGCCAAGAGGCAACAACAACCAACAGAAACTGGCGCCCAGCAACAGGGCGCCAAGAGGCAACAACAACCAACAGGAACTGGGGCCCAACAACCGGGCGCCTAGCAGGCAACAGCAACAACAGAAACTGGCGCCCAGCAACAGGGCGCCTAGTGAAACAGTAACACAACAGGAACTGGCGCCCAGCAACAGGGCGCCTAGTGCAACAGCAGCACAAATAAACATGGCGCCCAGGAGCAGGGCGCCTAGCACAACAACAACACAAACTGACATGGCGCCGAGGAGCAGGGCGGCTAGCACAACAGCAGCAACAACAGAATTGGCGCCCAGGAGCAGGGCGCCTAGCACAACAGCAACAACAACAGACTTGGCGCCCAGGAGCAGGGCGCCTAGCACCACGGCAACAACATCAGACTTGGCGCCCAGGAGCAGGGCGCCTAGCACCACGGCAACAACATCAGACTTGGCGCCCAGGAGCAGGGCGCCTAGCACCACAGCAACAACATCAGACTTGGCGCCCAGGAGCAGGGCGCCTAGGGCAACAGTTTCAGCATCAACCCAGGGACTGGGCGCCATCTTCAGCACAATAACCAGCACTGGGCGCCTAGGGCGCCACTTCCAGCAACAACACAGAACCACTACTGGGCGCCTAGGGCGCCACATTCAGCAACAGGAACAACACTGGCTCGGCGCCCAGCAACAGGGCGCCTTCAGCAGGAACCAAACACGACACAGACACGGCGCCCAGGAGCAGGGCGCCGTTTCCAGCAACCAGGACAACAACAAACATATACGACACAACATCAATGGCGCCCATGGCGCCTAGGGATCAAATTTTCGATTTTCACCATGACCAATCATCAAGCACCAATTCAATCATCATGAATATCACCAGTTAAACACCAACAACATCAAAAGGGACAACATAGGGCCTATCTCCCACATAACACCCATCATACACCATATTATAAAGATAGAACCCACCCTTACCTTAGATTTGCCGAATGCGAGATCTCCTTGCACGAAAACTCCAAAGAACCACAGCAACAGAGCTCCTCTCTTCTTTCTCCTTGGTGCGCCGTTTCCCTCTCTCCTCTCTTCGCAAATCTCTCTTTCTTTTTTTTTCTCCAAGAATGCGCAAAATGATTCCAAACCCTAGCTAGTGCTCTCACCTATGCGCCTATGCCATTGGGCTCTTGGATCACGGGCCCCCGTCTACTACTCATCTTAATTACTAAACACCACTCCCTGATTTAAATAAAACATCATATTATTATTTTAATATGACTATACTAATAAAATACCTAAATAATTTAATTAAATAAATAATTAAATTATTTGGGCGTTACAACTCTCCCCCACTTAGAATATTTCGTCCTCGAAATTTACCTGATTCGAACAGCTCGGGATAGGATTCCCGCATCTTGCTCTCCAGCTCCCACGTCACGCTCTCTCCGGCAGCTCCTAGCCAGACTACTTTCACCAACGCAATCTCCTTGCCTCTTAGAATTTCACATCATGATCTTCGATTCGTACAGGCATCGTCTCCACCGTGAGATTATCCCATACCTCCACATCATCCATGCGGATTACATGAGATGGATCTGAAATGTACTTCCGAAGTTGCGACACATGAAACACGTCATGCAAATTCGAAAGGTTAGGCGGTAAAGCCACTCTATATGCAACCTTCCCGACTTTCTCTGAAATCTTATAAGGACCAATGAAACGAGGAGTGAGCTTCTTCGACTTCAAAGCGCGTCCAACACCGGTCACTGGAGTGACTCTCAAAAATACATGCTCACCCGCTTGAAACTCTAAATCTTTCCTCCGCTTGTCGTGATAACTCTTCTGTCGACTTTGTGAAGCCTTCATCTTCTCACGAATCAACTTCACTTTCTCAGTTGTCTCTCGAACAATCTCCAGTCCAAGCACCACACTCTCTCCAGACTCATACCAACACAGCGGGGTTCTACACTTCCGACCATATAATGCTTCAAAAGGTGCCATCCCTATACTAGAATGGTAACTGTTGTTATACGTGAACTCTATCAGTGGAAGGTAGGAATCCCACGAACCTCCTTGTTCCAAGACACAAGCCCTCAACAAATCTTCTAGTGACTGAATCGTCCTCTCTGACTGACCATCTGTCTGAGGATGATATGCCGAACTCAACCTCAACTTAGACCCCAACTTCTCTTGCAACTTCGACACAGGATACGTGATGCTGATAGGAACAAAATGAGACGATGTTGTTAACCTGTAAACAATCACCCAAATTGCATCATACCCCTTCGCAGTATTAGGCAATCCCGTCACAAAGTCCATCGAGATGCTATCCCATTTCCACTCTGGAATTTCTAACGGTTGCATCAATCCAGCAGGCTACTGATGCTCAACCTCTGACTTCTGGCAAGTCAAACATGCATAAACGAACTGCGCCACATCTCGCTTCATACCAGGCCACAAAAACAACTTCTTCAGGTCTTGATACATCTTTGTAACTCCAGGATGAATGCTTAACTTACTTCTGTGACTCTCTTCAAGAATGGCTCTCTTCATGTCTGCATCCTCAGGAATACGAATCCTACCACGGAACCTCAACACACCTTGGGAATCCAACCTGAAGTCCTCATTCTCTGATTTATCAATCCCGACCGTCAAGTCTACCAGTTTAACATCTGTTTTCTGGGCTTCTCTGATGCTGTTCAGAAAATCATTACCAATCTTCAACATCCCTAACTTAACACTCTGAGGTGTCACTTCACAAACCAGACTTATATCTCTGAACTCCTCAATCAGTTCTAACTCCTTAACCATCATTGCCGACATATGCAAAGTCTTCCGGCTCAAAGCATCAGCCACGACATTAGCTTTGCTTGGATGATAGTTCAAACCGAAATCATAGTCCTTCAACAACTCCAACCATCGTCGCTGCCTCATATTCAACTCCTTCTGGTCAAACCAATATCTCAAGCTCTTATGGTCACTAAACACCTCAAATCTGGAACCATAGAGATAGTGCTTCCAAATCTTCAGCACAAAGACCACTGCAGCTAACTCCAAGTCATGAGTGGGATAATTCTTCTCATGAACTCTTAACTGTCTCGATGCATACGCAATAACCTTCCCATGTTGCATAAGCACACCACCTAATCCCATTTTTGAAGCATCACAATACACCACAAACGACCCTTCCGGATTGGGCAACGTCAAGACAGGAGACGTTGTCAATCTCTTCTTCAATTCCACGAAACTTTCTTCACAACGGGCGTCCCAAACGAAAGCCTTTCCTTTGCAGGTTAACTGAGTTAACGGAAGTGCTAACTTAGAAAAACCTTCAATGAATCTTCTATAATAGCCGGCCAATCCCAAAAAGCTTCTAATCTCAGTAGCCGACTTCGGGGCATCCCAATTCAACATTGCATCTACTTTCGACGGATCCACCGCAATACCACTACCAGAAATGATATGACCGAGAAAACTCACTTCTTTCAACCAAAACTCACACTTTGACAACTTTGCATACAGCTTCTTTTCCTTCAGTACCTCCAATACTAACCTCAGATGCTCTGCATGCTCTTCTTCCGATTTAGAGTAAATCAGAATGTCGTCAATGAACACCACTACAAACCGATCTAAGTAAGCATGAAATATACGATTCATATATTCCATAAATACTCCTGGTGCGTTGGTAACACCGAACGGCATCACCGAATACTCATAATGACCATAACGGGTTTTGAAAGCCGTCTTCTGAATATCTTCGTCCCTCACCTTGATCTTATGATAACCTGATCTCAAATCAATCTTACTGAACACTTGAGCACCCACCAACTGATCCATCAAATCGTCTATCCTCGGAAGTGGATACTTGTTCTTAATTGTCACCTTATTCAACTGCCGATAATCCACACAGAGTCTCATACTACCATCCTTCTTCTTAACTAACAGCACATGAGCTCCCCACGCCGATACACTCGGCCTCACAAACTTCTTCTCGAGCAGATCCTCAAGTTGCTTCTTCAGCTCAGACAATTCAGATGCGGACATCCTGTACGGTGCCATAGAAACAGGTCTGGTACCAGGTACAAGATCAATAGAGAATTCAACTTCCCTCTCTGGCGGTACACTTGGTATCTCATCAGGGAAAACATCAGGAAACTCGCGCACCACCTGCAACTCTTCAATGATAGCATGATTCTCAACAGACAACGATGCCATCAGCGAGAATAACTGAACTCCTTCCTTCATCAACTTCCGCAATTGACTAGCGGATAACAGACCAGACTCCTCTCCTCCAAACTCACCGCCTTGCTACGACAATTAATATGAACATGGTTATGCTCTAACCAGTTCATACCAAAGATTACATCCAATCCGCTCAACGGCAAACATACAAAATCCACAACAAAGTCTCTGTCGAAGATCGACAAGGGACACTGAGAACACACTACAGAAGTGGTTACCGACCCCTTAGCTGGAGTGTCGACAACCATCTCTCCATTCATAGCAGACAATACAAGACCCAATTTCTTACAACAATCAGCAGCAATAAAGCAATGAGTAGCACCAGTATCAACAATAGATTTTAAAGGAGTACCATTATTGAAGCACGTACCTCTAATAAGTCCATCATCTTCAGTAGGCTCTTCACCTGCCAAAGCGAACACTTTTCCACTGGACCTTTCTTTCTTCGGCTTCGGACACTGAGTACTAATGTGCCCTCCTTCACCACAGTTGTAGCAGACCACCTCCTTACGCTCACACTCAGCCACCACATGACCCTCCTTACCACAACGGTAACACTTCTTCACCTCATCTTTGCACACGTTACTCATGTGACCAGCTTTGCCACATTGGTAACATACAATGCTAGCAGGAGCATCTCCCCCACTAGTCTTCTTGCCAATAGCAGCTTTCTGTTTACCCTTACTTGCAGGAACATTATACGGCTTGCCACGACTTTGAAATTTGCTCCTCTTCTCATTCATAATCTTGTAGTGAGCATTGTTGTCTTCCTCATAAATTCTGCAGCTATCAATCAAGTCGGAGAAAACACGGATCTTCTGGTAACCAATCGCCTTCTTAATCTCAGGACGCAGCCCATTCTCAAACTTAATGTACTTGGAACTCAATCACGGACATATTCCCTTGTTTCAGCTCCAGGACGCAGCCAATTCCACGAACTTAGCAGCATACTCAGTCACGGACATATTCCCTTGTTTTAGCTCTAGGAACTCAATCTCTTTCTTACCTCGGACATCCTCCGGATAGTATTTTCTCATAAACTCCCTACGGAACACATCCCAAGTGAGCTCTTCGTTTGCAGTCTCCAATCTCTGCCTAGCCTCTAACCACCAGTCATCGGCCTCCTCTGCCAGCATATGCGTACCATAACGAACCTTCTGTGCCGAAGTGCAGTCCATCACACGAAAGATCCTCTCCATCTCTTACAACCAAGGTAAAGCCCCATCGGGATCATACATGCCCTTGAAGGTAGGCGGATTCTCTCTCTGAAAGGTAGCCAAACTCTGAGACCCGGCATTCTCACCAGCATTCTGCTGACCCTCCACAGCCTGAGCCATAGAAGCCAACGCAGCAGCAATAGCAGCATCGTTCCTTCCAGCCATCTCAACTAGTCACTACAATCATAAACAACAGTTAGAACTAATTGACAATACTCGATCGTCAATGACACAATAACTTGACAACTTGGCCGGACAGACCGAAACTGCTCTGATACCACTAATGTAACACCCCTTTTTCTACCCGGTAAATTTTGACAAAAATCAAAGTTTCAAAAACATTTTTCACTACACCCACAAGGGATGCCACATTTACACCATTAAAACATCACGCCAATAATAAAATTCACCATTTAAAAGTAGTACGATACATAACAGTAACTCCATCACCATGCAGCGGAATGAAATAAAGGTTTCAACGAATAATTATAACATCACCATAAAACTTCAAAAATTTGAATAATAGAGACATCTAATAAAAACTAGCGTTCATCCCCCCGAGTGCTACGTATCAAAGCGACGACACTGACTCGACTAGCGAAGGTAGACATGCCTTCACTCGCAATCACCTGCACGTTACCAACATAGGGGTAGCATTCAAACAAAAGGGGTGAGATATCTAACATTATAATAGCATATATGATAGGCAATATGCTAGAGTTACGATAACTATATCTACCGCTTCACAACAGCATCAAATTACAAATCACCAAGAATCATCACCAACATCATGAGTAAGTATATGAGATGCAACCCACACCAACGGGTATATGCATGTGGTACCAACCATCACCAATAAAATAGCCAATAAGGGCATCATTGTTAGACAATAGTATAACCTTAGAGGGGGGGTGAATAAGGTTATATGTGAATCTTGGATTCTTTTTAAAATAAATGATAAGTTTGTTTTAAATCAAATGCGGAAACTTAGATTTAAACTTTATATGGTGCAAGCAGGCAGATTTAGGCACAAAGAGATATTATACTATTTTCAATATGCACAATAAGATTATTTATAAGAAGTCTAGTGATATTGAATATAGTAAAGAGTAGATTAATTGCAGTGATATGGAAGATGATAGATAAGCACAAGATCAGAGTAGTTTAGTTGTAAACAGATGAAAAGTATGATACACAGATCTAATATAGCAATAAGCAAGGGTATAGATAATAAAGCAAAGTAAAGAGATAGGGATAGAGATACACCAGGAATTTAGCGAGGTTCGGGATAAAAGCCCTACGTCCTCGGCCTCCGGCTTTGCAACCTTTGGACTTTGCTGATAACCACTATATGAAGAACCAATGTTTTACAAACAATCAACTTCAAATAGCAAATCTCAATTCCCCTGAATTGAGAACCCGAGCACCTAGCTAAGGATTTCAACACCGCTTCAATCTCCTGATTGAACGACCCAAGAGCAGCTCCCAGGATTTCAATACCACTTCAATCTTCCCCGATTGAACGACCCAAGATCACCTCCCAGGATTTCAAACCAACTCAATCTCCTGATTAAGAGACCCAAGAAAGCTTCCCAGGATTTCAAACCAACTCAATCTCTTGATTGAGAGACCCAAGAACAAATCCCAGGATTTCAAAGTGACCCCCACAATAGAGTAACGAATACAAATAGAGATCTATGATCCAATCACCTCAGATATAATGACAGTATAGTGACTAAGAGATGAGTGATATGGAAAATAGAAAATGATATGAAAGTTGAAGCTCTATTTTCTCTCTTTCTCAGATTTAGAAGATGTATGTGAGAAGTAGAGAGGTTTAGAAAAATGTGGTGTGAGGTGAGTTTGAAAGTGAGGCACACCTGCCTATTTATAGGCTTAGGAAAGCGTAGATCTGAAAAACATTTTTAATGAAATAAAAGAATCGATTGTTTGATGAAGTGAAAAAGTGTATAATCGATTCTTAACCTTTTAGAAATCACAAGAATCGATTATGTGTTTAGTTAAAATAATGAAAAATCGATTCTTAGTTCCTTAGAAATCAAATGAATCGATTATGTGCTTAGTTTAAAGAAGTGTGTAATCGATTTCAAGTTTAGTTAAAACAAGGAGGAATCGATCTTTGCCTTTTAGGAAATATGTAACAATCGATTTTCAGGACATCCTTTATAGGTGAAAATCGATTCTTCACTTAGTTAAAACAATTAGGAATCGATTCATGGCCTATGGGATGGCTTGACAATCGATTTCAAGGCCTATGCAAAATAGTAAGAATCGATTCATGGCTTTGGCTTATGCATAGGTGTGAATCGATTCTTTGTTTCAAACCTAGGATAAGGAAATCGATTTCAACCTTTAAAATAGGATTAGGAAATCGATTTCATGATTTAGAAAATGATAGATATCGATTTCTAGCTTTCCACAAAATTATTTTTAGGTTTAGGGCTTTGCCATGCATGCATAAAATATTTTCCAAAGCTTGCCATGCATGCATAACATATTTTCAAAACCCTAACTTTGATGCATGATGCATGTTTTCAAAAGTCATCTCTCAGCTACTAAAATATCATACACCTTCAGTGATAGGACCTTACATAGTGTCCTAAAGAAAGCGGATAAACAAATAGGTCTTGATTGCTGAGGTGGCTTCTTCTCCAAGCTGCTCCATTTTAATCTTCCTGCTCTTTGTTTTATGTCCTGTACTTAATTCAACTTGAACCATTAGTAGATAAGGTGTAATTTGTTATCATACAAAATAAAGAGTGTTTGCCCTTGGTTCAACAAACTCCCCCTTTTTGATGATAACAAATTACATTATGCATAGGGGGGTTTGATAGTAATGGAACTTTTTCAAAAAGCTCCCCCTAAGCATATGCATAATAAAATAAATAGTACATCGGCAGGATAGCAGCAATTATTTTCTCCCCTCACATATACCATGCATATATTCTCTCCCACATATAACATGCATAATATTCTCTCCCCCTTTGTTTTCATCAAAAAGGAGGGGGGGTGAATACATACAACATAAGCACTTTATAAACTTGCATAATAAATAAGCAGCATTGCATAGCATATGATATATCAAAAAACAGTAGTTCATGCTATGCTCCCCCTTACTTGGTAATCCCCCTTATATATTAATATTAGAATGCAAAGCTTAGCCAAAAGAGGGTGGACCATCACAGTTTAAAAAAGATATTTAGAGAAAATAGGATACCCAAGATAATATGCCATACTTGGTTCAACAATATAGGTATCATATTTAACTTAAAAATATGTTGCATCAAAGATCCATTACAATAGAGAGAAGAAAAAAAAACTTTGATGCACACAAAAATTTTTTATTTCACAAAAGTGATAAATTATTCTTAAGGTGAATAGAACTTTTCCAATCTAACCTTCACCGGTGATTCTTCCTCTATTGTTGATATTACTATTCACATGACTGCTGTTTCTGAGTATTAAGGATCTTTTTGCGTCTCTAGTCATGACTTTCGAGTCTCTGCTATCAAGGTATCGATCTGACCCCCAATACCTTGTAGCACACCTGCACTAAGATCAAGTAGAAAATTTTGGTACCCAATTCTCTTTGGGTCCTTTGGGGTTAGTCATCAAAGGGTTTGTTTTCTCAATCCACCTTGGTTTCTCACAAGCAGGTATAAGGGTACCAAGCTCACACAATTTACGAATAGGACATCTAAGTGAGCTATGGTTCCCTTTTTGACAATAGGTGCATGAGAAAGCAGTAGGTGTATAACTTGAAGTAGCAGCTACAAAAGTTATTTTCTTTTTCAAAACAGAGGAGGTGGAATTACCTTTGTACCCAATACCTCTCCTATCAACATATTCATGTTGGGAGTGAAGTAGCTTGGTCAAGGTCTTTTCACCAACCTCAAACTTTTTCAAAGATTCTTTCAAAAATTCATTTTCAACCTTGACTTTTTCAAAATTTTGTTTAAGCTCTAGAAACTCAAGGTTGAATGGTTTTATTTCATGTAGCTCATTCTTCAACTTAACTACCTCATTTTCTAGAGTCTCAATTTGAGTGAGCATGCTTTTGTTACTTTTTGCCAATTTCTTAGATTTTAACAAAAGAGTTTCATGTTCAAAATAGAGAGCATCAAAAGCCTCACTCAAATCTTGACTACTACAACCATCATCAAGTAAATCATCATGCATAGAGGAATCAGAAAGACTAGAAGAGTTAAGGCTTACCTTAGATGAGTCATTTGCCATATGACAAACACCATTTGCAATTTGCTCTTCTTCGTCTGTGTCACTATCAGAGCCAAGACAATCCCATATGGTAGCCTTAGGTGTTTCACATGCCGTGAGACAAATGGCATTTGCAACCTCCTCTTCTTCACTGTCAGTATAGTTGTTCCATGTAGCCTTCTTAGCTTTCTTGGATTTCTTTGAGTTATTTCTCTTTTCAAGTTTGTTGAATTTCATGAATTCTTCAAATAATTCAGCCATGTCTTCATCATCAGATTCTTCATCAGACTCAACCTCTTTCCTTGCTACCTTAGGTGTTTTAGCAGCAAGAGCAAGAGATTTTCTTTCTTTTACCATTTCTGCTTCTTGATCTTTGTTAGCAGCCAATACAACCTCAAAGGCTAGAAGTGACCCAATAAGGTCTTATTGGGGTAGAGTGCCAATATCTTTGGCTTCAGTGATTGCACAAGTTTTTGGAAAGAACTCACCAGTCAGAGATGCAACAATCTTCCCATTTATATCTTTTGTAGAATACCTTTTTCCCAGAGCCCTTAGGTTGTTTATAATCAGATTCAGTCTCTGGTGCATAGCTGCAACAGATTCACCTTCCTTCATTTTGAATGATTCATACTCAGAAGTTAGGATTCTGATTTTTGTATCCTTTACTTGGCTTGTACCGACATGTGTAGCTTCCAGACAATCCCAGATTTCTTTTGCTGTTTGACACCTTTTTACTCTTCCATACTCTTCTTCACAAAGTGATAGGTGAAGAATATTCATAGCCTTGGCATTTTGAGATATTTTGTCAAGCTCAGATTTTCTCAGCTCGCTCAGATCGATGGTGTAGATGTCTTCAAGTGGCACTTCTTCTTCTTTGCCGGTAGCTTTACTTTTGATTTTCATTGGGATCAGTGGTCCATCTACAATAATCCTCCAAAGGGTGAAATCTATAGCCTGCACATGACATTTCATTCGACTACTCCAATAGTCATAGTTAGTTCCATCAAACAGGGGTGGCCTAAAGAAGGACATCCCCTCTTTCATAAAAGAACCCATGATCACAGATAGATAAATAAAATTTAAATTGCGAGATGTAAAGCTCTATATGCAATTTCTAGCTCTTGATACCACTTGTTAGACAATAGCATAACCTTAGAGGGGGGGTGAATAAGGTTATATGTAAATCTTGGATTCTTTTCAAAATAAATGATAAGTTTGTTTTAAATCAAATGCGGAAACTTAGATTTAAACTTTATATGGTGCAAGCAGGCAGATTTAGGCACAAAGAGATATTATACTATTTTCAATATGCACAATAAGATTATTTATAAGAAGTGTAGTGATATAGAATATAGTAAAAAGTAGATCAATTGCAGTGATATGGAAGATGATAGATAAGCACAAGATCAGAGTAGTTTAGTTGTAAACAGATGAAAAGTATGATACACTGATCTAATATAGCAATAAGCAAGGGTATAGATAATAAAGCAAAGTAAAGAGATAGGGATAGAGATACACCAGGAATTTAGCGAGGTTCGGGATAAAAGCCCTACGTCCTCGGCCTCCGGCTTTGCAACCTTTGGACTTTGCTGCTAACCACTATATGAAGAACCAATGTTTTACAAACAATCAACTTCAAATAGCAAATCTCAATTCCCCTGAATTGAGAACCCGAGCACCTAGCTAAGGATTTCAACACCGCTTCAATCTCCTGATTGAACGACCCAAGAGCAGCTCCCAGGATTTCAATACCACTTCAATCTTCCCCGATTGAACGAACCAAGATCACCTCCCAGGATTTCAAACCAACTCAATCTCCTGATTAAGAGACCCAAGAAAGCTTCCCAGGATTTCAAACCAACTCAATCTCCTGATTGAGAGACCCAAGAACAAATCCCAGGATTTCAAAGTGACCCCCACAATAGAGTAACGAATACAAACAGAGATCTATGATCCAATCACCTCAGATATAATGACAGTATAGTGACTAAGAGATGAGTGATATGGAAAATAGAAAATGATATGAAAGTTGAAGCTCTATTTTCTCTCTTTCTCAGATTTAGAAGATGTATGTGAGAAGTAGAGAGGTTTAGAAAAATGTGGTGTGAGGTGAGTTTGAAAGTGAGGCACACCTGCCTATTTATAGGCTTAGGAAAGCGTAGATCTGAAAAACATTTTTAATGAAATGAAAGAATCGATTGTTTGATGAAGTGAAAAAGTGTATTATCGATTCTTAACCTTTTAGAAATCACAAGAATCGATTATGTGTTTAGTTAAAATAATGAAAAATCGATTCTTAGTTCCTTAGAAATCAAATGAATCGATTATGTGCTTAGTTTAAAGAAGTGTGTAATCGATTTCAAGTTTAGTTAAAACAAGGAGGAATCGATCTTTGCCTTTTAGGAAATATGTAACAATCGATTTTCAGGACATCCTTTATAGGTGAAAATCGATTCTTCACTTAGTTAAAACAATTAGGAATCGATTCATGGCCTATGGGATGGCTTGACAACCGATTTCAAGGCCTATGCAAAATAGTACGAATCGATTCATGGCTTTGGCTTATGCATAGGTGTGAATCGATTCTTTGTTTCAAACCTAGGATAAGGAAATCGATTTCAACCTTTAAAATAGGATTAGGAAATCGATTTCATGATTTAGAAAATGATAGAAATCGATTTCTAGCTTTCCACAAAATTATTTTTAGGTTTAGGGCTTTGCCATGCATGCATAACATATTTTCAAAACCCTAACTTTGATGCATGATGCATGTTTTCAAAAGTCATCTCTCAGCTACTAAAATATCATACACCTTCAGTGATAGGACCTTACATAGTGTCCTAAAGAAAGCGGATAAACAAATAGGTCTTGATTGCTGAGGTGGCTTCTTCTCCAAGCTGCTCCATTTTAATCTTCTTGCTCTTTGTTTTATGTCCTGTACTTAATTCAACTTGAACCATTAGTAGATAAGGTGTAATTTGTTATCATACAAAATAAAGAGTGTTTGACCTTGGTTCAACAATCATCACCTATATGAGCATCCCCATTATCACCTATAGCTCCAAGGCCGAAGCCTTCATCACCAAAATAATGCATATGAAATGTATGAGACACCATGAACAATGCACCAGAGACAGTCAACAACAATAGTCATCTATGTGACACAATCAACACCAATATCAACAAATGGTCATAGACCCATCACCTATCACCTTAGCCCATGAAATAGGCACATCACCTGTTACATCATCACCGATAACACCAACACCTGTAGTACAGTCTAACAACTTGACCGTAATATCAACAACCACCGACACCAAAAACACCAATAGATTTACAACCCCTATGGCAACAAGAATTTTATAACACCGAGAATAACGACAATTTACGACACCAATGACAATCCAATTTATAGCAAACAACAACATTTATTTCACAGCAACAGCAACATTCATTTTATAGCAACAGCACATTTATTTTACAGCAGCAGCAGCATTTATTTTACAGCAAACAGCACATTTATTTTACAGCAACAGCAGCATTTATTTTACAGCAAACAGCAACATTTATTTTACAGTAAACGGCAACATTAATTCATTTTACAGCAACAGCAGCAGACAGAAAATGGCGCCCAGCAACAGGGCGCCAAGAGGCAACAACAACCAACATGAACTGGCGCTCAGCAACAGGGCGCCAAGAGGCAACAACAACCAACAGGAACTAGCGCCCAGCAACAGGGCGCCAAGCAGGCAACAGCAACAACAGAAACTGGCGCCCAGCAATAGGGCGCCTAGTGAAACAGCAACACAACAGGAACTGGCGCCCAGCAACAGGGCGCCTAGTGCAACAGCAGCACAAACAGACATGGCGCCCTGGAGCATGGCGCCTAGCACAACAACAACACAAACTGACATGGCGCCCAGGAGCAGGGCGCCTAGCACAACAGTGGCAACAACAGACTTGGCCCACAGGAGCAGGGCGCCTTGTTGATGATAATGATTTTCTTTGATGTTGTTGGTTGTTGTGTTGTGGGTAACGCCGAATGGCCCACAGTGTTTTGTAGTGGGTACCGCCGATATGGCCCACGTTGTTTTGCTGAGGGTACCGCTGAATGGCCCGAAGCGTTTTGATGAATTTTGTGTTGTAGGCCTATGGACGATGTGGTGGTTTAGTGGTTGATGTCGCCTGAGTGGCAAAGTTGTTTGTTGATGTTGTTGTCGTGTTGTTAAATCATGCAGCTTGTTGTACAACTGTGATGCACTCTGTGAATTTCGTTGTGATGCTGTGATGATTGATGTATTTCGTTATCCTTAAGGGTAGATGAGTGAGGTAGAACCCAGGTCAGCGTATCAGAGTAGCGCAGCGGAGTAGAGAGTGAGCCTGATTATTACTGCTTGAAGTTACCTGGCCGAATAAGTAGGAGGGACGGCCGCCCAAGCACTTACCGCCGGTAATCAAAGAAATAGTAATCAGCATGATAGATAACACTAGTTGTCTAGGTGGCCTTAGAGGGAGAGTGTTGGCGTTGACAGGTGAATTTCGAGGACGAAATTCTCTTAAGTGGGGGAGAGTTGTAACACCCCAAATTTAATTAGCTATCTAATTGAATTATTTATTTTAATTAACTGGGAATTATGTGGTGGTAGAAAATAAAATAAATATATGCGAGGTAATTGGACCTATTTATAAGGTGAGGACTAGTATTAATTTAATTTATTTTATTTTAATTAGGAGGTGTTGTCACGAATTAGGTGGTGTGCATGGGGGCCCATGATCCACAAGTGAGCCCATGACCCATTAACTAGTCATAGGAGTCGACTCACTTAGGGGTCTTGGGGGTTAATTTCATTTCACTTATTCCACCCAAAAGAAAGAAAAGAAACGTATAGGGAGAGAGTGAGAAGAGGAAAGTCGCGACATTGCAAGAGGAAAAGGAGAGAAATTTCGTGGAGCACTCAAGGAGGAGGGAGAGCTTGTTGGTGTCTTGCAATTCCTTGGAGCTTGCCTAGTAATTTCGACTTCTAGGAGGTTAGGGGGCTCTTCTTTTCGTTTTTAATAGTGTATGTGATGAGTATTGTGTAGGGTTAGGTTTTAGAGTGATTATATTGATTGAATTGTGTATTATAATGTTGTTGCTATGCTGAAATTGAATTGTGCAAGAATGTGCTTAATTGGTGTTGAAATGGCTATGTTGCGCAATATGCATGCTAGGGGTTTGATATTATGATCGAATGAATTTTTGGTGGTAAATGTGTTGGTTAGTGTTTGTATTGATAGGTGGTATTGGTGATTTAATTTGGTGAATTTTGGTTGAGAGGAACTCAAAAACTTATGGAGCCTTAGGCGCCCTAGGTGTGTGTGTGTTGCTGGAAATTCTGCCACTGTGTTGCTGTTCTGTTGCCTTGTGTTGCTGTTTCTGTTGCCCTGTGTTGCCGTTTCTGTTGCCCTGTGTTGCTGTTTCTGTTGCCACTGTGTTGCTGTTTCTGTGTCACTGTGTTGCCAGTTTTGGCGCTAGGCGCCTTGTGCCAAGGGCGCCAAGGGTCCCAATTTTATGTTGCTTATTTTGTGAAAATTGATACTGGGTTTTCATGTCCAAGTGTAATAGCTCGTGCAAAACAATTTTTGGAGTCATACGAGTTGTGGTTTGTTCTGGCCTTAGGCGCCTAGTCCATGGGCGCCAAAGAGGTGTGTCTCATTTTGCCAAAATATTTGTTGGGTTCCCTTATTCTGAGCATTTGGCTCGTGAAAAATTAATTTCGAAGCTAAATGAGTTTTATTGAATGTTTTGGCAAGGCGCCTTGTGCATGGGCGCCGTGTTTCCTGCGCCAGTTTTCCCTGCGCCAGTGCCTGGGCGCTAGCCGCCCTGCGCCAGTTTTTGCTGGGCGCCAAAATCAGGATGTTGCCTAAATTTTTCAAAACTTGTTTTTAATGTAACTTTTGACTCGGTTATCCAAATTTAACGGTTCAAAGTGCGTTTCGAAGCTAATTTCGGTGTCTATCCAAATATTCTGGTTTCATGTAAAAATGGGTTATTTTACTGGTGGTTCTGGACTGAAGTTGTTCAAGGTGTCTAATTTCAATTTTTATTCACTTTCCCTATGTCGCGTCAAATCCTAAATTGGCCTAATTGAAATTGGTGTTGGTGTGAGTGGTGTGTTGAGTTGGTGGGTGTATTATGGTGTGATTGGTGAGCAGAGGCTTCGGCCTAATTTTAATTGGTGAGCAGAGGCTTCGGCCTAATTTTAATTGGTGAACTGATTTATACAATGGTGAGAATATAAATAAAATGGCGAGTTGAATTAAATGGTGAATTGATTGAATTGTGGTGTGTTGTGATGCATTTCCATAGCATCTCATGAAACATGTGCATTATTGGTGAGCAGAGGCTTCGGCCTAGTTTTATTTGGTGAGCAGAGGCTTCGGCCTAGTTTTATTTGGTGAGCAGAGGCTTCGGCCTAGTTTTATTTGGTGAGCAGAGGCTACGGCCTATTTGTATTTGGTGACGGATCCGACATGCATGTGCCCGTGGAGTTTGGGTTGCATTTCATTGCATAACCATACCTTTTGTATTGTTGATTGGTGATTGTAATTGTGATGTGGTTATTGGCTTTATTGTGAATCGGTTTGTCTGGTTCCCTTTTCCTATGCAGTGCTTAATTCCATATGTTATTAATTATGAAAAGAGACTCACCCTACTGCTTTTATGTTGCTTCTTATGTCGGCAACGTGCAGGTAATAACGAGTGAAGGTTACCTTATACCTTCGTTTGGTAGGAAGTGTCATGCTCTGATACGTAGCACCGGGGGGCGTCTTATGCTTTAATGTTATTGTCTTTATACTGTTAGACCATTTTTGGTGATGTATTGGTTTTGTTTTCGAACTTAGTTATTATTCCGCTGCTGGTAGTGACTGTGTTAGTTGATGTGAACTAAACGGTCTTCCTTGTTATGGTGCTATGTATCTTGTGGTTTTAATTGAACTATGGAAGTTGAAGTTTTTGATTTTTATGGAGTAAGTGTTGCACTCGCTTAAATTGTTTTCAAGAAAAAAAAAAGAAACTCTGATTTTATTAAAAAGTAAGGTTATTAGAAAAGGGGTGTTACATTAGTGGTATCAGAGCAATGGTTGGTCCGTCCGGCCAAGTCGTCGAGTCGTTGTGTCGGTGTACGACCAACTGTTGTCTTTTAAGTGCTGACCAATATTTGTGTTGCAGGAAGGCCAAGAGTTGCTAATGGTAAGTGAACTAGTGGGGGAGAGGCCCCTGCTGGTACTGTGTGTTGTATTGCATTTCCGTGTGTGAACTTTGTGTCCCTGTTGTTGGTTGCTGTTCTTTAACCTTCTTGTATGAACTCTTGGGTGGTGTGTCTTGATGTGGAGTCTAAGTGCATTGTGAAAATTGTTTTGATAAATTACGTCAAGCTGCTACCCGACGCACAAAAATGTTTTGATCACTCTAAGTGATGTCGTCCAATGCTTAAAAATGTTGAGTTTTGATATTCCTTAATTTATAATTGTTTCCCATGATGAGACTGTCTGCATTTATTTTAAGGAATTATGACATCTTTTGCGTTAGTTGTTTATTTCTGGTGTTGTTCCTGATTGTTTTGACATGCAGTGTTGTACGTGTAGGGTCTTCATGAATTATTTTGCAATTTCCATGCTACTTGGGGTTTGATATTGTACGCTTGGGTTTTATGAAAATTTTTGGTCGTTACTTCTTGAATTGTGTTATGTGGTTTTGAGATCTGAAAAATAAAGTGATTTCTGAAGTTGCTTTTGGACACCTGTAAAACAATTTTGTGGTTGAGTGCTAGTATTGGTATGAAATTTATTTTAATAAATGAACACTGATTTTGTATAAAGTTTTTACTATGGTTTGGTTTTGATTTCGCATTATATTACGCACTAAGTGCCGTGTGGAATGGTTTTGAAAAGTGGACTATATTTTATGTTGTTGTTATCTACCTTATTCGGTCTTTTGCCTAATTTTCCTCAACATGTGATGTTTCCAACTCCGAATTTTTGCGAACTACTTCATGACCGTGAGCTGTAATTCCTACGCTGGATTGTCCCTGATTTTGTTTTGACTGTTGTACTCTTTATAATTGGCGCTACGTGATTTTGGGAAACCATAAATATTTAAAATGCGCATTGGCACGGTTTATGTATTTCATTGGGTTAGCTCTTATTGTGGTATGTTCTTAAGAATGCTTTGTTCAAATTGTTAAAGTTGATGTTTAATTGATTGATTGATGTGTATTGTTGTGTTTGTAAAATGTTGAGATGTAGTGCGTAACACTGTTTCGGTTTTCGTGAAACTGGGACTGTTCGGCCAGTCCAAAAATTTCGTGTTTAATTGTTCGTGAAAATAGATTTCACGCCGGTCGTTTTGGTACCGGTTTCGTTCAATTTGGATTTGTGTAGCTCTAGTTATAGGCTCCACAAGTGAGGTTAATAATCTGGGAGCATTCTGGACGTAGGTTCTGTATTTTAAAACTGGAAATCTTTCGTTTGTCCAAAAATTATGGGACATATTTTTTTAGGAAATAGACTGAACGCTGGTCATTTTGGCTTTGGTTTGGTCGCATTTGGAGTAGTATAGCTCCAGTTATGGGCTTCGCAAGTTAGGGTAAAATTGTGGGGACCGTCTGGACATAGGGTCAATGTTTTGATTGTGGTGTTTTCAAACGAACTCATTTTCGAATGGATCCAATTTCTTTGAAAACTAGACAAAATGATTTACTGTTTAGGATGAAGTTTCGTGTTATTTGGGTTTGTTTTGGGCGTTGTAGAAGAGTCACAACTTTGGACACAGTCGCTGCCCCATTTTCTGGACAAACTGCCTTGTTTGCGAAAACTGTGCTATTCGACTCTTCATTTTGAAATTCTAAAAATATAGCCAGAAACTAGACTTCATATGTATTCCGTAGAGGGGTTGTTTTCAAAATTCCGATGTCGTTTGATAAGGTAAATAAATTGTTGAAATTTATGTGTGAGCGCTGGGACTTTCTGCGTTGCTTAGTTTGTACTGTCACTGTAACTGAAAAACTGTTTTTGCAATATCTTTTGAACCAGGAGTCCGATTTGAGTAAACTAAAATGTTTCGGAAAGCTTATTCAGAGGCCTAACTGAATATTCTAATTTCAAGGCAAGATTGACTGGTTCTGGTGTTGTTGAATTTTAGGCGTGTCGGTTGATTTAAGTTGAGGTGGTGTTGTCGGTGGCCTAGTGCCCTAGTTGCTGTTGTTGTTGGTTATGGGATTGTTGGTCCCGGAGTTATCTCCGCATTGTTGCTTTGCTGTGTTTTGTGGTTGCCTTGTTGATGATAATGATTTTCTTTGATGTTGTTGGTTGTTGTGTTGTGGGTAACGCCGAATGGCCCACAGTGTTTTGTAGTGGGTACCGCCGATATGGCCCACGTTGTTTTGCTGAGGGTACCGCTGAATGGCCCGAAGCGTTTTGATGAATTTTGTGTTGTAGGCCTATGGACGATGTGGTGGTTTAGTGGTTGATGTCGCCTGAGTGGCAAAGTTGTTTGTTGATGTTGTTGTCGTGTTGTTAAATCATGCAGCTTGTTGTACAACTGTGATGCACTCTGTGAATTTCGTTGTGATGCTGTGATGATTGATGTATTTCGTTATCCTTAAGGGTAGATGAGTGAGGTAGAACCCAGGTCAGCGTATCAGAGTAGCGCAGCGGAGTAGAGAGTGAGCCTGATTAATACTGCTTGAAGTTACCTGGCCGAATAAGTAGGAGGGACGGCCGCCCAAGCACTTACCGCCGGTAATCAAAGAAATAGTAATCAGCATGATAGATAGCACTAGTTGTCTAGGTGGCCTTAGAGGGAGAGTGTTGGCGTTGACAGGTGAATTTCGAGGACGAAATTCTCTTAAGTGGGGGAGAGTTGTAACACCCCAAATTTAATTAGCTATCTAATTGAATTATTTATTTTAATTAACTGGGAATTATGTGGTGGTAGAAAATAAAATAAATATATGCGAGGTAATTGGACCTATTTATAAGGTGAGGACTAGTATTAATTTAATTTATTTTATTTTAATTAGGAGGTGTTGTCACGAATTAGGTGGTGTGCATGGGGGCCCATGATCCACAAGTGAGCCCATGACCCATTAACTAGTCATAGGAGTCGACTCACTTAGGGGTCTTGGGGGTTAATTTCATTTCACTTATTCCACCCAAAAGAAAGAAAAGAAACGTATAGGGAGAGAGTGAGAAGAGGAAAGTCGCGACATTGCAAGAGGAAAAGGAGAGAAATTTCGTGGAGCACTCAAGGAGGAGGGAGAGCTTGTTGGTGTCTTGCAATTCCTTGGAGCTTGCCTAGTAATTTCGACTTCTAGGAGGTTAGGGGGCTCTTCTTTTCGTTTTTAATAGTGTATGTGATGAGTATTGTGTAGGGTTAGGTTTTAGAGTGATTATATTGAATGAATTGTGTATTATAATGTTGTTGCTATGCTGAAATTGAATTGTGCAAGAATGTGCTTAATTGGTGTTGAAATGGCTATGTTGCGCAATATGCATGCTAGGGGTTTGATATTATGATCGAATGAATTTTTGGTGGTAAATGTGTTGGTTAGTGTTTGTATTGATAGGTGGTATTGGTGATTTAATTTGGTGAATTTTGGTTGAGAGGAACTCAAAAACTTATGGAGCCTTAGGCGCCCTAGGTGTGTGTGTGTTGCTGGAAATTCTGCCACTGTGTTGCTGTTCTGTTGCCTTGTGTTGCTGTTTCTGTTGCCCTGTGTTGCTGTTTCTGTTGCCCTGTGTTGCCGTTTCTGTTGCCCTGTGTTGCTGTTTCTGTTGCCACTGTGTTGCTGTTTCTGTGTCACTGTGTTGCCAGTTTTGGCGCTAGGCGCCTTGTGCCAAGGGCGCCAAGGGTCCCAATTTTATGTTGCTTATTTTGTGAAAATTGATACTGGGTTTTCATGTCCAAGTGAAATAGCTCGTGCAAAACAATTTTTGGAGTCATAGGAGTTGTGGTTTGTTCTGGCCTTAGGCGCCTAGTCCATGGGCGCCAAAGAGGTGTGTCACATTTTGCCAAAATTTTTGTTGGGTTCCCTTATTCTGAGCATTTGGCTCGTGCAAAATTAATTTCGAAGCTAAATGAGTTTTATTGCGTGTTTTGGCAAGGCGCCTTGTGCATGGGCGCCGTGTTCCCTGCGCCAGTGCCTGGGCGCTAGGCGCCCTGCGCCAGTTTTTGCTGGGCGCCAAAATCAGGATGTTGCCTAAATTTTTCCAAACTTGTTTTTAATGTAACTTTTGACTCGGTTATCCAAATTTAACGGTTCAAAGTGCGTTTCGAAGCTAATTTCGGTGTCTATCTAAATATTCTGGTTTCATGTAAAAATGGGTTATTTTACTGGTGGTTCTGGACTGAAGTTGTTCAAGGTGTCTAATTTCAATTTTTATTCACTTTCCCTATGTCGCGTCAAATCCTAAATTGGCCTAATTGAAATTGGTGTTGGTGTGAGTGGTGTGTTGAGTTGGTGGGTGTATTATGGTGTGATTGGTGAGCAGAGGCTTCGGCCTAATTTTAATTGGTGAGCAGAGGCTTCGGCCTAATTTTAATTGGTGAACTGATTTATACAATGGTGAGAATATAAATAAAATGGCGAGTTGAATTAAATGGTGAATTGATTGAATTGTGGTGTGTTGTGATGCATTTCCATAGCATCTCATGAAACATGTGCATTATTGGTGAGCAGAGGCTTCGGCCTAGTTTTATTTGGTGAGCAGAGGCTTCGGCCTAGTTTTATTTGGTGAGCAGAGGCTACGGCCTATTTGTATTTGGTGACGGATCCGACATGCATGTGCCCGTGGAGTTTGGGTTGCATTTCATTGCATAACCATACCTTTTGTATTGTTGATTGGTGATTGTAATTGTGATGTGGTTATTGGCTTTATTGTGAATCGGTTTGTCTGGTTCCCTTTTCCTATGCAGTGCTTAATTCCATATGTTATTAATTATGAAAAGAGACTCACCCTACTGCTTTTATGTTGCTTCTTATGTCGGCAACGTGCAGGTAATAACGAGTGAAGGTTACCTTATACCTTCGTTTGGTAGGAAGTGTCATGCTCTGATACGTAGCACCGGGGGGCGTCTTATGCTTTAATGTTATTGTCTTTATACTGTTAGACCATTTTTGGTGATGTATTGGTTTTGTTTTCGAACTTAGTTATTATTCCGCTGCTGGTAGTGACTGTGTTAGTTGATGTGAACTAAACGGTCTTCCTTGTTATGGTGCTATGTATCTTGTGGTTTTAATTGAACTATGGAAGTTGAAGTTTTTGATTTTTATGGAGTAAGTGTAGCACTCGCTTAAATTGTTTTCAAGAAAAAAAAAAAGAAACTCTGATTTTATTAAAAAGTAAGGTTATTAGAAAAGGGGTGTTACACAGGGCGCCTAGGGCAACAGTTTCAGCAGCAACCCAGGGACTGGGCGCCTAGGGCGCCATCTTCAGCACAACAACCAACACTGGGCGCCTAGGGCGCCACTTCCAGCAACAACACAGAACCACTACTGGGCGCTTAGGGCGCCACATTCAGCAACAAGAACAACACTGGCTCGGCGCCCAGCAACAGGGCGCCTTCAGCAGGAACCAAACGCGACACAGACACGGCGCCCAGGAGCAGGTCGCCGTTTCCAACAACCAGGACAACAACAAACATATACGACACAACATCAATGGCGCCCATGGTGCGCCGTTTCCCTCTCTCCTCTCTTCACAAATCTCTCTTTCTTTTTCTTTTCTCCAAGAATGCGCAAAATGATTCCAAACCCTAGCTAGTGCTCTCACCTATGCGCCTATGCCATTGGGCTCTTGGATCACGGGCCTCCGTCTACTACTCAGCTTAATTACTAAACACCACTCCCTGATTTAAATAAAACATCATATTATTATTTTAATATCACTATACTAATAAAATACCTAAATAATTTAATTAAATAAATAATTAAATTATTTGGGCATTACAGTCCGGGTCGTACCTGTAACACCCCTTTTCTTCCCGGAAAATTTTTGAAAAAAATCAGAGTTTTCAAAACGTTTTCAATACACCCACAAGGGATGCTACACTTACACCGTTAAACATCACACGCCAATAATAAAGTTTCACCATTAAAACAGTGCAACACCTAGCACGTCATAACATCATCAAGCAGCGGAATAAAATCAAGGTTCAATTAAAATTATAACATCACCAAAAATTAGAATAATAGAAACACTAATAAAGCCTAGCGTTCATCCCCCCGAGTGTTACGTATCAAAGTGACGACACCTGACTCAACTAGCGAAGGTAGACATGCCTTCACTCGCAATCACCTGCACGTTACCAACATAGGGGTAACATTCAAACAGAAGGGGTGAGATATCTAACATTATAATAGCATATATGATAGGCAATATGCTAGAGTTACAACACTATATCAACCGCTTCACAACAACATCAAATTACGAGTCACCAAAATTAACACCAACATCATGAGTAAGTATATGAGATTCAACCCACACGAACGGGTATATGCATGTGGTACCAATCATCACCAATAAATTAGCCAATACGGGCAACATCAGCTATACGATTAATGAGTACCAATCATGAGTAAGTATACGATTAATGCAACCCACACCAACGGGTATATGCCTTCACTCGCAATCATCACCTATAGCTCCAACGGCCGAAGCCATCATCACCAATTAATGCATATGCAATATATGCGACACCATGAACAATGCACCAAACAATTAACAACAACAGACATTTAATTAACGCAACATCACCAATATCACCAAGTGGTCATATCATCACCAATAGCCCATGAAATAGGCACATCACCTGTTATATCATCACCTGTTATATCATCACCAATATTCACCAATCATCACCAATGACACCAACACCTATAACAATAACATCCACCGACACCAGAGACACCAATTTACACAACGGCAACATGACAGGAACTGGCGCCGAGCAGCAGGGCGCCAACAACAGAAACAGCCACCACAGAAACTGGTGCCCAGCAACAGGGCGCCACAGCAGGCAACAACATCGTAGAAACTGGCGCCCAGCAACACGGCGCCACAGGCAACAACAGCAACACAGAGTTTGGCGTTCAGCAACAGGGCGCCAACAGCAGGCAACAGCGACACAGAATCTGGCGTCCAGCAACAGGGCGCCACAGACAATAGCAACAGCACTGAAACTGGCGCCCAGCAACAGGGCGCCACAGACAACACCAGCAACATAGTATCTGGTGCCCAGTAACAGGGCGCCTTAGACAGCAACAACAAAAACAGAAACTGGCGCCCAGCAACAGGGCGCCTTGGACGACCGCAACAACGTCAGACTTGGCGCCCAGCAACAGGGCGCCTAGCACAACAGCAACACCAACTGACATGGCGCCCAGGAGCGGGGCGCCTAGCACGCCAGCAGCAACATCAGACATGGCGCCCAAGAGCAGGGCGCCTAGCATCACAGCAACAGAGACAGATTTGGCAAAACAGCAACATGAAGACAGTGACAGCAACAGTGACTTTCCATAAAAAGAGCAACATGACAACAGTGACAGCAACATCAATTCTTTTAGGAAAAACAGCAACATTTGTTTAGAAAAAAAACAGCAACAATTGTGCTACTGTGACAGTAACATTTATTTAGAAAAACAGCAACATTTTACTCGCTGTGACAGCAACACCAATTTTTAGAAAAACAGCACATTATTTCTACTGTGACAGCAACCTTATTTTTCAGAAAAACAGCACAATATTTTTACTGTGACAGCAACCTTATTTTTAGAAAAACAGCACATTATTTCTACTGTGACAGCAACCTTATTTTCAGAAAAACAGCACATTATTTCTACTGTGACAGCAACCTTATTTTCAGAAAAACAGCACATTATTTCTACTGTGACAGCAACCTTATTTTCAGAAAAACAGCACATTATTTCTACTGTGACAGCAACCTTATTTTCAGAAAAACAGCACATTATTTCTACTGTGACAACAACCTTATTTTCAGAAAACAGCAACAATTGTTCATTGTGGCAGCAACACCAATTTTCAGAAAAACAGCAACTATTGTTCATTATGGCAGCAACACCAATTTTCAGAAAAAAAACAGCAACAATTGTTCATTGTGGCAGCAGCACCAATTTTCAGAAAAACAGCAACAATTGTTCATTGTGGCAGCAACACCAGTTTTCAGAAAAACAGCAACAATTGTTCATTGTGGCAGCAACACCAGTTTTCAGAAAAACAGCAACAGCAGACTTGGCGCCCAGCAACAGGGCGCCTGAAGCAGCAACAACACTGGGCGCCTAGGGCGCCAGTTTCAGCAACAGGAACAACGCTGAGACTGTTACCAAGTGGCTTCAGTCTCAAGAGGGGGGTGAATTGAGATTTAAAACTTTTCAGATCTTTTCGAAAACGTTTTTCCCCTTTTTCAATGACTTAGATCAATTTCGCGCAGGTTAAGTGGAAGCGAAGGAATTAGATTATAAAGTAGTAAAGCGGAATAACAGTAAAGCAGGAAAGCAATAAAGTACGCAGAGATTTATCCTGGTTCGGTCACCTCCTAGTGACCTACGTCCAGTCCTCACACCCTTGTGAGATTTTCCACTAACCAAAACAACAAGGCTTACAGGTGCCTTGGAAAACCTTTACAGACTTAGGCACTCTCCTCCTAGGATACCCCACCTATGGAGAGCCCTCAAATCTAACAATACAATAACAAGAGATACCCCACCCCTGTTACAATCACCTGTCCTAGAAAGATACCCCACTTCCTAGTACATGCAGCTACCCTAGAGAGATACCCCACTCCCTAGAACAAAACACAACAATTAAATAATAAACAATTGTAAAGACAGAAATACCTCTTGACGTAGGCAGATATTACAACTTGAAGAATGCAACCCCAACTAACTCTTAGCAACAGATCAGCTCAGACAGACCAACGGTGCGTGACGAGCAAAAGTAAAAGCGTGAAGAGTTTTCTCAAAAGTTTTCTGTTTCATGCAAATGGGTTGTGTTGTGTGTTGTGTAAAATGAATCGTGAAGCACTGCCTATTTATAGGCTATGAGGAAATTATTTTTACGTTAAAAATAGTGTAGGAATCGATTCTTTGTTGAAATGTATTTGATCTAGGAATCGATTTATTTAGGTGAGGAATCGATTTATCTTTGTTTGAAAAATATGGGAAATCGATTCTTGAGTACCATGGAAAGCTAGGAATCGATTCTATACTTAGTGAAAATATGTATGAATCGATTTTCAGCTTGCCTGAGACAAGTGAGAATCGATTCTCAGTTATGTGCAAAAGATTGGGAATCGATTCTTCCCTTAAAAAATGTTTGGCTCAGAAATCGATTTATGTACTGAAAGTACATGACCTGACAATCGATTCTACCTTTTCTAATTTACCTGAAAATCGATTTTGATATTTGTTTATGCATGAGGAAATCGATTTTGTTATTTTAAAGGTGATAGGAATGTTTACGTAAGTATGCATGCATCTTTAAAAAACTTTGTGAGTGTGTGAGACTTTGATATATGAGCTGACCTTTGAAAGAGCTTACACTTTTTCCTAAGACACACCCAAACCCTAAGGACTACCCTTATATTTAAGGACTACCCTTAAACTTGAATCTTCAGTTCTTGGCTTGCTTGTCTTGGATTGACTTTGACGTTTAGTCACTTTTATTGACTTTGACTGTCAACTTTACCTTTGTCTTTTTCATCATCAAAACATATCCTGCAATATTAGTTTACCTGCAACACAAGGTATCCACATTCTCCCCCTTTTTGATGATGACAAAATATTAACTCATCTCAAGGTGGGAGGTTAGTTCAAACAGATAATGTATATGATACTCCCCCTATCATGATGCTCCCCCTGTTTTATTGACTGTATGCGAGTGAATGCAAATGCATGCTGAATATTAAAACTTTATTCTAAGTATTAAAAACTCTATTCTTCTCCCCCTTTTTGTCATGATCAAAGAGGGCAACATGTAATAAAAAATTGTGGATCTAACAGCATGAAGAGGAATCAATGATTCCAAGTTCTCTTCGAATGAAGAAGAAGGTTTCCTTTTGTAAAGGTTTTGTAAAAATATCAGCCAGTTGTTTTGCCGATTCCACAAATTCGATTACACAATCCCCTTTTTGGACATGATCTCTAAGAAAATGGTGTCTTATCTCTATATGCTTGGTCCTAGAGTGTTGGACGGGGTTCTTTGTAAGATTGATAGCGCTGGTATTATCGCATTTTATAGGGATATGATCTAGATCTATACCATAGTCAAGAAGTTGTTGCTTCATCCAGAGGATTTATGCACAACAACTCCCTGCTGCAACATATTCTGCTTCAGCAGTTGACAGTGCGACACTGACTTGTTTCTTACTGTGCCATGAAACTAATGCACTACCTAGTATGTGACATGTTCCACTAGTGCTTTTTCTATCCAACTTACATCCTGCAAAGTCGGAATCTGAATATCCAATAAGACTACATGTGGCACCTTTTGGGTACCATAGACCAACATTTTGAGTGCCTACCAGATATCTCATTATTCTTTTGACAGCTACTAAATGTGACTCTTTTGGATTTGCTTGATACCTAGCACACATGCAAACACTAAACATGATGTCCGGTCTACTAGCAGTTAAGTAGAGAAGAGAGCCAATCATACCTCGATATTTGCTTAGTTCTACCGGTTTACCTTCTTCATCTTTGTCTAAGTAGCATGAGGTGCTCATTGGTGTGGACATTTCTTTTGCTTTGTCCATTTCGAATCTTTTGAGTAGTTCTTTGCAGTACTTTGATTGAGATATGAAGATGCCGTTGTTTGTTTGTTTTATTTGAAGCCCAACGAAGAAGTTGAGTTCTCCCATCATTGACATTTCAAATTCATTCTGCATAATACTTGAAAATTCTTTGCAAAGCAATTCATTAGTAGCACCGAAAATAATATCATCCACATAAATTTGCACGAGTAAGATGTCATCTTTTGACCTTTTTATAAAAAGTGTAGTGTCAACTTTTCCTCTTTGAAAATCATGATTGAGTAGGAATTTGCTCAATCTTTCGTACCAAGCTCTGGGAGCTTGCTTCAGACCATATAGAGCCTTTTTGAGTTTAAAAACATGGTCTGGTTTTTCGAAATTTTCAAAACCAGGAGGTTGTTCAACATATACTTCTTCTTGGATAAAACCATTTAAGAAAGCGCTCTTAACATCCATTTGATACAGTTTAAAATCCATGATTGATGCAAAAGCAAGTAACATGCGAATTGCTTCTAATCTAGCTACAGGAGCATATGTTTCATCATAGTCTATTCCTTCTTCTTGATTATAACCTTTAGCAACCAGTCTCGCTTTGTTTCTAATTATTATACCTGATTCGTCTAGCTTGTTTTTAAACACCCATTTTGTACCTATTATCTGATGATTATTAGGTCTAGGAACTAGATCCCATACTTCGTTTCTTTCAAACTGATTTAACTCTTCTTGCATAGCAATAGTCCAATGTTCATCAACTACGGCTTCATCTATATTTCTAGGTTCAATTTGAGATACGAAAGCCATATGATTACATGCATTTCGAAGAGAGTTACGAGTAGTTACCCCTTTAGTTACATCACCTATGACATTTTCAAGCGAGTGATCCCTTGGGATTCTCCATTCCTTGGGAAGTTCACTGCTTGATCCTTCTTCTGACTTCTCTTGAGGGGTGGTTTTTGTTTCTTCTTCTTTCTTCTTCTCACCTATCTGTAACTCTTCAGGTTCATCTGCAGTATCAATAACCTTTCCCAGCCTTTTGGGGTTAGTTTCATCAAATGTAACATGTACAGATTCCTCAATTACCTTATTTCTTTTATTAAAAATTCTAAAGGCCTTGCTAGATAAAGAGTAACCAAGAAAAATTCCTTCATCAGCTTTAGCATCGAATTTACCTAGGTTGTCTTTTCCATTATTCAATACAAAACATTTGCAACCAAAAGTGTGAAGGTGTGAAATATTTGGTTTTCTCCCCTTGTAAAGTTCATAGGGGGTTTTCTTTAAAATAGGCCTAATCAGAACTCTATTCATAACATAACAAGCAGTACTTACAGCATCCGCCCAAAAGTATTTTGGGATGTCGTGATCATTTAGTATTGTTATGGCAAGTTCCTCCAATGATCGATTTTTCCTTTCAACAACTCCATTTTGTTGAGGAGTTCTAGGTGCTGAGAAGTTGTGATTTATACCAAGTTCTTCACATAGGTTCTCAAATTTTTCATTTTCAAATTCCCCGCCGTGATCAGAACGAATTGAGATGATCTTCAATTCTTTTTCATTTTGAATGATGCGAGCAAGCTTTTTGAATGCTCCAAAAGCTTCGCTCTTATTCGCCAGAAAGAGAGTCCAGGTATACCTTGAATAATCATCTACTATAACTAGAGCATAGTAATTTCCACCATAACTTTTTGTCCTTGAGGGACCAAATAGATCCATGTGTAACAGCTGCAAAGGTTTGTTAGTAGACACAATATTCTTTGATTTAAAAGACACTTTTACCTGTTTACCCTTTTGGCATGCATCACACAATTTATCTTTTTCAAACTTGATATTAGGCAAACCACTAACTAGATCTTTAGACACTAGCTTGTTAAGATGATCCATATGAATATGAGCTGTCCTACGGTGCCATAACCAAGAGTTTTCTTCCTTACTAATGAGGCAACATGCATTATGTGATGAAACACTATCTAAACTCATCATGTATATGTTTTCTACTCTATTTCCTATCATTCTAACTTGTTTACTTTGTTTATCCTCAATGATGAACCTGAGTCAATATAACCATATTTCCTTTATCACAAAGTTGGCTAATGCTTAATAAATTATGTTTAAGACCTTCAACATAGAGCACATTTTCAATAGCAGTAGATAAATCTTTACCAACTTTACCTTCACCAAGGATCCTTCCTCTGTTATTGTCACCATAAGTCACATGACCGCTTGATCTGGGGGTAAGAGTTAGGAACTTTGTAATATCTCCAGTCATGTGCTTTGAGCATCCGCTGTCAAGGTACCAATCTGACCCCCGTACCTTGAAGCATACCTCGTTTTCATTCTCGCTTTCATGATCAGCCAGTAATGCAACTTGAGCTTCTTCATCCTCTGATTCATCTGATGAATCCATGCAGTTGTCTTCCCATGCGATGTAGGCTTTTCTTCCTTTGTTATCCCTGAATGCCTTCTTTTCAGATTTGGAGTCCTTTTTCTGTAGATTAGGACATTCCATTTTCATGTGCCCGGGCTTCCCGCATTCATAACAAGTAGGAGGACCGGATGTACTTTCTTTGTTGGAGAACCTTTTTGATTTGAAGTTCTTCCTAGGATAGTTGTTGCCTTTCATGAACCTTTTGAACTTCCGAACCATAAGAGCCATATTCTCTTCACTTTCATCAATTTCATCATCTGAGTTGTCACTATCATCAAACCGACTAGAACTAGATGCTTTTAGAGCCAAGCTTTTCTTTTTCTTATCTGTATTTTCGTACTCAGCTAGACGAGTGAGTTCTAGTTCATGCTCTTGAAGTTTACCGAACAGAGTAGCCAGAGTCATAGTAGCTAAATTTCTTGATTCAGCTATAGCAGTAACCTTAGGTTGCCATTCTCTATTCAGACATCTCAGAACTTTGTTGATTAGATCCTCTGCAGGAAATGACTTACCCAACAAGCTTAACTGATTCACTATGTGAGTGAACCTTTTCTGCATTTCTGGTATTGTTTCACCTGTATTCATTCTAAATAGTTCGTACTCTCTGATAAGAGTATTTGTTCTTGCCCTTTTCACTTCATTTGTACCCTCATGAGTAACTTGGAGATTATCCCACATTTCTTGGGCAGATTTACAGTTTGAAACTCGAAAAAATTCATCAGGACTTAAAGCAGAAGTAATAATATTTTTGGCACGTAAATTATGTTGCACTTTTCTTTTCTCATCATCAGACCATTCATTTCTACTCTTAATTGTAAGAATACCATCTACTATGTGCGTGGGAACATAGGGTCCTTTTTCCACAGCATCCCAAACATCTAAGTCTACCCCTTCAATAAAGATTCTCATTCTTTCTTTCCAATATGCATAATCTTTCCCGTTGAATCCCGGAGGACAGGTAAGAGAAGCACCCTCTTGCGTAGACCAACCTGAAGCCATTTCTCTTGAAACTGCTAGGCCCTTTATACAAGAGTCTAGCTCTGATACCACTTGTTACCAAGTGGCTTCAGTCTCAAGAGGGGGGGTGAATTGAGATTTAAAACTTTTCAGATCTTTTCGAAAACGTTTTTCCCCTTTTTCAATGACTTAGATCAATTTCGCGCAGGTTAAGTGGAAGCGAAGGAATTAGATTATAAAGTAGTAAAGCGGAATAACAGTAAAGCGGGAAAGCAATAAAGTACGCAGAGATTTATCCTGGTTCGGTCACCTCCTAGTGACCTACGTCCAGTCCTCACACCCTTGTGAGATTTTCCACTAACCAAAACAACAAGGCTTACAGGTGCCTTGGAAAACCTTTACAGACTTAGGCACTCTCCTCCTAGGATACCCCACCTATGGAGAGCCCTCAAATCTAACAATACAATAACAAGAGATACCCCACCCCTGTTACAATCACCTGTCCTAGAAAGATACCCCACATCCTAGTACATGCAGCTACCCTAGAGAGATACCCCACTCCCTAGAACAAAACACAACAATTAAATAATAGACAATTGTAAAGACAGAAATACCTCTTAACGTAGGCAGATATTACAACTTGAAGAATGCAACCCCAACTAACTCTTAGCAACAGATCAGCTCAGACAGACCAACGGTGCGTGACGAGCAAAAGTAAAAGCGTGAAGAGTTTTCTCAAAAGTTTTCTGTTTCATGCAAATGGGTTGTGTTGTGTGTTGTGTAAAATGAATCGTGAAGCACTACCTATTTATAGGCTATGAGGAAATTATTTTTACGTTAAAAATAGTGTAGGAATCGATTCTTTGTTGAAATGTATTTGATCTAGGAATCGATTTATTTAGGTGAGGAATCGATTTATCTTTGTTTGAAATATATGGGAAATCGATTCTTGAGTACCATGGAAAGCTAGGAATCGATTCTATACTTAGTGAAAATATGTATGAATCGATTTTCAGCTTGCCTGAGACAAGTGAGAATCGATTCTCACTTATGTGCAAAAGATTGGGAATCGATTCTTCCCTTAAAAAATGTTTGGCTCAGAAATCGATTTATGTACTGAAAGTACATGACCTGACAATCGATTCTACCTTTTCTAATTTACCTGAAAATCGATTTTGATATTTGTTTATGCATGAGGAAATCGATTTTGTTATTTTAAAGGTGATAGGAATGTTTACGTAAGTATGCATCCATCTTTAAAAAACTTTGTGAGTGTGTGAGACTTTGATATATGAGCTGACCTTTGAAAGAGCTTACACTTTTTCCTAAGACACACCCAAACCCTAAGGACTACCCTTATATTTAAGGACTACCCTTAATCTTGAATCTTCAGTTCTTGGCTTGCTTGTCTTGGATTGACTTTGACGTTTAGTCACTTTTATTGACTTTGACTGTCAACTTTACCTTTGTCTTTTTCATCATCAAAACATATCCTGCAATATTAGTTTACCTGCAACACAAGGTATCCACAGAGACACTACTGGGCGCCTAGGGAGCTAACTCCAGGAACCAAGACAGCATCGCTGGGTACCTAGGGCGCCATTTCCAGCAACATCAACAACCAGACAACATGGCTGGGCGCCTAGGGCGCCAAAATCAGCAACAAAGGCAACACTGGCTTGGCGCCCGGCAACAGGGCGCCTCCAGCAGGGAACAAACACAACACAGCCACGCACAGGACATGGCGCCCAGCAACAGGGCGCCTTTTTCAGCAACGAAGACAACACCAAAATTGCGCCAAACACCAAACACCAAATTTCACCATGACCAGTCATCAAGCACCAATTTCAAATATCATGAATATGTTCTAACATCAACAATCAACACCAAATAAGATCAAAGGAACAACATAGGTCCTATCTCCCACATAACCCCGTCATATACCCCATTATAAGGATAGAACCCACCCTTACCTTAGGTTTGCCGAATGCGAGATCTCCTTGTACGTAAGCTCCAAAGAACCACCGCAACAAGACTTCTCTCTTCTTCTCCTTGTGCACGCCGTCCCCTTCTTTTCTCTCTTCTCCTCTTCGCAACTCTCTTTCTTTTCTCTAAGAATGCGCTAATGACTCCAAAACCCTAGCTAAAGTTCTCCTACATTCGCATAGGCCCTTGGGCTCTTGGATCACGGGCCCCCGACTACTACTCAGCTAATTACTGAACACCACCTCCTAATTTAAATAAAACATCATTTTATTAATTATTAAATATAACTATACTAATAAAATACCTAAATAATTTAATTAAATAGATAATTAAATTATTTTGGCGTTACAACTCTCCCCCATTTAGAATATTTCATCCTCGAAATTTACCTGATTCAAACTGCTCGGGATAGGATTCCCGCATCTTGCTCTGCAGCTCCCACGTCATGCTCTCTCCGGCAGCTCCTAGCCAGACTACTTTCACCAACGCAATCTCCTTGCCTCTTAAAACCTTCACTTCATGACCTTCGATCCGTACAGGCATCGTCTCCACCGTGAGATTATCCCGTACCTCCACATCATCCATGTGGATTACATGAGATGGATCCGAAATATACTTCCGAAGTTGCGACACATAAAACACGTCATGCAAATTCGAAAGGTTAGGCGGTAAAGCCACTCTATATGCAACATTTCCAACTCTCTCTGAAATCTGATAAGGACCAATAAAACGAGGAGTGAGCTTCTTCGACTTCAAAGCGCGTCCAACACCGGTCACCGGAGTGACTCTCAAAAATACATGCTCACCCGCCTGAAACTCTAAATCTTTCCTCCGCTTGTCGTGAGAACTCTTCTGTCGACTCTGCGATGCCTTCATCTTCTCACGAATTAACTTCACTTTTTCAGTTGTCTCTCGAACAATCTCAAGCACCACACTCTCTCCAGACTCATACCAACACAGCGGGGTTCTACACTTCCGACCATACAATGCTTCAAAAGGTGCCATCCCAATACTAGAATGGTAACTATTGTTATACGTGAACCCTATGACCCTCCTTGTTCCAAAACACAAGCCCTCAACAAATCTTCTAATGACTGAATTGTCCTCTCTAACTGACTATCTGTCTGAGGATGATATGCCGAACTCAACCTCAACTTAGACCCCAACTTCTCTTGCAAACTCTTCCAGAAATCTGAAGTGAACCTCGGATCTCTATCCGAAACAATACTCATAGGAACCCCATGAAGCTTCACAATCTCCCGGATATAAATCTCCGCCAACTTCGACACTGGATACGTGATGCTGATAGGAACAAAAATGAGACGATTTTGTTAACTTGTCAACAATCACCCAAATTGCATCATACCCTTTCGCAGTATTAGGCAATCCCGTCACAAAGTCCATCGAAATGCTATCCCATTTCCACTCTGGAATTTCTAACGGTTGCATCAGTCCAGCAGGCTTCTGATGCTCAACCTTTGACTTCTGGCAAGTCAAACATGCATAAACGAACTGCGCCACATCTCGCTTCATACCAGGCCACCAAAACAACTTCTTCAGGTCTTGATACATCTTTGTAGCTCCCGGATGAATACTTAACTTACTTCTGTGACTCTCTTCGAGAATGGCTCACTTCATGTCTGCATCATCAGGAACGCAAATCCTACCACGGAACCTCAACACACCTTGGGAATCCAACTTGAAATCCTCATTCTCAGATCGATCACTCCCGACCGTCAAGTCTACCAGTTTAACATCTGATTTCTGGGCCTCTCTGATGCTGTTCAGAAAATCATTACCAATCTTCAACATTTCTAACTTAACACTCTGAGGTGTCACTTCACAAACCAGACTCATATCTCTGAACTCCTCAATCAGCTCTAACTCCTTAACCATAATTGCCGACATATGCAAAGTCTTTCGGCTCAAAGCATCAGCCACGACATTAGCTTTGCCTGGGTGATAGTTAAAACCGAAATCATAGTCCTTCAACAACTCCAACCATCGTCGCTGCCTCATATTCAACTCCTTCTGGTCAAACAAATACTTCAAGCTCTTATGGTCACTAAACACCTCAAATCTAGAACCATAAAGATAGTGCCTCCAAACCTTCAGCACAAAGACCACTGCAGCTAATTCTAAGTCATGCGTAGGATAATTCTTCTCATGAACTCTTAACTGCCTCGACACATACACGATAACCTTCCCATCTTGCATAAGCACACCACCTAAACCCATTTTTGAAGCATCACAATACACCGCAAACGACCCTTCCGGATTGGGCAACGTCAGGACAGGAGACGTTGTCAATCTCTTCTTCAATTCCACGAAGCTTTCTTCACAACGGGCATCCCAAACAAAAGCCTTTCCTTTGCAGGTTAACTGAGTTAACGTGAGTGCTAACTTCGAAAAACCTTCAATGAATCTTCTATAATAGCCGGCCAATCCCAAAAAGCTTCTAATTTCAGTTGCCGACTTCGGAGCCTCCCAATTCAACACTGCTTCTACTTTCGACGGATCCACCACAATACCATTACCAGAAATGACATGACCGAGAAAACTCACTTCCTTCAACCAGAATTCACACTTTGACAATTTCGCATACAACTTCTTTTCCTTCGGTACCTCCAATACTAACCTCGGATGCTCTGCATGCTCTTCCTTCGATTTAGAGTAAATCAGAATGTCGTCAATGAACACCACCACAAACCGATCTAAGTAACTATGAAATATACGATTCATATATTCCATAAATACTCCTGGTGTAACATCCCTAATTTTTAAAAACTCGACCTATGAAACCTAAGACCGATTTAATTATTAGTGGGAATAATTGGTCGTGTCTCGGCGAAGAATAGTCGAAGAGAATGTCAAAGTCATTCTTATTCTCTATTAAATTGTGGCTTAGTCATAGTTTCAATGAAATGGAAGCTGAAGGGTAAAATGGTCATTTCCCTAAATATCATTGAATCAATCCAGTAAGAGGTCATGACTATATTTGTTAGTCGACCCAAGTAATTTAACTAATCAAATGCCTAATAGATAATCATAGGGTTATAGGAGTTTTAGTCTCAAATCCATGACTTAAGGGGCCAAGGGCATTTTGGTCACTTCACACCACTTTATCCCTCATCCCTTCACACTTACACTCAGCTGATCCTTTCCCCACCCACTTCAGTTTTCAGAACCCAAAACACAAAGAAAACCAGAACAGAAGATGGGAGAAAGGGGGAGGGGAGGTAAAGGAGAAGAGGAGGAAGGAGGCTTGGACCTTGTTCATCTCCTCTTGCATGGAAGGGATCTTTGCACCGTTAAACTCCATTTCTATTCCTCTTTCTCCTGGTACCTATATTGGGAGCTGAACCATTCTCCTCCTCATGTTGCCATTTTCGAATTTGTGAAGCTCCAAGTGAGAACAATGAAGCTTTGATCAATGGGAAGCCTTGCATGTTCATGTGGAACCTAGGGAAGGGCAATCAGAGCCTACTTTGCGAATTGGAAGGTGTTTTGGAGGGTGTGGAGTTGCTGGTTCAGGGAGTTGGATCTCAAATTCGTGGTTGTAAGTGATTGAAGATGATGATCAAGCTAATCAGAAATTCTGGGTAAAACCCGTTTTACCCACCATCATTGATTTCGTCGTATCTCCCTGTAAACTACTCCGATGATCGTGATTCTTGTCCCTCTGGAAACTAGACACAAAGATCTTCATTTTGGGCACAAGAACCGTATGATTTTATGGAGAAATGAAGGAGATATCATGTCCCCAAGTTACGGTTTCAGAATCAAGCACTATCCTGGACCAGTCACCTTGTCATGGTGATATCTCCCAAACCACTGGATGCATGCGTGTGAATCCTTGACCATCAGAAATTATACAAGATTAGCTTCACAATGAGCACCGGTTTGGATAGTTTTGGTTACGAATTGGCCTAGTTATGGCTGTTGCAAAAGTGTGCCTTGATTCTGGAAAACAGAAAGAAGAGCTGGACATTGTTCGTCGAAATTGGGTTCGATTTGCCAAAGTCTCGAGAGCCATCAGTTCTATCTACCCGGAGAGGAGTTCAGTAGCGATAGTGAATGATTGAGTTGCTGTTTGTGCAAGTGGAGCCATTGAGTTTAGTTACGGAGGCATTCGGAGCGTGTTCGTGATTACGGGGATTGTTCGACTGGTTAACGGTTCGGTTGTCGAGCGAGGACGCGACTTCTCGGGGACTCGTCAAACCGGTGAGTTTTACTCACGATTAGGGATTCATTTTTATTGACTTGAATACTCTGGAATTATATTTGTGAAACTGTTCCGCTTTCAAAACATTTTATCGAGTCAAAAACCGTTTTCGGGAAAATAACGTTTTACGGTTTTTCGGTGAATATATATGTTTTTATGGATATGTTGATTTTAATGATTTAACTGGAATATTGACTGAAATGTGGTTATAATATCTATTTTGAAGTCTTGATGGTTAGAAAATGTCTCGGGGTCGAATAGAAAGCGAAACGGTACAAAACGGGTTTTCAAAATGCTGTTTTCAGCCAATTCTGGCTTCCATCGCGACGTGGCCCGTGGCCATCGCGTCGCGACCCCAGTAAATTTTGTGACGCAAAAGTTTCTGTCACTTTTCGCATCGCGACGGTATCTGTTCGCGTCGCGACGGTTTGCAGTTTTCACTAAAAAGTTCCCGAACTTGTTTTTGCAATAACTTTTAATCTGGGAATCCGATTGAGGTGTTCTCGGATGCGTCGGAAAGCTCTTTAAAAGACCTAATCAAATATGTGGTTTGAATTATAAAACACTCTGTTTTTGAAGGTTTAAGTTATTGAAAAACCGAAACTTAGACCGCGTGTGAGATAATGTTTTTGGCATAACAAACCGGATCGTAGATCCTTCTTGATGCTATGATTATAACGCCGGATGTCTAACTTCGAATTCATCTAAACGGGTTATAGATCGATAAAGATACAAATTATCTAAAAGGCTTATGTGATCGATCCTTTGGTGATCGAAAAGATATAAATTATCTAACTCTCGAGAATTGATATGTATTGTCATATATATCGCGTTGGGTGACGACCCGACAAGTAGCATACTAGGAAGGGAAGTCATGATCCCTCACCCTAGGCCCTGAAATGTTTTGGCGTGGTCAAACGTGGGTTATCGGGATTGTGGTTGTTTGCACGGCTGATTTATGCTAAGTTAATATACGATTCGCCGAGATTGTGGGTGTTTGCACGGTCGGGTTTCGTTTGGTAAGCGAATGGTTATAAATTAATCAATGAGGCTTAATAATATATAATAGTACTCCATTACCGAGATTGTGGTCTGTATGCACGGTCGGTAATTGGTGAGGCTTAATACTATATAATAGTACTTCATTACCGAGATTGTTGGTTTGTATGCACGGTCGGTAATTGGGCTAGTTATATATATTGACGCAAATAGTTTATAGAGTAAACTATGTTGCAACGGTTTTCATAATTGAACCAAGTGCTTGTGAGGGGTCCGGTAGAACTCACTGAGACAAGTTGTCTCACCCAATCCATATTTGTTGTTTTTACAGAGAACAGGTTATAAGGACAGCAGGCGGCACAGTTAGTCCTCAGGCTCGAGGAGAAGTTGGAGATGTAATCTTCCATCTATGTCTTGGATTCTTCTGATGTAGTCTCTGTATTCGGTCTTATGACTCGAACTTGTATCATGTTATTTTTATAGTTTCCGCTGTTTCTTGTAAAGATGTATATCTGAACAGGAATTTTTATACTCTGATTTATACCAAATTGTATATTTAGGTGTTTCTTTGTTAAAGAAATACCGGGGTGTTACATTTGGTGCGTTGGTAACATCAAACGGCATCACCGAATACTCATAATGACCATAACGGGTTCTGAAAGCCGTCTTCTGAATATCTTCTTCCTTCACCTTGATCTGATGATAACCCGATCTTAAATCGATCTTACTGAATACTCGAGCGAGCACCCACCAACTGATCCACCAAGTCGTCTATCCTCAGAAGTGGATACTTGTTCTTAATTGTCACTTTATTCAATTGCCGATAATCCACACAGAGTCTCATACAACCATCCTTCTTCTTTACTAATAACACAGGAGCTCCCCACGGCGATACACTCGGCCTCACAAACTTCTTCTCGAGCAGATCCTCAAGTTGCTTCTTCAACTCAGACAATTCGGATGCGGACATAGCAGCCAACGCAGCAGCAATAGCAGCATCGTTCCTTCCAGCCATCTCAACTAATCACTACAATCATAAGCAACAGCTAGAACAAATTGACAATACTGGATCGCCAATGACACAATAACTTGGCCGGACAGACCGAAACTGCTCTGATACCACTAATGTAACACCCCTTTTCTACCCGGAAAATTTTTGACAAAAATCAGAGTTTTCAAAACGTTTTCAATACACCCACAAGGGATGCTACACTTACACCGTTAAACATCACACGCAAATAATAAAGTTTCACCATTAAAACAGTGCAACACCTAGCACGTCATAACATCATCAAGCAGCGGAATAAAATCAAGGTTCAATTAAAATTATAACATCACCATAAAACTTCCAAAAATTAGAATAATAGAAACACTAATAAAGCCTAGCGTTCATCCCCCCGAGTGTTACGTATCAAAGCGACGACACCTGACTCAACTAGCGAAGGTAGACATGCCTTCACTCGCAATCACCTGCACGTTACCAACATAGGGGTAACATTCAAACAGAAGGGGTGAGATATCTAACATTATAATAGCATATATGATAGGCAAAATGCTATAGTTACAACACTATATCAACCGCTTCACAACAACATCAAATTACGAGTCACCAAAATTAACACCAACATCATGAGTAAGTATATGAGATGCAACCCACACCAACGGGTATATGCATGTGGTACCAATCATCACCAATAAATTAGCCAATACGGGCAACATCAGCTATACGAGCATCACCATCATCACCTATAGCTCCAACGGCCGAAGCCATCATCACCAATTAATGCATATGCAATATATGTGACACCATGAACAATGCACCAAACAATTAACAACAACAGACATTTAATTAACGCAACATCACCAATATCACCAAGTGGTCATAGACCCATCACCTTAGCCCATGAAATAGGCACATCACCTGTTATATCATCACCTGTTATATCATCACCAATCATCACCAATGACACCAACACCTATAACAATAACATCCACCGACACCAGAGACACCAATTTACACAACGACAACATGGCAGGAATTGGCGCCCAGCAGCAGGGCGCCAACAACAGAAACTGTAACACCCCATTTTCATTTAAATGCTTATTTAATTATTTGTGTGATTTATTTGATTGGATTTACTTGGTAGATTTAATTAAATAGAAATTAAGTGGTAAAAATAATAAAATAAAAATCTATTAGAATATGTGGGCTATGTGGAGGGTTAGTGGTTGGCGATTTTAAAGTGTAATAATAAGGCCCATGATTGAGTGTCACAATCCAATTAGAAAGCCCGTTAAACCAACTAAGTATATATGGTTAGGATTTAGGGTTTTGCTCATTTAGAGCAAAACCAAGTGTGAGAGCGAGATAAGGAGAGTGAGGGCGCGGCTCCTAGAGGAAAAAGAAGAAAGAGAGGGCGCGACCGTGAGAGAGAAGAAGGAGAAGGAAGGGATCGCGAGTAAGAGAAGAGCTGCTGCTGTGTGTACGTGGTGCTTCGTGAAGGGGGTCTTCATCTTCTCCAAGTTGCTAAGGTAAGGGGAGTCTCGCATTATAAGGGTTTATATAATGGTTAGTATGTAGGAGGGTAGTTCTATGATGCCTAGGAAGTAATTGTTATTATGTCTGAATGAAATAGGATGTTTGAATGTGTTGTTAAAGTCGTTGGTTGTTAAATTCGTTTGATGATTGAGGATGTCTAATTGATTGATTTGGTGTGTATTCTTGTGTTTGTAAAATGTTGAGATGCAGTGCGTAACACTGTTTCGGTTTTCGTGAAACTGGGACTGTTCGGCCAGTCCAAAAATTTCGTGTTTAATTGTTCGTGAAAATAGATTTCACGCCGGTCGTTTTGGTGCCGGTTTCGTTCGATTTGGATTTGTGTAGCTCTAGTTATAGGCTCCACAAGTTAGGTTAATAATCTGGGAGCATTCTGGACATAGGTTCTGTATTTTTAAAACTGGAAACCTTTCGTTTGTCCAAAAATTATGGGACATATTTTGTTAGGAAATAGACTTAATTCTGGTCATTTTGGCACTGGTTTGGTTAAAATTGGATTTGTGTAGCTTAAGTTATGAGTCTCCAAAGTTAGGTCAAATTCTGGAAGTAATCTGTGAATAGGTTAGGTTTTTGCAAGTTTTGTGTTCTCAATTGAATTCCGTTTTGAATGATTCTCGTTTAGTTAGAAAATAGACTGAATTCTCTACAAAGTAGGCACCGGTTCCACCGAATTTCATTAAGAAATGAGAAAGAAAAATTGGTCGCAAGTTGCGTAAGGAATTCCGTCTAAGTCGCTGTTTTCCAAACGTTGCTGCTGCTGTTTTTATAAAAATAAATGTTGCTGTCTTGCTGTTTTTAATTGTCATATGAGCTGCTGTTTTTATAAAAATAAATGTTGCTGTCTTGCTGTTTTTATTTAGTATATGAGCTGCTGTTTTATAGAAATAAATTTGTGTCGTTGTACCGAAAATGAGATGCTGCTTTTATGTTATAAATGGGCTGTTTTGTTGCTGCTTTTATAAATAAATTGCTGCTGTTGTATCGTGTTTTGCTGCTGTTCATAGCGCATAAAAGGTTGCTGTTTTCCATAAATAAAATGTGTTGTTTTGTTGCTGTTTTTGTAAATCGTGAGCTGCTGCTTTCACAATTTAAAGTGCTGTTTCCTTAAATTAAAAGATGCTGTTTCTTGAGTTTAAAGGTGTAGTTTTCTTCAATTTAAAGATGCTGTTTTCTTAAGTTCATAGGTGGTGTTTCTGGAATTTACAGGTGCCGTTTTCGTAAATTTAAAGGGGCTGTTTTCCTTTTTTTTTCCTTAGTGCTGTTACTGTATTTTAAGAGGTTGATGTCTCGATTTTATGTGCTGTTTGGTCCCTATGGACGTTGACTTAGTCCTTTATTGGCAAAGTGGTCGCGTAATTAAGTGAGATTGGTGTGGTTGATGTGATGCCTTAGAGCAACTAAATTGAGATGTGTCTGTGGTGGTGAATATTATTTGATGAGCTGAATAATTTTTGATGAGCTGAATATTTATTGATGAGCTGAAATATTTATTGGCGAGAAATTACGAGGTAGCTGTGATGCTACAGCACGAGATAGTTGTTAATGTGGTATAGTGTTTGTTACGTGCTTTGTTGTGGTTATGTGACGAGGTAGCTGTGATGCTACAACACGTGGTATTTATATGAAATGATTTATAACGAGATATGGTGATATAGTATTTATTAATTGAATGCTTTGAGTTGGTGTAATTGGTGCATGAGTCATGAGTCGCATTGTCATATGCATTCTTACGAGGTAGCTGTGATGCTACAACACGAGGTTTATTACGAGTTGCGCCCGTCGTGGCCTTTACGAGATCAGTACCGCATGCATATGCCCGGAGGGGTTGCATTTCATACATTCCTTCATGGTCCATGTGTACATAATTATTGTGGTTGGCGTTTTATGTCTGATAGAGATATGAATCTTGTGCTGTTGTGTGATATGGTAGTTATAGATATTGTCCTCTAATATATTGACTATTATATATGCCTTTATGCTGTTAGAAGACTCACCCTTTTCTGTTTGAATGTTACCTCTACGTGGGTAACGTGCAGGTAGACGCGTGTGAAGGACTTTTCTTCCTTCCTCTATCGAGTCGTGTCGTTTGCTCTGATACGTAGCACCTGGGGGGAAACGAACGTTAATTTTTAGTTGTCTTATTATGACTGTTGCCTTTACTATTTGATGTTCCTTTGAAACCGTTTTATTGGAGACGTTTGAGATGACATTTTGAGAGGTTGTTTTATTTCTGCTACGTGATGATTGAACTTATAAAGTGCTACGTATTACCCTTCTGTTAAATGGCGATTTTGGAACTTTTGGATTTGCGAAATGTCGAATGTGACGCCCCTTGCATGCTTAGTTTTTTTTTTTTTAAATTCCGCACTCTGATGTTACTAAAATAAATGGGTAGAAAGGGGTGTTACAGAAACAGCCACCACAGAAACTGGCGCCCAGCAACAGGGCGCCACAGCAGGCAACAACATCGCAGAAACTGGCGCCCAGCAATAGGGCGCCACAGGCAACAACAGCAACACAGAGTCTGGCGTCCAGCAACAGGGCGCCAACAGCAGGAAACAGCGACACAGAATCTGGCGTCCAGCAACAGGGCGCCACAAACAACAGCAACAGCACTGAAACTGGCGCCCAGCAACAGGGCACCACAGACAACACCAACAACACAGTATCTGGCGCCCAGCAACAGGGCGCCTTGGACGACCGCAACAACGTCAGACTTGGCGCCCAGCAACAGGGCGCCTAGCACAACAGCAACACCAACTGACATGGCGCCCAGCACAACAGCAACACCAACTGACATGGAGACAGCAACACCAAAAAAACAGCACATTATTTCTACTGTGACAGCAACCTTATTTTTTAGAAAAACAACACATTATTTTTACTGTGACAGTAACCTTATTTTCAGAAAAACAGCACATTATTTCTACTGTGACAGCAACCTTATTTTCAGAAAAACAGCACATTATTTCTACTGTGACAACAACCTTATTTTCAGAAAAACAGCAACAATTGTTCATTGTGGCAGCAACACCAATTTTCAGAAAAACAGCAACAATTGTTCATTGTGGCAGCAACACCAATTTTCAGAAAAAAACAGCAACAATTGTTCATTGCGGCAGCAGCACCAATTTTCAGAAAAACAGCAACAATTCTTTATTGTGGCAGCAACACCAGTTTTCAGAAAAACAGCAACAATTGTTCATTGTGGCAGCAACACCAATTTTCAGAAAAACAGCAACAGCAGACTTGGCGCCCAGCAACAGGGCGCCTGAGACAGCAACAACACTGGGCGCCTAGGGCGCCAGTTTCAGCAACAGGAACAACGCTGAGACACTACTGGGCGCCTAGGGCGCCAACTCCAGCAACCAAGACAGCATCGCTGGGTGCCTAGGGTGCCATTTCCAGCAACATCAACAACCAAACAACATGGCCGGGCGCCTAGGGCGCCAAAATCAGCAACAGAGGCAACACTGGCTTGGCGCCCGGCAACAGGGCGCCTCCAGCAGGGAACAAACACAACACAGCCACGCACAGGACATGGCGCCCAGCAACAGGGCGCCTTTTTCAGCAACGAAGACAACACCAAAATTGCGCCAAACACCAAACACCAAATTTCACCATGACCAATCATCAAGCACCAATTTCAAACATCATGAATATGTTCTAACATCAACAATCAACACCAAATAAGATCAAAGGAACAACATAGGTCCTATCTCCCACATAACCCCATCATATACCCCATTATAAGGATAGAACCCACCCTTACCTTAGGTTTGCCGAATGCGAGATCTCCTTGTACGTAACCTCCAAAGAACCACCGCAACAAGACTTCTCTCCTCTTCTCCTTGTGTGCGCCGTCCCCTTCTTTTCTCTCTTCTCCTTTTTGCAACTTTCTTTCTTTTCTCTAAGAATGCGCTAATGACTCCAAAACCCTAGCTAAAGTTCTCCTACATTCGCATAGGCCCTTGGGCTCTTGGATCACGGGCCCCCGACTACTACTCAGCTAATTACTGAACACCACCTCCTAATTTAAATAAAACATTTTTTTATTAATTATTAAATATAACTATACTAATAAAATACCTAAATAATTTAATTAAATAAATACCTAAATAATCACGGGCACCCGGTCACATTCCTCCTGAGCCGCGTCCCGCTCTTTCTCCATGGTACCTACATTCTCCTGAAGCTTAGAAACTTCTTCAGTTAAACCCTCAACCCGATTTGACAGCTCGGTCACCTTGGATTCCCCCAGCTCAGTCCTACCCTCGACCTCAGTTTTGGCGATCAGCGCATCGTCCCGCTCTTTGGTCACAGCAGAGAGGGTCTTCTTGATTTTTTCACGGGCATCAGCGGTAGGCTTGAGGGCGGCCTCAGATTCTTGATGTTTCATCTTGGTACGTAACTCTAAGATAAATCCATAAGCACGGTTTAGCTTGTGAGTTTTGTCTAAATTATCACTCTCCAACCACAAGTTTTCGCCGAGGAGTCTATTACCTGGAGTCCGGTCTGCCTCCCCTTGCTTCAGCTTGGCAATCGAGCGAGATCTGGCCCTGGCCACATCCGCCACGAAAAGTAGGGGGTCCTGACGAAAGCGGCTGAAGTCCGCCTCAGAGGGGTCATCCAAATCAAGGCCAGAAACCGGCCTCCTCTGCACGTCTTTTGCAGCCTTGCTCCTCTTCAATGGAGGGTCGATCCCAGAGTCGTCCCCAGTAAGATCAACAGAAGGAAGAGAACGATCCCTCTTCTTCCTAGAGCTGGGGTTGGCAACAGTGCTGGATCCCGCTCTATCAGCAACATCGGCATCATCGCCCGTTGGGGTAGGTTGTTCGGCTAGGGTAGGGGGAGCGGTCTGGGACTTTCTACCTTTCCGTGCCTTCCTCATCAACTCCTCATATCCCGTACCTGCCATCTCACCTGAAAAAGAAGGATGAATGGTTTTTAAAAAAATGGGGGAAGACGAGGGCAATGCTCGCACCAAGAGCGACACGAAAGCTTGAATCATCCCGTGCCCGTAATAACTGATAGCACTTGATCAGTTCCTCATCCATCCAAGAAGCCATGTTCTCTAGCAGCCGCAAGGTTTCCAGGTTGCCCTCGCCAAATTTACAGCGGGTTCTGTAAGTGCCCAGGGGATGACGATAGTGTGCATACGTCCATACAATGGGAAACTTGTACCCGCTCACCCTTCCTCGAGCATCCAAAGACCCAACCATCTTTCGAGATCCCTCGCAAACAGGGATCACCCACATAAAGGAGAGCTTCCAAGGCTATAGGGAATCAGAGTAGGGCTTAAAAAGTTTGAAGTTCGACTGACCCTTGATGCTCAAGTGCTCCCACCGGTTTCTATTGCTGCCCGGCTCCGGCCTCCGGCTCATCTCGAAGATCTTGAAGAAAAGGGACCGAGAACAGCATCGCCCCATTACTCTCATCAGCTGCTCGTACACCTTGATGAAGGCCCACGAGTTCGGGTGTAGTTTGGACGGGGCGACTCCAAGGTAACGAAGAAGGGAGCGTTGAAAAGAAGTGAACGGGGGACGAAGTGGGGCAGACATGGTAAATTTGAGAGAAGAAGGGATGGCAGCCACGTGCTCGGCCGAAGAGGGGCCTTCCACCGCCCATATCTGACCGGGATCACCCACCAGGCTCACAAAATATTGAAGTACCTCATCCCCGGGGCGAAGGATCGAAGGAACATTGCTGAGAACGGTCGAAGAGATCCAAGAACGGTCTTCACCAATCACGCCTCCCCAGTCGGGATCCTCCACCCCAGTAACTTGAAATAAGTCCCTCTCGGCACAAGCTGAGGTACTAGCGTCTTGAGCAGGAGTATTGACGGCCTCTGATGGTTCAACCGTGTCCTCTGACCCTCGAGAGCGGGCATGCGCGGGATTATCCATAGAAATGGTCCGGTCGGAGGACGGGCTCTCACCAGACAAATTGGTCGAAGAAGTAGGCGGGCGCGCTCCAGGTGGATTTTCGGTCATGACTCCGCGCGAAGAAGGGCAGGTACAAAGATCGGCTAGTCGAACGGGCAGACTAACAGGAACACGGGTGGTCTGCTTTGTCCGCGCCAGATCCAGATCCTGCAAGAAGAGGGGGGCAAGAAAGTCAGACCACCTATAAGACGACCTATCGAAGGGGGCGACAAGGTCGACCCCGGGTCTGACAGCCCCTCCTCGCAGACGATGATATAAGAAAGCAAGTAATGAACAGTTAATGAGACATTAAGTACCTGGAGTTGGAGATAAGTCTGTCGCACTAGCAATTACTAATAGAAGGCGGTCAGGGGTTGAATCGCACCGGAGCAAGAAGTCACTCACCGGAGAACACCTCGCCAGAATATCACCGGAAACTCGGTCTCCCATCAGAAAATGCAAGTCGTTCTCAGAGCAAAAATCCGAAAAAGCAAAATGAGAAGTGAAGGAAGGGTGCCCAATATATAGGGGAGAGAGTGAAGCGACATGACTTTTCGGTTCTAGCATTTATGACGCCCCTCGGGAATTGAACCATCATCATTACGGGCCCCCATTGGGAAATGCAGAAAGTCACAACTGTCACCTCGAAAGGTGAAACGTCGCATCCATTAAACATAGGACGCCACGTCACCAAAGACAATAGAGAACCCATCGTTCGGGCAAGAGTCCAAGTCGCCTCAGCGTAGGTGGCCACAAGTAAACGTACCCGCTCATTTAAAGACAATCGACCTCATGTAACATCCTGAAAATAATTAGTAGAATTATTTGGGTGTTAACCCAATTAAACCAATTTAGTACTTAACGGGTAAATTTAATGACTGCTAAAATTATTTATTGGTTGTCATCGGATCGTTAACCGGATAATACGGATCAACGAAGTTTTGGAATCGAAATAAGAGATTTCGATCAATATGGTAATTTGACCGCGTTACAGCTTATATATTAAATAAATATATATATATATATATATATATATATATGTGTACGTGTGTGTGTGTGTTAAAAAGAAAAGAAGAGAATTAATTAAGAAAGGAAGAAAGAATGCGAGAGAGAGAAACAGAAGAGAGAAAAGGAGAGAAAAGAGAAAGAAGAAAGAATGGGTGAGGAGGAAGAAGAGGAAAAAGGGAGGACTTCGGCTCATCGAAACGACTTCCTTCCAACACGAAAAGTGTTCGGCGTTACTTCCTCTTCGTTTTGGTACCAAAATCTTCATCATCAACTCACTCTCCTCAAATCCACCATTTTCGAATTTGAGAGGAAAAATTGAGGTTTTGATGGTTGAAGCTCAAGGATAGCTTGGGATGGTGGTTGGCGCGAACCCAAGGATGATGGATCGTTGATTGGAAGCGAGTTGGGTGATTTGGGGTTGAAAAATCAAGATTTGAGGTTTTGGTGAATAGTGTCTTGAGGTTGAAGAAGAAGATGAATAGTATCCGTGGAGAATTTTGGGGAATTCGGCGTTTCGGTCAAAAAGAGGTTTCGTGATCGAGCGGAAAGTTTTGGAAGCGGATTGGAGCGTCGTCGGAACGGAAAGCTTAAGCGGGGAATGTTCGTGTGGTTACTCGGAGAATTCGGCTCGATCGTGGTTCACGCTTCAAGGGTGAGTTCTACTCACGTTTAGGATTTTACGTTTCGAATTAATTGATAAACTGTTTTATCGCTTTCGCTGGACTGGAATATTATGTGATACTGTCTGATTCGGGTTAGGAATCGATTGGGGCGAGTCTCGGGTTGCGTCGCGTTAAAATGGAATTTTTGGTGATTTGATTCGAGAGATTTTGATTTAAAACCGTTATTTGGAAAATCGTCGTATTTTGATAAACTTCGATTTGATTAAGATTTTGATTGATTTGATTGATTGTTTGATGTTGATTGGGTCTGATTATATGTGTGTGAAAACTGTTTTCAATCGGAACGAGAATCGGAATTAAGCGGAATCGCGATTTTCGCGCGAAACCGCCAAAATCTGCCCTTGACAGACCCCCTGCTGTCAACCCACGCGCCACTTGCGTGCCACGCGCCACTCGCGCGCCAGTTGACAGATTTTACTGCCAGTTCGCGCGCCGCTTGCGCGCCACGCGCCACTCGCGCGCCACCTTGCAGATTTTCAGCAACCAAACACTGTTTTTCGTTTCGCGATAACTTTTGATCCGGGAACCCGATTGAGGTGTTCTAAGATGCGTTGGAAAGCTTATTCAGAGGCCTAACTGAATATTCTATTTTTAAGGCAAAATGAACTGTTTTTGATATTGAAAATTGTGTCGAAAAGTGGTCAACTAGATTGAGAGTGTGAACTTGGATTTTATAAAGTTGTGGATTAAAGTGTTTCATTGATCGTCTGATTTGATGGACCCTGAGTTCATATGATTGTAGATATATGTTTATATATCGAGTTGGGTGACGACCCATGTGTAACATACTAGGCGGGGCAGTCATGATCCCCTTCCCTAGGCTCCATGCCAATGGGAGAATGTACTATTGGTAGGGGAGTTCACCGGGATTAGCATGGTTTTGCAGTCGGTGTTGTGTTAAAGATTATTGTGCGATACACCGGGATTAGCATGGTTTTGCAGTCGGTGCCGTACTTGTTGTGTCGTGCGATACACCGGGATTAGCATGGTTTTGCAGTCGGTGCCGTACTTGTTGTGTTGTGCGATGCACCGGGATTAGCATGGTTTTGCAGTCGGTGCCGTACTTTGTTTATTTTACGACATACCGGGAGTAGCAATGTTTTGCAGTCGGTGTCGTGTTAAGCTATAAAAGAACTAATAATTGAACCGAGAGTGCTAGTAGGGGTCACGGTAGAACTCACTGAGATTGTATCTCACTGTTTAAATGTTGTTGTTTTACAGAGACACAAGGACAGCGGAAATCCAAGAGGCACGAGTAGGTTGAGCTCGGACTGGTTGCTGATAGCCTAGCTTTATGTTTAAGCTTATTTCCCTTTTGTTGTCTGTATACTAAGACATTATGTATTTAGTGTATATCTTTCTTCCGCTTTCTTGTATGATACTGAATACTATAGATGCTGATGGTATATGGTCTGAGAACCATATTGTCTTGTTGTAAATAAGACTGTTTGGGTTATATTCAGCGAAAAATTTATAGTGATATTCAGTGTCTAAGCAGGAAATATATCTCTGATGTGTTACTAATGTGCACCTGGGTATTTTTAGTTAATAGAAATACCGGGGTGTTACAGTTGGTATCAGAGCGGTTCGACCTAGTCGGACTTAGTTTAGGGTTGAGTCGATTCCTTGTTAGTCCTGGTTGTAATTACACTTGTGATGCTAAGAGACATTGAGCCTGATCAACTTAATACTTAGTGCATCATAAGCAGAATTATGGTAGGATGATCAAGACGCAGTCCTCGACCAAAACCGGAGTCTCCAACCGGTGCATCCTCAGGAAAGGTGGCATGACGGTGGAAGAATACACTGCTAAGTTTGAGAAGTTGTCTCAGTTTTACCAAATGGTAAGGTATGTTCCGAACAGGGAATAGAAGATGCAGAAGTATAAGAGGGGCCTCCATGCTTTTATGACTTAGGGTCTCAGTTCTTATACTATTACAAATTATGTTGCCTTAGTGCAATCAGCCTATGTCGCCGAGGATGATCTCATAAGGAGTATGGGAAAGGAAAGAAGGTAGTTGAGTTATCAACTCCGAATGTAAAGTCCAAAGATAATTTCATCAAAGGAAAAGCAGGTGCAATTCTTTGATTCTTCAAAGGTCAGCAGATGTTCTAACTGTGGAAAGCCTCACAGCGGTGCTTGCAAGCGAAGACCTAATCGGTGCTATTATAGAAATGTAGAGGGTCACTATGGTAAAGAGTGCCCTAAAGGAAGAGTTCCAAGGAGTTACAAGCAGCTCTAAGGCAAGGACAAGTCAACATTCTGGATGTTTAGACAGTTACGACTGCAGAGAATCTACTGAGGGGTATGAGATCAGCTTTCAATAACTCCGTTAGTATATTATACGATTCGGGTGCAACCCATTGTTTTATAGCACAAGCATGTGTAGATCGGTTTGAATTAGCATTGTCTCCGCTATCCTAGCCGATAACTATTTTAACTACTGCGAAGGGTCGTGTCCAGACCTAATTTTTGTATAGAATTGTCTGCTTGTCATAGGAGGCAGAAATTTCGTTGTAGAATTTGTTGTTTGCCTATGAGAAGTGTGGACACCATTTTGGGTATGAATAGGATGACTGTAAATCATGTTGCAATCGACTGTGTTAATCAACTATCAGCTTCGCTTCAGAATCAGTTGAATTGTCTAGGACAAATTCTGAAGCGGTTACGTAGTTCACCTTAGACGGTCAATCTTCATTCCAAGGTGCGGGAGCACATGTTAGTCTGTTATCTGCATCCACTGAAACTAGTTTAGATTTGGCGAACGTTCAGGTCGTGAATGACTTTCTGGATGTTTTCACGATGAAGTTCTTCTAAACCTCAAGGGCGAGAGGTAGAGTTTACGGTAGAATTGGTTCCTGGCACGGGATCAATATCTATTGTTTGTTTCTCGAGAATTAAAGGAACTGGAGTCTCAACTTGAAGAGTCGGTGTTAAAGAAATTCGTTCGACCGAGTGCTTCTCTAAGGAGTGCTCTGGTGTGGTTAGTCAAAAGGGAAGCTAGTGGCATGAGATTGTACATCGGTTATCGACAACTTAACAAAGTGACGATCAAGAATAAATATCCCTTACCAAGGATAGACGATTTACTTGAGCAATTTGAGACGCTGCAGTGTTTTCTAAAAATCGATCTGAGGTCAGGATATCATCAAATCAAAGTTAGAGCCTTAGATATTCCGAAGACAGTCTTCCGTACTAGGTATGGACATTATGATTTTGTAGTGATGCCCTTCGGTTTGACTAATGCTCCAGCGGTATTCGTGGTAACGTGAACCGAGTTTTCCTCACGTACCTAGATCAATTTGTAGTCGTTTTCATCGAGGGTATCTTGATGTGCTCGAAGACCATTGAGGAGCATGTCCAACATCTCCGCAATGTTCTGAAAGTACTCCGAGAGAATAAGTTGTACTTGAAACCTTCGAGGTGTGATTTTTGGGTGTCAGAGGTGAAGTCTTTGAGACATGTGATTTCCCAAGTCGAGAATTCCTATGGATCCCAGTAAGGTGGGAGCTGTGTTGAACTGGGAGCGACCGACCTCAGTCACAGAGATCAGAAGTTTTTGGGTCTAGCCGGTTACTATAAGAGAGTTGTTCAAGGGTTCTCACAGTTAGTTTTCCACTTACTCGGTTAACTCGTAAGGGTCATCCGTTTACATGGGATGCCGATTGTGAAGAATGTTTTCAAGAGTTGAAGATTTTGACTTCTGCTCCAATCCTGATTCTTCCGAATCCGTCATTGGAATTTCAAATTTTCGATGACGCTTCAGGGAAGGGTTTAGGGTGTGTTCTCATGCAGAATCAACAGGTGGTAGCTTGTGCATCCAGGCAATTGAAGACTCGTGAAGGGAATTATCCGACTCATAATTTGGGAGTTGGCAGCTATTGTGTACGCCCTGAAGATTTGGAGACGTTACCTGTATGGGTCTCGTTTCGATGCCTTTAGTGATCACAAAAGTTTAAAGTATCTGTTTGATCGGAAAGAACTGAATAGCAGGCAGAGAAGTGTGTTGAGTTTCTGGAGGATTATAAATTCGTGTTGATGTAGCATTCAAGAGAGGCCAGTGTTGTAACTGATGCACTGAGTAGGAAATCCATCCACATGGCCAAGTTTATGATGCATGAGATGGAATTATCAGAGTCTTTTAGAGACTTAAATCTGAATTCAAAATCAAGGAGGAACCGATTAGTGTTGAGCCATATGAGGATCTCTAGTTCCCTAAGGGATTCTATACGCTTAGCACAGGAAGTTGATGAGAAGCTACAATCACAAAAGGTATTTCCAGATTTTACCATGGATAGTGATGGAGTCAGTTGTTTCAACGGTAGAATCTGTGCGCCCGATGATGAGAACAATAAAAGGCAAGTGTTAGAGGAAGCACACCGAAGTGTATATTCTGTACACCCTGGATCCACCACGATGTACAGAGATATAAAGCAGATGTATTAGTGGCAAGGTATTAGTTTGTTAATCTCTTCTTTGTGAAGGTTAACAATGAGATTGTATTATGAGATGCCGTTTGACAGGTCAAACGTGAATACGAATATGGAAGTAAGGTAACCGCTGGCTGTTTTTCACGTTGTGAATAACCATCAAGGGATTAATTGAGGGATCTGCTTGCGGGAGTTTGAAATGTCAGAAGTGAAGCTTGGCGTGCGGTATGATAGTTTTGAAAAATCATTTTTATGAAAACCCGCATTCTAAAGTTAATTTTGGGAACGAATCAAGAGGCTAATGAAATCTGATTTAGGAAAATCCTAGGAGGATTACTTAGGTGGAGGGGAAGCTTTCAATGCTATTGACTAATTCGGAAAGGAATCGGGTGCGTCGTTGATGAAAACCTTGTGAAGAAGTTGCAATAGAAGGAAAGAAGCCCTGAGTTCTGTTTGATAGTTGTTTTGAGAACAACTGAAGTGATTTGCATTACGTTCAAATTTATTTGATGTCCCCACGATTTATTTCTACGTTTAAGGTCAAGGTTTTTAGTAAAACCCTCATTTCCAACCTGTATTTCTATCAAGTGTCTTGTATTAAACCCTTTGATTTAGATTAATCAAAGTTGGGGAGTAAACGAGAATAATTGGAATGAAGCATCGGGAGTGTTTTCAAACGCAGTGCTAAGCCTATGTAGGCAAATGGTGAGTTTCTCGTGTAGATTAGTAACCAGAGAGTTCGTATCAAGGTAGTAGTGGATCATACTTGGAGATTGATGTGCCAACTTGGGATGATTTTCTACACTCATTTCGTTAATTCAAGATCGTTTTCTCGCAAATTTAGACCTTTCTCAGAATGTCGATCCTAGGTTAGTCGGATGAAAGACTTAGCGAAATTTTGAGGACAAAATTCTTTCAAGTTGGGGAGAATGTAACAGCCTGAAAATAATTAGTAGAATTATTTGGGTGTTAACCCAATTAAACCAATTTAGTACTTAACGGGTAAATTTAATGAGTGCTAAAATTATTTATTGGTTGTCATCGGATCGTTAACCGGATAATACGGATCAACGAAGTTTTGGAATCGAAATAAGAGATTTCGATCAATATGGTAATTTGACCGCGTTACAGCTTATATATTAAATAAATATATATATATGTGTACGTGTGTGTGTGTGTTAAAAAGAAAAGAAGAGAATTAATTAAGAAAGGAAGAAAGAATGCGAGAGAGAGAAACAGAAGAGAGAAAAGGAGAGAAAAGAGAAAGAAGAAAGAATGGGTGAGGAGGAAGAAGAGGAAAAAGGGAGGACTTCGGCTCATCGAAACGACTTCCTTCCAACACGAAAAGTGTTCGGCGTTACTTCCTCTTCGTTTTGGTACCAAAATCTTCATCATCAACTCACTCTCCTCAAATCCACCATTTTCGAATTTGAGAGGAAAAAGTGAGGTTTTGATGGTTGAAGCTCAAGGATAGCTTGGGATGGTGGTTGGCGCGAACCCAAGGATGATGGATCGTTGATTGGAAGCGAGTTGGGTGATTTGGGGTTGAAAAATCAAGATTTGAGGTTTTGGTGAATAGTGTCTTGAGGTTGAAGAAGAAGATGAATAGTATCCGTGGAGAATTTCGGGGAATTCGGCGTTTCGGTCAAAAAGAGGTTTCGTGATCGAGCGGAAAGTTTTGGAAGCGGATTGGAGCGTCGTCGGAACGGAAAGCTTAAGCGGGGAATGTTCGTGTGGTTACTCGGAGAATTCGGCTCGATCGTGGTTCACGCTTCAAGGGTGAGTTCTACTCACGTTTAGGATTTTACGTTTCGAATTAATTGATAAACTGTTTTATCGCTTTCGCTGGACTGGAATATTATGTGATACTGTCTGATTCGGGTTAGGAATCGATTGGGGCGAGTCTCGGGTTGCGTCGCGTTAAAATGGAATTTTTGGTGATTTGATTCGAGAGATTTTGATTTAAAACCGTTATTTGGAAAATCGTCGTATTTTGATAAACTTCGATTTGATTAAGATTTTGATTGATTTGATTGATTGTTTGATGTTGATTGGGTCTGATTATATGTGTGTGAAAACTGTTTTCAATCGGAACGAGAATCGGAATTAAGCGGAATCGCGATTTTCGCGCGAAACCGCCAAAATCTGCCCTTGACAGACCCCCTGCTGTCAACCCACGCGCCACTTGCGTGCCACGCGCCACTCGCGCGCCAGTTGACAGATTTTACTGCCAGTTCGCGCGCCGCTTGCGCGCCACGCGCCACTCGCGCGCCACCTTGCAGATTTTCAGCAACCAAACACTGTTTTTCGTTTCGCGATAATTTTTGATCCGGGAACCCGATTGAGGTGTTCTAAGATGGGTTGGAAAGCTTATTCAGAGGCCTAACTGAATATTCTATTTTTAAGGCAAAATGAACTGTTTTTGATATTGAAAATTGTGTCAAAAAGTGGTCAACTAGATTGCGAGTGTGAACTTGGATTTTATAAAGTTGTGGATTAAAGTGTTTCATTGATCGTCTGATTTGATGGACCCTGAGTTCATATGATTGTAGATATATGTTTATATATCGAGTTGGGTGACGACCCATGTGTAACATACTAGGCGGGGCAGTCATGATCCCCTTCCCTAGGCTCCATGCCAATGGGAGCCTAGGGTATTTTTAGTTAATAGAAATACCGGGGTGTTACAGTTGGTATCAGAGCGGTTCGACCTAGTCGGACTTAGTTTAGGGTTGAGTCGATTCCTTGTTAGTCCTGGTTGTAATTACACTTGTGATGCTAAGAGACATTGAGCCTGATCAACTTAATACTTAGTGCATCATAAGCAGAATTATGGTAGGATGATCAAGACGCAGTCCTCGACCAAAACCGGAGTCTCCAACCGGTGCATCCTCAGGAAAGGTGGCATGACGGTGGAAGAATACACTGCTAAGTTTGAGAAGTTGTCTCAGTTTTACCAAATGGTAAGGTATGTTCCGAACAGGGAATAGAAGATGCAGAAGTATAAGAGGGGCCTCCATGCTTTTATGACTTAGGGTCTCAGTTCTTATACTATTACAAATTATGTTGCCTTAGTGCAATCAGCCTATGTCGCCGAGGATGATCTCATAAGGAGTATGGGAAAGGAAAGAAGGTAGTTGAGTTATCAACTCCGAATGTAAAGTCCAAAGATTTGAGAGGATGCACTTACACGGTTATAATTGTCAACAAACAAGGAAACTATTGAAAGAACTAAGTGCATAAAAAATACGAGGGGGATGACTATCCCAAGAGGTTTATAAGCACACTTAGTGGCTGGGAAGTCATGAGCCCAAAAGCCAAGGCCTAGCATTATTCGGTATAGCTATACGAATTGGGTTCTCTGTTCAAATTGAGAATTAATCTCTCGGGTTGTGTTTCGAGGCAACAAGAGGAAAGATAAATTAAAAGAAAGCGACTGAATTTAGAAAACACCGAGAGGAAATGTGAGGGGTCGCGAAGGAACTCATTGAGATTTGTAATCTCACTCTTTATGTTTGTGATATTTTCAAATTGACAGGGTAAAGTGAAGCAAACCGAGGAGAAGTAGATGTTGGCCTAGTTACTTAGTTATCGAGGGATCCTTCCGGATCAGTTTTATTATGTTTTCTTAACTTTACCGACATATATTTGGGTTTACCCTAAACTGTAACCTTTGATTTTGTAATCAAAGCTATGATGTATTATAAACTGCACTTTGAGTTTTTGGACTTCTATGGTATCACGACTGGACTATTCTACTGTCGGTTATGTTTCTATAGTTCTGATATTGGTATTTTACCTTAAGGAACTTTAGGTGGCGGTAATCTCCCGTCAATTTATGTCATGTCCAAATTCTCAGGTAGGTTTATAACTCTGATTTGTATAAATGGTTAATAGCCTAATCTTTATTCTAAAGGTTAGGATGTTACATTTTGGTATCAGAGCAGTTTGACCTTGTCGGGCTCAGAGATAAAGTAGTCAATAGATGGGATAGATCGAGTCAGCTTGGGACTTAGACGATTTACTGTCAGAACCTTTCAGTATCACTAGTGGAAAAAGAGGATTCAAAGTCGGATATTTTGGACTTTTAAAGTCGGATGTTGGTCCGACTTCTATTAAGGCGACTTAGAATGTCAGAGAGATTTAAAGTCGGGTTACAGTCCGACTTAAAAAGTCTGATTTTAAGTCTGATCAAATAGCGTCCGACTTTAATTACCCGTGTAAAGTCTAATGTAAATAACTTTTAAAGTCGGATTGTTAGTTCCGCCCGACTTTAAATGTTTCATTTTATTTTTAAAAAAAAAATCGCTATTTTGTCTGTCCCCTGCTCTACAATAATCTCTAGCTAATATTACCTGTGAAGACAAAAAAAGGTATCATAATTCAATTCATAGAACATATACACTTAAGGTGTAAAGCAACACACATTGCACTAGTAGCTAAAAATCAACCCATGTGCATGTGTATTCTATCAGGCACCATAGACATTTACACTTAAGTGGCGTCTTAGCATTCATCATATATTATAGACATAGAATTCTACTATGTTTCGTCACCATTGATAGTAGACTACAGTGTTGTTAATGGCGGATGGCGGTCTATGGCGGCGAGCCAAAAATCCGCCATAAACATATGGCGGATGGCGTAACGGCATATGGCGGACGTCATGGCGGACCAATTTTTTTTTAAAATTAAACATATATATATATATACACACACTAATATACATACAAAAAAACAAAAAATAATCCAAAAGCCTATTAATAAATGTCAAAAATCATAGACTTAATTGGTACAAAATATCGTTAGTCTCTATCAAATTGTCATAAACAACCAAGAACCACTTCGAATTAAGTTTAAGACATCAAAATAACAACAAAATGAAAAATAGCAATTTATTTAAAAAAAAATAGCACAAACAGAATAGGACTAAGATTAAGAACAAAGAAAAAAAAATGAAAACAGATTAAGACTAAGAAAGAGACCAACAATATAAAACAGATGCAATATAAAAGACTAAGAAAGAAAAAAAACAGATACAATATAAAAGAAAATAATTAAAACAAGAACAGAGTCTCAAAAAAATAAGACTAAGATTAAGAACAGAGAAAAAAAAGAAAGAAGACCAACAATAGAAAACAGATGCAATATAAAAGACTAAGAAAGAAGACTAACAATATAAAAACAAGAACACAACAAGATAAGAAAAAGAAAAGAGACTAAAACAGAACACAGTGTAAGAAACAGAGGTGGAACCGGCGAAAAGAGAAGAAAGGGCTGCGAGGTTGCTGCTGGAGTGCTGGTGGTCGCGACCTTCGCTGCTGGTGGTTGATAGGGTTCCTGCTGGTGGAGAGAGAAGAAGCAACGAAGGGAAGGAGAAGAAGCAGCAAAGGGAGGGAGAGAGAAGTGTGCAATGTTGTAAGATTTTAGAAGGAAGTAACCGTTAGAGGGAGAGAGTATTTCAGAATTAGAGTTTTGCTTTTTTAACCCTTTGGGTTAATTTCGGGAGGAAGTAACCGTTAGAAGCAGCAAATCAGTAATTTTTCCCGTTTTGTCCGCCATTTTCCGCCACGCCGCCACAACCGCCATACACATAACGCCCGCCATGGCGCCGCCATTGGCATTCCGCCATATTTCCGTTTTTGTATGGCGGCGTGCTCAAATTCCGCCACGCCATTCCGCCATGGCGCCGCCATAACCGCCATTTGACAACACTGGTAGACTACTACCTTTACTTTCAGACCATCAACAGTATTACCAACTTGAAGATGCAAGAGTAAAAATACATGAAACTGGAAATACTAAAACAAGAGTTAAAATACATCAACATCACCATATGAATTCAGCATCGCTTTTGAATAGGATCTCAACTTCATCTGCTGCATCACAGTTCCTTTCCTCCAATTTCCTTTCATTTGTTCCATCATCACAAATCCTAAGAAACAATTTTCCACTCCAGCTCTGTTCCACCCTCCTATAATTGCTTGACCTTACTGCCACCACTAACAGACCATACACCTTAGGAAGCCCGTGACAGATACACCAAGTCACCCTCTCAGACAAAGTAGCAACCAATTCACCATATATACCAAATAACTCTTTATTTCACCAACTCAGAACACCATGGTGCACTCCAAACATCAAACCAACAAACTTAATTAATAAGAGAGCCTCAAACATTCTGCCAACAAATATGCAGACAAGTTACAATATTGCCTAGCTGACCAAGGAATAAACCACTCCATCATACTCGCCTCTGCTAGGCCGAACTACTCAGCTAACTCCAAGCACCTACCCGGACAGCTACACCAGTCCGCAAAAACCAGATCAGCTCCTTTACCTTTCCTTGCAGTGAACCAGCTCCTGGACATCAGTTTGATGTTTTTGATTAAGGACATGTCATTCCAGTAGCAATAGCAATATCATATGTAAATCAAACAATAAACTCACCCACATTTGATAAACCTGCAAGAAGACAAATGAAACCTGAAATTTAGGATTGAAAAGCTATAAAAATAATAAATGAATTAGAAGAAAGAACTATGTATTACAGGGAATTTACACACCAGATTCAATCTCGCTATACATAGACTTGAATAATGAGAGAATAACAAGTAAGTTTTCAAAAAGGGAGTAACTGATTGAACTTGTAACAATTGACACAGTCTCCACAATCATTAAAAACCAACTCTTTGTAAGGAACAAAGGAGAAGAATTTCTACCTGGAGGCAGATAATGGAAGATGATTCAGAAAGCAAGCAATCTAGAATCCTATCATTCTTGGCTAACCATAATTCTCTAAAGCCAGTTTCTAGGAGTCCCTGGTTCTGTTCAAAACAAAAGACAACAATAGAGATTAATAACAACATTCAGAGTCAAAAATTTAAGGATAAACCAAGACAGAACATTACAAGCAAGAATCAAAATGAATATGGAGCATCAGAAATCAAAAAACGATCAATCGATGATAGACAACAATACAGAAATACCTTCTCGTCACGGGCACGGTAGAGTGCTGCCGCATCGGTAGTCACCATCTCTTTATCAAAATATTTTTATGTGTATAAATGTGTATAAACCAGCAAAAAATTCCAATAAGCATTAAACAAGGGACTTTTCAGCATCAACAAGAAAATGCCTATGAAATGCTTAACTTTACAAGATAGCAAACTCCAATCACCATCATTTAGTAGGGTATATTTTAATGATGATCATAAAATACTTATCTAGGTGTCGCAGCTTAGGTGAAGACATTCCTAAAGTCATGATTTGAAGGATACATGAATAGAGATGGAAAATGTGGAGAAAAATCTCAGGAATCTAAACCCAATTCTATTAATTATTAGCAAATTGCTTCTTCTTTTCTCAAATAACAAGATATCCTCCCTCTAATCTCTCCCTCGTTTTTTATACCTCAGCCTAACAGCCACAACAAAAGTTGCCACCGGCACTGAAAATATAAAGTTTCAGAATTAAGGGAACATAACTCAGAGTAGGAGAAACATGTTAAGTTTATAAAAATAAAAACATACTCAGAGCTTTGAGCATCTGGATAAAAGCCACCGATATGTGCAAATAGGCTGTGTTACCGAACCTGTTGCAACCAAGGACAAAATTTATCATATAAGGGACCAATTTGGAGCTTTTAACACATAGAGACCAAATTGGAAACTAAAATATATATATATATAAGGGGCCAAAAGTATAATTTAACCTAAAAACTAATGTACTAACAATCTAAATGACAGAAAATGAACAAACTCCAAATAACATAGGTGATTAGGTGATAATGGAGGCCAAGAATTATAATTATAATAGCCCACAGAAAGCAATCCAAAAATCTATTCTTAGATCTCTGTTTGACGTTTCATTGTACAGAATGCATAATAATTCTAGGCACCAAATGATGATTATCATTATACTAGCAGATTCTCTTGACAGGGTTGTTAACTCTGGACATTGAACTTCATACTTACAATATCCATCTTACAGGTTTACGTAGCCATTCAACTCCACACACAAATAATATGTGCAAATAAGAAAAGTTTTTAACAAAATGAAAGTAAAAGAAATATCCATAAATTGGATCATATTAGCAAACTTCAAGAAATCAAGCTTAAGCTGACAATGCTTCATCATTGTTCAGTATGGCACAACCAAATTGAATCCATCACACCTGTCACCTCTCAGAACTACAGAGTAAAGAGAAGCACCAATTGTTCAACACTTGTCAAATGAAACGTAGTTTGGAAACACATATACAAGAGACTTGTACCATTACCAAATCTGAAAATGATGTTCATCGCAAATCAGTAAAGTTTAGTTTGCCCATGATGCAGTGCTTACCAAAGACTTGATGCAAAGAAAGCATTTATTGGTACCACAGAAGTTGCATATCTGTCCACAGTAAGAAAAAAAATTTGTTTCAGCAAAAGGCTTCACAAAGGACAACAAGAGCTCAAAAAGAATTCAAATTAATGGCACACTCACATTTCGAATGTCATTTTGACAGGAGCCACAACCTACGATAACAAACCATAGGAATAATGGTCAAGCTACCAACCAAATAATTAGTAACAAACTGTAGTTGAGGAAGGGTAGTAGATGGCAAATATTCTACGCACAGAGGATAGGTTTTACAAATGGTATGAAGATTATAAAATCCTAGCAAAAGTTAAATGTGCGCAGACATGTAAAAGAAAAAGAATCTGCAAGAAGGTCAACTGAATTACCCAGCAATTCATAACACTGTCTTGTGTACCAAACAACACATTTGCTTTCTATTGCTCAACTGAAAGTAAAGATGATCCGGTTGAAGCAATGACATCCATCCAATTATCATGTACTCCAGGATAGTCACCTAAGAAAACATCCTGCAATGCACAACATATATTTGATAAGCAAGATCATCTCTAAAACTAAACCTTCTAAGTACTTAAACCAAATCAACCCTTCAAATTTCACTTCACCAAAGCCTCTTGCAAAGTACCTGAAGAGCACAATCTCTAGTGTATGTTATATCTTATCTTATGCAATGCATAGTGAACAAATTTAATATGGTACAAGTACAGCTTATTCAGAATATATTTAATAAAAGTTTATTCTTGATTCATAGATTTAGTAAGCTACCAAATAGCTCCATGTGGATGCGTAACAGTATATATGCAAACATGATTTAATTAAATATCTAGAGTTTCACAAATGTCAAAGGTATATACATACCTGATACAACAAGAAAATTACCAACATCATTAGTTCCAAAGTTCAAACCACCCAACCTTTGAGGACTCACAGCCCATAATGAGAAAACCTTAAAAATTATTAAAATATAAAATGGTGTTTACTTATAACCAATAAGATCAATAACAATTTTGTAGAGTAAGATAAATAGATGCATCTTTGAGTAGGAATAATACCTCTGAAAAACCAATGTCATGAATCCCAAAAACACAGTAAACAATGATAGATGACATTAAGGGACAATTTCGGAAGAGGCTTTCATCTTTTTGAATCATCTTGTTCTTGTTATCCCCTCTGCTTCCATTTTCGAAAGCTTCAATGTTGTTAGTAGTGGACACTTTGTGGTTACGAAGTGTCTCCTATAGTGATATAGTATAGATACTTTAAATCATTTCCATTGACAGCATAAACAAAGAAAGAAAAGAAAAGGAAAAGAAGTGTTAAGATAAAATGATATATGATAATATAAACATCAGGAATTAAGATACATACTGGAAGCCAAATGCAGGAAATTGCTACTGCAAATGCATTAGCTGATACAGTGAGGCAGGGAAACAAGTAGGGAAACCTACAAATTTGTTTTGAAAATGAAACTCAATACAATAACAAATAAAAAATAATAGAGGATTCAATGCATAGGATGGTTCAAAAGCAAAGCAAAAGCATACACAAAGCAAAGTTATTTTCGGATTCAGGAAGCATGCAATCTTTTACTAACATTCTGAGATAATGTGAAGAGTGGAGCAGTTACTGTCACAGTTGAAAAAATGAATGTGACTAAAGTTCAACAAAGCCAACCTCAACCATTCTCCATTAAAATAATTGTTTATATTAAATTGCCATGACAGATAGGTTTAACAAACTAGAATAACTCATGAATTTTAAGCCAACAAATTGCTTTTGAATTAACAATCAAGCAAGGACAGTTTACCAGTCCATCAATAATAAAGTATGTCCTTTCATGTATTTAACAAAAGCACAGAAAACAACTAACTTTTTTTAGAATTCAAGCTTTACAATTAAAAAAAAGATTAGCACTATGCCACTATGTAAATGACATAGGAGTTATATTATCTGCAAGTGACATTGCAGAACCTGTACATAAGGAATAAACATATTTTACCCCAAAGAACTGCAACAAGAATCAGGACATTTGTACTATAAATGCAGTTACTTGTGGTACTCAAATATCACAACAAGTATGCAATCTACATGTCTGCAAGCAACTAGCATCCACCAAGATATTAGTATTGTATACATGAATAATAGTCAGAAGGAGTCAAATCTCCACTTTAAAACAGATCAAATAAAAAACAAAGAATTAGGAAAGAAGAGAAATTAGAAATTCCTAAAATTCAGAAAAGGGACAAAGCAACAAAGAATCCCACTGGACCAAGACATGTCAGCGGCACTCAATTAAACAACCCACACCTCAAAACTTTTTCCATCAGCTTCTTCACCTTTACATTCATCACTCAACTAAACAATCCACAACTCAAAACTTTAATAATTTTCCTACTCTATAACAAATTAATATAAGGGAAGAAATTAAGAACACATTACTATGCCTCTTTAATCAAATTTGATTCGTGGATAGGAGAGCATAGCAGCACAACCCCAAAGGAATAGAATAGAATAGCACAATCCCAAAAGCAATTACTAATTTCTCAGTTCAACCTCTCACCATACCCTTTCAATTTCAGTATTCTTACTCAATTATTTAATAGATTCCATCTAATATGCAGCGACAAGAAAGTTAGTCTCTAACCATTTAGCAACAAACTAAATAAAAAGCTTCACACACTGAACGATGAGAAAGTTATAGAAATTGAGATGGAGAAGTTACCCAGCGAGATTCCACCGATTGAAGAAGGGGAGCGCAACGAGCTTTCAATACTTTGCAGCGACAGCGGGAGTTGAGATGGAGAAAGCTACCCAGAAGAGAAATTACGCAGCGAGATTCAATACTTTGCAGCGGCAGCGAGAACTAGGGGAGAACGAAGAAGAAATGGTTAGGGAATGAAAAATAGGGTTTGGGAATGAAAAGGGGACAAATCAAAATAAGGAATGAAAAATAGGGTTTGGGAAGGAAAAGCGAATTTTGGGAGAGGAGGGAAAGGTTCCAGAAATGTGAGAGAGAGTTACTTAGGTCGCGGAGGAGAGCGAAGGAAGGGTTTCCGGTACTGCGTGTGCGTGTGCCGTGTGGGAGATATGTCTTGGTTAGTGTTTTAAAAAAAAAATTAAACGTTTAACGTCGAACGTAATAAATAACCGACTTAAAATGATGCGTGCCAAATAACTTTTTTTATGTTAATTACAAGTTTGCCACCGCGTCTCCTTTTTAAGTCGGATATTTGAGCGTCCGACTTTAAACCTCTAATTCTTTTCCTGATTTTGCACTAGTGTATATTGTGTGAAGCATTGAGCCGGATCCTCTCAATATTTCATGCAACGTACTGAGAATAATGATAGTTGGTTGCCTCTGTCCTGAAAATGTTCGAAACCCTAAACCCTAGGATTCCTGGCCTTCTCGTTTTATCAGAGCAAGCAGCGGAAGTAGTGGGCTCCAGACGATGTTACGGAACGAAAGAATGGGCATCTGTGTTGGTTCGAGGAATTATGGGCGACCGTCTAGTCTTTGGAGCCGATTCGACGATTGTGTCTCCGCGTAAATTGTTAAAGGGGAGCACTTGCAATGGATTGAATGCAAAAACCTTCTGCACATAAGTCTAAGTAAGAATGAAGATTTCATTGCAATGGATAGAATGCAAAAACCTTCTGCACATAAGTCTAAGTAAGAATGAAGATTTCAAATTATTTCAGGTATGCTGATATCTTTGAGTCGCTGAGCAACTTACTCACATGACAGTCAATTAGGTGAGCTTGCAATATACTCCACTTTTTCTATCTTTTTGAAATTAGATTTCCAACAAAAGGCATTTTGTTTAATAATATCAAGTAAACTATATATCTATATAATTTTTTATAAAGTCTAGTATTAATTAAATTAAACTATAGTCTTTAGCTTTGTTTGTGAATGTGATTATTAGCCTTGCCAAGCGAGGGGATTTTTTTTTTGGTGTGGTCATCCTATGGGTTCTACTGTTTATTTGAAGGCACGTGTGAGAGAAAGGGTTCAGGCAAATAGTTATGATTTTTGGAGATTTGAAGATTTAAATGTCTTTTAATAAGACATTGGAGGGAATGGTTACAATTGTACCCATTAGAAGGCTCGGGTGTGTGAGGCGAGAGAAAGTTGTTGCGTTGATGTGAGGTGACAGTTGGTGCAACAATTAGAAATAGTATTTTGAGTGTTCTCTCTTCTAACCTTCCTTTCTAACCGCTCTAACACTTCTATTTTTGATTTTTTAATACATATAAAATAATAAAAACATGTACAAATAAATAAATAAATAATAGTAAAACTATGTTTTAAAGATATTATGAACATAAGTGCCTTCTGAGCACTTTAGAAGGTTTGGGATTTGCCTTCTGAGTTCTGTAGAAGAAGCATCTAAGTACCTTCTGAACTATATCGGACCTTAATGATATGTAACACGCTCATGATAAAATTAAAACTTTCTTCTAAAAGAGATTTTGTAAAAATATCAGTCAATTGATGTTTGGTATCAACAAAAACTAATTCAACATTTTTCTTTTGAACATGGTCTCTAATAAATTTATGCTTTTAAGTGTCAATATGCTTAGACCTAGAATGTTGAATGGGGGTTTTTGGATAAATTTATAGCACTAGTGTTATCACAGAAGATAGGAATACCTGAATAGTTGAGAGAGAAATCTTCAAGTTGATTTTTGATCCACAAGATTTGGGAGCAACAACTTGTTGAACTACATATTTAGCTTCAGTTGTGGACCAGGCTATGGTGCTTTGCTTTCTGCAACTCCATGATATTAAGGATTCTCCTAGGATTTGGCATGAACCAGTTGTGCTCTTTCTCTCAATTTTATCACCAGCATAGTCAGCATCAAAGTATCCAACTAGGTCAAAATGAGTGTTCTTTCTATACCATAGACCAAGGTTAGGAGTACCAACAGAATATCTAAAAATTCTTTTGACTGTTGAGTGATGAGATTCCTTAGGAGCAGATTGAAACCTCACAGACCTACTGAGAAGGCTATATCTGGTCTACTAGCAGTGAGATACAATAGGGATCCTTTCATATCTCTATATTCCTACTCAGAAATAGGTTTACCTCATTCATCTTTGTCAAGAGATGAAGAGGGATGCATAGGTGTAGCCAATAGTTTGGCTTCATTCATATTGTATTTCCTAGAAGATCTCTAACATACTTCTCTTAAGAAATATAGAATTCTTTCTCAAGTTGTTTGATTTGAGGACCAAGAAAGTATCTCAATTCCCACCATTAAACTCATTTCAAATTCACTCTTCATAAGATTTCCAAAATCAGTGCAAAGTATTTGTAACATCCTCAAAATAATTAATCGAATTATTTGGATGTTAACCCAATTGAATTAATTTGGTACTTAATTGGTGAAGTTATTGAGTGCTAAAATTAATTACTGACTGTCACAGGGTCGTTAACCGAATAATACAGATCAAGGAAGTTTCGAAATCGAAATAAGGAATTAAGATCAATACGGTAATTGGACCACGCTACCACTTAATTATTAATTAATTATGTGTGTGTGTGTGTTGAAATAAAAGAAAAGAAGGAAAGAAAAGAAAGAAAGAAACGCGCAGCAACAGAAGAAAAGAAGAGAAAAGAGAGAAAGAAAAGAGGAAGAAAAGAAGAGAAAGAAGAAGAGGAGAGGAGAAGAGAAAGGAAGAAGAAGAAGATCACCCATCATCCCAAGTTCCATCCTCATCATCATCCTTGTTTCTCCTTCCATTTCCTCAAGCTAGGTAAGCTCATACCCTTATTTCCCCCTTTTCTCTTGATTTCGAATTTGAGAGAGATGATGAATAGTGAACCGAGTTTGAGTTGATCTTCATGGTTGAATCATGTCTAGCAGCAAGCCCAACAACGGTTGTAAGCGGATTGAAGCTAAATTCGAGGTTTGGAGCGGATTGGAAATCCTAGGGTTCGATTGGGGATTTTTCGTGTCTCGGTGATTTCGGCTCGACAACGACTCTCGCTTCAAAGGTGAGTTTTACTCACGCTTAGGATGTTTTTGTGTCTCGTTAGTTTTTACGTTAATTGATTTCGAGAGATTTTAGAACGAAAACTGTTATTTGAAAATATGTCGCGTTTTAATACAATTCGTTTTGATTGAGTTTTTGGATTGGATTGATTGATTGTGTGGTTTGTATTGGATTCATTTTACTGGTTGTAAAATCTGTTTTCGATCGGAACAAAAATCGGAATTGAGCGAAATAGCGGATTTCGCGAAAATCGCAAAATTCTGCACTTGACAGGCCACAGACCCCCTGTTCTGCCACTCCACGCGCCGTTGGCGCGCCGCGCGTCACTCGCGCGCTACTGAACAGAACTTGATTGCCAACTTGCGCGCCGTTTGCGCGCCACGCGCCATTCGCGCGCCAGTTGGCAGAATTTTCAGCAAACAAACACTGTTTTTCGTTTCGCGATAACTTTTGATCCGGGAACCCGATTGAGGTGTTCTAAGATGCGTTGGAAAGCTTATTCAGAGGCCTAACTGAATATTCTAGTTTTAAGGCAAAATGAAATGTTTTTGATATTGAAAATTGTGTCGAAAAGCGGTCAAATAGAGTGCGAGTGTGAACTTGGATTTTATAAAACTTGGAATTAAAGTGTTTCATTGATTGTCTGATTGGATGGACCGTGGGTTCATAGTACTGTAGATATATATATTATATCGAGTTTGGGTGACGACCCATGTAGACATACTAGGCGGGGTAGTCATGCACCCTTACCCTAGGCCTCTTACAATAGGGAAAGTACTATTGTTAAGGTGGTTCACCGGGTATGTAGCGTTCGCGCAGTCGGTGGTGTGTTGAATTGTTTGTTGTGCGAATACCGGGTATGTAGCGTTCGCGCAGTCGGTATCGTACTTGGTTGTAACAGGTTCATCGGGGATGTAGCGTACGCGCAGTCGATGACCTGTCAAAGGTTAAATAATGCGGTTCATCGGGTTTGGAGCGTTCGCGCAGTCGATGCCGTATATAGTCAAAACCATTTCATAATTGGACCGAGAGCGTTAGTAGGGGTCTCGGTAGAACTCACTGAGATTGTATCTCACTGTTTAAATGTTGTTGTTTTACAGATAAACAGGGACAGAAGAAACCTCAGAGGCACGAGTAGGTGGCCCCGGGTGATGGAGGATGACTTAGTTTATGTTTAAGTTTATTTTCCTTCGGTTGTCCATGTATTGCAACACTATGGCATTAGTGTTTTGTTTATCCTTTTCCGCTTTCTTGTATGACTCTGATTACCAGTTGCTGACAGTTATGGTCTGTGTACCGTATGATCTTATTTATGTATAAGATGGTCATGTCGTATTTCAGCGAAATTTTATGTTGGTATTCAGTGTCTAAACAAGGAAATTATTATCTCTGATGTTTATATTTTGTCACGCTTTGGTATTTTACAAGTTAAATATACCTGGGTGTTACAGTATTTCATTTGTTGCTCCGAAGATGATATCATCAACATATATTTGCACAATAAAAGTTCTTCTTTGTAAGCTTTTCTGAAGAGTGTAAAATCAATTTTGCCTGTTGAGAAACCATTTTTGATCAAAAATGAACTAAGCCACTAGTGGAAAAAATGCATTTTATAACTGTCATTCATATCGGTTAAAAATGACCTGATGTTAAAAGTGACGCGGTGGTAGTTTTGTAATTAAAGTTACAATTTTTATATCGGTTGCCACAGGAACCGATATAGAAAGTGCAAAAATCATCTTTCATATCGGTTCCATTGCTTAACCGTTATAGAAAGTGAAAAAAAATTAGGCTTCCATAACAGGTCAAAAAACACCCATTATAGAAACTAAAAAATTAGGTTGTACTCTCATTCGCTGTTCGCTTCTCCGAAGTATCGTTCTCATCGCTCTCTCGTGTCTTGGTCTCTCTCGAACCCCAAACCTCTCCATATGGAGCTGTTGCTTCACCCTCTCCCTGTGTTGTCATCGCCATTGACTGCCGTCACCATTGCTCTCTCCGTGTGTTGCCGTTGTCGACGCCGTCACAATCGCCGTGGCCGTCACAGTCGTCGTTGCCGTGTCTCTCGATAAGTTCCCTCTACCGGTACCATTTCTCTTTCAAAACCTCTCCCTCTCCCTCTCCCAATGTCACTGTTACCCTCGCCGTCACCATTTCCCTCGCCGTCACCATCTCCCCCTCGCCGTCACCATATTCCCCTCGCGGTCTCCATCTTCGATTTGCTTTCCACTATTTTTTCTCACAGGTAAACAAACTCACTCCTCATTTTCATTTCAACGCTTCTTTTTTATTTATGTCCAATTTCCTTTTGTATTTGTTGTTAAACTATTATCTGTAGATCCAATTTCAAAGCCCTAATACTTTTTAGAATGAGCTTAGCCATAATTGTAAATTATCTGGGTTTAACTGTGATGGTTGATTGCATGGGGAAATTGAAGAGTTTCTTGTTTGTATTTTCAAACGCTCAAATGCACTCTCGATCTCTTGCATAGGTTTTGATGTTATCTCATGGAGAAATTGAAGTTTTCTCCAAATTTAAGGGGTTGCTTTCTTTTGTTCATTATTGGTTAGTCGTCTTAGTTTTTGCTATTTTGTTGGATGATACGTTTTAATTTTTGGTTTGAATGTTAATTTTGAACATTAACTTTTCTCCTTGGCTCCGAGTATGTTGGTTTTTGATTGTGGTCCTTGGTTGCAGGAGTTCAAGGATTAGAAGCTGGCACCAAGTTGTATGTTTCCACCTTGGACCGTGGAGTAACCAATGAATATATAAGGGTATATACTATGTCATATCATCATTTGCTTCGTTCTTAGTCACTGTTACTGTTTCTATCGACCCAACTGCTGTGGAAGTTCTCCTGAAACTTGTTTTGCAACTTAGGAACTTTTCTCTGAGCTTGGAGACTTGAAGCACTATGCTGTTCATTATGACAAAAATGGACACCCAACTGTAAGTATTGTAAACTTATGTCATCTTATTTAATTTCTTTTTCCGGGTTTATCCAGATCAGTTTGAGGACTTTCTATTAAAGCAGTGTGTTTTCGATTTTAGGTTGTTCCTTCCATTCAAGTGAGCTTTTTAGGGAGGTGTTTATGATATTCTAAATGACATGTGTGTTTCAGATACTGGTATTGTGAACAACTGTTTTGTTTTATACATCTAAGCTGTCAACTATGTGGTTGTTGGGTTTTCTTACCTAAATTACATTTTACTATTAAACAGGTGTTAACTGATGGAATAAGTAAATAGTGAAGGATATTTATAATTTTATATCGAACTGGGGTGCATGCCACTGAAGTAGGAAGATGAATACTCTCAGAAAACTTAAGCTTATTAAATCAAAACATTCTGATAATGTTTTATAGTTTTATTCTTATGAAGTTGTTCTTATTATTCATTGATATATGCCCTACCTCAATTTTTTTATGCATTCGTTGTGTTGATCATTTAAAATTTATAACAAGGACATATTGTTAACTACACAATGCTTGGGTAGTCTCATCATGTTGGTTTAAAGAAAGTTTTCGCGAAGGAAGATTTGTTGGTAAGTTGGACCAAACTATCTTTGCCATTCAAAAACAAAACAATCTTGTCTGTATCAAGTTTTTATTCAGTCTAGCTAACACAATTTTGAAAATGAATATGCAGATGAATCGCCTCACATACTGCATGATAAGGATTATTTGTTGAAGTACAAATCTGATTTAAGAAGTGCAGTTTTCCGAGCGAAAGCTTATCCCCATGCTTTATTTAAGGGGTATAATATATGTATTGCAACTAAAGTTCATACTCCCTGCAAAAACTCTTTCTGCTATTGTCAGGTCTGCTGGTGGTAATGTAAGTCTTCTTATTTTACTGAAATTTAAATTTAACAAACCTTATATGTCAAATGCACTATATATATGTCAAATGCACTATATATGTCCTTTTAATTCCTTTATGCTAAACATGTGCTTCTTTGTTTTTGTAACACCCTAAATATTTAATTAATTTATTTAATTAAGTATTTAGGAATTTATTTTAATTTATTGGAATAATTTAATTAATTAAAATTATATTAATTTTATGTTGGTGGTATTAGGAAAAAGGAGGCGCCAGTTAGATGAACTTGGGCTTAAGTGAAAAGCCCAAGCCCATGATCCAATGTAATATGTGAAGTGGCTAAGTCATTGGGGGTTAGGGTTTTGTGTGGTCATTTGCGAAATTGAGAAGAGGAGAATAGAGAGAGGGAGAGCGCCGTGGAGAAGAGAGGAGGAGAAGAGGTCGTGAAGTTCAAGGAAGAGGAACGTGATTTTGTTGTTGTGGTTCTGTTCGTGACTGTCTCTAGGGCTCCTGTTCTTCAAATCCAAGGTAAGGGGAGTTCTATCTTTCTATATAATAGATGTTCATGATAGGTTGTAAGCTAGGGTTGCCCTAGATCTATTCATGTTCTTGATTTATGTGTAATTTCATGTTTGGTTAGTGATATATATGTGATCTTCCCGATTTGTGGCTGAAAATCCATTTTTTTGGTTGTGGTATGGGCGCCTAGGGCGCCATATGTTTGATTTTGTGTTGCTGGAATTGTTGCTGAATTTCTGTTGCTGCAAGTGTGTTGGGCGCTGGGCGCCAAGGGCGCCAGGGTGTGCTGTGTGCGTGTGTTGCGTGTGTGTTGTGTGCGTATACGGGGTGTTTTGGTGAAACTTCGAATTCTGGGCATATTTTACCGTGCCATCTTTTGTATTTGCGTGCCCAAATTCAATTTTAAACATTTTGGCTCGGGTGGTTTTATTTTTGAACGTGTCTTTCTGGAGTTGTCTCGGTGGGTGTTGCTTGTGTGCGTATATGGGGTGTTTTGGGTGGAACTTCGAATTCTGGGCATATTTTACCGTGCCATATTTTGTATTTGCGTGCCCAAATTCAATTTCAAACATTTTGGCTCGAGTAGTTTCATTTTTGCACGTGTCAGTGTGCGTGTGTGTGTGTTGGGCGCTGTGTTGCGCGTGTTGCTGGGCGCTGGGCGCCAGGCGCCAGGCGCTGGGCGCCAAGGGCGCCGTGTCAGTGTGCGTGTGTGTGTGTTGGGCGCTGCCAATTTGCGCTGCAGTTGCGCGCGAGGCGCCACTGAGGCGCGAAAACTGCCACTGTAGCGTCCTCACCTGCGCTTGAGTGGCGCTGGGAGCGCGAGTGAAGCGCAAAGTACTGGAATGTTCCCAAGTTTTTATAAAAAACTGTTTTCGCTATATCTTTTGACTCGGGCATCCGTTTTGAACGTTTCAAAAAGTGTGGGGAAGTTTTTCCGGTTGTCTACCTGTGTGTCTTATTTTTAAAATAAAAACTTATTATTTTCTGGTAGTTCCTGGGCGCCCAAGTGGCTGTCCCCGGTGGTCATTACAGTGACGTTGTAAAGCCGTGTCGAGTTCTTTAAAAATCCTTTTTGTCTATAACCAACAATTTTAACGCTTTAGTGTCAAAATGGGTGATTATGACGATGATGCCCTTAGTGGCTAGTTAAATGACGTTTTTGCCCTTAGTGGCTAATATTATTGATGATGATGTGTAAATGACGATGATGCCCTTAGTGGCTAGTTAAATGACGTGTTTTGCCCTTAGTGGCCAATATTGTTGAAGATGATGTGTAAATGACTGTTTTGCCCTTAGTGGCTATTGTTGTCTGGTGACGTTTGTGGATAAGCGAAGATGATAATAAGCGACGATGATAATAAGCGACGATGAAATATAGCGACGTTGTTGTGTGCGATTACAAATTGACAGGTGCTGTGCCTCTATTTTGGCAAATTGGTAAGTGACGTTGACTGTGATTGTGTGTTTGTGTGTGGTGAATATCATAGTGTCTCATGTATTCCATGTGCTTGAACCCAGCGACGATGAGGCCATAAAGGCTAAGCGACGATGATGAAAGGTACCTCATGCATATGCCCGCGAGTGGGTTGCATTTCATATAGTCACATGACATTGTGATGTGTTGTTGTATTGACGTAATTGATGACTGTGACGTGGCTACTCTAGTGCTGTGACTTTGACTTATTGCTTATCATGTGATTTATTATACGGATTGAATTGGACTCACCCTTCTGTTTGAATGTTACCCCTATGCGGTAACGTGCAGGTGATCACGAGTGAAGACCTAGGTATCTTCACTAATTATGAGTCGGGTCGTCATGCTCTGATACGTAGCACTCAGGGGGGAAACGAACTCGATTTTTTAAGACTATTTTTGGTTGTTATATGTTGTTTGATGATTTTCTCTTATTTATACTTTTCGCTGCGTAGTTGGTTTTATTGATGTCACGGTTGTGGTGACGATGACTGATGCTTGAGTTTTCCCCATTGGGGGCGTGTTACGTATTGCACACTTATTGACGTTGAACTGTTTTATTGAAGTACGATGTTGTATTTGAAGTATGTGTAACATTCCTTGCGATGAAAGAAATTTTGAAACTCTGATTTTTACAAACAATTAACGGGTAGAAAAGGGGTGTTACAGTTTTCATTTGTGTTCCGAACTGTTTCAATTGAGATAATCATATCAATAATTTTTTTGGTCATGAAACATGCATTTTAGTCACATGGCTGTAACATACATTTCTTTACATTCTGTTTTCCTTTTCCCTTTGAGGAACTGAATCTCCCCTGTTATGAAATTTCGCTTATTCTTGTATTAGGTTATCTGTGGACTAGAAAAAGTAAATGAAGCATCAACAACAATCTTTGTCGCATGTGAAGAAGAAGATACAGAAGAAGCTATGAGGGCTGCAAAGAAAGGTATACAGACTTTCAGTAGTGAGTGGTTTATGAACTGTGTCATGAGACAAGAGCTTGACTTGGAAGCCCCCCAATTCGCAGAATCCTTATAAGGATTTTAACATGCCTGATAGGATTTGGTATATAAGAAATTTTCTGTATTTAAGAATGTTTGCGTTTCATTTTTATAAATATGACTAGTTTTTTTTTTGTAGAAAAACAGTTGGTTATCAAATCTTTGTGTGGAGGATAACTTACAGGATTAAATCTCAAATGTAGTTTCAAAAGATACTGTAACTTGAAATAAGATGGAGCACAGCTTTCGTCTTCTTCTTCTTCGCGAAGCCTTCTCTCTGGGTTTCTTCTTCTTCTTCTTCAGAAAACGAAAACGCTCTCTAGCTCTCTACCCTGTCAAATATGTAATGGTCTAACTTGAAAGCAAATGACCACCTTTTTCTGCCCTTTTCAATGATGCTGCTTACTGAAAACCTCTTTCAATGTTTGTTTTGGACAGTTTTGGGCGTCGTGGTGGCTCAAGGATTGGAAATTGAAGTGGACATGGTTGTTCATGTTGTTCTTTTCTTTTCTATATTGAAATCAAGCTATATATCTACATATATGTATGTACATATGGTTGTTCATGCTGTTAATATTATTGCAGCTGATTAGCTGATAGTATTGGTGTGTTAATATTATCCGGAGTCGTACTATGGGAGCTATCTACTTTGCAGCAACCATGGGGAGGAATGAATCCAATGCAAGTTTATAGCTTTGGAGTCGTACTATGGGAGCTATCTACTTTGCAGCAACCATGGGGAGGAAATTGACAATTTCAATCAATAGAAATTTACATTGAGAAATAAGCTTTGAAACTGACTTCAAATTAGAAAATTATTATATCGATTAAAATTGACATTTAGTTGTTTTTTTCTCAATTTTAGTTGTTCAGGAACCGATATGAAAAGTCAGTTTCGGCATCGGTTCAGGAACTAATTTGAAGCATTCTTTTACTATGACTTTTCATAAAATGCCTTTTTTTCCATTAAAGTCAGTTTCGGCATCGGTTTGAGAAAAAAACAACCAAAACTAATTTGAAGCATTTCAAAGCTTATTTCTTTAAAACACCGATTATAATAATTATAATAAGACTTCATTAATCAAAAATAATTTATACTTTAAAAAAACTATATTTTTATAGTATAAAATAAAATTAAATTACAGCATATTAACAACAATTAGTGCAAACAAGAATAAATATCAATTCATGTAAATTCAACAAATCTAAATAATTCAAATACACATATTAAAAGAAATGCCATACACAAAAATTGGGGTGTTACAATTCAACCCACTTAAAAGAAATTTCGTCCTCGAAATTTTTATAATGCACAATGACAAAATAAAAGGATAAACACTTCAAGAGTTTTTGTTTTTGGTGAAGAAACACTTAAAGAGTTTAAAGCCATAGGAGAATAATAGAAATTTGTCATAGTCAAATGAGGGCAGGAATGGGAGGTATCAACAAAAGACAAGGCACAAACTTGCACAAATCAAAATTTTATGACAATGAACTTTGAATTTATAAAATACCTCCAATATATTCGGATTTGTAAACAATGTGTAGGCCTAACACATACTTACAAACAAGACTCTACCGAAAGTTTATTCTTCCACCTAAATGTCCACGAGTGTCATCATCACTCAAGAAAAATAGTCATGACATAATTCAATGTAAGCAAGGAATTTTTAGACTATGAACAAGTAATGAACTTTTTGTCCTCAATAGTATAATACAATCACGAGGAAAAGAAAGAGTCAATAGTAAAAATACTTAAATTGCAAGGAAAAGGATTGGTCGGTCAATAAGAGCCAAGTTCAACATTTGGATTAGGTACTTCTTAACTATACTTCTCCTACTTAAGGGGTCTTGGCAACAATCAACCATGAGAATAGGTTTTGATTGTTGTTTCGAGACACACTCTGGTATTCTGAAAGGAAACTTCAGTTACCATTGAATACCTTGTCCAAAGAAAAAGAACCTTCACATAAAATAGAGAGTGAACGAAGAATTGTGAATGTTCTATCGTTGAGATAAAACCACAATCCTAAGACACTTTTATTTCCGATTTTAAAAACCAACCAAAATTCCTTCTATTTAAATCATCCATTTTAGCTAATCACCACTGAAAAAGATATTGGTAATCACATAAGTCTCCGTGGGATCGATACTTTACCGTGCACTTGCGGCCTAACAAGTTTTTGGCCCCGTTGCTGAGGACTTTGTGATATTGATTGACTTTTCGGTATCGGTTAGACTAAAATCTTTTGTAAAATTTTTTTTCTTTTTCTTTTGTGGCAAATTTCTATTTCTTCTTTGAATGCGAAGAATCCAAAGTCTTGGAGAAATTGAAGAAGAAGGAGAAGAAGAAGGAGAAGAAGAAGGAGAAGAAGAAGAAGAAGAAGAAGAAGAAGAAGAAGAAGAAGAAGAAGAAGAAGAAGAAGAAGAAGAAGAAGAAGAAGAAGAAGAAGAAGAAGAAGAAGAAGAAGAAGAAGAAGAAGAAGAAGAAGAAGAAGAAGAAGAAGAAGAAGAAGAAGAAGAAGAAGAAGAAGAAGAAGAAGAAGAAGAAGAAGAAGAAGAAGAAGAAGAAGAAGAAGAAGAAGAAGAAGAAGAAGAAGAAGAAGAAGAAGAAGAAGAAGAAGAAGAAGAAGAAGAAGAAGAAGAAGAAGAAGAAGAAGAAGAAGAAGAAGAAGAAGAAGAAGAAGAAGAAGAAGAAGAAGAAGAAGAAGAAGAAGAAAAAGAAGAAGAAGAAGAAGAAGAAGAAGAAGAAGAAGAAGAAGAAGAAGAAGAAGAAGAAGAAGAAGAAGAAGAAGAAGAAGAAGAAGAAGATGATGATGATGATGAAGCAAGAATTACGACATAACTAAGGCTATGCCCCCATCATGGACTAGAGAAATGGCTAAGACAAAGGATTGCTGGAAATTTTGCAGCAAACCCGTATTGAGTAGTCTCAGATAATTTCAATGTTTCTCTCACCACAGACATCATTTGAAGTTTAGTTTTGTTTCTTTAGAAACTCGACTTAAAACCCTACGAAATAGGCCCAAGAATCACCTGATTCCATCAGGTATTGTTGGAGAAATCGTACCCAAAAGCATTGTTTTTGAATTAGTAACAGTTTTGAACCAGTCACCATTTTTTGACCATAACTCACTCAATAGTTGTTGTTTTAGTTTGAAACCTGGACCCTTAGAAACTAGACAAAATTACCTTCGTTTTAGGCACTTGGTTTGATGGTTTTAGTTAAAAATTGAATTAGTTATACCTGTTGCAAAATTGCTTGCAAATGCTGCCAAACCGAACTTGGAGCTAGTTGTTGCATTTTTAGAAGTTGGGGTTATGCGTCGGAAAAATGTTTCTTGTTTTCTTTTGATCTTTGCAACTGAAACAAGGTGAGTTCCTCAATTACTTTGTGTTTCCTGATAATTGATAACCATCCTTTATGATGGTTATTACTTGCCTTTTTGGCTTGAATTTTAGTATTTTAATAAACTTGTTGTGTCAATTATGATGTAATTATGTGTGTAGGGTAGAAATAATGGTGCAGGAATGAAATGGTTTAATTTGGGCATTCTGATGCCCTTAGTGCATTTAATTGTGTTTAGTGTCAGTGCTGCAGCAACAGGTGCGAGCGCAATTGTGGAATTGCGAAAGATGAGAGAGAAAGCTCAAGGGGAGTGCGGAAAACACGGAAAGTAAGGCAAGGACAGGTGTCAAAACTGTATGACACGGAAAGATATTTCCTATTGAGGAATTCCCATGATTGCCCCCGATCGTAGGACGCATTTCCTTAAAGGGCCCTCATTCTAGGGTTGCGTGCAAGGAGACACTATATAAGGACATTTCTCCTTCTTCATATGTATGCTCTGCCGTCACGGGGAAGTATAGAGATAGCTCCTCATAGCGTGCTTAGCTCACCATTGTTAACCATAAGCTTCATTGCTGAGACCATTGTGACAGCATTACTGGGAATTACATTTCTCTTGGAGGATTTTTACTAGAAGATCTGGAGCAGATCTCCATTACTACTACTGGAGCTCCTTCACTGTTTCATCTTGATAGTATGATTTCTTCCCTTGAAATTTGTAATATGACTTCTACTCTTTTGTTTAAGTTGTTTTCCATGTTTTGTAAGCTCAATATGAGCTAATTTCTCATAGTTGAGATGCTGGATCTGATGTAACTAGATTTTCTATGCTATTTATGAAGTATGTTTAATGTTGTGCATTTTACCTTGTGTGTGATAATATTTCCATTTTAGAGTAGGATTGGCCGTCTATTCTAAATAGCATTTATGAATTCAGAGATGGTTTGTAAATTAATCTCACAAGGTAATATGGGTAGTGGGCATTAACGAGAGATCTTGATGCTCCTTGCTTAACCCTAGAGATAGGAAGGTATAACCCATAAGGTGATTACTGCCGGTGCTCAAGCAGCCTAGGAGGTACTTCTTTAGGGTTTAGAGATAAACTCTTGCAAGGATAACCTAGTGTGAAGTATTCGGGAGAATAACATCTTATTGCTGCAGCACCTAATGCTGCAGCATTGAATATACCCTTAATAGCATATTAATGAAGTTACTAAAGTGAATGCATCTCAGCTTGCTCTCATCACTGATTCTTAGTTACCATTTCCATTTATTCTTATTGTTTATGTTACCCAAAATTTGTGTGTCATTTACTTTATTCACTAAATTGTTAGCAAAATTAAACTCTGGTATTTAATTAAATTCCTCGTGGGAACGATCTCATTTACCCTTTATTACTTGTTAAGACAGTGTATACTTGCACTAAGTTTTCACACAACAATAATGCATGTCTAATTGCTGACCTGGGTTCTGAGAATAATGATTTGCATGTGTTGAGGTTATGTGTCACAAACCGTTTTTGTGAAAATTGTGCAATTGTGTTGTTAATTGTCAATGATTGTTTGAATTGGAATTCGTGGAGCACGATTATTGTTGAATTTAGTGTAATGATAGGGTAATTAGTGAGACTTGGGATTAGTGAGATTTTAGAGTGGAATTGGTACCAAAAGAGATGCATAAATCACCTAGAAAGCTGAAAAATGAAGTACTATCTGATGCTGTAACACTGGCAGTAACGATTCGTTACTGGCTGTAATGTTTCTGTTACAGCCAATGTTGTTTTGTTACGGCCCAATGTTACTCTCGGGTAGAGGGAGCATATTTATAACAAAAACTCAATTTTCTCACTCTTTTTGGGTACCAATTGCTTTCCAAATCTTCCCTTCCTCAACCTTGCCCAATGATTATTGAACAATTTTAAGTCCCAAATCGCTTAGTTCCATGATGCAAAACAAGTGACGTAATGTTAGGGCTTAGAAATGAGCCGAGTGGTTTTGTATCGAGTGAGAACATGACCTTGTGTCGAGTAATGGACCTAGAGTCTGAGTAATTAATAAGAAATGCATAATACACCATGGGGATGACGATCCCAAGACCATTGTAGCACACCTAGTGGAAGGAAGTCACGATCCCTAAGCATGTTAATTTGGTCCGCTTTTAAGTGGTTTCAATCCGCTTTTGTTAAGTGGTTTCAATCCGCTTTTGTTTTAATTTGATCCAACATTATGAGCATGTTATACTCTAATTTGTTATGATTATGTTAATGCTTTTAGTTCACATAGTTGTGATCTTAAGGTGTTACACTTTACCTTCCTTAGCATTTACCTGTTTGTCTAAAAAACAACAACAATGAAGGGTGAGATTACATAATCTCAGTGAGTCCTTTCGCGACTCCTTACCATAATACGCTCCGTATATCTTTTATTTACATAATATAAAAGCTATTACGTATACTGTAGGGAACCCTCCTTCAAAATAATATCCTTAAACTAAACCTCTTGGGCCTTGAGATTGGTTCATGACACCGACCCCAAGTACATCATCCATTCATTAGTTCATTTATGGGGTTGATAAATCTATATCATATGTAACACCCCGGTATTTCTAACATGTAGAGAGACCGAAAGATGCACAGATTGCGGAAATTCAGAGGACACAGTTCCTGTTTAAGTTTTGGACATACAAACTTTTTCCGAAATAAAACATAATCGGAAATAACATTACTTCATAAAATAGAAGTTTATCGGTTCCATACCGAGTGGATTACAATATCCAAGTCCAAATACCGAACAGAAACATAAACGGTTCATATAACTCATAATCAATACAAGTTTATACAACCAATAGGACAACAAAAGAACAAGGAGAAAATGACTAAGTCTTCAGCACCTCCAAGAGTATATCAACTACTCGTGCACTATAGTCTTCCTTTTTCCCTGCTTCTCTGAAAAACAACAAATATGGATAGGGTGAGATAACATTATCTCAGTGAGTCCTACCGTGCCCCCTCACTGACACTCGGTTCAATTATTAAACCGTTAACAATGTTTAATTAGCTACCAATAGCCATAATCGAAATGCCAAGCAAATCGTGTTCTCTTTTATGTTTTTAATAGCTTAGCTCAACCGACTGCACAACTGCTAATCCCGGTAGCTACAGCTTAACATCTGCCGACTGCACAACTGCTAATCCCGGCAATGTTAACTTATAATCAGTAACTTAGCACAAGCCGACTGCACCACTGCTAATCCCGGCAACCCGTGAGTTGACCACGCCAAAACACATTCAGGGCCTAGGTAAGGGGTCATGACTACCCTCCCTAGTATGCTACTTGTCGGGTCGTCACCCCACGCGATTTATGTATGACAATACATAACGATTTCTCGAGACTTAGATAATATATACCTTTCCGATCACCAAAGGATCAATCACAATATCTTTTTAGATAATTTATATCTTATTGATCTATAACCCGTTTTGATGAATTTATAAACATCCGGCATTATAATCATATTGTAATGTATTATTGACTTATAACCCGTTTTGATGAATCTCTAGACATCCGGCATTATAATCATATACAGTTGATATATATATATAAATATATATACATTCTATCCATCAGACGGTGTACCCACACGTATACTAGGGTTTCGGTTTTTTGATCAAATAGGCTTTCAAAGCTCTTTTTCAAAAACCATGAGTTGAACAAGTTCAAAATAAGGTTTTCAGTGAGGCAATCCCTTTTTGAATGGTTGAGAAAGAAATTAGAAAAGGTTCGGGATCAAACGGAGCAACAAAACGAGAAAACGGAAGCCAGTAACAGAACCACACGCACGACCCGTGCCCAGGGGCGCACGACCCGTGCGTGGTGCACTACTCAGGACCCATCTACCAGAAGGAAACGCACGATCCGTGCCCAGGGGCGCACGACCCGTGCGTCCCGTTCTGTTTCCAATACTTCCAACCCGAAGCAGGCGCACGACCCGTGCCCAGGGGCGCACGGTCCGTGCGACCTGTGTCTGTTACCAGAATTTCTCACTTTCCTCATTTTCGCTCTCCGTTCTCGTCCGATTCGATTTCTAATTTCAATCACCTGAACTCAGAAAATTCCCAGAATATATATTTCTAGTAGTACACAATTCATTTCATTTCAACGGTTTAAATCAAAATCTCATTAAACCGTAAAACACCGTTTTAACCCAAAAACGCTTTTCAGTTCTAAGTCTTTTGTAAACGGAAAATGTGACCAAGGGATTCCATATCGAAAACAAGTTCAGAATATCAAAATGCCCTATCGTGAGTAGAACTCACCCGTTGACGAAATCCGAGAGTTGAGCCGAAAACGAAATCACCGAACCGAACACGGAAAATCCCCGAAACTGCTTCAATCGATTCCAAGACAGCAACACCTCCTATGGGCGATTTGAACTTATCAACACTACCACTTACAAAGCAAATTGCCGGTTGAAATCTTCCTCCTAGTGGCTCCTCCTGAACATACAAGGTGACCCCTTTGCTCAATAGACTTCTATTCTCCTCCCATGGAGCTTCAAGAAATCGCAAATGGAAGGAAAGGAAATGGCTTGGTTCAGTTCACAATGCTTATATCAGAAGAACAAGGAAGAGAAAAGGAATCCAATGGTCTGAAATGTACTTACATGCAACCAGTAGATGAACTCATCCCAAGTTTTCTTCCTCCTCTCCACTTCGCCCTCTTCTTCTTCTTTTTCCCAGATTTTGGTTCTCTTTTTCTCTTTGATTTCAGAAATGAGTTTAAGTGAGAGGGAGTGGCTGAATATAAAAGGATGAGAAATGACAGAATTGCCCCTTCAGCTTAAATTTCTTCATTTAACACTAGTTTTAGCCTAAATTCGATGGAGACATAATTACTTGACCATTTCCTCGATTAATTCTCACCGAGACTCGCCTAATTATTCTTGACGAACAATTATATGGGTCTTAGGATTCATAACTCGAGTTTTAAAAATTCGGGATGTTACAATCACCCCAACTTTTAAAATTTTGTCCTCAAAATTGACGAGACGTACCTTACTGAAAGAGATATGGATATCGATTGCGCATGTCTTCTTCCAGTTCCCAGGTAGCCTCCTCGATTGAGAATCCATCCCAGACCACTTTGACAATAGGAATAGTCCCTTGACCGTAGCGTCTTCTCGCCACGCTCCAAGATGTAGCTAGGATAAGGTTGGAATGACAAATCGGGTTGCAGGTCAATTGTATCAACACTTAATGGTTGATGCAGATCGGGAACATACTTCCTCAACTGAGACACGTGGAACACATCATGGAGGTTTGATAGAGCCGGAGACAATGCGAGGCGATAGGCAACTGGCCCAATCCGCTCGATGATTTGGAAAGGTCCAACATATCGAGGACTGAGTTTCTTCGCTCGCAAGGCTCTCCCCGTGCCTATGGTTGGAGAAACTTTCAAGAACACATGATCACCAACCTCAAACTCCAACGGTCTCCTTCGGTTGTCAGCGTAGCTCTTTTGCCGACTCTGAGCAACCTTCATCCTTTCTCGAATTAACTTGATCTTCTCAGTAGTTTCCTGAATCATATCGGGTCCCAAAAACTTATCTTCACCAATCTCCCACCAACACAACGGAGTTCTACACTTCCTACCATAAAGTGCTTCAAAAGGTGCCATTCCAATACTGGAGTGGTAACTGTTGTTGTAGGAGAATTCTACTAACGGAAGATGATCCTCCCATTTTCTCCCACTGTCGAGCACACAAGCTCGAAGCATGTCCTCAAGAGTCTGGATAGTCCTCTCCGTCTGACCATCAGTCTGAGGATGATAAGCAGTGCTAACCAGCACCCTTGTTCCCAAAGCTTCATTCAATGCTCTCCAGAACCTGGAAGTAAACTTGGGATCTCGGTCTGACACAATACTCGTTGGGACTCCATGCAGTCTGATAATGTTCCTCACATATTCATCTGCTAACTTGGAAACCTTATAAGTCGAGCGAACGGGAATAAAGTGAGCGGATTTAGTCAATCGGTCCACTACTACCCAAATAGAATCATTGCCTGCCTGTGACCTCGGCAAACCCATGACGAAGTCCATTGAGATATCTTCCCACTTCCAAACTGGTACATCTAGCGGTTGTAACTGACCGCCCGGTCTTCGGTGTTCCGCCTTAACCTTCTGACAAGTTAAGCACCGAGAAACAAATTCTGCAATCTCGACCTTCATCCCAGGCCACCAATACATCAACTTCAAGTCTTGGTACATCTTGGTGGATCCCGGATGTACGGAGTACTGACTCCTATGAGCTTCTTCCAATACTTGCCTTTTGATATCATCATCATCGGGAACACAAATCCTCCCATTAAAGCAGATCACGCCATCACTATCCTCAGTGAAATCTGGCGATCCCCTCTGAGACTGCAACTTCATATCAGCTCCTTGAGCTACGCGGATTCGTTCCCTTAGCACACTGGCTATCTGTATATGCCGCAGCACTACGCGATCCCTCTTTCTTACCACCTTGAGTTTCAAATCTCTGAATGACTCCCACAAAGCCACCTCGTGAACCATTAACCTTGCCGTGTGGATAGACTTCCTGCTCAGGGCATCCGCTACCACATTGGCTTTCCCAGGGTGATATTTCAATTCGAAGTCGTAGTCCTTCAAAAATTCAGTCCACCTCCTCTGTCTGTTATTCAACTCCTTTTGGTCGAACAGATACTTCAAGCTCTTGTGATCACTAAAAACTTCGAAACGAGAACCGTAAAGGTAATGTCTCCAAATTTTCAGTGCAAACACAATAGCCGCCAACTCTAAGTCATGAGTTGGGTAATTCCGTTCATGCGTCTTTAATTGCCTCGATGCATAGGCCACAACATGTTGATTCTGCATGAGAACGCATCCTAAGCCCTTCCCAGATGCATCACTGTAAATCTGAAATCCCAATGATGGATCCGGAAGAATTAGAATTGGAGCAGAAGTTAGCTTTTCTTTTAATCCAAGGAAGCACTCTTCACAATCGGTATCCCAAGTAAACGGTTGGCCCTTGCGAGTTAGCCGAGTAAGCGGAAGTACCAATTGTGAAAAACCTTCAATGAATCTTCTATAGTAACCAGCTAATCCCAGAAAGCTTCTGATCTCAGTCACTGACGTTGGCCGTTCCCAATTCAACACTGCTTCCACCTTGCTAGGATCGACCGCAACCCCTTCTTGGGAAATCACATGACCCAAGAACTTCACCTCGGACATCCAAAAATCACACTTTGACGGCTTAGCATAAAGTTTCTTCTCTCGGAGTACTCCTAGGACAAAGCGGAGATGCTGGGCATGCTCCTCAACTGACTTTGAGTAAACCAAGATATCATCAATAAAAACGACCACAAACTGATCTAGGTAGGAATGAAATACCCTATTCATATAGTCCATGAATACGGCTGGAGCGTTAGTTAATCCGAAAGGCATCACTACAAACTCGTAGTGTCCGTACCTCGTACGAAAGGCAGTCTTCGGAATGTCTAAGGTTCTTACCCGAATTTGATGGTACCCTGACCTCAGATCAATCTTTGGAGAAAACTTTAGCACCTCGAAGTTGGTCAATTAGATCATCTATCCTTGGCAATGGATACTTGTTCTTGATAGTGATTTTATTCAGCTGACGGTAGTCTATGCATAACCTCATGCTTCCGTCCTTCTTCTTGACTAGCAATACCGGAGCACCCCATGGAGAAGCACTCGGTCGAATAAACTTCTTGGAAATTAATTCCTCAAGTTGGGACTTCAATTCTTTCAGTTCAAGAGGAGACATCCTATAAGGTGCTATGGATATTGGCCCTGTGCCAGGCGCCAAATCTATAGAGAATTCTACCTCTCGTTCTGGAGGTAAAGAGGAGACTTCCTCGGGAAAAACATCTAAGAATTCATTAACAACTTCAGTAGATGATAAAGTCCAAATCAACTTCAGTTGATGCAGACAAAATAATAACAAAAGCTTCCGCACCTTGGAATAGAGACTGGCTGGCTGAAGTGAACGAAATAACACCATCATCTGCAGGTAGTGAATGTTCCGCTATTTCAGAAGGAAAATTAATTGCACGATTGAAACAATCAATCGTAATGTGATTGGAAGTCATCCAATTCATTCCCAACACGATCTCCATTCCTCTCATAGGCAGACAGATAAAATCAACAACAAAGTCCCTGCCTCCTATGGTGAGCAGACAATTAAGACATAATGATTGGGTTCGCACACGACCCTTTGCCGCAGTAAGGATAGATATTGGTTCGGATATAGGAGATACTATTAATCCTAGCCGTTCCGCACATGCTTCAGAGATAAAACAATGAGTAGCACCAGAGTCATACAGAATATTAACAGTTTGATGGAAGATAGAACCTGTACCCCTTATAAGATTATCAGCTGGCTTGATGGTCTTAGCATCCAGAGTGTTGACTCGAGCCTGTCTCGGAGCATCAGGAGACTCTAAGAAAGCTTTCCTTGACGGACAATTATTAGCATAATGGCCCACTTCTTTGCAAAGATAACACCGATCCGACCTTGCCTCTGATCGACACCTTCCTGGATGATTCTTCTTGCACACTTCACACCAGCGATGCCCAGAAGTGTTGTTTGACTGAATCTTCTTTCCCTTGTCTAGATTCCCTCTATACCTCGGGTTTGGAGAAGTTGACCCACTGCCCTTCTTCTTATCCTTCCAAAAATCCTTCCTCTCAGCATACATTCTTTTCAGATCGCTTTCTGCTGAATGAGCCTGTTGAACCAAAGCAGGATAAGTGGTTAGGGAATACGAACTGAGACCTTGATTCACATCGCCTCTAAGACCTTGTCTGAACATCACCATCTTCCACCTATCGTCAGGAGCGGTGGTCCCCAATTCATAGAATTGTGACAATCTCTCAAATTTTGCAGCATATTCCCCAACTGTCATCTCTCCCTGTTTCAAACTCAGAAATTCCATCTGCTTGTCAAGTCTTTGGGAGTCGGGAAAATAATGACCCAAAAACAACTCCTTGAAGTTATCCCACTCAAGAGGAGTTCCTTGATTTTGAAGCATTCTACGAGCGTTAACCCACCAAGTGTGAGCATCCTCGTCCAGAGCGTTAGCAGCACAAATTACCTTTTCTCCTTCATTGCATTGCAAAGTATCAAAGATCCGTTCCATGGCATCTACCCAGAAATGGGCTTTCATTGCCTCGGATCCTCCTTTGAAGGTTGGGGGTTTCATCTTCAGAAACCGGAAATACATCCTGTTAGGATCCTCAGGTGTTGGCACATTGACTGGCTCAGCTGGTTGTGGTTGAGGCATCTGATGCATCTGCTGCATTTGAGCCATTTGAGCCATCTGTTGCTGTTGCATTAGCATCATGTCATTCATCATCTTTTGCTGAGTTTCGATGACATTCTGCATCCATTCTTGATGAGGATCAATAGGTGGGTTTCTTCTACCTCTTCCAGCCATGATTCTGCGAAGTATGCACAAAGTATTAAGTTGATCAGGCTCAATGTCTAATAGCATACTAAGAAAAATCAGACTTAGAAGACGCAAAAGACTCTTAACATCTAAGTCCGACTAGGTCGAACTGCTCTGATACCAAATGTAACACCCCGGTAATTCTAACATGTAGAGAGACCGAAAGATGCACAGATTGCGGAAATTCAGAGGACACAGTTCCTGTTTAAGTTTTGGACATACAAACTTTTTCCGAAATAAAATATAATCGGAAATAACATTACTTCATAAAATAGAAGTTTATCGGTTCCATACCGAGTGGATTACAATATCCAAGTCCAAATACCGAACAGAAACATAAACGGTTCATATAACTCATAATCAATACAAGTTTATACAACCAATAGGACAACAAAAGAACAAGGAGAAAATAACTAAGTCTTCAGCACCTCCAAGAGTATATCAACTACTCGTGCACTATAGTCTTCCTTTTTCCCTGCTTCTCTGAAAAACAACAAATATGGATAGGGTGAGATAACATTATCTCAGTGAGTCCTACCGTGCCCCCTCACTGACACTTGGTTCAATTATTAAACCGTTAACAATGTTTAATTAGCTACCAATAGCCATAATCGAAATGCCAAGCAAATCGTGTTCTCTTTTATGTTTTTAATAGCTTAGCTCAACCGACTGCACAACTGCTAATCCCGGTAGCTACAGCTTAACATCTGCCGACTGCACAACTGCTAATCCCGGCAATGTTAACTTATAATCAGTAACTTAGCACAAGCCGACTGCACCACTGCTAATCCCGGCAACCCGTGAGTTGACCACGCCAAAACACATTCAGGGCCTAGGTAAGGGGTCATGACTACCCTCCCTAGTATGCTACTTGTCGGGTCGTCACCCAACGCGATTTATGTATGACAATACATAACGATTTCTCGAGAGTTAGATAATATATATCTTTCCGATCACCAAAGGATCAATCACAATATCTTTTTAGATAATTTATATCTTATTGATCTATAACCCGTTTTGATGAATTTATAAACATCCGGCATTATAATCAAATTGTAATGTATTATTGACTTATAACCCGTTTTGATGAATCTCTAGACATCCGGCATTATAATCATATACAGTTGATATATATATATATATATAAATATATATACATTCTATCCATCAGACGGTGTACCCACACGTATACTAGGGTTTCGGTTTTTCGATCAAATAGGCTTTCAAAGCTCTTTTTCAAAAACCATGAGTTGAACAAGTTCAAAATAAGGTTTTCAGTGAGGCAATCCCTTTTTGAATGGTTGAGAAAGAAATTAGAAAAGGTTCGGGATCAAACGGAGCAACAAAACGAGAAAACGGAAGCCGGTAACAGAACCACACGCACGACCCGTGCCCAGGGGCGCACGACCCGTGCGTGGTGCACTACTCAGGACCCATCTACCAGAAGGAAACGCACGATCCGTGCCCAGGGGCGCACGACCCGTGCGTCCCGTTCTGTTTCCAATACTTCCAACCCGAAGCAGGCGCACGATCCGTGCCCAGGGGCGCACGGTCCGTGCGACCTGTGTCTGTTACCAGAATTTCGCACTTTTCCCATTTTCGCTCTCCGTTCTCGTCCGATTCGATTTCTAATTTCAATCACCTGAACTCAGAAAATTCCCAGAATATATATTTCTAGTAGTACACAATTCATTTCATTTCAACGGTTTAAATCAAAATCTCATTAAACCGTAAAACACCGTTTTAACCCAAAAACGCTTTTCAGTTCTAAGCCTTTTGTAAACGGAAAATGTGACCAAGGGATTCCATATCGAAAACAAGTTCAGAATATCAAAATGCCCTATCGTGAGTAGAACTCACCCGTTGACGAAATCCGAGAGTTGAGCCGAAAACGAAATCACCGAACCGAACACGGAAAATCCCCGAAACTGCTTCAATCGATTCCAAGACAGCAACACCTCCTATGGCGATTTGAACTTATCAACACTACCACTTACAAAGCAAATTGCCGGTTGAAATCTTCCTCCTAGTGGCTCCTCCTGAACATACAAGGTGACCCCTTTGCTCAATAGACTTCTATTCTCCTCCCATGGAGCTTCAAGAAATCGCAAATGGAAGGAAAGGAAATGGCTTGGTTCAGTTCACAATGTTTATATCAGAAGAACAAGGAAGAGAAAAGGAATCCAATGGTCTGAAATGTACTTACATGCAACCAGTAGATGAACTCATCCCAAGTTTTCTTCCTCCTCTCCACTTCGCCCTCTTCTTCTTTTTTTCCCAGATTTTGGTTCTCTTTTTCTCTTTGATTTCAGAAAATGAGTTTAAGTGAGAGGGAGTGGCTGAATATAAAAGGATGAGAAATGACAGAATTGCCCCTCCAGCTTAAATTTCTTCATTTAACACTAGTTTTAGCCTAAATTCGATGGAGACATAATTACTTGACCATTTCCTCGATTAATTCTCACCGAGACTCGCCTAATTATTCTTGACGAACAATTATATGGGTCTTAGGATTCATAACTCGAGTTTTAAAAATTCGGGATGTTACATCATATGCTTGTTTCGAATGTTAAAAACTGTGTTTTGATTGAAGATTTAAATGAAAACCAGTAAAGTTTGAGCAGATTTTGTGAGTTGGTAAATCTAGATTTTGTGGTCCGTCATTTTCTCTCTCGGTTAATGCGCCAAGTGTTGACCGTTCCCCGTTTGTTCTCAAGCCCATCTATTCAAAAAAATATAGAAAAAGAAAAAGAGGAAAATTCGGGTTTCCCCAAGTAGACAAAATCGGTATAATTTCTGAATTCTTTATCTTCATTTTGCCTTGGAATATGTTTCGGCCAATTCATATTCCTCGTTAAAATTAAGACAAAGAGGGGCAGCTGTCATACCCCAATTTTGTCCGGCTTAGGTCCAAACCCTAATTTTCCACACAAAAATAAATAGCAGACTTCATGTGTAATCTGTGCTTCAACTTGTGTAATTTTGCATGAAAATATTTTTTTAACAAACCTCATGCATGCAAGATTAAATAGGACAAGCACAAAACTTGTGAAAATATTTTTTTTAGAAGCATAAAATCGATTTTACAAAGACTATATTTGATTCACATTGCTTCCAAAAATTAGAAGAAATCGATTTCCTCCCTAGTATATTCAAGCAAAAAATCGATTTCAACATATCCTAAATTCAAGCTAATCGATTTCCTTCCTTTTCCCTATAAGGCAATAATCGATTCTTATGTTTTAGGAAGCCACTAATCGATGACACACTTCATTTCTTCAAGCCTATAATCGATTATCCTCCTGAAAAGTGTTTAGGAGCATAATCGATTATCCACTTTTATAACTAAACACCATAATCGATTATCACCTATTTTGGAAAGTTTCTATGATTTTGGAAAGTGCCTAATCGATTACACACTTTGTAACACCCCTTTCTACCCGTCATTTTATTTATAAAATCAGAGTTTAAAAATTTTCGTTCATAGGGAATGTTACACATACTTCAATAAAACGTCGCTTATCAATTTAAAACAGTTCAACTCAATAATCTTGCATTCACGTAGCACGTCACAATAAAGAATCTCAAGCCTCAATTTAACGTCTCTTAGAAAACTCAACATAACAAAACCAACTACGCAGCGGAAAATAATAGAACATAACAAAAGAGTCCACATGGACTTAACAACCAAAAATCATTAATAAATGTCTAGTTCATTTTCCCCCCCTGAGTGCTACGTATCAGAGCATGACGACTCGACTCAAGAAGTGGAGCTAAGGCATTCACTGGGAATCACCTGCACGTTACCAACACGAGGGTAACATTCAAACAGGAAAGGGTGAGCATCATTTCAATCCATATAATAGAAAATATGATAAGTACTAATCCTAGGCTATGCACTAGAACAATCAACATCCAAAACACTAAATATCCACATCACAGTCATCATTCACATCACTTACAATAACTCATCTCATGTCATGTAGGCTTATGAAATGCAACCCACTCGCGGGCATATGCATGAGGTACCTTTTTCACAAACGTCGCTTAGCCCTTAAGGCCTCATCATCACTTAGCCACTCAGGCCTCAAAAACGTCACTGGGTTTATGCATATGGGCATGAGACACTATGACATGCACCACTCACAATACACAAACACACAATTATTCAAATCATAGTCAACTATGTGACCCGTCACTTACCGGTTTGCTCGCAAAGGGCACAACACCTGTCAAATTCATAATCAGCACACAACGTCACTTGGCCATTTAGACCTTAACATCACTTAGCCCTTCGGGCCTCAAACGTCACTGGGTTTTCATCGTCACTTACACATAAATATCAATCAACTCAAATAATAGCCACTGAGGGCAAAAACGTCATTTGACTAGCCACCAAGGGCATCCTCGTCATTTACACATCATTATCATCAACCTTGGCCACTAGGGGCAAAACAGTCATTTGACTAGCCACCAAGGGCATCCTCGTCAAAATCATCATTTTTGACACTACCACGTTAAAACTGTTGTTTATACACCAAAAGGGATTTTTAAAGAGCTCCATATCATTTTTCATTGTCACTGGGACGGTCACCGGGGACGGCCACTTGGGCGCCCTCAAACAATCAGAAAATAACAATTTTTCATTTTAAAAATTGGACCCATAGATAGACAACGTAAAAAGCTTCACGACACTTTTCGAATCGTTCAAAACGGACGTCTGAGTCAAAAGTTATGTTAAAAATAAGTTCGGGAAAAATCAAGCAACATTCTGAAAATAGGCGCCTTAGGCGCCCAGGCAACCAGGCAACACGCGCACTGGCGCCCAGCGCCCAGGCGCGCACACACGCACACCCGCACACGCCACAGGCGCCCAGCGCCCAGGCGCGCAACACGCAGGCAACACATACGGGCGCTCAGCGCCCAGCGCCTGGCGCCCAGCGCCTTGGCGCAGCACACACACACGCGCATGGGCGCTCAGCGCCCAGCGCTGGCACCCAGCGCCCAGCGCCCAGCCACACAGGAATCTGGCAGCACACAGCAACACACACAAGGCGCCTTAGGCGCCCTTGCAGCAACCAAAAATCACCAATTTTCCAGCAACTTTCCACAACACCTAAAACTGATTTTTAGCAATTTGACTCATCAAAATCTTATATTTTTCAACACTCAAAATAACACTTAGTTTAATCAATTAACAAAATTCCTTTGAGCACTATCATCACATCACCTTGGCGCCCTAGGCGCCTATGCACACACTCACCTAAGTTACGAAAACTCCAACACTCCCACATACCAAAATTCGCAAATCAAGAACACATCAAGAAATCAACATGTATATATACATATTCCAACAATTCGCATATCATGAAATCAACATCAATAACCTGTCAAGAACACATCAATAATTCATGGCATGCATCAATTCGCACATATATATATATATATATGTAAAGATCAACATCAACAACCTATCAAGAACACCTCAATTCGCATATATATATATATATATATATATATATATATATATATATATATATATATATATATATATATATATATATATATATATATGTAAAGATCAACATCAACAACCTATCAAGAAGACATCAAGGAATCTAGTCTAACCCTAGATCTAGGACCCATCATGTGAACTATTAGATAGAATGATAGAGCTCCCCTAACCTCGAATTAGATGAATAGGATCTCTAGTGATGATCACGAATGGAACTACGGCAACGGAATCACGATCCTTTCCTCTCTTGGTGGCGCGACCTCTCTTCTCTTCTTCTCCTCTCCAATGGCGCGCCTTTCTTCTCTCTATGCTCTCCCTCTCCATTTCGCAAAAGCCAACCAAAAACCCTAACCCCTCTAGGTGCCTATTCGCATATGACTAGATCCATGGGCTTGGGCTTCTCACTTAAGCCCAAGTCCATCTAATTTAGCACCTCCACCTTCTAATACCACCTACACATATTAATATAATTTTAATTAATTAAATTATACCCAATAAATTAAATACATTCCTAAATACTTAATTAAATAAATTAATTAAATATTTTAGGGTGTTACACACTTCATTTCTTCAAGCCTATAATCGATTATCCTCCTGAAAAGTGTTCAGGAGCATAATCGATTATCCACTTTTATAACTAAGCACCATAATCGATTATCACCTATTTTGGAAAGTTTCTTATGGTTTTGGAAGGTGCCTAATCGATTATCCAAGGAACCTAATCGATTATTGATTCTGAAATCCAAGGCACCTAATCGATTATGCATACCAATTGTTTTTAACAACTAATCGATTACTCCATTTCCTAAAATAGATCACCTTGGTTTTTCCTATAAATAGGCGCACCAAATCTCATTTCAAAAACAGACACATTTTCACGAGATCAGAGAAGCCAATTTTCGCAAATCTCATCTTTTCAGAAAAACTCTTCTATATTTTATTTGTGCTCTCTTCCTTTCGTTGGTCCGTCAGAGCTGATCTTTCGCTAAGAGTTAGTTGGGGTTGCATTCTTCAAGTTGTAAGATCTGTAACACCCTAAATTATTTAATTAATTTATTTAATTAAGTATTTAGGAATGTATTTAATTATTGGGTATAATTTGATTAATTAAAATTATATTTAAAAAGGTGTAGGTGGTATTAGGGGGGGAGGGCGCCAATTAGCTAGACTTGGGCTTAAGTGGAAGCCCAAGCCCATGATCCAAGATCATATGCGAAGGGGCAAGCCAAAGTGAGGTTAGGGGTTTTTGTGAGCAATTGCGAAATTGGGGGGAGAGAAAAGAGAAGAAGAAGGTCGCGCCATAGAGAGGGAAAGGGAGAAGAGAAGAGTCGCAAGCTTCAAGGAGAAAAGAGGAGGCGTGATCCGGTTGCCGTAGTTCCGTTCATGATCATCCCTAGAGATCCTACTCTCCAATTCGAGGTTAGGGGAGCTCTTTCTTTCCATCAAATAGAATACCATGATAGGTCTTAATCTAGGTGGTTGGACTAGATCCTTGATGCATGCCCTATTCTTGATGTTCTTGATATGTTGATGTTGTTCTTGATGTTCTTGATATGTTGTTGATGTTGATCTTTACATATATATATATATATATGCGAATTGATGCATGCCATGAATTCTTGATGTGTTCTTGATATGTTATTGATGTTGATTTTTATATATGCGAATTGATTGTCTATGCGTTTGTTTGATGACTTTTGGCATGTGAGTATTCATGAAACTGTGATTTGGTATGTTGGAAGGCTTGAGTTTTTCGCAAATTGAGTGGGTGTGTGCATAGGCGCCTAGGGCGCCATGGTGATGGTGATGATAGTTGTTCATGTGGTTTGGTGATTTTGAATAAAATTGACTTTTGAGTGAGTGAGGTTTTAGATGTTGGAAAAATATAATTTTGGTGTTTTAAATTGTGAAAAATGGGTTTTTGTGTTCTTGGTTGTTGCTGGAAAAATATAAATTTTTACACCTTTAAATGGTTAGGAATCAATTTTAGTGTTAAAAAGTTGTTGGAAAAATTCTGGGTTGTGTTGCTGCTGTTTCTGGGCGCCAAGGGCGCTGTGCGCGTGTCTGTGCGCGTTGCTGGGCGCTGGGTGCCAGCGCCTGGGCGCTGGGCGCCCGTTGTGCGTGCGAGTGTGTGTGCGTTGCGCGCCTGGGCGCTGGGCGCCTGTGTTGTGTTGCGTGTGTGCGTGTGTTGCGCGCCTGGGCGCTGGGCGCCAGTGCGCGTGTTGCCTGGTTGCCTGGGCGCCTAAGGCGCCAATTTTCAGAATGTTGCCTAATTTTGTCCAAACTTATTTTTAACATAACTTTCGACTCAGATATCCGTTTTGAACGATTCAAAAAGCGTTGTGAAACATTTTCCGCTGCCTATCTGGGTGTCCCCTTTTTGAAAATAAAAATTTATAATTTCAGAAGGTTGCTGGGGCGCCCCAAGTGGCTGTTCCCGGTGATCGTTGCCGTGACAATGAAAAGATGTTTTGGGTGTCTTTAAAAATTCGCTTTTGCGTACAACCGGTGGTTTTAACAAAGCAATGTCAAAAGTGATGATATTGACGATGATGCCTTAGGGCTAGTTAAATGACCGTTTTGCCCTTAGTGGCTATTATTATTATTTATGACGTGTAAAAGACTGTTTTGCCCTTAGTGGCTATTAGTACTTGTAATGACGCGTAAATGACGGTTTTGCCCTTAGTGGCCAATATTATTGATAAAGAGGTGTAAATGACGATGATGCCCTTAGTGGCTAGTAAATGACGTTTTTGCCCTCAGTGGCTATTGTTTGAGTTGATGATATTGATGTATGAGCGACGATGAAACCCAGTGACGTTTAGAGCCCGAAAGGCAAAGTGATGTTAAGGCCTAAATGGCCAAGTAACGTTGTGTGTTGATTGTGAATTTGACAGGTGCTGCGCTCCTTGTGAGCAAACCGGTAAGTGACGGGTCACATAGTTGACTATGATTTGAGTATTTGTGTATTTGTGAGTGGTGCATGTCATAGTGTCTCATGCCCATATGCATAAACCCAGTGACGTTTTTGAGGCCTGAGTGGCTAAGTAACGATGAGGCCTTAAGGGCTAAGCGACGTTTGTGAAAAGGTACCTCATGCATATGCCCGCGAGTGGGTTGCATTTCATAAGCCTACATGACATGAGATGAGTTATTGTAAGTGAAGTGAATGATGACTGTGATGTGGATATTTAGTGTTTTGGATGCTGATTGTTCTAGTGCGTAGCCTGCGATTAGTACTTATCATATTTTCTATTATATGGATTGAATGATGCTCACCCTTTCCTGTTTGAATGTTACCCCCATGTTGGTAACGTGCAGGTGATTCCCAGTGAAGGCCTTTAGCTTCACTTCTTGAGTCGAGTAGTCATGCTCTGATACGTAGCACCTGGGGGGAAATGTAATTTGAATGTTTTGCTGATGTACTTAGATTTTTACACTGTTGATGGATTTGATTAACTTTTCCGCTGCGTTGATGTTGAGTTGATGACGCTGGTTTGATGTTTGTGATCTCCCTATTGAGGAGTGCTATGTATTTGCACCTTTGACGACGTACTATTTTATAGAGACTTGAGGTTCTATTTTGACGTATGTGTAACACCCTCGTGGTGGATATCGAAAATGATTTTTGAACTCTGATTTTCTTATTTAAAATAAAAGGGTAGAAATGGGGTGTTACATTAGTGGTATCAGAGCAATGGTTGGTCTGTCCGGCCGAGTCGTCGCGTCGTTGTGTCAGATAGTGACCAACTGTTGTCTGTTCAGTGCTGACCGTTGTTTGTGTTGCAGGTACACCGGAAAGTTTCTGTTGGTAAGTGAACTAGTGGGGGAGATTTCCCTACTAGTGCTGTGTGCCCTATTGTGTATTCAGTGTGAGAACTGTGTTTTGCTGTTGTGACCCTTATTGTTGACCTTATTGCTGCGTGCTTCTAAATGAATTGTCATGTTGTTTAAATGTTCACATGTGATTTAGTTGATATTGAGCTCTGTGTGTTTTACATAAAATGTCGAATTAATTGCTGTTGCTGTGGATTGTTAAGTCGCATGTACCTTCTTATGTTGATATGTCCGAACTATTTTAAGAGGTCGACGCTGAGCTTTTACGAAAAATCCTGTGAATACGTTTGATGTTTTGAAAAACCGAGTGCGTTGTGAAAACATTATTTTTGTAAACTACCTCAAGCTGTTGCTGCACTAATAACTGCCGTAGTGTTTTGACCACTTCAAGAGGAAATGTTTTCCTTCGAGTACTATGGTTTGTCCTCGATTCTTTTCGAAGGATTTCAACTTGGTGTAAAAAGATTTTACTATTAAATGTCAATATTGGCGTCAAATATTTATTTTGAATGGACTCTAACTTTGTGAAAAGTTTTACTATAGTACACTCCTGATTTGCACAATGATGCTACACGCTAAGTGCCTAGTGAATCGGTCTTGCCGATTGCGTTAGAATGTTTCTACTGCCTTGGCTGCAGCGAACGATAAAATTTTTGGTCTGGATATTACGACGATTGTTTTCTTCTTTTGTACGAATCCATGAAGTGATTTTAAAAGTGGACTATACATTATGTTGTTAGTATTATCCCACGTACCTTACCCCATTCGATCCTTTGTCTAGTTTTCCTCAACATGCCGAATCCTTGCGAATTGTTTCGTGACCGTGAACTGTAAATTTTCCAGTACTAAGTTCTGCATGATTTTACTTGACTGTTATACCCTTGCAGTTGTGCTACGTGATTTTGAGAAGCCCTAGACATTTAAAATGTGCGCTGGCACCATTTTTGCACTTCCTTGAGTTAACTTTTACTGTCATACGTTCTTGAGGATGCCCTATTCAAACTGGTTAAGATAACGAGAAAATCAATTCCTATAACGTGCCTTATTTTTCCTTGTCGAAAAATTCTAAATAAGTATTTTGTGCATGTGTGTGACTGTACATTTCGTATATGTGCCTTTAACTATAAAATGAAATCGCCTGTGCCGAGTCTTCATGATTTTGTGTTAGTAGTTATATCCTAATCCAGTATGTACCCCGTGAAGCTCGATATTGCGCGCTTGAGTCTTTATGATAAATTTCCTTTTGGTTGCCTCTTCCTGAGTGGTTTTGAAAATATTAAAAGGATAATGTCTACCGAGGATGGATATATGTTCTCCTAAAGTTAGTTTTGTTGTTAGACGTTCATATGAAAACTTAAACTAATTTAGTTCGGTTGATGTGTAGTTTTATGTAAATACTTTTGCTGTAGCATGTTTTTACTTCTATGTTGGCGCTCTAGGCTAAGTGTTTTGTGGATATTGGTCCACTAAATTGTTTTTGGTGTCATTGCCATACCAGCATGCTGTAACTCTTGGAAAATAATAAAGTCCTATTACTCAGTTGTTAATTTCTCGGGACTTTCTGAAACTGATTTGAGTATTGAGCACTCTGATTTTGTGATCTGTCTTACTATATTTACGCATTTGGTAAACTTTCTTGCGATGTTGTTGACGCTATTGTTGTCGTTGTTTTGCTTTTGTTGCTGTTTTTCTGGAAACTATTGAGGCTGTTTTCTGGAAAAAAAATATTGCTACTGTTTTTCCGAAAACTATATTGGCTGTTTTTCAGGAGAATAAATGTTACTGTTTTCTGAAAACTACTGCTGCTGTCCTCCTAAGATGATTGTTGTTTCCTGAAAAATCATCGTTGCTGTCTTTAAAAATTACTTTCACTGTACCGAAAAGTACTGTTACTGTTCCTAACTTATGCGCTGCCCCTATTTTTATGAGTTGGGCCTAACTCGATTGTTAACCGTTGCCGGTGCCTTAGTGCCCGATTGTGTGACTGAGTTGCTAATATTGTTGTTGTTGTTGATGACGCTGGTTTGATGTTTGAGATCTCCCTATTGAGGAGTGCTATGTATTTGCACCTTTGACGACGTACTATTTTATTGAGACTTGAGGTTCTATTTTGACGTATGTGTAACACCCTCGTGGTGGATATCGAAAATGATTTTTGAACTCTGATTTTCTTATTTAAAATAAAAGGGTAGAAAGGGGGTGTTACAAGATACGCCTTCATTAGAGGTATTTCTGCCTTTACAATTGTCATTATTTAATTATTGTGATCCGTGCCAAAACTGCCCTATGTGATTCTACTTAGCTTTAGTGTTTATTTACTTGTTCTTGTATATTATTGTCCATTGTTGATGATGAATCATATGATTCCCACTTATGCCTAGTGCATCATTTTCTAAGTGGTGAAGATGGTTTCAGATGATTCAACCTCCCCCTTTTTAACTTCTTAATGAATAAAAGATAGTTAGGTTTACGGTTTAAGGTCCATGGGGTATTGCAAAGGATAGGTTACCCAAAACCTTGATGCTCCCTCCTCTTTGATTGTGTTACTAGCCTTTGGGCACTTATTCATGAATGCAAAGGATAGGCTTACCTTAGCCTTGATGCAATTTCCCCTTTTGTTCATGTTGTTGAGAAATCGTTGCTCATATGTTCCATAGTTTAATTAAGATCATTCTATGCCTATGATCAATTGCTTGCTTGTTTTTGATGTATTTTAAAATGTCTCAATTCAATATGACATTCCATCCATGTGTATGACCTCCTAATGAAGACGTAAGTCTACATGCATGTTGTAGCATAGAGTCATTAGGGTAAATACACTCCCTCCTACACACACACACTTGCTTTGAGAACTTTACCTCGCATCCCTGATAAGTGGGTCTTTTGATCATGTTGGCATGTTTAGTCTTGATTAAATATTCAACATATGCATGATTTCGTGATTATTGAATGTGCTTGAACTTTTGTAATCAATCATTGATAGTACCTTCACCCTTTTTTCCAAAAATCTTTCAAACTCTTTTCCGATTAATGCAAGTTATTAGTGACTATCACTCAAAGCCTTGGCTTGTTTGATTGTCGTGAATGCCATCAAGAGTTATTAGTAATGATCACTCAAAGCTTTTGCTTGCTTGATCGTTATGAAAGCTCTTCCCCTTTCAAACCCTTTCAAAAACATTTTTCATTAGAACTACGTCGCTTTGATTCCCATTTGGGATACGTAGGAGCGAGTCACGTTCTCGTCAAGCGCAACGAATACAAATCCTTTTCGCAACCATAAACAAATCATTTTCATAAAACAAACAAAAGGAATCATTTTCAAACCCATTGTTGCTAGTAGCTCATCAGAGCCTTTGTTCGTTAAGCTAATTAGTGGCAATGTCCTTTTCTCATAAGAATAATAAACGATGATCCATCATAACCTTTGTTAGTTTGATCATCGTGCAAACCAATCTCTTTCGAAAATCACTTTCAAAAAAGATAATAAAAACGAGTTGTTATCAATAGTCCATCAGAACCTTTGTTCGTTTGACTAGCGGTACAACTCTTTTTTTTGAGTATTTAGTAGTGATTCATCATAGCCTCTGCTAGTTTAATCATTCACTAATGCTCGTCCTATTTCAAAAACTCACCAAAAAAGATAAAAAAAACAAAAACTTTTCAAAAGACAACCAAGAACTACGTAGCTTTGAATTCTCCATCGCACCTGGAGATACGTAGGAGCGGGCCATGTCCCGTCAAGCACTTTTTTCTAAAAACCCCTTTTTCCCCCTTTCTTGCCAAAACTAAAATTTTCATTAAGTTTTCCCATTCATCTTCAAACAAGAAATAAATAGGCAAATCTAGGTATTTTTCAAATCAAACGTTAAAACCACACATTAAATTAGAGGTTCCCTTTCGGTAGAAAGGACGTGCGCGGTGCTAACACCCTCCTCGCACGTAATCGACCCCCGAACCTATATCTCTAGTTTTCAAAAGACCATCCGCCTTGTCCAAAAGACCTTTTTTCAATGTTTTGGTCTTAAAATTAAAATATTGGTGGCGGCTCCAAAAATTTTCCACGTTGTACATTGAGAAACCCAAACCCGGGATTTTTCCGGGTGCAACAGTGGGCTATATAAAGGCTTAGAAAATCTGAAAAGGGGCAGCTTTTACACTCTTAGAAACCCTAGAACTGAACATCACTCTCTCTATTTCGTCTCTATTTAAGATTCAAGGCTTGGGAACAAGATTTGGAGCTTCAAATGACTCTCAAGGAGTATGGTACGCCTTCTACGGCAGAACCCCATGGTGTTATTGTGCATCCAAACGTTGATGCTAATAATTATGAACTCAAAACGTCTTTACTTTCTATGGTCCAACAGGATCAATTTTCTGGATCAGCCACTGATGATCCAAATCTTCATCTATCAATTTTTCTTGAATACTATGGCACTTTAAAATTGAATGGAGTGACTCCTGAAGCCATAAGGCTAAAACTTTTCCCTTTTTCATTAAGGGATAAAGCCAGAGCTTGGTTTCACTCACTACCTATTGAATCTGTCACAACTTGGGATCAACTAAGGCAAGCATTCCTTGCTCGATTCTTTCCCTAAAGCAAAACTGCTCAACTGAGGAATCAAATTACAAGATTCACTCAGAATGACGGGGAGTCTCTTTATGATGCTTGGTAGCGTTTCAAGGAAATGCTAAGGCTTTGCCCCCATCATGGACTAGAGAAATGGTTGATCATCCACACTTTTTACAATGGTTTGTTATATACCACAAAGATGACTGTTGATGCAGCTGCAGGTGATGCTTTAATGAACAAAAATTTTGAAGAAGCTTATGCTCTGATTGAGAATTCACTATTTATCTGTTGCTATTCACTTTTGGATACTATGCATAAATACCCCGCATTCAAAGAAGATTAAATCCTAATATGAAAGAAGTTGTGAAAAAAGAAGTTCTCAAGCTCCTTGATGCTGGGTTAATATAACCAATTTCTGATAGCGAATGGGTTAGTCCTGTTCAAGTAGTTCCTAAGAAGGGGGCTAACAGTTATCAAAAATGAGAAAAATGAATCCATTTCAACTAGGACAGTCACAGGATGGAGAATGTGTATCGATTATAGGAAGCTAAACAAAGCGACCCGTAAAATCACTTTCCCCTCCCCTTCATTGATCAAATGTTAGAAAGGTTAGCTAGGCATTCACACTTTTGCTACTTGGATGGTTATTCTCGATTTTTCCAAATTCCCATTCATCCTAGCGACCAAGTGAAAACCACTTTTACATGTCTTTATGGAACATATTCTTATAGAAGGATGCCTTTGGTTTGTGTAATGCCCCTGCCACTTTTCAACGTTGTATGATGTCCGTTTTTTCTGATTTTGTTGAAAATATTATGGAATTTTTTATGGATGATTTCTCTGTTCATGGGTCAAGTTTTGATAACTGTTTGGTAAACTTAGAAAAGTCCTTGAGAGGTGTGTGACAAGGTAAATCTTGTTCAAAACTGGGAAACGTGTCATTTCATGGTGAGAGGGGGAATTGTACTTGGACACTTGATTTATGAAAGAGGTGTTGAGGTTTGTAATATCCCCTAATTACCGAATTTAATTTAATTAAATTAGCAAAGAGGTCAAAGTGAATTATTAGCTAAATGAAACATTTAGCCCAAGAGGTTGTCATGAAATGGTTAGTTGGTAAGCATTGTTAAATTGTGAGAGGTGGAATTAAATAAAAGATTGTACTCATACATAATTTAAATTATTATGTTGAGTTGAAAAGAATTCAACTAAGCCCATTAGATTAGGCCATATCATAGTATAAGAAATAATTAAGATGCTGAAGGGTACAATAGTCCTTTGACATGATTAAATGAGGGGTATTGTTGTAATTTTCAAGTGAATGGGTCAGCTGGTCAACCAAGACCCACCCAACCACACCCTCACCCCAAACACTTTGTGATATTGAAGCTGAAAAACAGAAAAGAGGTAGAGAGAAGGAGGAGAGAATTCGAGAGAGAGAGAGAGAGTGGAGAAGAAAGAGAGGGATCCTATCTCAAAGGTCCTTGCATGTCCAATCTGAATCCATCACCCTCCACCATTTTCCTTCTTCTTCCCATTGACCCCTTTTTCTAAGCAAACAACCACCTTAACTCCAAATCACCATTTTTGTCCATATGAAGCTCCAAGCTCCAAAAATGGAGTCTAATAGCTGAATACGGTTTGCATGTTCATTTTGGGAGCCACAAAGTGATTAGCAACCTTCATAGGGTAGATTGGGAGTTGAAGTTCGAAGTGGTAGAGGCCAAGCTCTATCGGTTCAGTTTTTGGAGCGTTTGGAGTAGCGTGGAGTCGAGTCCGAAGCCGTTCGTGAGGTTACTCCAACCGTGTCTTTCCGTTGATCCGTTGGTTACGTGATTATCATCACGTTAGGTGAGTTCTATACTCGCTTAGGGGTGCTTTTGATGTTGAGTCTTTTAATTCTGAAACGATAATGCTTAAAACCGCTTTGTGAAAACTCGACAAAAACCGTTTTATCGAAAAATCTCTATGTTATAACCGATTGTTTGATTTGATGATTGAATAAATGGAGTGATTGTTTATCACTTTCACTGGTCTGGAACAATAATTGTTACGTTAGGATATCGATCGGAACGAAATCGGAATCGAAACGGACTTGGAAAAATGTCACGAAACCGGAAAATTGGCTACTGGCAAGGACGCACGGATCGTGCCTCACAAGGCCACGGGTCGTGCGCCTTGTTCGCAGCAGCCCAGAAAATGAAGTTTTTACATAGCACGGATCGTGCGCCCCTGGGCACGAACCGTGCGTGACCTACGCAATTCAGCATTTTCAAAATTTAAGACACGCACGGGTCGTGTGCCCTTGTGGCACGGACAGTGCGTCCTGTAAGTTTTTCAAAACTGAAATTTAAGTGATACGCACGGGTCGTGCGCCTCTGGGGCACGGACCGTGCGGATCCTTCTATTACCCTAACTCAAAATCCTTTTAAATCCGTTCCGAACGATTCCGATTCCTTTCCGATTGATTCCCCAATGTTTCCGAAGGATGGAAACCAACTTATGTCATGAAACGAAAGAAGTTTGAGGTAAATCTCACAAGTATAAATGTTAAAGAAAATCGTACATTAGTGAAACGCGAGTGTACACCCTTACTTCATAACGATCAAGGTAAGAAATGTTAATTCACGGTAAAATGCCTTCCCTCGTGGAAGGATAAACGGTACATGATTGAAATCATAGACGGCCCATTGTGGGTACATGTATACATAATATATATTAAATACAAGAGGATAAGGGTGACGACCCTTAGAGGATTAGCATACTAGGGGAGGGGAAGTCATGAGCCCTAAAACCTAGACTCAAGAGGTTTCACCCACTAGAAATAGCGGGATGGGTTCACCAAAGCCAAGAAGTGCCTATAAAATAGGTAGGCTGAGGTGTTATGCTAAAATCATGGAACAAAATATGATATGCTTCATGTGTCGCTTAGGAGGGCCCTGAGCATAAAGGTTACAAAAACATAAAGTATTTCCAAGTGGTTGCTTTTAGGGCCACGAGTTCAAAGCAAAGCATAATTAACCGCTAGAGTTAGTAAGGGGTCTCGATAGGACTCACTGAGATAATGTTTATCTCACCCTTCATATTTGTGGTTTTTACAGAGAAACAGGGGAAAGCAAAGGCGACAAAGCACGATTAACCGGTGCGACTCAATGAACTATTGGAAATTGGATTTCCTGTTTAGCCCTTTGTATTTTTATTTAGTTATGTCACCGATTGTATGTCTTTCATTGTTTAAGTTGTAAAATCGTTTCCGCTACTTTATGTTTTGAGTATTGAACACCAGGATTATGTACAAGTCTTAAGTTTTGAAACTTAAGCATTTTCAGGAAGTTTATGAGGTTCAGAGAACCATTTGATATGTATTATCGAAAGTTTTAGTTGTGTTCAATATTTCAATAACAGGAAGTTACTCTGATGTATGCCATTTAGTGCATTTCGGTGATTCTACATGTTAGAATTTATCGGGGTGTTACATTATGGTATCAGAGCAGTTCGACCTAGTCGGGCTTAGACAGTTAGGGTGGTTTTGTCCCTCGAGTAATTCTGCTATTTTGCTTCTTATGATGCTAAGAGACATTGAGACTGATCAACTTAATACTTGGTGTATCATTTGCAAAATTATGGCAGGAGGATCGAGGAATAACCCACCAATTGATCCGCATTCTGCATGGATACAGAATATGATCGAGAGACAACAGAAGATGATGGAAGATATGTTGCTAATGCATCAGAATGCTCAAGCTCAGCCTCAGCAAGTTCCCGAGCCTCAAATTGGCCTAAGGAGGGTTTTCTCTGAATTTCTGAAAATGAAGCCGTCCGAGTTCAGAGGAGGAACGGATGTCATGGAAGCCCAACATTGGCTGGATGACATAGAGAAGATTTTCTTAGCTATGCAGGTCACTGATGAGGACAAGATGAGATTGGCGACACATATGCTGAAGGGAGAAACTAACAACTGGTGGACTAACGCCAAAGCCATGATGGCAACTATGGGTACTCCCCAGACTTGGGAACATTTCAGGCAGGTATTTTTGGAGCAGTTCTTTCCGACAGCTATGAGGTTTGACAAGGAGAATGAGTTTTTGACTCTCACTCAAGAAACTCAACTGTGGGTCAGTATGCGGCTAAGTTTGAAGAGTTATATCAATTCTTCGGTTTGGCCGGGTATGCTCCCAATGACAAGTGGAAAACCGATAGGTTCAAGTATGGGCTAAGGGAAGACATTGCTCGGAGTCTGAGTTCTTTTGCTTATACTAACTATGCCGCCATCGTTCAGCAAGCATACATAGCTAAAAGTGATTTGAAGAGGTTATATGCAAGCAGAAAAGTATGCCATCAGAATAAGAAGAATGATGGATCATCCAACAATCAGACGGGTCCCAGGCACAACTCCAACAAAGGGAAGCAGGTTCAGTCGTCGAACTCCTCAAGGTTCAGTACATGTTCCAACTATGGAAAGTATCATCAGGGTAAATGCCAGATGGGATCCAACCAGTGTTATTACTGCAAGAAAGATGGTCATTATGCACGGGACTGCCCAGTGAAGGGGAAGAGTCAAGGAGATAACCCTGCTGCTACTACAACTCATGGGAGGGTTTACACCTTGGACGCCCAGAAGGTCACACCGTCTGATAATCTACTAAGGGGTATGGGATCCCTTTTTAGTAACTCCGTTAGTATTTTATATGATTCGGGTGCGACCCATTGCTTTATATCTGAAGTTTGTGTTGAACGGTTGGGATTGGCTTTAACTCCTTTGCCTCAACCAATCTCCATTAAGACTGCTGCTAATGGTAGTGTTCAGACCCAAGCGATATGTGAAAACTGTCTTCTATCCTTTGGAGACAGGAATTTTGTGGTAGGCTTCATTTGTTTACCAATGACGGGTATGGACGTTGTCCTAGGAATGAGTTGGATGACGGCCAACCATGTGACTATAGATTGTTTTCATCGAACTATCGGTTTCGCCTTCGAGTCAGTGGAGCTACAACCGCCCAATTCTGAAGCTGTTATTTCTTTCACTTCGGCCAGTAACTACCTGTTCCAAGGCGCAGAAGCTTATGTCATGATGTTGTCTGCATCCGCTGAGACAGGTCTGGATTTATCTTCTGTGCAAGTTGTTAATGAATTTCTTGATGTGTTTCCTGATGAAGTCCCTTCTTTACCTCCGGATCGTGAGGTGGAATTTTCTATAGAGTTGGTTTCGGGCACTGGACCTATTTGTATAGCCCCTTATAGAATGTCTCTGTTAGAGTTGAGGGAATTGAAAGTTCAATTGGATGAGCTAATTTCCAAACGGTTTATCCGGCCGAGTGCCTCGCCATGGGGTGCTCCAGTGTTGCTTGTCAAGAAGAAGGACGGAAGTATGAGATTGTGTATCGATTATCGTCAGTTGAATAAGGTGACTATCAAGAACAAGTACCCTTTACCGAGAATTGATGATTTGCTAGACCAATTGAGAGGAGCTTCGGTATTTTCAAAGATTGATTTAAGGTCCGGCTATCACCAAATCAGGGTTCGAGCTTTGGACGTCCCGAAGACCGCTTTCCGTACGAGGTATGGACACTATGAATTTGTAGTGATGCCCTTCGGTTTGACCAATGCTCCAGGCGTATTCATGGATTATATGAATCGAATTTTTAATCCCTATCTGGATCAGTGTGTTGTGGTGTTCATTGATGATATCTTAGTGTATTCTAAAACAATAGAGGAGCATGTGCAACATCTCCGAATTGTTCTGAACGTGCTACGAGAGAAGAAGTTGTACGCTAAGCCGTTCAAATGTGATTTTTGGATGCCCGAAGTTATATTTCTGGGTCATGTGATTTCTCAGGCAGGTGTTGCAGTGGATCCCAGTAAGATTGAAGCTGTGGTAGAGTGGGAACAACCATCCACGGTTACTGAGGTAAGAAGTTTCTTGGGATTAGCTGGGTATTATCGAAGATTCATTCAAGGATTTTCCCAGCTGGTTCATCCACTCACTCGGTTAACTCGCAAGGGTCAGCCGTTTGTTTGGGACTCAGACTGTGATAATTGTTTTGCGGAATTGAAGAATCGTTTGACTTCTGCACCAGTCCTTATTCTTCCAGATCCGTCCGTAGGATTCCAAATCTATTGCGACGCCTCTGGTAAGGGTTTGGGATGTGTCCTAATGCAGAATCAACAAGTAGTTGCTTATGCCTCCAGACAGTTGAAGCCGCATGAAGAGAATTACCCAACTCATGATTTAGAGTTGGCGGCAATTGTGTTTGCCCTAAAGATTTGGAGACATTACCTTTATGGGTCTCGTTTCAAAGTCTCTAGTGACCACAAGAGCCTTAAGTATTTGTTTGACCAAAAGGAACTGAACAACAGACAGAGGAGATGGGTAAAGTTCCTGAAAGATTATGATTTTGAATTGAAGTACCATCCTGGTAAGGCTAATGTTGTGGCCGATGCTTTGAGCAGAAAGTCTATCCATACTGCAGAGTTGATGATGCACGAGATGTCTTTGTTGGAATCGTTTAGAGACCTTAATTTGAGAGTGAAGGTAAGAAGGAGCGGGCTAGTATTGGGCCATATTCAAATTTAAAGTTCCTCGAGAAATCTGATTCGCTCAGCCCAAGAGGGTGATGTAGAGCAGCAAGCGCAGAAGAGGTTGCCGAGTTACACCGAAGACGGTGATGGCGTAATTTGTTTTGGTGGTAGAATCTGTGTGCCGAATGATGAGAATGTGAAGAGGAAAGTTTTAGAAGAGGCTCATAAGTGTCAGTTCTCAATACATCCTGGGTCTACCAAGATGTATCGAGATTTGAGGCAATTGTACTGGTGGCCGGGTATGAAAGTAGATATTGCAGAGTTTGTGTCTCGATGCTTGACTTGTCAAAGGGTTAAGATAGAACACCAAAAGCCAGGTGGCCAGTTACAATCGCTGAATGTACCTGAATGGAAATGGGAAAGCATTTCTATGGATTTTGTCATGGGATTGCCACGGTCCCAAGCCAGAAATGATTCTATTTGGGTAGTGGTGGATCGCTTGACCAAGTCCGCCCATTTTATTCCGGTGCGTTCGAATCACAAGGTTGCTAGGTTAGCAGGTGAGTATCTCAAGAATATTGTGAAGTTGCATGGAATCCCTACAAGTATCATCTGTGATCGAGATCCCAAGTTCACATCTCGATTTTGGAGAGCATTGAATATGGCGTTGGGAACAACGGTGTGTGTTAGCACCGCTTACCATCCACAGACAGACGGGCAGACTGAGAGAACAATTCATACATTGGAGGATATGTTGAGGGCTTGTGTACTCGACAGTGGAGGTAGATGGGAGGATCATCTTCCATTGGTGGAATTTTCATACAACAACAGTTACCATTCTAGTATCGGAATGGCTCCATATGAAGCATTGTATGGAAGGAAGTGTAGAACACCATTGTGTTGGTGGGATGTAGGTGAGCAGAGATTGTTGGGACCGGACTTGGTCCGTGAGACTACGGAGAAGATCCGTCAGATAAGAGAAAGGATGAAAGCCGCGCAGAGTCGACAAAAGAGTTATGCGGATAAGAGAAGAAGGCCCTTAGAATTCGAAGAAGGAGACCATGTCTTTTTGAGACTTTCTCCAACCATCGGGACCGGTATCGCTTTGCGAGCGAAGAAGCTCAGTCCTCGATATGTCGGACCCTTCCAGATTATCGAGCGAGTTGGGCCGGTAGCGTATCGCATTGCATTACCTCCAGAATTGTCCAGATTACATGATGTGTTTCATGTATCGCAGTTAAGGAAGTATATTCATGACTCAAATCAACCCTTAAGTTATGAAGCGATCGACATCAGACCATATTTGTCTTATCAACCTACTCCAATCAGGATCATAGAACGTGGCGAGAAAACGCTCCGGACAAGATCAATTCCTATTGTCAAGTTGCTTTGGGACGGTGCATCACCCGACGAAGCGACATGGGAAGTAGAGGAGAACATGCGGGTGACATATCCCTATCTGTTCGATTGAGGTACGTTTTGTCAATTTTGAGGACAAAATTTTAAAAGTTGGGGTGATTGTAATATCCCCTAATTACCGAATTTAATTTAATTAAATTAGCAAAGAGGTCAAAGTGAATTATTAGCTAAATGAAACATTTAGCCCAAGAGGTTGTCATGAAATGGTTAGTTGGTAAGCATTGTTAAATTGTGAGAGGTGGAATTAAATAAAAGATTGTACTCATACATAATTTAAATTATTATGTTGAGTTGAAAAGAATTCAACTAAGCCCATTAGATTAGGCCATATCATAGTATAAGAAATAATTAAGATGCTAAAGGGTACAATAGTCCTTTGACATGATTAAATGAGGGGTATTGTTGTCATTTTCTAGTGAATGGGTCAGCTGGTCAACCAAGACCCAGCCAACCACACCCTCACCCCAAACACTTTGTGATATTGAAGCTGAAAAACAGAAAAGAGGTAGAGAGAAGGAGGAGAGAATTCGAGAGAGAGAGTGGAGAAGAAAGAGAGGGACCCTACCTCAAAGGTCCTTGCATGTCCAATCTGAATCCATCACCCTCCACCATTTTCCTTCTTCTTCCCATTGACCCCTTTTTCTAAGCAAACAACCACCTTAACTCCAAATCACCATTTTTGTCCATATGAAGCTCCAAGCTCCAAAAATGGAGTCTAATAGCTGAATATGGTTTGCTTGTTCATTTTGGGAGCCACAAAGTGATTAGCAACCTTCATAGGGTAGATTGGGAGTTGAAGTTCGAAGTGGTAGAGGCCAAGCTCTATCGGTTCAGTTTATGGAGCGTTTGGAGTAGCGTGGAGTCGAGTTCGAAGCCGTTCGTGAGGTTACTCCAACCGTGTCTTTCCGTTGATCCGTTGGTTACGTGATTATCATCACCTTAGTGTTGACCAAGTGACTTCAAACACAAGAGGGGGGGTGAATTGTGTAATTAAAAAATTGCGATTAAAAATAAAGTTTTTGAAAGTTTTTGATCAAATAAGTTGCTTGAATTTAAATACCTGTGATAAAGCAATAAAATAACTTGCAAGAAAAATAAAGGAGATGAAGGGAAGAAGATGACACAAAGAGTTTTATACTGGTTCGGCCAAACCACAGGCCTACGTCCAGTCCCCGAGGAATGCTCCAAGGGATTTCAACTAATCACTAGCTTTTAAAACAGGTTCAGCTAGAAACCTTTACAATCAAGAACTTACAACACCGGGATATCACCTCCCAAAAAACCTTTCAAGAACCAAGAGATTTGATGGCACACTCAATAGTGTGGATAAAACAAGTTGAAGCACAGTAATACAATATCAAATTATGTGAATTATAAAGCTCTCAAAAATAAAATATTAGCAAGTGAAAGAGTAGTATGAGAGTGTTAGAGAAGAGTGTGAAATGCGTATGAAATTGTGTGAAAAGAGTGGAGAATGAGACTCCTATTTATAGGCTTAGGAGAGATCTAGATTTGGAGCTATGAGATAATCGATTAAGTGATGGATGCTTTGGAGATGATAATCGATTAAGGGCTCATATAGTTTTTACATGGATAATCGATTATGGGCCTTATATAATCGATTAGGCACTTATCAATTTTAAGAGAAACTTTCCAAAAATGTTTGTAATCGATTATGGGACTTAGTTGAAAAGAGATGATAATCGATTATGCTCCTGAATTTATTTCAGAGGAGTAATCGATTATGGGTTTGAAGGAAATGAGTGTGTAATCGATTATTGGCTTCCTAATAGCATAAGAATCGATTATTGCCTTATATGAAAGAGAGAATGAATCGATTATTAGCTTGAATTTAGGATATGTTGAAATCGATTTTTTTTGCTTTGAATATAGTAGGGAGGAAATCGATTTCTTCTAATTTTTTTGGAAGCAATGTGCATCAAATATAGTCTTTGTAAAATCGATTTTATGCTTCTAAAAAATATTTTCACAATATTTGTGGATGTTCTATTTAATCTTGCATGCATGAGGTTTGTTTAAAAAAATGTTTTCATGCAAAATTATTTTTATGAAAAACATTTGTGAGTGTGTGATTTATTTTATATTTGAGAGCTTTATTTTCACTTACAATAATGTCCTAAACACACACAACAGTAAAATAATTCTTGACTGTCGCTTGATTGCATTTTTCCGCTTTTTGCAGTCTTGACCTTTTTGCCCTTCTTTTGTCAATCATCAAAACCTGATTATTCCTGTCAAGGCATATATTCACATTCTCCCCCTTTTTGATGATGACAAACATCATTAGGTGGGATTTGCTCAATGAAAGGGTTAGAATAGAAATATTTTGAAACAGTGTATATATCAGAGATAAGCGCAGATTATACTCCCCCTTTCTATATGCAAATATTTAAGAAAATACTCCCCCTGAAACATGCAAATCACATAACTCTCCCCCTTTTGGCATTATCAAAAAGCGAAAAATAATCAAGTATAGGCAGTCTAAGGCATATATTCACTCAATGCATGATTGATTTAGAATTCCCAATTCAGTTCTTATAAAAGAGAAACTTTCTTTTGGCAAAGGTTTAGTAAAAATATCTGCAAGTTGGTTAGATGTTTCCACAAACTCAATTACGCAATCACCTTTTTGAACATGATCTCTGATAAAATGGTGCCTAATCTCAATGTGTTTTGTCCGTGAGTGATAAACCGGATTTTTTGTGAGATTTATGGCACTGGTGTTGTCGCATTTAATTGGGACTGTTTTGAGATCCATACCGAAATCATTTAATTGCTGTTTCATCCAAATTATTTGCGCACAACAACTACCTGCAGCAACGTATTCTGCTTCTGCGGTGGATAGCGCTACACTTGCTTGTTTCTTACTGTGCCAAGATACTAATGCATTTCCAAGCAAGTGACACGTTCCACTGGTGCTCTTTCTATCCATTTTACAACCTGCAAAGTCAGAATCAGAGTATCCAACCAAAGTGCAATTCGTCCCTTTAGGATACCATAAACCCATGTTTTGTGTGCCAATGAGGTATCTCATAATGCGTTTGACAGCAGAGAGATGAGATTCTTTTGGATTAGCTTGAAAGCGTGCACACATACAAACACTAAACATAATATCAGGACGACTAGCAGTGAGATAGAGAAGAGAGCCAATCATACCTCTATACTTGCTTACCTTTACCGACTTACCTTCCTCGTCTTTGTCAAGAGAGCATGATGTACTCATGGGAGTTGAGATTTCTTTGGCATTGTGCATACCGAATTTCTTAAGAAGCTCTTTGCAGTACTTGGATTGATTTACAAAAATACCTTCCTTAGTTTGATGGATTTGTAATCCAAGAAAGTATCGAAGCTCACCCATCATGGACATTTCAAATTCACTTTGCATGATGTTAGAAAATTCTTCACAAAGAGTTTCATTAGTGGCTCCAAAGATAATGTCATCAACATAAATTTGAACAAGTAAAATGTCATGATTTGAATGTTTGATGAAAAGTGTTGTATCAACTTTGCCTCTTTCAAAACCCTTTTCAAGTAAAAATTTACTTAAGCGATCATACCAAGCTCGAGGTGCTTGTTTCAACCCATACAATGCCTTTTTCAATTTAAAAACGTGATCGGGAAACTCAAAATTTGTGAAACCCGGGGGTTGATCAACATATACCTCTTCTTGAATATAACCATTTAAAAACGCACTTTTTACGTCCATTTGAAAAAGTTTAAAATCCATGATGCAAGAAAAAGCAAGAAGCATGCGAATCGATTCTAGCCTAGCCACGGGGGCATAGGTTTCATCAAAATCTATACCCTCTTGTTGATTGTAACCTTTGGCAACAAGTCTTGCTTTGTTTCTAATAATAATACCATTTTCATCAAGCTTGTTCCGAAAAACCCATTTGGTTCCAATCACAAGATGGTCTTTAGGTTTTGGGGCGAGTTCCCAAACACTGTTTCTTTCAAATTGATTTAATTCCTCTTGCATGGCAAGGGTCCAATGTTCGTCAAAAATAGCTTCATCAATGTTGTTTGGTTCAATTTGAGAAACAAAAGCCATATGGTTACAAGCATTCTTTAAAGAGTTTCGAGTAGTTACCCCTTTTGTGATATCACCTATCACTTTGTCAAGAGGATGGTCCTTTTGCATTCTCCATTCTTTAGGTAGATCTTGATGAGGTGATTGATCTTCAACTTCCTTGTTTTTGTCCTGTTCTTTTAGAAGACTGTTTCCCAAAATTTCTGCAAGATCATCAACATTCTTTTCTACTACAATTTTGGGGTCAGTTTCATCAAAAGTGACATGCACTGATTCTTCTATAGACAAGGTTCTTTTATTATAAATTCTAAAAGCTTTACTAGAGTTGGAATATCCAAGAAAAATTCCCTCATCAGCTTTAGCATCAAACTTACCAAGATTGTCCTTCCCATTATTCAAAACAAAGCACTTACATCCGAATACGTGAAAGTGGGAGATATTTGGCTTTCTTCCTTTGTAAATTTCATAGGGCGTTTGTTTTAGAATAGGCCTTATGAGGACTCTATTCATTACATAGCATGCGGTGCTTACCGCGTCTGCCCAGAAATACTTAGGAAGGTTAGTTTCATTGAGCATCGTCCTCGCTAGCTCTTCAAGGGACCTATTTTTCCTTTCCACTACTCCATTTTGTTGAGGAGTTCGTGGGGAGGAAAAAGTGTGGTCAATACCATTTTCATTGCAAAAGTTTTCAAAAGCCTCATTTTGAAACTCACCACCGTGATCACTACGGATAGATGCTATAGTTAAACCTTTTTCGTTTTGAATAATCTTAGCAAGTTTTCGAAAAGCGTCAAAAGCGTCATTTTTATGAGAAATGAACAAGGTCCATGTATAGCGAGAGTAGTCATCCACAATAACAAGTGCATAGTAATTGCCACCAAGACTCATAGTTCTAGATGGGCCAAATAAATCCATGTGTAAAAGTTGTAAAGGTCGGTTTGTAGAAATAACATTTTTTGATTTAAAAGAGACCTTTACTTGTTTCCCTTTTTGGCACGCATCGCATAATTTATCTTTTTCAAAATGTAGCTTTGGTAGGCCAATTACTAATTCCTTACGAGCAAGTTTATTTAAAAGATCCATGTGGATGTGGGCTGCTCTCCTATGCCATAGCCAAGTTTCATCCTCTTTACTAATAAGACAGCATGCATCATTTGAGGGTAGATCATTTAGATCAACAGTATAAGTGTTTCCAACTCTTTCACCAGTAAAAAGGATTTGCTTGTCCATAGTATTTTTTACCTTGCAAATAGAAGAATTAAACACAACTTTATTACCTTTGTCGCACAGTTGACTAATACTTAGCAAGTTATGTTTCAAGCCATCCACTAATAAAACATTTTCAATCACTGGGTTTGGTTTCTTACCGATAGTGCCGACACCAATTATTTTACCTTTTGTGTTGTCGCCATAAGACACAAAACCACTACTTTTAGGAGTCAAGTGAGAGAACTTTTCTTTGTCCCCTGTCATGTGCTTTGAACAGCCGCTGTCAAGATACCACTTTGAGCTCTTGGCTTTCAAGCACACCTGCAACACAACCTCAAGTTTTAATTTTTGGTACCCAAATCGTTTTGGGTCCTTTTGGGTTAGTCTTGGGAATAGTGCCCTTTGGAATCCATTTCCATTTGTCATTCATAGCAATATTCTTTCTAGCATTACAAATAGAAGATGTATGACCTTTTCTACCACAATAATAACATTTTGTAAAAGGGCTACTAGAAGCTATGTTGGGACTAAAAAATTTTTTGAAAGATTTTTCATGATTCTTTGGTTGATAGCCCAAACCGGCTTTATCATAAGTTCCCCTTTGATTTCCCAAAATGATATTAAGATTGTCTCTTCCCATGGTGAATTTTGCAAGAGTGTTGTGCAAATCATCAATTTTCTTTTCCAAGACGTTGCACTCTTCACATTTGAGAGTACTCTCCTTTTTATTTTCATAAGAGTTGCAAGAGGAGACTTCACTTACAAAAATTTGTTTTTCTTTAAGAATGTCTATTTCCTTGTTTAAAATTTCGATTTTAGAGTGAAGAGAGGAAATAGTTTTCTTAGAGGTAGAAACAATCTTTCTAAGTTTGGTTGATTCATTATTTAGTTCTTCACAAATACTAAGCAGTTCATTATAAGTTAAATCATACTCAGTTTCAATAGAGCTTACCTCATCTTCCTCATGTTCTGCCATGAGACATAGTTTTGCTTCTTCTTCAGATTCATCGGATGACTCCGTGTCATTTTCTTCCCAAGTGATGTATGCCCTTCTTCCTCTTGATTCCCTTTGGGGTTTTCTGTCCGGTTTCTCATATTTTTTATTTTGAGGGCAGTTTGGCTTTATGTGCCCTTTCTTACCACATTTGTAGCATGTTGGATTGAAGGAGGTTCCTTCCTCATTCTTCTCTTGAGGATTAGCCCATTGTTTTGATTTTCCCTTGCGCTTCATGAAGTTGTTGAATCTTCGCACCATTAGGCTCATGTCTTCATCATTGCTGTCGTATTCTTCCGTGTCACTTTCTTTGGCACATGTTTTTAGAGCAAGTCCTTTCTTTTTCTTTTCACCTTCCTCGCTTTCAGTTAGTCGATTCAGTTCGAGCTCGTGTTCCTGCAATTTTCCAAACAGAGTAGTTAAGTCCATAGAGGATATGTCTCTTGATTCCGAGATAGCCGTCACTTTGGGTTGCCAATTTCTATTTAGGCATCGTAGCACTTTATTGGTCAAATCCGCATTTTCGAAGGATTTTCCAAGGCCTCTGAGATGGTTAACTATGTGGATGAAACGCTTGTTTAGTTCTTGGATGGTTTCACCCGGTTTCATCTTAAATAGTTCATACTCATGAGTTAATGTGTTCATTCTAGCCCTTTTGACCTCGGTAGTACCTTCATGGGTCACTTGGAGGGCGTCCCACATTTCCTTGGCGGTTTTACAGTTTGATACGCGATAGAACTCATCGATGCTTAAAGCAGTTGTGATGATGTTCTTAGCTTTCAAATTGTATTGAACCTTTTCTTTTTCCTCTTTGGTCCAAAGAGATCTAGGTTTGTTCACCATTTCATCATTAACAAGATGAGTGGGAACAAATGGACCATTTATGACAGCATCCCAAATATCACAATCTACTCCCTCAATGAAAATTTTCATTCTTGTTTTCCAATAATCATACCCTTCACCATTGAAAGATGGGGGTCTGTTTAAGGAGTCATTTGAAGTCATCTTGTCTCTTGAGACAGTTAGTCTTGACCAAGAGTCTAGCTCTGGTACCACTTGTTGACCAAGTGACTTCAAACACAAGAGGGGGGTGAATTGTGTAATTAAAAAATTGCGATTAAAAATAAAGTTTTTGAAAGTTTTTGATCAAATAAGTTGCTTGAATTTAAATACCTGTGATAAAGCAATAAAATAACTTGCAAGAAAAATAAAGGAGATGAAGGGAAGAAGATGACACAAAGAGTTTTATACTGGTTCGGCCAAACCACAGGCCTACGTCCAGTCCCCGAGGAATGCTCCAAGGGATTTCAACTAATCACTAGCTTTTAAAACAGGTTCAGCTAGAAACCTTTACAATCAAGAACTTACAACACCGGGATATCACCTCCCAAAAAACCTTTCAAGAACCAAGAGATTTGATGGCACACTCAATAGTGTGGATAAAACAAGTTGAAGCACAGTAATACAATATCAAATTATGTGAATTATAAAGCTCTCAAAAATAAAATATTAGCAAGTGAAAGAGTAGTATGAGAGTGTTAGAGAAGAGTGTGAAATGCGTATGAAATTGTGTGAAAAGAGTGGAGAATGAGACTCCTATTTATAGGCTTAGGAGAGATCTAGATTTGGAGCTATGAGATAATCGATTAAGTGATGGATGCTTTGGAGATGATAATCGATTAAGGGCTCATATAGTTTTTACATGGATAATCGATTATGGGCCTTATATAATCGATTAGGCACTTATCAATTTTAAGAGAAACTTTCCAAAAATGTTTGTAATCGATTATGGGACTTAGTTGAAAAGAGATGATAATCGATTATGCTCCTGAATTTATTTCAGAGGAGTAATCGATTATGGGTTTGAAGGAAATGAGTGTGTAATCGATTATTGGCTTCCTAATAGCATAAGAATCGATTATTGCCTTATATGAAAGAGAGAATGAATCGATTATTAGCTTGAATTTAGGATATGTTGAAATCGATTTTTTTTTGCTTTGAATATAGTAGGGAGGAAATCGATTTCTTCTAATTTTTTTGGAAGCAATGTGCATCAAATATAGTCTTTGTAAAATCGATTTTATGCTTCTAAAAAATATTTTCACAATATTTGTGGATGTTCTATTTAATCTTGCATGCATGAGGTTTGTTTAAAAAAATGTTTTCATGCAAAATTATTTTTATGAAAAACATTTGTGAGTGTGTGATTTATTTTATATTTGAGAGCTTTATTTTCACTTACAATAATGTCCTAAACACACACAACAGTAAAATAATTCTTGACTGTCGCTTGATTGCATTTTTCCGCTTTTTGCAGTCTTGACCTTTTTGCCCTTCTTTTGTCAATCATCAAAACCTGATTATTCCTGTCAAGGCATATATTCACACTTAGGTGAGTTCTATACTCGCTTAGGGGTGCTTTTGATGTTGAGTCTTTTAATTCTGAAACGATATTGGTTAAAACCGCTTTGTGAAAACTCGACAAAAACCGTTTTATCGAAAAATCTCTATGTTATAACCGATTGTTTGATTTGATGATTGAATAAATGGATTGATTGTTTATCGCTTTCACTGGTCTGGAACAATAATTGTTACGTTAGGATATCGATCGGAACGAAATCGGAATCGAAGCGGACTTGGAAAAATGTCACGAAACCGGAAAATTGGCTGCTGGCAAGGACGCACGTATCGTGCCTCACAAGGGCACGGGTCGTGCGCCTTGTTCGCAGCAGCCTAGAAAATGAAGTTTTTACATAGCACGGATCGTGCGCCCCTGGGCACGAACCGTGCGTGACCTACGCAATTCAGCATTTACAAAATTTAAGACATGCACGGGTCGTGCGCCCTTGTGGCACGGACAGTGCGTCCTGTAAGTTTTTCAAAACTGAAATTTAAGTGATACGCACGGGTCGTGCGCCTCTGGAACACGGACCGTGCGGATCCTTCTGTTACCCTAACTCAAAATCCTTTTAAATCCGTTCCGAACGATTCTGATTCCTTTCCGATTTATTCCCCAATGTTTCCCAAGGATGGAAACCTACTTATGTCATGAAACGAAAGAAGTTTGAAGTAAATCTCATAAGTATAAATGTTAAAGAAAACCGTACATTAGTGAAACGCGAGTGTACACCCTTACTTCATAACGAACAAGGTAAGAAATGTTAATTCACGGCAAAATGCCTTCCCTCGTGGAAGGATAGACGGTACATGACTGACTCTTAGAGGATAAGGGTGACGACTCTTAGAGGATTAGCATACTAGGGGAGGGGAAGTCATGAGCCCCAAAACCTAGACTCAAGAGGTTTCACCCGCTAGAAATAGCGGGATGGGTTCACCAAAGCCAAGAAGTGCCTATAAAATAGGTAGGCTGAGGTGTTATGCTAAAATCATGGAACAAAATATGATATGCTTCATGTGTCTCTTAGGAGGGCCATGAGCATAAAGGTTACAAGAACTTAAAGTCTTTCCACGTGGCTGCTTTTAGGGCCACGAGTTCAAAGCAAAGCATAATGAACCGCTAGCTAGAGTTAGTAAGGGGTCTCGATAGGACTCACTGAGATAATGTTTATCTCACCCTTCATATTTGTGGTTTTTACAGAGAAACAGGGGAAAGCAAAGGCGACAAAGCATGGTTAACCGGTGCGACTCATGGAACTATTGGAAATTGGATTTCCTGTTTAGCCCTTTGTATTTTTATTTAGTTATGTCACCGATTGTATGACTTTCATTGTTTAAGTTGTAAAATCGTTTCCGCTACTTTATGGTTTGAGTATTGAACATCCAGGATTATGTACAAGTCTTAAGTTTTGAAACTTAAGCATTTTCAGGAAGTTTATGAGGTTCAGAGAACCATTTGATATGTATTATCGAAAGTTTTAGTTGTGTTCAATATTTCAATAACAGGAAGTTACTCTGATGTATGCCATTTAGTGCATTTCGGTGATTCTACATGTTAGAATTTATCGGGGTGTTACAAGGTTGACAAGGCAAAAATTGAAATAATAGAAAAAATGTCACCTCCTACCTCCGTGAAAGAGGTAAGAAGAGGTAAGAAGTTTCTTGGGTCATGCGGGTTTATAAAGGACTTTTCAAAAATAACCAAACCATTGACAAGGTTGCTCCTTAAGGATGCAACTTTTGTTTTTTATGATCTTTGTCTGGAAGGTTTTTGCAGGTTGTTAAAGGCCCTGGTCACTGCCCCAATGATGGCAATTTTTTATTGTCGAACTTTAATGTTAATTCATCAAATTTTACCAACAAAATACCTTTTACAATAAAATTTTAATTCTAACTTATTAATTAGTGTCGATGAATATAACTATATTGTTAGTAGTTTTTCATTTTACCATTTCACTGTCGTTTGCATTCTTTTTGTTTTATCTGTCTTAAATAAACATACAATAATTTTTTAGCAAAAGAAAGGGATATGGAGCCTCGTTAAAACCTTCTGATGCAAAATCCTTCTTTGGAAAAAACATCAAGAAGGAAAAAGAGTACTCCACCTAAATTTTATTAATAAAATAATAAAATAAATAGAAAACATGGGTGGACTAGACCCATCTTAACTGTAATGACTCTCATCCCAACCAGGTTGGCCCCAAATTCATTAAACAATCCTGGGTAAAATATGTTTTTAGTCCCTACAAAATCGGTTCCTTCTAAGTTTAGTCCCTACATTAACGAAATAGGCGTTTTGGTCCTCATCTTATTTTTCCGTTTTCAATTTTAGTCCCTCATGACTTTTAATAGCGCTTCAAAACTTTTAATAGCGCTTATTAAAGGCCAAAAAAGCGCTATTAAAAGTTTTGAGTTGGTTTGTTCAAATTACATAACTACTAAAATAGCCCTTGCAAATACAATGAATATCCATTTTGGACCCCACAATTATTTTTTTTAAAACCATTGTAAAATTTAAAATTATTTTTTTGGTCCCCGAGGTCATTTGAAAGCTTTTTGCCGGGACCAAAATGAAAAATTATAAATTTTGCAAAGGCTATTTTAAAAAAAAAACATTTTGTAGGGACCAAAATGGATGTTTACAGTATTTGTAGGGAACAAAATGATATTTAAGCCAATAAATGAATACACACAAAATGGAGATTTCGTATTCAAGCCCGAGTAACCATGAAAATATGCGGCCTAACAAATTGGTCAGTTATGTTAGGCTTTAAGTTGAACGAAAAGTGCTGAGAAAAAAAACAATAACCTCAACAACCTGAGGTTAATGGGTTTTGCAAAACTTCTTGTCGCACTATGATCAGATGGAAATGGAGAGGGGTGAAATAGACTTTTACAAATTCAAATTTGTGATCTCAATGTTACGTAGTTTCTCTGGAACACAATATATTCAAACTCATACTAACACATAGTTCAACCAAAGCAAACAAAAAAGTAAAATTCAACCACAGTATTTTTATTATGCAAACATAATTGCTTTATGGTACATTTTTTGTGGGAGGGTGGGTAGGGGTATTGTAGGAGGGCACCCCATGGAAGGGAGGTTCGGTAGTACCGTAGTCGTTATAATCGTGATACGCATCTAGCGTCTTCCTTGTCAAACATCCTTCTTTCTTTTCTCCTTCACAACTCTCATCTTCCATCATTGCCCTTGATGCCTTGTTATCCATTGTATCCTTAAATTGAAACATGGAAATTTTCATAACACAAATCAAATACAAAGTGACAAACATCAAATTGTGGTAACATTAACTAATATGACTTTTCTCTTTCTCCATCAATAAGGGTTGGTCCAAACGGTAATTTTGGGTTCAGATTTCATTTCAAAATCTCAATGATTGGCAAAGCCGAATAAACACTTGTCTAGCCAGATTTCTCGGTGTAGATTAGTTACCGAAAAAACCGGTGAATACTATGCATCAACAACACGATAACCAACAAATTAAAAAACAAAGGAAAATGCAGAAAAGAATTTACCTCATAGGCATAGTTAAATCCAAGGTTAAGACGAGAGGCATAGGTTAAGGTGAATAGAAGAGCCAAGGTGAAGATGATGGCCAGTTTTGACATTTTGATTTCTCTTTTATTCATATGTGTTGTGTTGGGTGGAAGATCTGAGAGTAGACCCTTTTGTTATATACAGAAAATTGGGGCATGGTCGAGAATCTGATTCATCCTTAATAAATGTATCCAAAAGTCAAACGTAAAATCCTTAATAAATACCCAAGCGTTAAAGGCAATATTATTAATTGTATGTCTTAAATATTGTTGACTTGTATACCTTTTGGTATCTAATCTAAGAATATAAATCCAGAGGGTGAAAAATAAAAATTAATTTCCTGATAAATTATGTAAAGTGTGATGCTAGCCACTCTGTTTTAAGGTAATTTAGAGTCTAAAAAAAATTAGTTGTTCAAAGGAAATAGTAATACAAAACAGTGTGTTTTGGGGTTCTTAAGCAGTCGGAAAAAAATTAACTGTTCAAATATGCAGAGTTTGTTCCTTAGTAACCTGTTTGTTGAAAAAAAGAACTTTTATGTAATGTGATAATGACTTACTTGATTATCATTTGTTGTCTATATTTTAATGGATCAATTTCATTTTTGTCACTAACTACTTTCTTTTCATTCTATACAACATTCGTAATTTTATATTTTAAGGATACTTTATGGTTCACTAGAAATTTTAACTGTTCAAATAGCGGAAATTGATTCATCCGTAATCAGATTAGTGAAAATGAAAATTAATTCCACAACAAATATGTTCTACCTTATAGTTTGGCCCCTTCTATTAATGAAAATATCTTTATATATACATCCACTCCCCACTTTGGCGCCAAACCCCCCCCCCCTCTCTTTTGTTTTTCTTCTCATTTTTTATATTTTCATTTTTTAAGTATAATTTAAATTTAAGAAAAAAAATTATAACTATAAATAGATGAAGTTTTTTCCTCAATAATCGGATTGGTAAAAAATGGAAATTAATTTCCCGATAAATTATGCAAAGTGTGATGCTAGCCACTGTGTTTTAAGGTAAATTAGAGACTAAAAAAAATTAGTTTTTCAAAGGAAATAGTAATGCAAAACAATGTGTTTTGGGGTTCTTAAGCGGTTGGAAAAAATTAACTCTTCAAATATGCAGAGTTTGTTCCTTAGTAACCTGTTTGTTGAAAAAAAGAACTTTTATGTAATGTAATAATGACTTACTTGATTATCATTTGTTGTCTATATTTTAATGGGGCAATTTCATTTCTCTCAGTAACTACTTTCTTTTCATTCTATACAACATTCGTAATTTTATATTTTAAGGGTACTTTATGGTTCACTAGAAATTTTAACTGTTCAAATAGCGGAAATTGATTCCTCCGTAATCAGATTAGTGAAAATGAAAATTAATTTCGCAACAAATATGTTCTACCTTATAGTTTTCTCTTATTGGCTAAACATAACTTAGTTGTTAAAATATGACTTCAATTACTATTAATCTAATTTTGGTCTTGTAATGCTTCAGTAAACGGCGCTAGTATACAGAAAATTGGGATATGGTTGAGAATCTGATTCATCCTTAGAAAATGTATCCAAAAGACAAAGGTAAAATCCTTAATAAATATCCAAGCGTAAAAAGTAAAATTATTAATTACATGTCTTAAATATTGTTGACTTGTAATTCCAAAATTTCCTATTTAATGGACCTGTCCAATTTGGAAATTTAACAATAATAATAATAAGGTATTCATTAATTCAAATCAGTTGATTACATCGAGAACAATACAAATTCCATATTGCTAAAACTGAAAAATATGAATATGCGAACAATCTCACAACATCCAAGTTAATAGCATAAAATGGAAAAATGCCTACAAAATTGATAAAATTAATGCCACCAGAATACCCATGTCTCCGGATCTGTGGCATTGACGGTTTGTATATGTAACGAATCGAGATTGATCTATCAATTCGAACGGAGCAAACACCGTAATAACAAGATGGGAAACCAAACTACGTCACACAAGACGACGAATAAAACAAACGGCACCACACTTAGACGATGAAATCAAAAAAAAATCAAAGCTATGTGAATATATTTATATATATATATATATATTTAATTTTTAATAATATACTTTTTTACACAATATATTACATTATATATATATATATATATATATATAATATACTACATTTTCTAAAGACTTCACTTTTTTTACACAAAAAATCCGAGTTTTCAATAAATATGAATCTATATATATATATATATATATATATATATATATATATATATATATAAAAGTAAAGGAAGTTTAAAAGGAGCCACCATAATATAATAAAATATAATATAATATAAATGTGCCATTTGTTCCCCTCCCTCCACGCATTTTTTTAAATGAGTGTAGGTGAATTGGAGTCAATTGAATCGTGGTTGGGTGTGTGATTGGTTAAAATTTTAAAAAGCAAAAATAGAAAAATTAGATTCAAATGAAGAAGCAAAGAGATTCTATAACATGATTTGTGATGGTCTCTGGGTGAATGTGCCATTTGATGAACCTCAGTATGACGATCATGATGAACTTCCAAATGAAGAAGCAAAGAGATTCTATAATTTGTTAAGGGAGTCAAACAAACCGTTGTTTGAAGGCTCGCGTGTAACACCCCGATAATTTCTAACTTGTAGAAACTACCGAAATGCACTACTGACATATATCAGAGTGACTTCTTTTTTAAATACTGAACACATACTAATACTCGATGCTAAAAACCCATCAAGTTCGCTTACATAACTTAACATAAAATACATAAAGCGTTCTTACACCACTCAACTAGTGTTCAGTACCAAAAACCGAAAGTCTGCGGAAGCGATTTACAACTTGAAAGACATAAGTCGTACAATCGAATAGTCTTAAGATACTGAATAGAAATACAGAAATACAAAAGAAACTGAAATACAAGACATAATGAAATAAAGATAGCGGCAGCTCCTCAAACGTCTCCATAGCCGTGCCTCACGGTCTTCAACTTTCCCTGCTTAACTGAAAAACAACAACAATGGATTGGGTGAGACAACTTGTCTCAGTGAGTTCTAGCGCGACCCCTTACTAATTCTCTCGGTTCAGTTATGCTTGATTCATTATACTTAACTCATAAATCATAGTCCTCAAAGTTGACTATGTGGCTAACTAACTAAAAGTTGACCTCGTAACCCTCAAGCCGGTTACAAGATACAACACTAACTAAAGTTATAGCGTGTCACCGGTCACTTGGCATAATAAGCTTCCGGTGAACCTGTCCCCACTAATCGGCTGGGTCCCTAACGGGGCCTAGGTTCATAAGGCTCATGACTGCCTCTCCCCTAGCACACTAAACTAAATAGGGTCGTCACCCCGACTAAAGATATATATGAAGATATACCTGAACTGAACTCAACAATGAACTTAAACATAACAATAACTTAACTTAACAATGAACTGAACTTAACATAAACTCATTACTAAAGTGATCTAATTACTAACTTAGTCTAATTATTAAGTGATCTCTCATGGATTACTAAGATTCGCTAACTTAACTTATCAATCTTACTAAACCAGTCAGTCCAGCACAATACCTCAATCACAAAGTCATAACATGAAATCAATGGTCAATCACATGAGCATTCACTTAACCTGAACGTAATCCAAACACAACCAATCATATGTTACTAACATAACTTAGATCCAATCACAGTCAATTACCACTCAATTCAGGGCAATTCAATTATAGTCTCATTGGGTAAGGTGGAAGGAGGGATTAGAAAGCAATTGGAATCGTTCGGAATGATTGTAAGCACGTTTTAAAATAAGAAATCAGAGAGCCACGCACGACTCGTGCGCCCATACACACGATCCGTGCGTGTCTATCCTTTATCGTATCATTCCGTTTCGATCCCGAATTACTTCCCGATCTACACTACCACTTCAGTTATAACCAAACATATAGGATTACAGTGCTCCCATCCTGGGGGAACCTTGGGGAGTGGATTGGAAGGGACTTAGGACCAATCGGAATAGCTTAGGACGTATTTCAAAATTTGCATCAGCAAGGGACACACGATCCGTGTGCCTTGGCACACAACCTGTGCGCCTGTTCAAAAACAGCACCAGTGGTTCCAAAATCTCACGCACGACCCGTGCCCAGAGGCGCACGGTCCGTGCGTGACTATCAGTATTTCAGAAAAACAGTTTTCGCGTTTTCTTTTCTAGTCCGATCGTTCCCATGTCCATTCTGATTCACATTCAAACTCGATAACACATCAATACAGTCATAGCAACCAGTACAATCAATAATATTCATTCAACAATCACACTCATGCAATTTAACAATTTCAATCCCACTGATCTCATGACTCGACAATTCACACGCGAGATTTTCGTAAACATTATCGACTCGAATTTTATAAAAACGCGAGACCTGAACCAGGACACACATGCATACACAGATTCATGGTTTCCCTAGTGATTTATAGAATTCACCTCTTTAGCGACGACAGCCACACGACGCCGAGACTTCCCGAAACGAACGAACGGAGAATCACGACTTTGTTCACTAAACCGCTCCTAGACAGCCCAAAACTGAAAACCCAGCCTTCCAGTGGCTTGTACTTCGAACCCAGCTACTGAAACTGCCTCCTAAGCTGCTCCAACACTCGATTCAGGTATGAGTTGGTTCTAAGGTTCTCCAACACAACATGCAACAGTTTTGGTTCAGATTTGCTCAAGAGGAGCTTGGTGGTCAACAATGGTGGTTTGGGCTTGGAGGGGAATCTGAATTCGAATTTGGTATGGATGGAAAGCGGGAGATGAACTGATTCAGATGACGCTAATGGATCATACATGCACTAAGTTTTTCATGGAGTTCTCCCTCTCTCTTTTTCCTCCCCTCTCGAGCCTCTCTCTTCTCCTCCCTATCTCTTTCTCTGGTTTTGTTTCAGATTTTCAAGAATGAAGTGTTTGTGTTTTACTTTTGGATTTCAGCTGAAGGGGTACATATATATATGGGAATGCGCAAATACGATTATACCCCTCACTTAAACATTTCTTTCCTAATGACTCCCACGATGCAATTAACTCAATTTGGCACACAATTAAGTTAATTGACAATCCAAACAAATTATTTTTTTCAACACATTATTTTCAAGCAACTCATTTAAATCAATAAAAATCATTTGACGCCAAATAATTTAAATAGCGAAAAAATTGGGGATATTACAATACCGACTGTGCAACAACCACTAATCCCGGCGAATCGTGTACTTACATAGCATAAACCGGGTGTGCAACCATCCACTAATCCCGGTAACCCACGAATTGACCACGCCAAAACGTATACAGGGCCTAGGGTGAGGGCTCATGACTTCCCTTCCTAGTATGCTACTTGTCGGGTCGTCACCCAACGCGATACATATGACAATACGCATCAAATTCTCGAGAGTTAGATAATTTATATCTTTTCGATCACCAAAGGATCAGTCATAAAAGCTCATTAGATAATTTATATCTTTCAATCACCAAAGGATCATTCACATAGTAATTGGATAAACAATATCCATATCGATCTATAATCCGTTTTGAGGAATTCATAAATTAGACCTCCGGCATTATAATCATATTCAATTGACATATATAAATATATATATATATATATTCAGTCAGTCCATCAGACGGTGTACCCACACGGATACTAGGGTTTCGGTTTTTCAATCAAATACGCTTTCGAAGCTCTTTTTCGAAATCATGAGTTGAATAAGTTCAAAATACGTTTTTCAGTAAGGCAATTTCTTTTTAAATGATTGAGAAAGAGATTAGAAAAGGTTCGGGATCAAATGGAGCTCCGGAACGAGAAATCGGGAATCGGTGACAGAAGCTCACGCACGGTCCGTGCCCAAGGGTGCACGACCCATGCGTGATTTACCAGAATCACACAACCAACCCGAAGAGGGCGCACGGTTCGTGCCCAGGGGCGCACGATCCGTGCGTCCGGTTCTGTTTCTCTAATTCTCCTATTTCTCAATTCCGCTTTCCGTTTTCGCCCAATTCGATTTCTAATATCGATCACTCCTGAAACTCAGAAAATTTCAAATATTCCAGATAGTACACAAATCATTTTATTTCAACAATTTAATCACAATTTCGTAAATTGTTCAACAATTCAATAAAAACCGTAAAAACGCAACATTTCTCAAAAACGGTTTTCGATTCCAAAATCTTTCGAAAACGGATAATGCCTTATGACTCAAAACCGATATATTTTCAAGACATGTAAAAATATCCCTATCCGTGAGTAGAACTCACCCGGTTGACGATCTTGCGAGAACTCACGCCGGAGCACGGACGACCGGACCGTAACCACTCGAACAATCCTCGTAGTCACGTACCCGCTCCGAATGCCTCCGCAACTGAATTCCGCAACCAACACCGCTCTTGATACTGACTTCATCTCCGGTGGATAGAATTGACGTCTCGCGCGACTTGACAACTCGAATCCCAAATCCGACGAATCACATTTCCAGCTTCTTCTTTCTGTTTTCCAGCAACATGATTCAGTTTTGCAACAGGCATAACTTGGTCAATCCGTGACCAAAACTATCCAAACCGGTGCTCATTGTGAAGGTAATTTCGTCTACTTTCAGATGGTCAAGGATTCACACGCATGCATCCATTGGTTTGGGAGATATCACCAAGACAAGGTGACTGGTCCAGGATAGTGCTTGATTCTGAAACCGTAACTTGGGGACATGATATCTCCTTCATTTCGCCATGAAATCATACGGTTCTTGTGCCCAAAATGAAGAGCTTCGTGTCTAGTTTCCAGAGGGACAAGAATCACCATCATCGAAGTTGTGTACAGTGACATACGAAGAAAACAATGAAGGTGGTTCTTACGGGTTTTATCCAGAATTTCTGATGAACTTCAATCTTCATCCTCCATCATTTGCAACTTCAACTTGAGTTTCCATTCTCTGCACCAGAAGCTACTTAGACACTATAACACCTTCCAATTCACAAATACAAGGACAAGTCTTCTTTATTGGCAGCCATTCAGAACATGCAAGAGGTTAGGGGATCAAAACTCCATTGTCTTCAACCTTGAGACTTTAAATCCGAAAATGGTGCAAGTTCAAAGAGGGAGAGTTTGGTTCAGAAAATAGGCTCAATAGAAAGAGCATTAAAAATGGAGTGGAGAGGAGGTGAGAGAACTTACATGCATGGAGGTTCAAGGGAGCTCTCCTCCTTTCTCCTTCCTTCTCCCTTCCCCCACTCTCTTCTCTCTATTCTCTTTTTCTTTCCAGCTTCTCTTTTGTTTATTAGTTGCTGGAAGTGATGAATGAGGAAGAATGGTTCAGCTGGGGTAGGAATAAGGGCTGAGGGTTAAATGGTGAGGAAATGACCATTTTGCCCTTGGCCCATCTATCCAAGGTTTTTGGTACTAGAACCCCTAAAATCCTATGATTTTCTACTCGGCAAAGGTTTCTCGACTACCTCTCTCTCGAGTTGCGATTAATCATTTCGTTCAATTGATAAATCTTCGATGTAAGGCGAAATGACGATTTTACCCTTGCGCTCTAATTGTTCATTTAAATTATGACTAAGCCACAATTAAATGTAGAGTAGGATTTCTTTGGACTTTTCCTCGACTATTACTCCCCGAGACACGACCAATTATTCCCACAAATAATTACTCGGTCTTAGGCATCATAGTACGAGTCTTTAAAAATTAGGGATGTTACAATCACCCCAACTTTTAAAAATTTTGTCCTCAAAATTGACAAGACGAACCTTAAGCAAAAGGATATTGATATCGGGTCATCATGTCCTCTTCCAATTCCCGTTAGCCTCTTCGGCTGAGAAGCCTTCCCAGACTATCGTGACAATCGGAATAGTACTTGACCTCTATGTCTTCACGCCACGCCCTAGGATATGACTAGGATAAGGTTGGAATGATAAATCTGGTCGAAGATCGATCGTTTCAATGCTCAACGGCTGAAGTGGATCGGGAATTCATTTTCTCAACTGAGACATGTGAAAGACATCATGAAGATACAGACTTTCTTCAGAAATTAACTATTCCGACCTCTTGAAAGCTGACACTAATTGTTATGGACATTGGAATGCCTACAATCTGTTGAGGACACGAACTCATAGTTATGGTATCCACACATCCTGCACTATCGAAGTCAGGAACTCGGAAGGTTTCGGCCTAGCCGTAGCTTGAATTGGAACGAAACGATGACTTTAAGAGAATTTCTTTGGAATCAAACCATACGGTATCCAGGAGAAAAGTTTTCTTCTCTTCTCGAGTTACGCTCACATAAGCGCTTGACTCATCTTACTAAAAATCTCGACTGAAGCAAACAGAGTTATTTTATAAAACAGGTTGACTTTCAGTCCAAGGAATCTAGAAACGATTTTCCTTGCAACCGAATCCAGGAAAAACTCTGAAATAATAGTAAAATATTCTTTCATTAAATCAGTTCCAAAACTTGAAAGTCCAATAGTTCCATTTGAATGAAAATTCTTTTAAGTGGGGTTTCTAATGACGATAGTTTGAAAATACGACTATCCCAAAAGGTTAATTCATCCCAACTTATAGATGACCTTACTCAATGCACGGCGCTCCAACAAAGCGGAATCTCATTCTCTGATATCTAAAAGTTACGAGTTTGAAAGTGAGAGTAGAAGTGTTACTTTGTTGGAACCAGCCATTTGTGCGATCAAGATCTCACAAACTTCTATTATCGTGCTTGAGTTCGGCTCCGTTAAGACAAAACAATTGGGTCCGTTCGAGGAAGGGATCGGAAAGGACATTGGGCCGAAAGGAAAGCGGAAATTTTATTTTAAAAGTTTTCTGTGACCGCTAATCTATTCGATCCAATTCTCTTCCTTTCCATCCTTTTCACGAATTAGTCCAAGATGAAACTTCAAGATTAAAACAAAGGTTTGTATTTCATGATGAAAAATAGACATGACTTGATTGTCTCAAGAGACTACACAAAGGTTGTAGGATTCACTATCAAGGACTCATGTGTCATACACTCACGGTCCGATCATTTAGTCTCAGACCGACATACAGTTCATCCTCAGACATTCTTCCATCATACGGGTGTTGTAGGTAAAAGGAAGATAAACTACACGCACCCAACTCATCGGATTTCTTAGAAAAGTCTCGGGTGCTGGACCACAATCAGATAATTCTGAGTTCAGCACATACTTGCTTTATTGGCGTCTAACCCAGAGGTTATTAGAATGGAGAAAACTAGCTTTGACCCATCCGACGGATTCAAGCCACAACAACTTACTGTTGATTTTAACGAATTCAAGATTGTCGATTGGAGTTCCATTTCAGTAGCGGAAGCTTGAGCACTAGAACTGCCGAAAGGTGATTGCCCTAACATGGCTTGACACCACTCCAACTAGCAATTATATCCACGTGTTACCTAGCCTTCCATTGTTTCTGAGCAAACGTTTGAGTAACTCACATCTTTGGTCATCTTAGAAACATTTCTAGCATCTCAGGTAGTCACCGGTATAACCGATGTTTTAACTAACCCAAAATAATGATAAGGGTGCGTCTTTCGACCGTTATTACTCTGTCCTCAGAACTCAAACCTACAGTTCGGTGCCCTTATACAGGTTATGGGTCTTTCAGGATTGTCTAAGTCGACGACTTATCCAATCACAGTTGTCTTTCTAGATCAACTAGGCTTTGAATTTTGATACCTATCTTTCATAGATATTGATTACTCGAATCTTAAGGAGATGCGAATTTCAATATTAGGAATCTTATTAGAATGACATAAGGTTTTCTTTTAGAAATTACGATTTAGTGCCATCCTATGCAATCCTTGGTTTCTCGATTAACTTCAATGTAGCAATTATTCTCGGATTAGTCACGAAATTGAAATTGCGGTGGCATCAGGGAATTTTTGAAAACAAAAGTTATTTCGGGAATCACACGAGCACACCATAAGTGTCTTCGTATTGATTCTTTGAATTTATCATTTAGAATTTTCCTTGGCCCAGCTTCTTTCCGAACTTCCGCGACTATCCAGACATAATTATTACATTACCTTAATCAATATAGCTTCAGAACGGGTTCTAGGAGTCTAAACTGACTGATTGGAGATTCTTTTACCAATTTCGGTCCACATTCCACGAATGCTTAGAGTTTACGGTTCAGATTTAAAACAAAAGTATACTTCACAATACAATTGGAGATACAGTTCACAACCCATTCATTGGTGTAGATATTTCCGTTAGCTTTCCAACGCCTCTCGGAACATAAAAATCAGAGTTCCGGAGCAGAAGTTACGAACAAATGAGTCGGAAGACTAACGAGAATTTCTCACAGACCGTGATCGGAATGCTTCCAGCAGCAGAGTGAAATAAGGTCACTTCTACCGATTCCAAATACTAACCTGCTTTGAAGGATTTGTTTCATAATTCCTGATAGGGACTTAACCTGATCGACACTTATGATTTCCACTAATCAATACTGACGACGGAGTATCTTTACTCAATTGGCTTTGTCATTTGTCACATTGTGACTCGGAAGAAGAAGAATTGGAATCTATGCTTAAAATTAACCGATAAGGATTTTCCTTGACTGCTGCCCTAACTGGGATTGACTGACACCAGAAGGTAAGATTAATGATGAAAACGATATCTCGAAAACTGATACGCTGACTAAATAAAGGTCAGGGTTTTGGGTGCTTACTAATCTGATAGCTTTCAGTACACTGACATTGCTATTGCCCAACGGCTTCGCTTGATTTGTAATCTCGATAAGATTTACGATGTCTTATACTGCGACTCACTAGCCGCATCCGATTCATTTACTGAACAGCCGCCCACAGTTTCCTCGAACCATCGCGGATGTCCATCATGGTTTCCAGATGTCATATGTAGCCATCTGTTGCTGCTATGCGCTCTGATGAAACGAGAAGGCTGAGAATCCTATGGTGTAGGGTCTCGGACATTTTCGGGGCTGAGGCAACTATCTGTCATAGTTTTCAGTAATTTACATGAAACATTGAGTGGATCCTGACTCAATACGTCACATAATATACTAAAAAGGTCTTACATATAATTGTCTAAGTCCCTAGCTGATTCGATCCTATACTCTCGACCCGAAGGTCACTACGTCCGACAAGGCCGAACCGCTCTGATACCAAATGTAACACCCCGGTATTTCTTTAACAAAGAAATGCCTAAATATACAATTTGGTATAAATCAGAGTATAAAAATTCCTGTTCAGATATACATCTTTACAAGAAACAGCGGAAACTACAAAAATATAACATGATACAAGTTCGAGTCATAAGACCGAATACAGAGACTACATCAGAAGAATCCACAACACAGATGGAAGATTACATCTCCAACTTCTCCTCGAGCCTGACGACTAACTGTGCCGCCTGCTGTCCTTATAACCCGTTCTCTGTAAAAACAACAAATATGGATTGGGTGAGACAACTTGTCTCAGTGAGTCCTACTGTGCCCCCTCACTGATACTCGGTTCAATTATTAAACCGTTACAACAAATTAAAAGCTAACATAACAATGTCATATTGATTAATCGAAATGCCGACTGTGCAACGACCACTAATCCCGGCAATTCGTGTTCTTAATTTATTAATCGAAACGCCGACTGTGCAACAACCACTAATCCCGGCGAATCGTGTACTTACTTATTAACCGAAACGCCGACTGTGCAACGACCACTAATCCCGGCGAATCGTGTTTCCAGCTTCTTCTTTCTGTTTTCCAGCAACATGATTCAGTTTTGCAACAGGCATAACTTGGTCAATCCGTGACCAAAACTATCCAAACCGGTGCTCATTATGAAGGTAATTTCGTCTACTTTCAGATGGTCAAGGATTCACACGCATGCATCCATTGCTTTGGGAGATATCACCAAGATAAGGTGACTGGTCCAGGATAGTGCTTGATTCTGAAACCGTAACTTGGGGAAATGATATCTCCTTCATTTCTCCATGAAATCATACAGTTCTGGTGCCCAAAATGAAGAGCGTCGTGTCTAGTTTCCAGAGAGACAAGAATCACCATCATCGAAGTTGTGTACAGTGAGATACGAAGAAAACAATGAAGGTGGTTCTTACGGGTTTTATCCAGAATTTCTGATGAACTTCAATCTTCATCCTCCATCATTTGCAACTTCAACTTGAGTTTCCATTCTCTGCACCAGAAGCTACTTAGACACTATAACACCTTCCAATTCACAAATACAAGGACAAGGCTTCTTTATTGGCAGCCATTCAGAACATGCAAGAGGTTAGGGGATCAAAACTCCATTGTCTTCAACCTTGAGACTTTAAATCCGAAAATGGTGCAAGTTCAAAGAGGGAGAGTTTGGTTCAGAAAATAGGCTCAATAGAAAGAGCATTAAAAATGGAGTGGAGAGGAGGTGAGAGAACTTACATGCAATGTTTTAAAACTCGAACCGGTGACCGACTCGGTGAAGGTACCGGGTCACTGGGTCAAGGGTCGGACCGAAGGGTCGACAGTTGAACCGCATGACCAAAACCGGAACCGGATGACTCGGACCCGGTCTCTATTTCGAGAATTTTCAATACCTATATAGTATATAATATAAATTTCGTCCCTGTAAAATTAATAACTATTAAATAAATTTGCTTGGTATATATTAAATAAATTTTAAAAGTTCATATCATGCTTCAATAAATATTTAGAACAAATTTCATAAGTTAACAACTTAATATTAAATAAATCTTTAAAAAATACTTAATATTAAATAAGTTTGTTGAAACATAATATTAATATTACAAGCTAATGCCATGAGGATGAGCATATTTGACTTTTAGGAAAAGAGGTACCAATTATATATATTTGAAATAAATAATATTCTCATTAAGATTGGTAGCCTGATGGTAGTGCTCAACATTTGCTTTCAATAGGTCAGGGGTTCAAACCCCACTAATGACATTTTTGTTGAGGGTTTTGAGTCTCTTTTGTTTTAAGTAGTTTAGAAATAGTCCCACATCGGATAGAATGAACAGAACATGGAGGAAATGAGATATAAAAGCAAGGTGTATGTCAATGGGAAACATACTTACCTAGATGGCAATCACTAGTGGGGGCTTGCGTTCGCGCGGCCCCTCCCAATTACAGTTCAAAGATTTGATAAAAAAAAAAAATGGACAACCCGGTCCGGTTTGAGCCGGGTCACCGGGTCACCGGTTTTCCCCAAAACCGGCCGGTTTCCACCGGTTCCCACCGGTTTGGTGCATAACCGATCCAAAGGCTTGACCGGCTCGGTTACCCCCCCGGTTCCCGGTTCAACCGGTCCGACCGGCCGGGCCGAGCCGGTTTTTAAAACACTGCTTACATGCATGGAGGTTCAAGGGAGCTCTCCTCCTTTCTCCTTCCTTCTCCTTTCCCCCACTCTCTTCTCTCTATTCTCTTTTTCTTTCCAGCTTCTCTTTTGTTTATTAGTTGCTGGAAGTGATGAATGAGGAAGAATGGTTCAGCTGGGGTAGGAATAAGGGCTGAGGGTTAAATGGTGAGGAAATGACCATTTTGCCCTTGGCCCATCTATCCAAGGTTTTTGGTACTAGAACCCCTAAAATCCTATGGTTTTCTACTCGGCAAAGGTTTCTCGACTACCTCTCTCTCGAGTTGCGATTAATCATTTCGTTCAATTGATAAATCTTCGATGTAAGGCGAAATGACGATTTTACCCTTGCGCTCTAATTGCTCATTTAAATTATGACTAAGCCACAATTAAATGTAGAGTAGGATTTCTTTGGACTTTTCCTCGACTATTACTCCCCGAGACACGACCAATTATTCCCACAAATAATTACTCGATCTTAGGCATCATAGTACGAGTCTTTAAAAATTAGGGATGTTACAATCACCCCAACTTTTAAAAATTTTGTCCTCAAAATTGACAAGACGAACCTTAAGCAAAAGGATATTGATATCGGGTCATCATGTCCTCTTCCAATTCCCGTTAGCCTCTTCGGCTGAGAAGCCTTCCCAGACTATCGTGACAATCGGAATAGTACTTGACCTCAATGTCTTCACGCCACGCCCTAGGATATGACCAGGATAAGGTTGGAATGATAAATCTGGTCGAAGATCGATCGTTTCAATGCTCAACGGCTGAAGTGGATCGGGAATTCATTTTCTCAACTGAGACATGTGAAAGACATCATGAAGATACAGACTTTCTTCAGAAATTAACTATTCCGACCTCTTGAAAGCTGACACTAATTGTTATGGACATTGGAATACCTACAATCTGTTGAGGACACGAACTCATAGTTATGGTATCCACACATCCTGCACTATCGAAGTCAGGAACTCGGAAGGTTTCGGCCTAGCCGTAGCTTGAATTGGAACGAAACGATGACTTTAAGAGAATTTCTTTGGACTCAAACCATACGGTATCCAGGAGAAAAGTTTTCTTCTCTTCTCGAGTTACGCTCACATAAGCGCTTGACTCATCTTACTAAAAATCTCGACTGAAGCAAACAGAGTTATTTTATAAAACAGGTTGACTTTCAGTCCAAGGAATCTAGAAATGATTTTCCTTGCAACCGAATCCAGGAAAAACTCTGAAATAATAGTAAAATATTCTTTCATTAAATCAGTTCCAAAACTTGAAAGTACAATAGTTCCATTTGAATGAAAATTCTTTTAAGTGGGGTTTCTAATGACGATAGTTTGAAAATACGACTATCCCAAAAGGTTAATTCATCCCAACTTATAGATGACCTTACTCAATGCACGGCGCTCCAACAAAGCGGAATCTCATTCTCTGATATCTAAAAGTTACGAGTTTGAAAGTGAGAGTAGAAGTGTTACTTTGTTGGAACCAGCCATTTGTGCGATCAAGATCTCACAAACTTCTATTATCGTGCTTGAGTTCGGCTCCGTTAAGACAAAACAATTGGGTCCGTTCGAGGAAGGGATCGGAAAGGACATTGGGCCGAAAGGAAAGCAGAAATTTTATTTTAAAAGTTTTCTGTGACCGCTAATCTATTCGATCCAATTCTCTTCCTTTCCATCCTTTTCACGAATTAGTCCAAGATGAAACTTCAAGATTAAAACAAAGGTTTGTATTTCGTGATGAAAAATAGACATGACTTGATTGTCTCAAGAGACTACACAAAGGTTGTAGGATTCACTATCAAGGACTCATGTGTCATACACTCACGGTCCGATCATTTAGTCTCAGACCGACATACAGTTCATCCTCAGACATTCTTCCATCATACGGGTGTTGTAGGTAAAAGGAAGATAAACTACACGCACCCAACTCATCGGATTTCTTAGAGAAGTCTCGGGTGCTGGACCACAATCAGATAATTCTGAGTTCAGCACATACTTGCTTTATTGGCGTCTAACCCAGAGGTTATTAGAATGGAGAAAACTAGCCTTGACCCATCCGACGGATTCAAGCCACAACAACTTACTGTTGATTTTAACGAATTCAAGATTGTCGATTGGAGTTCCATTTCAGTAGCGGAAGCTTGAGCACTAGAACTGCCGAAAGGTGATTGCCCTAACATGGCTTGACACCACTCCAACTAGCAATTATATCCACGTGTTACCTAGCCTTCCATTGTTTCTGAGCAAACGTTTGAGTAACTCACATCTTTGGTCATCTTAGAAACATTTCTAGCATCTCAGATAGTCACCGGTATAACCGATGTTTTAACTAACCCAAAATAATGATAAGGGTGCGTCTTTCGACCGTTATTACTCTGTCCTCAGAACTCAAACCTATAGTTCGGTGCCCATATACAGGTTATGGGTCTTTCAGGATTGTCTAAGTCGACGACTTATCCAATCACAGTTGTCTTTCTAGATCAACTAGGCTTTGAATTTTGATACCTATCTTTCATAGATATTGATTACTCGAATCTTAAGGAGATGCGAATTTCAATATTAGGAATCTTATTAGAATGACATAAGGTTTTCTTTTAGAAATTACGATTTAGTGCCATCCTATGCAATCCTTGGTTTCTCGATTAACTTCAATGTAGCAATTATTCTCGGATTAGTCACGAAATTGAAATTGCGGTGGCATCAGGGAATTTTTGAAAACAAAAGTTATTTCGGGAATCACACGAGCACACCATAAGTGTCTTCGTATTGATTCTTTGAATTTATCATTTAGAATTTTCCTTGGCCCAGCTTCTTTCCAAACTTCCGCGACTATCCAGACATAATTATTACATTACCTTAATCAATATAGCTTCAGAACGGGTTCTAGGAGTCTAAACTGACTGATTGGAGATTCTTTTACCAATTTCGGTCCACATTCCACGAATGCTTAGAGTTTACGGTTCAGATTTAAAACAAAAGTATACTTCACAATACAATTGGAGATACAGTTCACAACCCATTCATTGGTGTAGATATTTCCGTTAGCTTTCCAACGCCTCTCGGAACATAAAAATCAGAGTTCCGGAGCAGAAGTTACGAACAAATGAGTCGGAAGACTAACGAGAATTTCTCACAGACCGTGATCGGAATGCTTCCAGCAGCGGAGTGAAATAAGGTCACTTCTACCGATTCCAAATACTAACCTGCTTTGAAGGATTTGTTTCATAATTCCTGATAGGGACTTAACCTGATCGACACTTATGATTTCCACTAATCAATACTGACGACGGAGTATCTTTACTCAATTGGCTTTGTCATTTGTCACATTGTGACTCGGAAGAAGAAGAATTGGAATCTATGCTTAAAATTAACCGATAAGGATTTTCCTTGACTGCTGCCCTAACTGGGATTGACTGACACCAGAAGGTAAGATTAATGATGAAAACGATATCTCGAAAACTGATACGCTGACTAAATAAAGGTCAGGGTTTTGGGTGCTTACTAATCTGATAGCTTTCAGTACACTGACATTGCTATTGCCCAACGGCTTCGCTTGATTTGTAATCTCGATAAGATTTACGATGTCTTATACCGCGACTCACTAGCCGCATCCGATTCATTTACTGAACAGCCGCCCACAGTTTCCTCGAACCATCGCGGATGTCCATCATGGTTTCCAGATGTCATATGTAGCCATCTGCTGCTGCTACGCGCTCTGATGAAACGAGAAGGCTGAGAATCCTATGGTGTAGTGTCTCGGACATTTTCGGGGCTGAGGCAACTATCTGTCATAGTTTTCAGTAACTTACATGAAACATTGAGTGGATCCTGACTCAATACGTCACATAATATACTAAAAAGGTCTTACATATAATTGTCTAAGTCCCTAGCTGATTCGATCCTATACTCTCGACCCGAAGGTCACTACGTCCGACAAGGCCGAACCGCTCTGATACCAAATGTAACACCCCGGTATTTCTTTAACAAAGAAATGCCTAAATATACAAATTGGTTTAAATCAGAGTATAAAAATTCCTGTTCAGATATACATCTTTACAAGAAACAGCGGAAACTACAAAAATATAACATGATACAAGTTCGAGTCATAAGACCGAATACAGAGACTACATCAGAAGAATCCACAACACAGATGGAAGATTACATCTCCAACTTCTACTCGAGCCTGACGACTAACTGTGCCGCCTGCTGTCCTTATAACCCGTTCTCTGTAAAAACAACAAATATGGATTGGGTGAGACAACTTGTCTCAGTGAGTCCTACTATGCCCCCTCATTGATACTCGGTTCAATTATTAAACCGTTACAACAAAAGCTAACATAACAATGTCATATTGATTAATCGAAATGTCGACTGTGCAACGACCACTAATCCCGGCAATTCGTGTTCTTAATTTATTAATCGAAACGCCGACTGTGCAACAACCACTAATCCCGGCGAATCGTGTACTTACTTATTAATCGAAACGCCGACTGTGCAACGACCACTAATCCCGGCGAATCGTGTTTCCAGCTTCTTCTTTCTGTTTTCCAGCAACATGATTCAGTTTTGCAACAGGCATAACTTCGTCAATCCGTGACCAAAACTATCCAAATCGGTGCTCATTATGAAGGTAATTTTGTCTACTTTCAGATGGTCAAGGATTCACACGCATGCATCCATTGCTTTGGGAGATATCACCAAGACAAGGTGACTGGTCCAGGATAGTGCTTGATTCTGAAACCGTAACTTGGGGACATGATATCTCCTTCATTTCTCCATGAAATCATACGGTTCTGGTGCCCAAAATGAAGAGAGTCGTGTATAGTTTCCAGAGAGACAAGAATCAAGATCATCGGAGTTGTGTACAGTGATATACGAAGAAAACAATGAAGGTGGTTCATACGGGTTTTACCCAGAATTTCTGATGAACTTTAATCATCATCCTCCATCATTTGCAACTTCAACTTGAGTTTCCATTCTCTGAACCAGCAGCTACTCAGACACTATAACACCTTCCAATTCACAAATACAAGGACAAGGCTTCTTTATTGGCAGCCATTCAGAACATGCAAGAGGTTAGGGGATTAAAACTCCATTGTCTTCAACCTTGAGACTTTAAATCCGAAAATGGTGCAAGTTGAAAGAGGGAGAGTTTGGTTCAGAAAATAGGCTCAATAGAAAGAGCATGAAAAATGGAGTGGAGAGGAGGTGAGAGAACTTACATGCATGGAGGTTCAAGGGAGCTCTCCTCCTTTCTCCTTCCTTCTCCCTTCCCCCACTCTCTTCTCTCTATTCTCTTTTTCTTTCCAGCTTTTCTTTTGTTTATTAGTTGCTGGAAGTGATGAATGAGGAAGAATGGTTCAGCTGGGGTAAGAATAAGGGCTGAGGGTTAAATGGTGAGGAAATGACCATTTTGCCCTTGGCCCATCTATCCAAGGTTTTTGGTACTAGAACCCCTAAAATCCTATGGTTTTCTACTCGGCAAAGGTTTCTCGACTACCTCTCTCTCGAGTTGCGATTAATCATTTCGTTCAATTGAAAAATCTTCGATGTAAGGCGAAATGACGATTTTACCCTTGCGCTCTAATTGTTCATTTAAATTATGACTAAGCCACAATTAAATGTAGAGTAGGATTTCTTTGGACTTTTCCTCGACTATTACTCCCCGAGACACGACCAATTATTCCCACAAATAATTACTCGGTCTTAGGCATCATAGTACGAGTCTTTAAAAATTAGAGATTTTACAATATCGCCAGAGTCAAAATTATCTATGTCTGCGAAGCTTTTAGCTCACAAGTCCATGAGTAATATTTTTGAGTTGGGTATAGATTATGCGACTAAAATGATGTTGGATGTGTAACGCCCAAATATTAAATTAAATTATTTAATTAAATATTTAGGTATTCAATTATTTATTTATTTATTTAATTGGTGTAATTATATTAGCAGTTGATTAAGGGGTGTGTAAATAAATATTAGGGGACGGAGTTAGTGATTGGGCTTAAGCTGGAGGAAGCCCGCGATCCAAGCCCTAGGTGTAGGCGCATGAGGGGAGTGTGGTGAGGGTTGGAGCATTGCACAATTGTGAGAGGAAAAGAAAGAAAAGCTTGCGAAATAGAGAGAGGAGAAGAGAGAAAGAGTGTACGGCGCGCACAAGGGAGAAGAGGAGAAGAAGAGGATTTGCGAATTCCAAGGGAGAGAAGAGAAGCTCGGTTGCTGTGGTTTCTTGGTGTTCCCGTGGAGAGATCATCATCTTCGGAAAATTCTAAGGTAAGGGTGGGTCTTACTTTATAATAGGGCATATGATGGGATGTATGTGGGGTTAGGGTCTATGTCACTCTTGGTTGTGATTTTCGAGTGAATTGATGTTGTTTGTTATGTAAGAATGTAATGATGATGATTTGATGCATGCTAGGTGCTTGTTGAAAGATATTTGACTTGTTAGTTGTATTAGGTGATAGGAGTGCACGTTAGGTGCTTAATATAATGTGTATTTGATGATGTTAGGACGAATATGTGGTGTTTGAAATTATTGTTGATGGTTGAACACATGAAAATCTAGAAAAATTGGATTTTAGGAGGAGCCTAGGTGCCAAGGGCGCCATTTTGTGTTTTTGTCCCTGTGTCTAAGTGTTGGCGCCAATATTGCTGTCTGCACCAGTTTTTGCTGTCTGTGTTGCTGTCTGTGTTGCGCCCAGAGTGGCGCAGGTTGCCTCTGCGCCAGTTTTTGCTGTCTGTGTTGCGCCCAGATGTGGCGCAGGTTGCCTCTGCGCCCGTTTTTGCTGTCTGTGTTGCTGTCTGTGTTGCGCCCAGATGTGGCGCAGGTTGCCTCTGCGCCAGTTTTTGCTGTCTGTGTTGCGCCCAGATGTGGCGCAGGTTGCCTCTGCGCCAGTTTTGTTGCTGCGCCAGTTTTTCGTGGCTGCGCCAGTTTTCTGTGTTGCGTGTTCCTGCTAGGCGCCCAGTGCTTGGGCGCCATTTTGAGGATGTTGCCCAAATGTTCCCCGGTTTTGTTTTTGACATATCTTTTGACTCGGGTGTCCGTTTTAAGTGGTTCAAAGTGCGTTGTGAAGCTTATTCAGTTTCCTACTGTTATATTCTATTTTCAAAGTAAAATTTATTATTTTTCTGATGGTTTCTGGGCGCCTCAAGTGGCTGTCCCCGGTGGTCGTTGTTGTTGGCGTTGTAAAATTATTTCGGTGTCTAAAACCCTTTTTAGTGTCCTGTTGCTGCCTGATTGTGTCTTGGGTACTGTGTTGTGTTGTGAGTTGCTGCTGAGTGTCAATCTTGTGCTGCCATGTTGATGTTAATGACGATGGGTCTAATGACCAAATGATTTCGATGTTGTTAATGACGATGGGTCTAATGGCCAAATAATGATGATGATATGGACGATGTTGTTGTTGTTATGATTATGATCTGCTGGTTGTTCATGAGTCGCATGAATTACATATGCATATATTGACGATGTAAGGCTTCGGCCTCGAGCTATTGACGATGATGATGCTCAAATATTGACAATGTGCCCAATGGCAAAATTATTGACGATGATGGTACCACATGCATTGCACTTCATACATTCATCCTTATCATTGATGATATTACTTGGGTTGATATGTATATATTTATGTGACAGATATAAATATTGATGTGGTTGTGTAGTAATTGATGTATATATATATATATGAATATGGTTGTTATATATATATATATTAAATGGTTGTTATATACATATATTGGTGTAGTCGCCGTGAATATATTGCTAGTAGTTGTTATATATATATATATATATATATATATATATATATATATATATATATATATATATATATATATATTGTTGTGGTTGATGTAGTTCATTACTCTGGCATACTGCCTATCATAAACTTTATTATATTGTTTGAGACTCACCCCTTATGTTGAATATTACTCTCTAGGTAACCGTATGTGAAGGCTTTTAACCTTTCATTCCTTGAGTCAGTCGTCGCTCTGATACGTAGCACCTGGGGGGCGAACACTAGCTATTAGTTGTTATTTTATATGACGCTGTTGGATAATTTGTATTGATGTTGTTACAACAATATTTTGGGAACTGTTTACTTTTATTCCGCTGCGTGATGATGAACTATTATTGTGTAGACTGACTAGTTGTTGAGGGTTCGCCCATTATCTGATGAGCTACGTATCATGCCTTTTAAATAATGATGATTTATTATCAATTTGTGTTTGTTGATTTGAAGTAAATGTAGCATCCCCTTTTGGATGTACTTAAAAATGATTTTTAAACTCTGATATTTTTATTATAAATTGCCGGGTAGAAATGGGATGTTACATTAGTGGTATCAGAGCAATGGTTGGTCTGTCAGGCCAAGTCGTCGAGTCGTTGTGTCAATTAGCGACCAACTATTGTCTTTCATCCTAACTGTTGTTTCTGTTGTAGCCTTGAGTTGAGATGGCGGGGAGAAACGACACTGCGATTGCTGCTGCTTTAGCTGCCATGGCTCAGGCCGTGCAGAATCAGCAGAATGCTGGAGAGAACGTTGGGTTTCGGAGTTTGACTACATTCCAGAGAGAGAATCCGCCCACTTTCAAGGGCAAGTATGATCCAGACGGTGCCATGGCCTGGTTAAAGGAGATCGAGAGAATTTTTAGGGTGATGGACTGCACTGTGGAGCAGAAGGTCCGATTTGGTACTCACATGTTGGCAGAGGAGGCCGACGATTGGTGGTTGGCTACTAGGCAGAGGGTAGAGTCTGTGTAGGAAGAGGTTACTTGGGAGGTGTTCAGCAGAGAGTTTTTGAGGAAATATTTTCCGGAAGTTGTCCGAGGGAAAAAGGAGATAGAGTTTTTGGAGCTGAAGCAAGGTGGCATGTCTGTGACTGAGTATGCGGCGAAGTTCGTGGAGTTGGCGAAGTTCTATCCGCACTATAGTGAGGCTACAGCTGAATTTTCAAAATGTATTAAGTTCGAGAATGGATTGAGGCCTGAAGTTAAAAAGGCAATTGGTTACCAAAAGATCTGTGTGTTCGCTGACCTGATAGATAGCTGCAGGATTTTTGAGGAAGACAGCAATGCACATCGCAAGATTATGGGTGAGAAGAAGGACAAGCGTCAGGATCGGGGGAAGCCGTATGATGTTCCGGCTGGAAGAGGTGGATCGAGAGTCGCTGAGGACCAGAAGGCTAGTGGGGGAGAAGCTCCTACTGGTATTGTGTGTTTCAAATGTGGCAAAGCTAGTCACAAGAAAGCTGCATGCAACATTGGGGATACGAGGTGTTATCGTTGTGGCAAGCTTGGGCATGAAGCGCCCGCATGTATGCATAAGGGAATGATTTGTTTCAACTGCAACGAAGAAGGGCACATCAGTAATCAGTGTCCGAAACCGAAGAAGGAACGAGCTGGTGGAAGAATGTTCACTTTGGTAGGGTCAGAGACTTCTAAGGAGGGCGGACTCATTAGAGGTACATGCTTCATTAATGGTGTTCCTCTAACTTATATTGTTGATACCGGTGCTACTCTTTGTTTTATTGCTGCGGATTGTGTTGAAAGATTGGATCTTGCGTTGTCTTCTATGAGTGGAGAAATGGTTGTTGACACTCCAGCTAATGGGTCGGTGACTACGTCTCTTGTGTGTGCTGGGTGTCCCTTGTCGATTTTCGACAGAGACTTTGTTGTTGATTTAATTTGGTTGTCGTTAAGCGGAGTGGATGTGATTCTAGGTATGAACTAGTTAGAGTATAATCATGCGCATATTAATTGTTATAGCAAGTCTGTAAGTTTTTCTACTCCTGAAGAGGAGGGAGCTGGTTCGCTGTCTGCTAGTTAATCGCGGAAATTAATTCGGGAGCAAGGGAGGACTTCGCAAGGGAGACAGAAGAGTCATCATGATAAGCGAAGGAAGGATTTGGAATTTCAAGCGGATGATGTACAAGTACGGGATAATCTCACTGTGGAGACGATGCCTGTACGTATCGAGGATCGTGAGGTGAAGGCTCTTAGAGGTAAGGAAATTGCATTGGTGAGGGTGGTCTGGTTAGGAGCTGTTGGAGAGAGCATGACTTGGGAGTTGGAGAGTAAGATGCGGGAGTCCTATCCAGAGCTGTTTGATTCAGGTGAGTTTTCGAGGACGAAAACATTCTAAGTGGGGGAGAGTTGTAACGCCCAAATATTTAATTAAATTATTTAATTAAATATTTAGGTATTCAATTATTTATTTATTTATTTATTTAATTGGTGTAATTATATTAGCATTTGATTAAGGGGTGTGTAAATAAATATTAGGGGACGGAGTTAGTGATCGGGCTTAAGCTGGAGGAAGCCCGCGATCCAAGCCCAAGGTGTAAATGCATGAGGGGAGTGTGGTGAGGGTTGGAGCATTGCGCAATTGTGAGAGGAAAAGAAAGAAAGGCTTGCGAAATAGAGAGAGGAGAAAAGAGAAAGAGTGTATGGCGCGCACAAGGGAGAAGAGGAGAAGAAGAGGATTTGCGAATTCCAAGGGAGAAAAGAGAAGCTCGGTTGCTGTGGTTTATTGGTGTTCCCGTGGAGAGATCATCATCTTCGGAAAATTCTAAGGTAAGGGTGGGTCTTACTTTATAATAGGGCATATGATGGGATGTATGTGGGGTTAGGGTCTATGTCACTCTTGGTTGTGATTTTCGAGTGAATTGATGTTGTTTGTTATGTAAGAATGTATTGATGATGATTTGATGCATGCTAGGTGCTTGTTGAAAGATATTTGACTTGTTAGTTGTATAAGGTGATAGGAGTGCACGTTAGGTGCTTGATATAATGTGTATTTGATGATGTTAGGACGAATATGTGGTGTTTAAAATTATTGTTGATGGTTGAACACATGAAAATCTAGAAAAATTGGATTTTAGGAGGAGCCTAGGCGCCAAGGGCGCCATTTTGTGTTGTGTCCCTGTGTCTAAGTGCTGGCGCCAATGTTGCTGTCTGCGCCAATTTTTGCTGTCTGTGTTGCGCCCAGAGTGGCGCAGGTTGCCTCTGCGCCAGTTTTTGATGTCTGTGTTGCTGTCTGTGTTGCGCCCAGATGTGGCGCAGGTTGCCTCTGCGCCAGTTTTTGCTGTCTGTGTTGCTGTCTGTGTTGCGCCCAGATGTGGCGCAGGTTGCCTCTGCGCCAGTTTTTGCTGTCTGTGTTGCTGTCTGTGTTGCGCCCAGATGTGGCGCAGGTTGCCTCTGCGCCAGTTTTTGCTGTCTGTGTTGCGCCCAGATGTGGCGCAGGTTGCCTCTGCGCCAGTTTTTGCTGTCTGTGTTGCTGTCTGTAACACCCCTTTTCTACCCGTTATTTATTCATTTAAAATCAGAGTTTCAAAAATTCTTTTCTTTACTACACCAGAAAGGAGTGCCACATTTTCACTTGAACTCAAAACGAGCGTATTTAATTCACTTATAACATATCGGATACAACGCACTTCAAATTCTCATTCATTAAGCAGCGGATTTTCAAAAGGTTTAACTTCAACAAATCTTAACATCTTTTGAAGGCCCTTTAAAAGCAACTCAACAACAATACAACCTGATAAACATAAAGTACAACTAGGCATTCATTTTCCCCCCGAGTGCTACGTATCAGAGCAGACCCAACTGACTAGGAAAAGGTACTAGATCACCTTCACTCGCTATCACCTGCACGTTGCCGACATAAGAAGCAACACAAAAGCAGTAGGGTGAGTCTCATTTCATAAGTAATAACAAACAAGATAAGCATCATTTAGAGAAGGCAACTAAGCACACCAATTCCCCACAATAACAACATACCCCATTAATTTTCATTCACCAAAGAACAGCGCCGAATATTTTCAATCACCGAGAACAACACCAAATATAACTAAATACACTAAATTACAATTATCTCCACATACACCATCAATTTATAATCACCAGGAAAAAGTACCGAATGCATGTTCAATGTATGAGATGCAACCCAAAACTCCACGGGCACATGCATGTGGATCCATCACCAAAAATTAGCCTTGATGACATACACCAAAATAAGGCCGAAGCCTTCTGCTCACCAATAAATGCACATGATTATGCGATGCCATGAACAATGCACCATACACACCAAAATCACCACAACATTGCAATAACATGCGCACCAATAATTTGATTAACTCACCAATAGTTTTATTAACTCACCAACACCAAAAGAAAGGTCATAGACCATTGCCTTGAGGGCACTCACCAATAAACTCACCAATAATTTATCTCACCATTTTATATACATCTCCAAAATTTCAGCTCTAAGGATAGCACACCAATCACACCAAGCACAATTAATTACGCGACTACATTGTCACCAAAGGACTAAACAACACATCATTTTAATTGACAACACCTAATTGGAGCAACAAACCCCACAAAATTCGGAGCAACAAATCCCACAAAATTCGGAGCAACAAATCCCACAAAATTCGGACAGAATTATTAGTCATTTTGAAATCAAATCTTCTCCCTCATTTCTCAACGAAATTTAGCGAAATCAGTGCCTATTCAGTAGAAAATTAAGTCTACTTTCCAACAAAACAAACCCCACAGAATTTGGAGGATCAGGGCATTCACAATTAGACAAAGACTGAACATATATCCCAAACCGTCCCAGATTTTTGACCCAATTTGCAACCAAGAATTCTCCCATTATACTTATCCAAATTGAGTAAAATCAGTGCCTAATTTGTAGAAAATTGTGTCTAGTTTCCAGAAAAATAAACCCCATAATTTTTAGACGAATATAACACTCACGACCACAGATTTACTGAACCTCTACCCAAATCGTTTCCAGAATTTTAACCTAACTTGTTTCACCTATAACTTAAGTTTTACAACTCCAAATGCAACCAAATCAACGCCAAATTAACAAGCATTAAGTCTATTTTCCAGAATAGTAAACCACATAATTTTTCAGTCAACACAACGTTCCCAGTTACCGAAATACTGAACCTCTACCCAGATCGTTTCCAATCTCGATTTTTATTTAGTCATTACAACATACACCTAACTTGCATGACTAATATCATGTACATCTCAATACTAATAAATTATGGATTCTACCAAAAATAACATAAGTTCATCATCAACAACATGGATTTAACAATTTACATTCATCATAACAAAAACATCCAAAAACAACAATTCAATTCAATCAATCAAACCCCCCTAAAACCTAACTCATGTGATTCTAATCCTATAAGTTATTAAGGATGAAAAGAGAGCCTCCTAACCTTTTGTTAATGGAAGAAGATGAAATCCTTTAGCCTTAGAACCTTGGAGCCCTAGCTTTTTCCTTCTCTCCCTCTTGTTCTTGGTTGGAACTCACGCTTTCCTCTTCTTTCTTTTCCTCTCCTAGCCGCTGCCCCTTCCTCTCTTCTCACTTCTCTAATCCTTATTTTTCTTTTTCCTTCTAATGACAACAAAACCCTAACCTAGCCCTTTTATAAACTCACTTAACCTCATGGGCTTTTTCTTATCTGATGTGACCTAATCATGGGCCTCCACTTAACACTTCTAATTTACTTATACTAACACTAATAATTAGGTCCACATATACTAATAAATAGTTATTTCTATTATTTCTACCACATAAATCCTAAATAATTAATTAAATAAATTAATCAATTATTTTGGGCTGTTACAACTCTCCCCCACTTAAAAGAATTTCGTCCTCGAAATTTTAAAAACAAAAAACAAGAGACACCGAGGTCACACACAGAAAACATACCTTTTCCAGCAGGAGCATCACTACAACACAAACAATGACTGCAACACAAACGATAGTTAGAATAAAAGACAACAGTTGGTCGTACACCGACACAACGACTCGACGACTTGGCCGGAGGGACCAACCATTGCTCTGATACCACTAATGTAACACCCCTTTTCTACCCATTATTTATTCATTTAAAATCAGAGTTTCAAAAATTCTTTTCTTTACTACACCAGAAAGGAGTGCCACATTTTCACTTGAACTCAAAACGAGCGTATTTAATTCACTTATAACATATCGGATACACCGCACTTCAAATTCTCATTCATTAAGCAGCGGATTTTCAAAAGGTTTAACTTCAACAAATCTTAACATCTTTTAAAGGCCCTTTAAAAGCAACTCAACAACAATACAACCTGATAAACATAAAGTACAACTAGGCATTCATTTTCCCCCCGAGTGCTACGTATCAGAGCAGACCCAACTGACTAGGAGAAGGTACTAGATCACCTTCACTCGCTATCACCTGCACGTTGCCGACATAAGAAGCAACACAAAAGCAGTAGGGTGAGTCTCATTTCATAAGTAATAACAAACAAGATAAGCATCATTTAGAGAAGGCAACTAAGCACACCAATTCCCCACAATAACAACATACCCCATTAATTTTCATTCACCAAAGAACAGCGCCGAATATTTTCAATCACCGAGAACAACACCAAATATAACTAAATACACCAAATTACAATTATCTCCACATACACCATCAATTTATAATCACCAGGAAAAAGTACCGAATGCATGTTCAATGTATGAGATGCAACCCAAAACTCCACGGGCACATGCATGTGGATCCATCACCAAAAATTAGCCTTGAGGACATACACCAAAATAAGGCCGAAGCCTTCTGCTCACCAATAAATGCACATGATTATGCGACGCCATGAACAATGCACCATACACACCAAAATCACCACAACAATGCAATAACATGCGCACCAATAATTTGATTAACTCACCAATAGTTTTATTAACTCACCAACACCAAAAGAAAGGTCATAGACCATTGCCTTGAGGGCACTCACCAATAAACTCACCAATAATTTATCTCACCATTTGATATACATCTCCAAAATTTCAGCTCTAAGGATAGCACACCAATCACACCAAGCACAATTAATTACGCGACTACATTGTCACCAAAGGACTAAACAACACATCATTTTAATTGACAACACCTAATTGGAGCAACAAACCCCACAAAATTCGGAGCAACAAATCCCACAAAATTCGGACAGAATTATTAGTCATTTTGAAATCAAATCTTCTCCCTCATTTCTCAACGAACTTTAGCGAAATCAGTGCCTATTCAGTAGGAAATTAAGTCTACTTTCCAACAAAACAAACCCCACAGAATTTGGAGGATCAGGGCATTCACAATTAGACAAAGACTGAACATATATCCCAAACCGTCCCAGATTTTTGACCCAATTTGCAACCAAGAATTCTCCCATTATACTTATCCAAATTGAGTAAACTCAGTGCCTAATTTGTAGAAAATTGTGTCTAGTTTCCATAAAAACAAACCCCATAATTTTTAGACGAACAGAACACTCACGACCAGAGATTTACTGAACCTCTACCCAAATCGTTTCCAGAATTTTAACCTAACTTGTTTCACCTATAACTTAAGTTTTACAACTCCAAATGCAACCAAATCAACGCCAAATTAACAAGCATTAAGTCTATTTTCCAGAATAGTAAACCACATAATTTTTCAGTCAACACAACGTTCCCAGTTAGCGAAATACTGAACCTCTACCCATATCGTTTCCAGTCTCGATTTTTATTTAGTCATTACAACATACACCTAACTTGCATGACTAATATAATGTACATCTCAATACTAATCAATTATGGATTCTACCAAAAATAACATAAGTTTATCATCAACAACATGGATTTAACAATTTACATTCATCATAACAAAAACATCCAAAAACAACAATTCAATTCAATCAATCAAACCCCCCTAAAACCTAACTCATGTGATTCTAATCCTATAAGTTATTAAGGATGAAAAGAGAGCCCCCTAACCTTTTGTTAATGGAAGAAGATGAAATCCTTTAGCCTTAGGACCTTGGAGCCCTAGCTTTTCCCTTCTCTCCCTCTTGTTCTTGGTTGGAACTCACGCTTTCCTCTTCTTTCTTTTCCTCTCCTAGCCGCTGCCCCTTCCTCTCTTCTCACTTCTCTAATCCTTATTTTTCTTTTTCCTTCTAATGACAACAAAACCCTAACCTAGCCCTTTTATAAACTCACTTAACCTCATGGGCTTTTTCTTATCTTATGTGACCTAATCATGGGCCTCCACTTAACACTTCTAATTTACTAATACTAACACTAATAATTAGGTCCACATATACTAATAAATAGTTATTTCTATTATTTCTACCACATAAATCCTAAATAATTAATTAAATAAATTAATCAATTATTTTGGGCTCTTACACTGTCTGTGTTGCGCCCAGATGTGGCGCAGGTTGCCTCTGCGCCAGTTTTGTTGCTGCGCCAGTTTTTCGTGGCTGCGCCAGTTTTCTGTGTTGCGTGTTCCTGCTAGGCGCCCAGTGCCTGGGCGCCATTTTCAGGATGTTGCCCAAATGTTCCCCGGTTTTGTTTTTGGCATATCTTTTGACTCGGGTGTCCGTTTTAAGTGGTTCAAAGTGCGTTGTGAAGCTTATTCCGTTTCCTACTGTTATATTCTATTTTTAAAGTAAAATTATTATTTTTCTGATGGTTTCTGGGCGCCTCAAGTGGCTGTCCCCGGTGGTCGTTGTTGTTGGCGTTGTAAAATTATTCCGGTGTCTAAAACCCTTTTTAGTGTCCTGTTGCTGCCTGGTTGTGTCTTGGGTACTGTGTTGTGTTGTGAGTTGCTGCTGAGTGTCAATCTTGTGCTGCCATGTTGATGTTAATGACGATGGGTCTAATGACCAAATGATTTCGATGTTGTTAATGACGATGGGTCTAATGGCCAAATAATGATGATGATATGGACGATGTTGTTGTTGTTATGACTATGATCTGCTGGTTGTTCATGAGTCGCATGCATTACATATGCATATATTGACGATGTAAGGCTTCGGCCTCGAGCTATTGACGATGATGATGCTCAAATATTGACAATGTGCCCAATGGTAAAATTATTGACGATGATGGTACCACATGCATTGCACTTCATACATTCATCCTTATCATTGATGATATTACTTGGGTTGATATGTATATATTTATGTGACAGATATAAATATTGATGTGGTTGTGTAGTAATTGATGTATATATATATATGAATATGGTTGTTATATATATATATATTAAATGGTTGTTATATACATATATTGGTGTAGTCGCCGTGAATATATTGCTAGTAGTTGTTATATATAGATATATTTATATATATATTGTTGTGGTTGATGTAGTTCATTACTCTGACATATGCCTATCATAAACTTTATTATATTGTTTAAGACTCACCCCTTATGTTGAATATTACTCTACAGGTAACCGTATGTGAAGGCTTTTAACCCTTCATTCCTTGAGTCAGTCGTCGCTCTGATACGTAGCACCTGGGGGGCCGAACACTAGCTATTAGTTGTTATTTTATATGACGCTGTTGGATAATTTGTATTGATGTTGTTACAACAATGTTTTGGGAACTGTTTACTTTTATTCCGCTGCGTGATGATGAACTATTATTGTGTAGACTGACTAGTTGTTGAGGGTTCGCCCATTATCTGATGAGCTACGTATCATGCCTTTTAAATGATGATGATTTATTATCAATTTGTGTTTGTTGATTTGAAGTAAATGTAGCATCCCCTTTTGGATGTACTTAAAAATGATTTTTAAACTCTGATATTTTTATTATAAATTGCCGGGTAGAAATGGGGTGTTACAGGATGCGACACCTAATAAGGATAATTTGCCAAAAAATTATTATGAAGCAAAGATGTTAGTTTCGAAGCTGAGATTGGAATGTAAGAAGATTGATTGTTGTGTGGATGAGCACATGTTGTTTTACAATAACGAATTTTGTAAAAGCAATGGTGCACTACTGGAATGCAGATTCTGTGGAAAGTCGAGGTATCATGTTCATAAAGGGGGAAAATTTGATGTTTGCATCGGCCGAAATTGTGAAGAAAATGACGTTGCATTATGAGAATAGGCGTACCTCACACATTTTATGCCACCCATCTGACGGTGAAGCGTGGAAACACTTTGATCAAGTGCATTCGGATTTTGCCTCAGACCCACGAAATGTTCGACTTGGCTTGTGCTCTAATGGATTTACTCCATATATCCAAGCATCAACGTCGCCTTATTTCTGTTGGCCGGTCATTGTTACCCCTTACAATCTTCCTCCTGAGATGTGCATGACTAAACCTTATATGTTTTTGACTTGTCTGATATCTGGTCCATCCAATCCAAAAGCTAACATTGATATCTTATTGGAACCCATGATTGATGATCTCAATTGATTGTGGGGTGGTGTTTTGACATATGATGCAACACGAAAAAAGAATTTTAGGATGAGATCGGCATTGATGTGGACAATAAACGACTTCCCTGCTTATGGTTATGTTGTCTGGTTAGGGGACTCACGGTAGATTGGCATGTCCCCACTGCATGGAACACATAAAAGCGTTTACGCTGAAATACGGGGGGAAGAGTTCTTGGTTTGATTCGCATCGTAGATTCTTACCGCCGGGTCATGAATTAGGAAAGACTGGGAAGGCCTTCAAGGATGGGGTAGTCGAAAGAGATAGACCACCGCCTTTGTTGACATCAGGTGAAATCTGGAGCAGAGTTATGGATTTGCCACAAGCCACAGAGGTAGGTGTGCTCTCTCGATTGAACGGTTATGGACGACTGCATAACTGGACAAAAAGAAGCATATTTTGGAATCTCCCATATTGTAAAGATAATCAATTGAAACACAACCTTGATGTTATGCACATCGAGAAGAATTTCTTTGAGAACATACTTTACACTGTGATGAATGTGAAAGATAGAACCAAAGATAAGGCTAGATTGGATTCTGCTCTTTAGTGTAGCAAACATCGATCCAATTTGAATTTGGTGCAAATGACTAATGGCAAGATGTTAAAACCTAGAGCCAATTATTGTCTAACACCCGAAGAAGTGAATGATGTTTGTCGAAGGTTGAAGGGATTGAGGATGCCAGATGGTTATACTTCTAACCTTGCAAGATGTGTGGATGTGAACACTGGGAAGATGTATGGGATGAAAAGTCATGATTGCCAGGTATTCATGGAGTGTTTGCTTCCCATTGATTTTGGTTCATTACCAAAGTGTGTTTTGGAACCACTTACTGAAGTGAGTCAATTTTTTAAGAATATGTCCTCTTCAACATTGAGAAAGGATGATCTTATAAAGATGGAGCAGAGTATTCCTTTCATTATCTGTAAGTTGGAGAGAATACTTCCTCCTGGTTTCTTTGATTCCATGGAGCATCTCCCGGTTCATCTTGCATATGAAGCAAGACTTGGTGGGCCAGTTCATTGTAGGTGGATATATCCATTTGAGAGGTCATTGTCTATTTCAACATTTTAATTAAAGTGACGTTTAGTAAGACTATTTGTTTAACCAAGTGTTCTTCTTTCATATTTAGATTAATGGGTGATTATAAATGATCGGTGAAAAATAAAGCTAGAGTTGAAGGATCGATCTGCGCAGCTTATTTACACCGTGAAACAATTTATTTTTGTTCTCGTTATTTCAACAACTTTATGTTGTCAAGAAATAATAGAAACGAAATGGGGGTTGAAGAAGAAAGACACAAACTCACTTTATCTGTGTTTACCAAACCCGGTTGCTCATCGAGAAAGAAGTCAACCAACTGGTTATCAGATAAAGTGTATGAATCAACACATGTTCATGTCTTGATCAATTGCACCAAAGTTAAATCATATCTCGAGTAAGTATGCTTCAATTCAATTTTTAATCTATATACACCTTTTCAGTGTTGATCTATAAAGAGTATGAAGCTAAATCATGTATTGATCATTTTTCAATTTTAAAGAGTATCAATAATTCTGTTTCAGTGCATTCTTACGAAGTGAGGGTATACGCGCTGAAGAATTTTCTCTTCGTTCCATCATGGTTTAATGCTAGAGTAAGTAAATAAAATTAATGTTTTAATGTCAAATGGTTAAAGTAGATATGAGACATGACATTTTTTCCGTATGTGATTACTTAGGTTTTTGAAGCGGAACCAACTCCCCCAATCTGACACTTAAGGAACGTAGCTAATAGTCCTTTTCGTGAGGTGACTGAGTGGCACAAGTACCTAGTTAACGATTACAAATTTGACACCCAATCAAGGAGTGATCCAACAAATATATGAAGTTGAATACCCACAGTTAGACTATCAAAAGAGAATGGTTTTGTTTTAGGCAAAATTACACTAGAGGTCCTTTAAGTTACTTAATTGTAACAAGTTGGTCCTTTAAGTTTTTTTTGTATCACTTAGGTCCTTTAAGTTACAAAATGTGTACATCGTTAGTCCTTTTTTCATTTTTCATTACAAAAACCCCAAGTTGGCACTAATAGAGCTGACGTGGTCGTGACGGAGGCCATAAGGCTTAAGCTTTTCCCTTTTTCACTAAGGGATAGAGCTAGAGCTTGGTTTCATTCATTACCAAATGAATCTGTAACCACGTGGGCACAATTACGACAAGCATTCCTTGCTAGATTTCTCCCCCAAGTAAAACCGCACAAATGAAGAATCAAATCACAAGATTCACTCAAAATGACGGGGAATCTCTTTATGATGCGTGGGAGCGTTTCAAAGAAATGCTAAGGCTATGCCCCCATCATGGACTAGAGAAATGGCTAATAATCCATATTTTTTTCTGGATAAAGAAACGAACACAAGTAGCAACCCAACTAACATCTAACTGGAAGAAGACAAAGGATTGATGGAAATTTTGCAGCAAACCCGTATTGATTAGTCTCTGGTAATTTCAATGTTTCTCTCACCACAGACATCATTTGAAGTTTAGTTTTGTTTCTTTAGAAACTCGACTTAAAACCCTACGAAATAGGCACAAGAATCACCTGATTCCATTAGGTATTGTGGGAGAAATCGTACCCAAAAGCATTGTTTTTGAATTAGTAACAGTTTTGAACCAGTCACCATTTTTTGACCATAACTCACTCAATAGTTGTTGTTTTAGTTTGAAACCTGGACCGTTAGAAACTAGACAAAATTACCTTCGTTTTAGGCACTTGATTTGATGGTTTTTGTTAAAAATTGAATTAGTTATACCTGTTGCAAAATTGCTTGCAAATGCTGCCAAACCGAACTTGGAGCTAGTTGTTGCATTTTTAGAAGTTGGGGTTATGCGTGGGAAAAATGTTTCTTGTTTTCTTTTGATCTTTGCAACTGAAACAAGGTGAGTTCCTCAATTACTTTGTGTTTCATGATAATTCATGTCTAATTGCTGACCTGGGTTCTGAGAATAATGATTTGCATGTGTTGAGGTTATGTGTCACAAACCGTTTTTGTGAAAATTGTGCAATTGTGTTGTTGATTGTCAATGATTGTTTGAATTGGAATTTGTGGAGCACGATTATTGTTGAATTTAGTGTAATCATAGGGTAATTAGTGAGACTTGGGATTAGTGAGATTTTAGAGTGGAATTGGTACCAAAAGAGATGCATAAATCACCTAGAAAGCTGAAAAATGAAGTACTATCTGATGCTGTAACACTAGCAGTAACGATTTGTTACTGGCTGTAATGTTTCTGTTACAGCCAATGTTGTTTTGTTACGGCCCAATGTTACTCTCGGGTAGAGGGAGCATATTTATAACAAAAACTCAATTTTCTCACTCTTTTTGGGTACCAATTGCTTTCCAAATCTTCCCTTCCTCAACCTTGCCCAATGATTATTGAACAATTTTAAGTCCCAAATCGCTTATTTCCATGATGCAAAACAAGTGACGTAATGTTAGGGTTTAGAAATGAACCGAGTGGTTTTGTATCGAGTGAGAACATGACCTTGTGTCGAGTAATGGACCTAGAGTCCGAGTAATTAATAAGAAATGCATAATACACCACGGGGATGACGATCCCAAGACCATTGTAGCACACCTAGTGGAAGGAAGTCACGATCCCTAAGCTAGGGCTAAGCCATTATCCGACAGTGATTGTTGGATTGGGGTTTCCGTTGAAATTGAGTGATTTGGTTCACGGATTGTGCAAAGCCATAGAAACAAGACCAGACAAGGAAAATACCGAGAGAGGAATTGTGAGGGGTCGCGAAGGAACTCACTGAGATTTGTAATCTCACTGTTTTTATGTGGTGTTTTCAAATGTACAGGGTAAAGTGAAACAGACTGAGGAGAAGTAGCAGATGCCTTAGCTACTCAGTCGGATGGGAGATCCTTTTGAGATCTTTATGTTATATTTGCTTCATTACCCTTCTCATGTATTTTGGAACTAAATCCTTGAATTATAGTCAAGGTCATGAAGTTTTTATAAACCTTGTCTTGTAGATGGACCATAGTTATGTTTATTATATCAAATTTGTACCTATTAAGTACTTATTTCAGATTTGTATTTGAGAAATTTTTATCTCAAAGCTATGTTAAGTGGTTTCAATCCGCTTTTGTTTTAATTTGGTCCAACATTATGAGCATGTTATACTCTGATTTGTTATGATTATGCTAATGCTTTTAGTTCACATAGTTGTGATCTTAAGGTGTTAAACTTTACCTTCCTTAGCATTTACCTGTTTGTCTAAAAAACAACAACAATGAATGGTGAGATTACATAATCTCTGAATCCTTTCGCGACTCCTTACCATAATACGCTCCGTATATCTTTTATTTACATAATATAAAAGCTATTACGTATACTGTAGGGAACCCTCCTTCAAAATAATATCCTTAAACTAAACCTCTTGGGCCTTGAGATTGGTTCATGACACCGACCCCAAGTACATCATCCATTCATTAGTTCATTTATGGGGTTGATAAATCTATTCATATGCTTGTTTCGAATGTTAAAAACTGTGTTTTGATTGAAGATTTAAATGAAAACCAGTAAAGTTTGAGCAGATTTTGTGAGTTGGTAAATCTAGTTTTTGTAACACCCCGATAAATTCTAACATGTAGAATCACCGAAATGCACTAAATGGCATACATCAGAGTAACTTCCTATTATTGAAATATTGAACACAACTAAAACTTTCGATAATACATATCAAATGGTTCTTTGAACCTCATAAACTTCCTGAAAATGCTTAAGTTTCAAAACTTAAGACTTGTACATAATCCTGGTGTTCAATACTCAAAACATAAAGTAGCGGAAACGATTTTACAACTTAAACAATGAAAGTCATACAATCGGTGACATAACTAAATAAAAATACAAAGGGCTAAACAGGAAATCCAATTTCCAATAGTTCCATGAGTCGCACCGGTTAACCGTGCTTTGTCGCCTTTGCTTTCCCCTGTTTCTCTGTAAAAACCACAAATATGAAGGGTGAGATAAACATTATCTCAGTGCGTCCTATCGAGACCCCTTACTAACTCTAGCGGTTCATTATGCTTTGCTTTGAACTCGTGGCCCTAAAAGCAACCACGTGGAAATACTTTAAGTTCTTGTAACCTTTATGCTCATGGCCCTCCTAAGCGACACATGAAGCATATCATATTTTGTTCCATGATTTTAGCATAACACCTCAGCCTACCTATTTTATAGGCACTTCTTGGCTTTGGTGAACCCATCCCGCTATTTCTAGCGGGTGAAACCTCTTGAGTCTAGGTTTTGGGGCTCATGACTTCCCATCCCCTAGTATGCTAATCCTCTAAGGGTCGTCACCCTTATCCTCTTGTATTTAATATATATTATGTATACATGTACCCACAATGGGCCGTCTATGATTTCAGTCATGTACCGTCTATCCTTCCACGAGGGAAGGCATTTTTCCCTGAATTAACATGTCTTACCTTGATCGTTATGAAGTAAGGGTGTACACTCGCGTTTCACTAATGTTCCGTTTTCTTTAACATTTATACTTGTGAGATTTACCTCAAACTTCTTTCGTTTCATGACATACGTAGGTTTCCATCCTTGGGAAACATTGGGGAATCAATCGGAAAGGAATCGGAATCGTTCGGAACGGATTTAAAAGGATTTTGAGTTAGGGTAACAGAAGGATCCGCACGGTCCGTACCCCAGAGGCGCACGACCCGTGTGTATCACTTAAATTTCAGTTTTGAAAAACTTACAGGACGCACGGTCCGTGCCACAAGGGCGCACGACCCGTGCGTGTCTTAAATTTTGAAAATGCTGAATTGCGTAGGTCACGCACGGTTCGTGCCCAGGGGCGCACGATCCGTGCTATGTAAAAATTTCATTTTCTGGGCTGCTGCGAACAAGGCGCACGACCCGTGCCCTTGTGAGGTGTTGCGCCCGAAAAAGTCCCCGAGGGAGAACCTTCCTCGTTCACAACTTTTTCTATGACAATGAAGCCGCCACCAATATTTATTAGGGAAAATATTAGGAAAACCATTTTTGGAAAGCGATTGGCCTTTGAAAACTGAGAGTTTAGGGTTCGGGGGTCGGTTACGCGTGGGGAAGGTATTAGCATCTCACACGTCCTCTCTACTGAGAGGGAACCTTTAATTAAATGTGTGGTTTTTATATGTTGACCTGAAAATATTCAACTTTGCCTCTATACTTCTTATTGACAATGAATTAAAGGATTTAATAGACCTTTTTTATTTTTGGAGAGAAAGGGAAAAAAAGGTTTTTTTGAAAAAGGTGCTTGACGGGACGTGGCCCGCTCCTACGTATCTCTCGGTGCGATGGAGAACTCAAAGCTACGTAGTTCTTGTTTGTTTGGAAAACGGTTTTTGTTTTTTATTTTATTTAATTTGTGAAAATTGAGCGTTCATGGTGATCAATTGAGCAAAGGCTCCAAGTGATCACCACTCGTACTCCATTGTTAATAATCATGCAAGCAAAGGCTTCACGAGACTACTAACAAAGTTTTTTTGATTTAGTGAAAATCTTTAGGAAAATTAGGCATTCATGATGATCAATTGAGCAAAGGCTCCAAGTGATCACCACTAGTACCTCGTTGTTAATAATCATGCAAGCAAAGGCTTCACGAGACTATTAACGAAGTTTTTAATTTATGAGAAAATATTTTGTTTTGAAGAGAATTAAATTAAATTAAAAACGAGGGAAAAGGGGGGGGGGGTGAAATGGTAAAATGGTATGCAAGTGGCAGGAGGGCTGTATTATAAAATCTGGGGTGTAAACAGTGAGCCCAGCTTGTTTTTGTAAGCTGGGCTGCGCCCTTTTTTTTTTTAAACAGAAAAAGGGATGGGCCGTTTCGAAAAAAAGGCAAAACCATGGGCTTCAGAAGAGGGTATGCGGAGTAAAACGCAGGGGTGCGAGTAGTATTGAGTTAAAATTGAAAAGACCAAAATGCCCCTGGATATCCACGCTATATAAGGAAATCTCAAAAACCCTAAACCTAATTTCTTTCCCTTCTTCCCCAGCTGCGCCGCAGCTCTTCAAATCGCCCCAACCCTAATTTCTCTAATTTTTCCCCCTTTCTCCGCCTTGCTACACGGAACCGTGGCTCCTCCCCTCTCTTCTTCGACCACCACCGTCCTCCTCTCTACGCCGTTCATCACCATCTCCTCTCCTCTACTTTGTTTCGTTCCCCTTTCTCTCCACCCACGAAAGTACCAAATCGATTTCGTTTTATTCTCTCACTCACGCCGTTCTTTCACCCTCTCCTCTCCAAAACCAGTTTTGTTCCTTTCCTCGCTTGTTGGTTCGGCGATGGATGATAGCGACAGTGAGAGGGTTGTTCGCGAAGAAGGTGAGACCGTGGTTCGGCTTGTGGTGCGACGGCGAAAGGGGGGGGGGGGTTCGGTAGTGGAGTGGCGTTCAGTTTCTGTGGTGGTTCGGGCTACTGTGTTTTCACGAGCTTGGAGGCGAACGGTGGACGACAGCGACGGTGGGTTTGGTGGTGACGGCTCTAGGCGGTTCATGGCCAACGACCACCATGGGTGGTGGCCGGAGTTCGCCTCTGACGGCGCCTCAGGTTAGTTTTTTTTAATCCTTGCTTCGTTTTTTATTCTTTTTTTTTACTCTGTTTTGATTTCTGCTTTTACCTATCTTCTGGTTACTGATTCTAAACCCTAATTTTAAGCTTAAAACCTTGCCTAATTTTTTTTGAAACAGATTAACAAAATCTATCCTAATCCATTTCCATTTTTTTAAGCGAGAAAACCGATCCTGATTTTTACTAAACTAAGCCCTAAACTTATTTCAGATTATTTGCTGATTTCTTTTTTCCTTAAACAACTTAACAGGACTCTAATTTTTGTCACTAACTTGCTCCACTTTTGTTTTTTAACCCTAATCTCATTTTCCAGAACTCTTAATTTGTTCGTGAACACTAACCGATTTCTACTTCTGGATTAAAATCCTAATTGAATCCTAAATTTCTTCAATCTAATCTACACAGAGGATGAGTATATACATGTAATTAAGAGGATGCTAAAGACCAACATGCTTGCTATTATTATACTAACATATTACTTAGCATATGAACATCTAAAAACTAAAGCATTACGAATTAAACATCTGCACCTACATGTTTCTTTTTGTGTTTTTGGATTTTACATGATAAATAGAAAATACCAACCTGTATTCCAGCTTCTGAACTTTTTATTTGGTTGCTGTTAAACCCTACTACTGTTATCCTGGCTGCTGCTACTCTTTCTGAATTTTTTAGTGTTTTGTGATTAGGGTTTCAATGCGAAAACCCTAATCTTTCGGTTCTGAGCTGTGGGTGTAATTTCTGTCTGAATTTTTAGGTGTGTCAGGGCTTGCTTATATAGGTAAAAACTAGGTTTTTTTCTGATCCCTTTCCATTTCTTTCCATTTTCAGGTATTTGGACCTTTGGAGGAAACTTGCTCAGCAAGAACAGGCCCAAGGAAACTGTTGCTGCTGTTATTTTTATGTAATTTCGTTTTTTTTTGATTTTTTTGTATTTTTATTATTATTTTCGGATCTGGCCATTTTGGCCCTTTTGATGTTATTTTTTGTATTTTTTTAATTTAATTTTTTTGGATTTTTGGATTATTGTAAATTAATTTTTATTAATTCTGATTTTCATTATTTTGGGATGCTTGTAAGCTGCTGTTTGGACAGATTTTTATTTTTTTGGTTGAGGTGGATGAGAATGATTAAATTGGGCCAAGCCCAATCAAAACCAAACATAGACCCAACTTAGGAAAATGGCTGAAATGAAGCCCAATTAGAACGAACGCTAAAATCAAGCCCAATCGCAAACGCTAAAATCGGGCTCGAATTGAACAAATGCTAAAACAAAGCCCAAATTCAACAAACGCTAAAATAAGGCCCAAACTCACAAGCGTAGGACCAAATAAGAAGAGTAGGCCCCCAGTAAGCTCGAAACTAACTTAGTAAAAAAAGAAGTAAAAAGAAGCGGACAAAATTGGGGTATGACAGCTGCCCCTCTTTATTTGGATTTTGACAAGGAATATGAATTGGCCGAAACATATCCCGAGGCAAAATGAAAATAAAGAATTCAGAAGTTATACCGATTTTGTCTACTTGGAGAAACCTGAGCTTTCTTTTCCTTTTCCTTCTCTTTTTTATTTATTATTTTTTGTTATTTTTCGCTTTATCTGGATTTTAACAAAGAATATGAATTGGCCGAAACATATTCCGAGGTAAAATGAAAATAAAGAGTAGACACTTTCGTGTCGATGCAAAAACCGTAAATGAACACTGACGTGTGGGCAGAAAAGGTAAAACGGGCACTTGACGTGCAGAAAGCGGTAAATGGGCACTTGGCGTGCAGAAAGCGGTAAATTGCCCAGGCTGCCTAAAACCTGTAATCCTTAAACGGACTCTTGACGAATCCGAGTTTGCACGTGGCTTTGAGGAGCACGCTTCCTGTTGGCCTTTTCGAGCGACCGGGGGGATCGTTATCAGCTCCGGAACTGATATACTGATCAATGCACGGCGTCCACTGTATCTTAGGCTGATACAACTATTCCGTTGAACCTCACATGGGGCTGCGGTCCATCGCGTTGCTCGTACACGACGTGAGACCTGGACAGAAGGGAGCGTTGAACTCTGACGAGAGCGATTTTGAACTCCAAACTGCAATGCACGCTTGAGCGCTGAACTGAAAAACATTCGAACTCCGAACTAAGGGAGCATTTTCTGGGAACTGAGGGCGAGGATTAACACCGAAGTATTTATCCGTCCTTGTACTTGCAAGTGATAAGAGCAAATGCATGCAATGCAAATGCCATGATTGCTTTTTGATGGGATGAATGTGATGTGATGCGGGAGTTTCTTCCTGCTTGCATGAAAAAATTTTTGTCTATGTTTGATGAATGCAATGCATGAGTTTTATTCGTTTTATTACTCTTTTGCTCTCCCTTTTTTTTTTCTATTCCCCCTTTTTTATTGTTTTCTTTTTTTTTCTTTTCTTCTTATTTTTATTGCTCTTTTGCTCTTTTTGGCTTTTCTTTCACTGGTTCCACCAAATCGTAGAATTTGCGTCCCGAGGCACGATGTTCGTCCATAATGGTGTGAGGGTCATGCTTCAGCCCCCCTTCTTTTTGTGAATTATTTTGACGCGCTCAGTGCTTTTGTCTGGCTTTCATGAATTTACCTGATTGAGAGATCATTTCTTTCCTCATGATTTTCAAAAGTTTCGCAATGAGTTTAATGCTCTGATTTATGCACATTTTCATAATTCATTTATCATCTACCATAAAACATCATTTTAAAGCACAAATGAAAAAGAAGCAATGACAAAACAATAAGCAGACGAAGTGAAGAGTTTGGACTTTTATTCACATGGAAATCGAACGCGCAAAAGGTCGCGCCGACTGAAAAGAGTACATTGAAAACTTTGAAACTAAGAAAAAACAAGAAAAATGGACGCAACAGATCTTATGAGCGTTTTTCGTCTTTGGATTGTTGATGCCAATCGCCCATACCTATATCCTTGATCACCCTTTTACCCAAGCTTTTGGAGACGCTGCTTGCCTCTTTTACTTTTTAGTCCAACCTTTCTGACCCTAATTTTTGCCTGGACCGCTCTTTGCGAGTTTTCAGTCCACCGGGTCGCTCTTTTTTGCCTAGGCCGCCCTTTCGGGTTTTCAACCTAGCGAGCTAATTCTTGCTTGGCTCATTTTTTCTCTTTTTTCTTTTTATTTTTCTCAGGCGTAATATTTCTTGACTGAATCTGAATTGACTGGGTTCCTGAGTTCTTCACCATCCATGTTGGTGAGTATCAATGCTCCTCCAGAAAAGGCTTTCTTTACCACATATGGTCCATCATAGCTAGGAGTCCATTTCCCACGGGGGTCACTCTGAATAGGCAGAATCTTTTTGAGCACAAGGTCTCCCTCGCTGAATTCTCGGGGACGAACCTTCTTGTCGAAAGCTGTTTTCATCCTTTGCTGATACAACTGGCCATGACATAGGGCCGCAATTCTTTTCTCCTCAATGAGATTCAGCTGATCCCGACGAGCTTGGACCCATTCTGCTTCTTCCAACTTGGTTTCCATCAGTACCCGCAGAGAGGGTATCTCAACTTCAATAGGGAGGACTGCTTCCGACCCATATACCAAAGAGAAAGGGGTTGCCCCGGTTGAAGTACGCACTGAGGTACGATACCCATGCAAGGCGAAAGGAAGCATCTCGTGCCAATCTTTATAGGTTACTACCATCTTTTGCACAATCTTCTTGATATTCTTGTTGGCTGCTTCAACTGCCCCATTCATCTTGGGACGGTATGGAGAAGAATTATGATGTTGGATTTTGAAGTCCTCGCATAACTCTTTCATCATCTTACTGTTCAAGTTGCTGCCATTATCTGTGATAATCTTATCCGGAAGCCCATAGCGGCAAATCAAATCTTTCTTTACAAACTTAGCAACCACAGAGCTGGTAATGCTGGAATATGAAGCAGCTTCAACCCACTTGGTGAAGTAATCAATAGCGACCAGGATGAAGCGATGCCCATTTGATGCCTTAGGCTCGATAGGACCTATGACGTCCATGCCCCACATTGAGAATGGCCAAGAGGCAGTCAAGACATTTAGGGAAGCAGGTGGTACATGAATATGATCAGCGTAAATCTGACACTTGTGACATCTTCTGACGAAACTATAGCAATCCGATTCCATTTGCAACCAATAATAGCCAGCTCTTAATATTTTTCTTGCCATGGTGTGCCCACTGGAATGAACCCCAAATGAGCCTTCATGGACTTCTCTCATGATTTTTGTCGCCTCTTCTTCTGTCACACACCTTAAAAGGACCATATCATAATTTCTCTTGTATAGAACTTCACCGCTCAAAAAGAAATTCCTTGACAATCTTCTGAGGGTTCTCTTGTCATTCTCTGACGCTCCAGGAGGGTATTCTCTGTTCGAGATGTACTGCTTGATGTCATAATACCAGGGCTTGTTATCAGACTCTTCCTCGACGATCATGCAATAATGATGTGCTGGCAAATCTCGATGCTGAATCCCGATGTGAGTCAAGCTTTTGTCGCAGCTGATATTAAACATTGAAGACAAAGTGGCTAGTGCATCAGCCAACTGATTGTCATTACGAGGAAAGTGCTGGAATGTGATTTCCTCAAAAGGCTCAACCAGCTTTAGAATGTAATCTCGATAAGGGATCAACTTGGAGTCTTTGGTCTCCCAATCACCGTTCACTTGGTGAATTACTAGAGCTGAATCTCCATACACATCAAGTCTATTAACTTTCCAATCAATGGCTGCCTGGATACCAAGAATGCATGCCTCATACTCTGCGATATTATTAGTGACATAGAAGCTTAGTCTGGCAGTGAATGGGATAAAGCGATTATCAGGGGAAATCAGCACTGCCCCGGCTCCGTGCCCGTACATATTGGAGGCACCATCGAACACCATTCTCCATCTTTCATCTTCTGGGGATTTCCCTTCTTCAAACAAAGCCATGATATCTTCATCAGGAAAGTATAACTGCATAGGCTGATAATCTTCAATGGGCTGGTGTGCCAGGTACTCGGCCAGCGCATTACCTTTAATTGCTTTCTGAGTGACATATAGGAGATCGTATTCTGATAACTGCATTTGCCAACGGGCAAGTCTCCCTGTAAGTGCGGGCTTCTCGAAGATATACTTGATAGGATCCATTTTAGATACCAACCAAGTAGTGTGACTTAGCATGTACTGCCTCAAACGATGAGCAGCCCAAGCTAAAGCACAACAAGTCTTTTCTAGCAGCGAATACCTTGTCTCACAATCAGTGAATTTCTTGCTCAAATAGTAAATGGCATGCTCTTTCTTCCCAGATTCATCATGTTGCCCTAACATGCAACCCATCGAACTGTCTAGTACGGTTAGGTACAGGATCAGAGGTCTGCCGGGTACAGGAGGCGTCAAGATAGGTGGATTCTGAAGATATTTCTTGATCTTTTCAAATGCTTCTTGGCAATCCTCATTCCATTTGGTTTCTTGATTCTTGCACAAAAGTTTGAAGATTGGTTCACAAGTGGCAGTCAACTGGAATATGAACCTAGAGATGTAGTTCAGTCTTCCGAGAAAACCCCGAATCTCTTTTTCTGTTTTAGGGACCGGCATCTCAAGAATCGCACGCACCTTGTCTGGATCGACCTCTATCCCCTTTTGGCTGACGATGAACCCCAACAACTTTCCTGATCGCACGCCAAAGGTACATTTGGCAGGATTTAATCTGAGCTTGAATTTTCTCAACCGCTCGAAGAGCTTTTGCAAATTGACAATATGCTCCTCGTCCGTTTTAGACTTTGCGATCATATCATCCACGTAGACCTCTATTTCTTTGTGCATCATGTCATGAAACAATGTGACCATAGCCCTTTGATAAGTAGCACCGGCGTTCTTCAACCCGAATGGCATGACCCTGTAACAGAATGTTCCCCAATGAGTTATGAAAGTTGTTTTCTCCATATCCTCAGGAGCCATCTTGATCTGGTTATACCCTGAATACCCATCCATGAATGAGAATAGTGAATGTTGCGCTGTACTATCCACTAAGACATCAATATGGGGCAGGGGAAAATCATCTTTGGGACTAGCACGATTCAGATCTCTGTAATCAACGCACATTCTAACTTTCCCGTCTTTTTTCGGAACTGGCACGATGTTGGCAACCCATTGCGGATACTTGGCTACCGCTAGGAATCCAGCGTCGAACTGCTTTTTCACTTCATCCCTGATCTTTAAGGACATTTCTGGCTTCATTCTTCTCAGTTTCTGCTTTACCGGAGGGCATTCCGGCTTGACTGGCAACTTATGCACCACTATGTCAGTATCTAAACCTGGCATATCTTGATAAGTCCATGCGAAGACATCAACATATTCATGCAGGAGTTCAATTAGTTTCTTGCGCTCACCTTCCTTCATTGAAGTACCCGCCTTTACTTCCTTCTGGCTGTCCTCTGTGCCTAAGTTAATTATCTCAACGGACTCCCCATGTGCCTGAATAACCTTTTCCTCTTGTTCAACCATTTTCATCAATTCTGGAGGAGTTTCCCAGTCATCCTCAACATCCTCCTCAGCTTGGTTAACGGGGTGATCAAAATTAACATATGAACTGTTGGCATCGTTATTCTCAAAGATATTCATTTTAGATCTGCATTTGCGGGAATAGAAAGAAATAAACAAGCAAAAATAGAAACACAAGATGGAGACACATGATAATAAAAGGCAAATTTATTTATTTGAGAATTCAAGACAACATTTTATTGATAGATGATATTTGAAGGAAAAACATGCATGCCCTTACGAAATATCCTAAGGCCTTAGGCAGAGCCAAAGAATTTGCATTACAAAATCATTACTTTGGAATGAAAATAACAGGAAAATCAATGATCTTCCAATTATCAAGCTTTTCATCTGCAGCACTGCGACGCACCAAGTCCACGCCTTTGTCTTCCACAAATGATTCTTCCTCAATGACAGCCACCTGATCGGGATCCAGCATACCCGCATTCCTGAAGCTCCGAAAGAGATCATAGATAGGAATCTTCTTCAAGCCTAGTTCCCGTCCCTGAAGCTTAGCTAGCCTCCTTTCTCGCTTTTCCTCAGCCATTCTCTTCTTGTCAGCCTGAGTGGGCCAATATCCTAACCCACGCCTATCCTTGTACCCTTGCAGCTGAACCGGCGTAAGAACTCCTTGCTCGTGCTTTCCCAACCCTTTTCCGATCTGGTAACCATTTTGCAGCATGACTTTGGCTACCATGATAGCAGCGTCAGATATCTTTGGTACGGGAAACTGGGCCTCTCCCCCCACAAAAGCAGCATTTGCAATTTCTAGTGATTGAAAGGCAGATTCAAGTGATTCTTCTGCAGCCTCAATGTATTGAGAGGGATGGGGCTTGCTAACGATGAACTCTTCTTCTCCAAAAACGACTATCAGCTTGTCGTCGACTACAAACTTAAGCCTCTGGTGGAGGGATGAAGGAACAGCACCGGCAGCATGAATCCAGGGTCTCCCCAGGAGACAACTGTAGGATGATGCAATGTCCATGATCTGAAAATTCACATAAAATACTTCTGGCCCTATTTGCATCTGGAACTCCATTTCTCCCATGACCTCCTTCTTGGATCCGTCAAATGCCCTAACTAGTGTTGAGCTAGGCTTCATATATGAACAGTCTACATTTAATCTGCTCATAGTAGATTTGGGCATGACATTCAAAGAGGATCCATTGTCGATGAGGACCCTGGAGAGTGTATATTCACCACATCTGACTGAAATGTGAAGTGCCTGATTATGCCCCTTTCCCTCAGGGGTGAGCTCATCATCGGTAAATGTAATATAATTGGATGCAACAATATTCCCTACAATGCCATCGAGCTGGTCAACAGTGATGTTCTGAGCTACATGGGCTTCATTCAATACTTTCATTATGGCTGCACGGTGAACCTCAGAATTGAGCAGCAGAGACATGATAGAGATCTTTGCAGGGGTGTGGTGCAGCTGGTCCAACACTTTGTAATCACTCTGACGCATGATCTTCAGAAATTCAGTGGCTTCTTGTTCTGACACTTCCCTACTTTCCTTGGGTTCTTGCGCTTTGCCTTTGCGAATTCTTTCCTCCTCCTCCTTTGAGGGACCTCCTTTCAGGACTTCAGGGGCATAAACCCGTCCGCTTCTAGTGACTCCGCTGCTTCCCGCAATGTTGGTGACATCGGGAACAACTTGAGGCGTCTTAATTGGAACTGACACCCCACAGCCCCATGGAACAGCATTGTTCTTTTGATGAGGAGCTGGGACAGGAATCACAATGGCCTTAGGTTTCTCCACGACCGGCTTTCGGCTATACGGGACCTCAATAGGTACCTGAACATTTCCATTCCTATCTGATTCGAAGGTCAGCACATTCTCCTCTTTCTCTTGCACACCCATTTGGATTATATGACGATCCAACAGGTCCTGCAAAACTGTCTTGAAGGTCTCACATGTTCCGACACAATTATCATCAACACATACTTCTTTCTGAGCACATCCTCTCTCAATGACCCCGAACTTGCATAGCTTTGCATGAATGACCTCTAAGGGTGTTTGGATACACTCCACATTTCTGATTAAGGATTGACTTCCCGTATCGTGGATGGCATTGGTTGCATGTTTCTGATGGCCAGGCAGCGGATTAGTTGTGATGCTCGGGTCCTCTTGTTTGAAGGTTATCCCTTTGGCATCGATAAGATCTTGCACTACAATTTTGAATGCCTTGCAGTCCTCAACAGCGTGTCCTACTGCCCCTTCATGAAATGCACAGGTAACATTGGGATTGTAGCCTCGGAAGTAGGGTGGTTGAACTGGTCTCATGGGTCTGGTATTGATGAGTTTGTTTGTAGAAAGATAGTTGAAGAGGTCAGTATAGGACATGGGGATGGGGTCAAAGGTGGTATGTTTTTTGTCTGGGTAGCTTTTGTGGTAGTTATTTTGTGGCGGAAGGGTTGGTCGTGTTTGAGTGGGGACAGGGGTGTTTTGTGGTTGATAAGGTGGGCTTATGGTGATGACGTTGGTTTCTCCTTCTTTTTTCTTTGGAAATCCGGAGAATGGCTTTTTCTGGGTGGTTATGCCTGTGGAACCATGGGTAATCTTGCAACTTCTCATCCCGTTTTCTAGTCTTTCACCGATGATTACCATGTCTGAGAAATTGGAAGACACGCTACCAATCAACCGATCGTAGTATAACGACGGCAGGGTTTCCATGAACATGAAGACTAATTCTTTCTCTAACAAAGGGGGTGTTACTTGTGCAGCCAAAGCCCTCCACCACTGGGCATACTCTTTAAATGACTCATTATCTCTCTTTGCCAGACTCTGCAACTGTGTTCTGTCTGGCGCCATATCCGTATTGTACTGGTACTGTCTGAGAAAGGCATCAGCCAAGTCCTTCCAACAATGGATATGGGACGGTTCTAGTTGCATGTACCAGTTGAGGGATGCCCCAGCAAGGCTCTCTTGGAAATAATGGATCAACAACTTGTCATCATGAGAATGTGCAGCCATTTTTCTACAGTACATGGTCAGATGGCTTTTAGGGCAAGTCACGCCTCGGTACTTGTCAAAGTCGGGTACTTTGAATTTGGGAGGTAAAACCACATCAGGGATGAGACACAGATCACGAGCTTCTCTTGCTCTAGAGCCCGACCCTTCAATCATCCTTAAGCGTTCCTCTAACATATGATACCTGTCTCTAACTTGAGGAGCTTCAGCAGGGTAGTTCTGAGGAAAACCATTCACACCGTAGTGAGGATTACTCATCGCCACTACGGCTGGGTTCACGTGTGGGTCACGTGAGTGAGTGATATTCCCAGGAATTGGTCCCTGAATTGGGGGATAGACCGTTACTGGTGAATGAAAGTCGAACGGAGTTCCCGGCGGAATAGGAATCTGAATTTGGCCCTGAAGCGCTCCCGTTCCTCCACCGTTTGTGGCTGAGATGGGTGGGACTTGTTCTGCAACACTAAGGGGATTACCTCCTGCATTAGCCTCGGCTCCCGGAGGTGTGTATCCGGATGGGAGTCCCCAAGGCATCCCATGCGTAACTGGTTGGCCCTGGTTATTGGTTCCTGAAGTATGAGCAAAGGTGTTAGTCTCGAGACTCGGAGGGGGAAGAGTGACAGCAACTCCGGTAGTGACGGCGAGATTTTCAGCGGTAGTTCCGTTCCTTAAAGCTTGTAGTATGCTCATCATTTCCGTCATTTGTGCTTCTATTGCCCCTATTTTCGTTCTCAACTCCCGATTCTCTTGAGCCAATTGTTCTGTATTTGGAACCTCAGCAGAGGTGCTACCAAGGTCTGGTTCCCCACTTCCTAAGTCTTCAATAACAGGACCGCCCCGGTCATTCTGGTTAGTTGCCATGAGCCTTGCTTGTAGACGAGTCAGGTATCGATGTTGGCGAACCAGCTTGCCTTTTTCTATTGAGGGAATACACTTTATGAGCACGAGAATATAAATAAACGAATGCAGATGCAATGCAATATGCATGATTTTATGTTTGTTTGGGTGCCGGGAATTGCGGTGTAATTCGTCTTGTCATAGGCGTGTAGGTCTAAAAATCATTTTATTTTATATATATATATATATATATATATATATATTGCTATTATTTTTTGCAACGAAGTTGGAAACAAATAGGCAAAACGAACACACTTTTATTCAGAAGGAAAGAATACTTCAAACTCGAGAGAAAAGCAAAGTACAATATTCTGAGGACAAAGTACAATATTCATGAGAAAATTACAACTTTTTAGAGAAAATTACAATTTCCTAAGAATTATTGCAATGATCTAAAGTGGACTTCAGAGGCATATAGCCTTCAAGTTCTCCTTCCTCTTTCTCTTCTTGCTTTCGGCTGCCCCCTTGGCCTTCTCCATGAGTTCTTCTGTCAGGATCTTGCAATACTCGACAAACTCACGCACCTTGGCCGGAGTGTTGCAAGGGTTCATTTCTGCTTCAGCTCTTCTTAGCTTCTTGGGAACAACTCTCACAGCTTGATTAGCTAGCCCTGCTAGCTTTGAAAATTTGCTGCTCCAAAGCCGAATCTCATCCCTTAGCTCCTTGATGACTTCTTGGTCTTCTATTTTGCCAATTAATGCCATGAAGCATTCCTCCCAGTACCGGCTTTCTGCTTGCACTTGCCCATAAGATTCCCTTAGGTATTGGAAGTTCCTCTTCAATTCATCCGACCTTCCTTGTTCAAACTCCAAAGCTTGTTGATATTCTTTCAAGATCCCTATGATAGACTCTCTATCTTGCCTGATGTTTTCTACTTGGTTCTCCATTTCAAGCTTCATCCTTTGGAATCCTTCTTTTGACTTAGCTAGCGCCTCTCTAACCATTTTCTCATCCCTCTTTGACTTGGTATATGATTTCTTCCATTCCCTTGCTTCCGCCACAGCCTCATTCATCCTTGAGACGCACCTCTTTACTTCTTCTTTAGCTCCCTCCAAATATTTCTGAATTCCCCTCTTGCTCCCTTCTTCTATTTCAAGCTTCCTATTGGTTGCTTCAATAGCGGCAGTTTGAAGAGCATTTTCATTTTCTAGCTTCCGCTTGTCTTGCATCACCTTTCCCAATCTGTTTTGCAAAGCCCTTTTCTCTTCTTCCGCTTTCGATAAGGCCAACTTAACCTCTTCTAGTTCTTCAATTAGGGGAACATGGGGCTCTGGTATTTTCTCTTCAAGTGATGGCATTTCCTGGTTCGATGATCGGGTTTCCTTAATCCTTTTTTCAAGCCATTGAGTAAAGGAGATAGCAGTGGTCCTTTTAGATAACTCGCCCTTGTTTTTCCGCACCACGGTTTCCCAAGCTTGCAAGACTCGCCGAAGTAAGTCCTCGTCTTTAGGGATCCCCTCATGGAGGTAAAAACGGAACAACATAGCTTCGGAGGGTGAGTCCCGCATAGGGTACCCGAGTTGTCTCAAGGCCAAAGACGGGTTATAATTGATGCATCCCTGTGTTCCCATGAGAGGAACGTTCTGGAAACTGCCACATTGGAATATCACTGAGGGTCTATCTTCCCAAGACTTGTGCGAGTACCACCGAATTTGAAGAGCATCAAGGTTCTTGAGAGTATCCTTCCACTCTTGAGGGCTCATAGTCTTCGGATTGCAACCCAAGGTGTAGGAAAGCAGGTCCCCAACTTCATTTTTATTAATGCACACATGACTGATCAACCAAGCGTATAGCACAGGGAAGGAACAACACATCTTATCCTTTCGGAACTCATGATGGCGGGTGAAGGCGCGATAGGTCTCGGCGAGAATAGCGGGAACCGGATTGATGAGACTTTTTGCACTCTTGAAGGCTATGAACACACCAACAGCGGTTTCATCTATATGTTTCTCAATCTGAGGGAAAAGGACAATGCCGAAGATGGTCAGAGCTAGTACTTGCTTGAAAGAAACCCAATCATTTGATGCTACATAGCTAGTCATCAAACTTTCAAAGTATTCTTGAGGAAACCCAAATATTTTGTTACGCTTAACTTTGTGGGACCGCACTTCTTCTACACTGATTTGTAACAAGGAAGCAAACTTCTCATCTGAATAATACTGCCTCTGATACTGGTAAGGTCTAGCCTCTGAGCGATTAAAACCCAGAATCTTCTCATACTCCTCTAGGGTAGGTGCCATTTGGAAGTTCTTGAAAAGAAAACATCTGATCTCAGAGTCGTAGAACCAACATAGGGCAGCGATGGCGCTCTCTTGTACTTCTAACTGTAATAACTTGCGGATGTTCCCATAAGTCTTGTCGAAGGACCGATGCTCAATAGGACCTAATAGGGAAGCATACTCCTTCAAACTAGTTACATCAATCTTCTTTACAATAGGGAACCTCGAATTGAATGCGGTTTTGCCTTTAGATTCCATGTTGCTTCTTACACACCTATGACAAGGTTCGATGTTATGTCGCGATCTCCGGCAAACAAATTTTAATGCATGAAGAATGCCAATGATGAAAGTTGTTTGTTTCAAACTTTTGTTAGATGCAAATGCAATGGTGCGAAATGATGTGAATGCGAAATGATGTGAATGTGAAAGGATTTACATAAAAAGAAGGTAAGAAACTAAGGACATTATTTTCTACGACTTTTGAAAAAGAGTTTAAGAAAAAGGAATGCCTAAACTAATGCAACAAACAAAGGCGTGCCCCCGTGTCCTACAAAGGGTGGGAATCCTAGGGTCTAAAGTCGACGAAAGGGGTAATCCTCCCATGTAGGTTCTAATCACTTCCTTACAATGGCAACCAAGAGCTAAAGTCTCTCTCATGATGGCACCCACAATCGTAGAAAGCTACCGAGTGTGAGGTATCATGACAAAGCGCGCTCTTGGGCGGAACTTTCATGAGAGCCATACAGACAAAGGTCTACGAATGGCAGTCACTAATCGTTCCCACTCTCCTAGGTTTTTGTTCAGACCTTGGGTTTTAGGCCCCACTCAATGCTCACAAGTATAGGGTGTGAAGTGTGTGTTGAGGGCACAACACCTAGAAATAACTAACCTTCCCCACCTGCAAGAGAAAACACAACAGTCCAGACAAAAGTAAGCGATAACATGTTGTCTACCCTAGGGTTTAGTATCATCAAATACAACTAATCTTGGGTGCCAACAACATTGCACTACTTACCTTAGGAAAGGGAGCAAAGAAGAAGGGGACATGATAAGAAAGGGGAAGAAATTCATGAAGGAACTAAGCAAAGAAGTAACATATTCAAATCACATAAACCACACACTTAATTAATTAGGCTTGACCCACTTTAAAAATTTTTTTTTTTTTTTTTTTTAGTCGTCCCCAGTGGAGTCGCCAGCTGTTGCGCCCGAAAAAGTCCCCGAGGGAGAACCTTCCTCGTTCACAACTTTTTCTATGACAATGAAGCCGCCACCAATATTTATTAGGGAAAATATTAGGAAAACCATTTTTGGAAAGCGATTGGCCTTTGAAAACTGAGAGTTTAGGGTTCGGGGGTCGGTTACGCGTGGGGAAGGTATTAGCATCTCACACGTCCTCTCTACTGAGAGGGAACCTTTAATTAAATGTGTGGTTTTTATATGTTGACCTGAAAATATTCAACTTTGCCTCTATACTTCTTATTGACAATGAATTAAAGGATTTAATAGACCTTTTTTATTTTTGGAGAGAAAGGGAAAAAAAGGTTTTTTAGAAAAAGGTGCTTGACGGGACGTGGCCCGCTCCTACGTATCTCCCGGTGCGATGGAGAACTCAAAGCTACGTAGTTCTTGTTTGTTTGGAAAACGGTTTTTGTTTTTCATTTTTTTTAATTTGTGAAAATTGAGCGTTCATGGTGATCAATTGAGCAAAGGCTCCAAGTGATCACCACTAGTACTCCATTGTTAATAATCATGCAAGCAAAGGCTTCACGAGACTACTAACAAAGTTTTTTTGATTTAGTGAAAATCTTTAGGAAAATTAGGCATTCATGATGATCAATTGAGCAAAGGCTCCAAGTGATCACCACTAGTACCTCGTTGTTAATAATCATGCAAGCAAAGGCTTCACGAGACTATTAACGAAGTTTTTAATTTATGAGAAAATATTTTGTTTTGAAGAGAATTAAATTAAATTAAAAACGAGGGAAAAGGGGGGGGGGGGGTGAAATGGTAAAATGGTATGCAAGTGGCAGGAGGGCTGTATTATAAAATCTGGGGTGTAAACAGTGAGCCCAGCTTGTTTTTGTAAGCTGGGCTGCGCCCTTTTTTTTTTAAACAGAAAAAGGGATGGGCCGTTTCGAAAAAAAGGCAAAACCATGGGCTTCAGAAGAGGGTATGCGGAGTAAAACGCAGGGGTGCGAGTAGTATTGAGTTAAAATTGAAAAGACCAAAATGCCCCTGGATATCCATGCTATATAAGGAAATCTCAAAAACCCTAAACCTAATTTCTTTCCCTTCTTCCCCAGCTGCGCCGCAGCTCTTCAAATCGCCCCAACCCTAATTTCTCTAATTTTTCCCCCTTTCTCCGCCTTGCTACACGGAACCGTGGCTCCTCCCCTCTCTTCTTCGACCACCACCGTCCTCCTCTCTACGCCGTTCATCACCATCTCCTCTCCTCTACTTTGTTTCGTTCCCCTTTCTCTCCACCCACGAAAGTACCAAATCGATTTCGTTTTATTCTCTCACTCACGCCGTTCTTTCACCCTCTCCTCTCCAAAACCAGTTTTGTTCCTTTCCTCGCGTGTTGGTTCGGCGATGGATGATAGCGACAGTGAGAGGGTTGTTCGCGAAGAAGGTGAGACCGTGGTTCGGCTTGTGGTGCGACGGCGAAAGGGGGGGGGTTCGGTAGTGGAGTGGCGTTCAGTTTCTGTGGTGGTTCGGGCTACTGTGTTTTCACGAGCTTGGAGGCGAACGGTGGACGACAGCGACGGTGGGTTTGGTGGTGACGGCTCTAGGCGGTTCATGGCCAACGACCACCATGGGTGGTGGCCGGAGTTCGCCTCTGACGGCGCCTCAGGTTAGTTTTTTTTAATCCTTGCTTCGTTTTTTATTCTTTTTTTTTTACTCTGTTTTGATTTCTGCTTTTACCTATCTTCTGGTTACTGATTCTAAACCCTAATTTTTAGCTTAAAACCTTGCCTAATTTTTTCTGAAACAGATTAACAAAATCTATCCTAATCCATTTCCATTTTTTTAAGCGAGAAAACCGATCCTGATTTTTACTAAACTAAGCCCTAAACTTATTTCAGATTATTTGCTGATTTCTTTTTTCCTTAAACAACTTAACAGGACTCTAATTTTTGTCACTAACTTGCTCCACTTTTGTTTTTTAACCCTAATCTCATTTTCCAGAACTCTTAATTTGTTCGTGAACACTAACCGATTTCTACTTCTGGATTAAAATCCTAATTGAATCCTAAATTTCTTCAATCTAATCTACACAGAGGATGAGTATATACATGTAATTAAGAGGATGCTAAAGACCAACATGCTTGCTATTATTATACTAACATATTACTTAGCATATGAACATCTAAAAACTAAAGCATTACGAATTAAACATCTGCACCTACATGTTTCTTTTTGTGTTTTTGGATTTTACATGATAAATAGAAAATACCAACCTGTATTCCAGCTTCTGAACTTTTTATTTGGTTGCTGTTAAACCCTACTACTGTTATCCTGGCTGCTGCTACTCTTTCTGAATTTTTTAGTGTTTTGTGATTAGGGTTTCAATGCGAAAACCCTAATCTTTCGGTTCTGAGCTGTGGGTGTAATTTCTGTCTGAATTTTTAGGTGTGTCAGGGCTTGCTTATATAGGTAAAAACTAGGTGTTTTTCTGATCCCTTTCCATTTCTTTCCATTTTCAGGTATTTGGACCTTTGGAGGAAACTTGCTCAGCAAGAACAGGCCCAAGGAAACTGTTGCTGCTGTTATTTTTATGTAATTTCGTTTTTTTTGATTTTTTTGTATTTTTATTATTATTTTCGGATCTGGCCATTTTGGCCCTTTTGATGTTATTTTTTGTATTTTTTTAATTTAATTTTTTTGGATTTTTGGATTATTGTAAATTAATTTTTATTAATTCTGATTTTCATTATTTTGGGATGCTTGTAAGCTGCTGTTTGGACAGATTTTTATTTTTTTGGTTGAGGTGGATGAGAATGATTAAATTGGGCCAAGCCCAATCAAAACCAAACATAGACCCAACTTAGGAAAATGGCTGAAATGAAGCCCAATTAGAACGAACGCTAAAATCAAGCCCAATCGCAAACGCTAAAATCGGGCTCGAATGGAACAAATGCTAAAACAAAGCCCAAATTCAACAAATGCTAAAATAAGGCCCAAACTCACAAGCGTAGGACCAAATAAGAAGAGTAGGCCCCCAGTAAGCTCGAAACTAACTTAGTAAAAAAAGAAGTAAAAAGAAGCGGACAAAATTGGGGTATGACATGAGGCACGATCCGTGCGTCCTTGCCAGTAGCCAATTTTCCGGTTTCGTGACATTTTTCCAAGTCCGTTTCGATTCCGATTTCATTCCAATCGATATCCTAACGTAACAATTATTGTTCCATACCAGTGAAAGCGATAAACAATCAATCCATTTATTCAATCATCAAATCAAACAATCGGTTATAACATAGAGATTTTTCGATAAAACGGTTTTTGTCGAGTTTTCACAAAGCGGTTTTAAGCAATATCGTTTCAGAATTAAAAGACTCAACATCAAAAGCACCCCTAAGTGAGTATAGAACTCACCTAACGTGATAATAATCACGTAACCAACGGATCAACGGAAAGACACGGTTGGAGTAACCTCATGAACGGCTTCGGACTCGACTCCACGCTACTCCAAACGCTCCAAAAACTGAACCGATAGAGCTTGGCCTCTACCACTTCGAACTTCAACTCCCAATCTACCCTATGAAGGTTGCTAATCACTTTGTGGCTCCCAAAATGAACATGCAAACCGTATTCAGCTATTAGACTCCATTTTTGGAGCTTGGAGCTTCATATGGACAAAAATGGTGATTTGGAGTTAAGGTGGTTGTTTGCTTAGAAAAAGGGGTCAATGGGAAGAAGAAGGAAAATGGTGGAGGGTGATGGATTCAGATTGGACATGCAAGGACCTTTGAGGTAGGATCCCTCTCTTTCTTCTCCACTCTCTCTCTCTCGAATTCTCTCCTTCTTCTCTCTACCTCTTTTCTGTTTTTCAGCTTCAATATCACAAAGTGTTTGGGGTGAGGGTGTGGTTGGCTGGGTCTTGGTTGACCAGCTGACCCATTCACTAGAAAATGACAACAATACCCCTCATTTAATCATGTCAAAGGACTATTGTACCCTTCAGCATCTGAATTATTTCTTATACTATGATATGGCCTAATCTAATGGGCTTAGTTGAATTCTTTTCAACTCAACATAATAATTTAAATTATGTATGAGTACAATCTTTTATTTAATTCCACCTCTCACAATTTAACAATGCTTACCCACTAACCATTTCATGACAACCTTTTGGGCTAAATGTTTCATTTAGCTAATAATTCACTTTGACCTCTTTGCTAATTTAATTAAATTAAATTCGGTAATTAGGGGATGTTACAATCACCCCAACTTTTAAAATTTTGTCTTCAAAATTGACAAAACGTACCTCAATCGAACAGATAGGGATATTTCACCCGCATGTTCTCCTCTACTTCCCATGTCGTTTCGTCGGGTGATGCACCGTCCCAAAGCACCTTGACAATAGGAATTGATCTTGTCTGGAGCGTTTTCTCGCCACGTTCAATGATCCTGATTGGAGTAGGCTGATAAGACAAATCTGGTCTGATGTCGATCGCTTCATAACTTAAGGGTTGATTCGGGTCATGAATATACTTCTTTAACTGCGATACATGAAACACATCATGTAATCTGGACAATTCTGGAGGTAATGCAATGCGATATGCTACCGGCCCAACTTGCTCGATAATCTGGAAGGGTCCGACATACCGAGCACTGAGCTTCTTCGCTCGCAAAGCAATACCGGTCCCGATGGTTGGAGAAAGTCTCCGAAAGACATGGTCTCCTTCTTCGAATTCTAAGGGCCTTCTTCTCTTATCCGCATAACTCTTTTGTCGACTCTGCGCGGCTTTCATCCTTTCTCTTATCTGACGGATCTTCTCCGTAGTCTCACGGACCAAGTTCGGTCCCAACAATCTCTGCTCACCTACATCCCACCAACACAATGGTGTTCTACCAATGGAAGATGATCCTCCCATCTGCCTCCACTGTCGAGTACACAAGCCCTCAACATATCCTCCAATGTCTGAATTGTTCTCTCAGTCTGCCCGTCTGTCTGTGGATGGTAAGCGGTGCTAACTCACACTGTTGTTCCCAACGCCATATTCAATGCTCTCCAAAATCAAGATGTGAACATGGGATCTCGATCACAGATGATACTTGTAGGGATTCCATGCAACTTCACAATATTCTTGAGATACTCACCTGCTAACCTAGCAACCTTGTGATTCGAACGCACCGGAATAAAATGGGCGGACTTGGTCAGGCGATCCACCACTACCCAAATAGAATCATTTCCGGCTTGGGACCGTGGCAATCCCATGACAAAATCCATAGAAATGCTTTCCCATTTCCATTCAGGTACATTCAACGGCTGTAACTGGCCACCTGGCTTCTGGTGCTCTATCTTAACCCTTTGACAAGTCAAGCATCGAGACACAAACTCTGCAATATCTACTTTCATACCCGGCCACCAGTACAATTGCCTCAAATCTCGATACATCTTGGTAGACCCAGGATGTATTGAGAACTGACTCTTATGAGCCTCTTCTAAAACTTGCCTCTTCACATTCTCATCATTCGGCACACAGATTCTACCACCAAAACAAATTACGCCATCACCGTCTTCGATGTAACTCAGCAACCTCTTCTGCGCTTGCAGCTCTACATCACCCTCTTGGGCTGAGCGAATCAGATTTCTCAAGGAACTTGAAATCTGAATATGGCTCAACATTAGCCTGCTCCTTCTTACCTTCACTCTCAAATTATGGTCTCTAAACGATTCCAACAAAGACATCTCGTGCATCATCAACTCTGCAGTATGGATAGACTTTCTGCTGAAAGCATCGGCCACAACATTAGCCTTACCAGGATGGTACTTCAATTCAAAATCATAATCTTTCAGGAACTCTACCCATCTCCTCTGTCTGTTGTTCAGTTCCTTTTGGTCAAACAAATACTTAAGGCTCTTGTGGTAACTAAAGACTTCGAAACGAGACCCATACAGGTAATGTCTGCAAATCTTTAGGGCAAACACAATCGCCGCCAACTCTAAATCATGAGTTTGGTAATTCTCTTCATGCGGCTTCAACTGTCTGGAGGCATAAGCAACTACTTGTTGATTCTGCATTAGGACACATCCCAAACCCTTACCAGAGGCATCGCAATAGATTTGGAATCCTACGGACGGATCTGGAAGAATAAGGACTGGTGTAGAAGTCAAACGATTCTTCAATTCCGCACAACAATTATCACAGTTTGACTCCCAAACAAACGGCTGACCCTTGCGAGTTAACCGAGTGAGTGGAAGAACCAGCTGGGAAAATCCTTGAATGAATCTTCGATAATACCCAACTAATCCCAAGAAACTTCTTACCTCAGTAACCGTGGATGGTTGTTCCCACTCTACCACAGCTTCAATCTTACTGGGATCCACTGCAACACCTGCCTGAGATATCACATGACCCAGAAATTTAACTTCGGGCATCCAAAAATCACATTTGGACGGCTTAGCCTACAACTTCTTCTCTCGGAGCACGTTCAGAACAATTCGGAGATGTTGCACATGCTCCTCTATCGTTTTAGAATACACTAAGATATCATCAATGAACACCACAACAAACTGATCCAGATAGGGATTAAAAATTTGATTCATATAATCCATGAATACGGCTGGAGCATTGGTCAAACCGAAGGGCATCACTACAAATTCATAGTGTCCATACCTCGTACGGAAAGCGGTCTTCGGGACGTCCAAAGCTCGAACCCTGATTTGGTGATAGCCGGACCTTAAATCAATCTTTGAAAATACCGAAGCTCCTCTCAATTAGTCTAGCAAATCATCAATTCTCGGAAAAGGGTACTTGTTCTTGATAGTCACCTTATTCAACTGACGATAATCGATACACAATCTCATACTTCCGTCCTTCTTCTTGACAAGCAACACTGGAGCACCCCATGGCGAGGCACTCGGCCGGATAAATCATTTGGAAATTAGCTCTTCCAATTGAACTTTCAATTCCCTCAACTCTAACGGCGACATTCTATACGGGGCTATAGAAATAGGTCCAGTGCCCGGAACCAACTCTATAGAAAATTCCACCTCACGATCCGGAGGTAAAGAAGGGACTTCATCAGGAAACACATCAATAAATTCATTAACAACTTGCACAGAAGATAAATCCAGACCTGTCTCAGCGGATGCAGACAACATCATGACATAAGCTTCTGCGCTTTGGAACAGGTAGTTACTGGCCGAAGTGAAAGAAATAACAGCTTCAGAATTGGGCGGTTGTAGCTCCTTTGACTCGGAGGCGAAACCGATAGTTCGATGAAAACAATCTATAGTCACATGGTTGGCCGTCATCTAACTCATTCCTAGGACAACGTCCATACCCTTCATTGGTAAACAAATGAAGTCTAGCACAAAATTCCTGTCTCCATTGGATAGAAGACAGTTTTCACATATCGCTTGGGTCTGAACACTACCGTTAGCAGCAGTCTTAATGGAGATTAGTTGAGGCAAAGGAGTTAAAGCCAATCCCAACCGTTCAAAGCAAACTTGAGATATAAAACAATGGGTCGCACCTGAATCATATAAAATACTAACAGAGTTATTAAAAAGAGATCCCATACCCCTTAGTAGATTATCTGACGGTGTGACCTTCTGGGCGTCCAAGGTGTAAACCCTCCCATGAGTTGTAGTAGCAGGAGGGTTATCTCCTTGAGTCTTCTCCTTCACAGGGAAGTCCCGTGCATAATGACCATCTTTCTTGCAGTAATAACACTGGTTGGATCCCATCTGGCATTTACCCTGATGATACTTTCCACAGTTGGAACATGTACTGAACCTTGAGGAGTTCGACGACTGAACCTGATTCCCTTTGTTGGAGCCTGGGACCCGTCTGATTGTTGGATGATCCAACATTCTTCTTATTCTGATGGAATACTTTCCTGCTTGCATATAACCTCTTCAAATCACTTTCAGCTATGTATGCTTGCTGAACCATGGCGGCATAGTTAGTATAAGCAAAAGAACTCAGACTCTGAGTAATGTCTTCCCTTAGCCCATACTTGAACCTATCGGTTTTCCACTTGTCATTGGGAGCATACCCGGCCAAACCGAAGAATTGATATAACTCTTCAAACTTAGCCGCGTACTGACCCACAGTTGAGCTTCCTTGAGTGAGAGTCAAAAACTCATTCTCCTTGTCAAACCTCATAGCTGTCGGAAAGAACTGCTCCAAAAATACCTGCCTGAAATGTTCCCAAGTCTGGGGAGTACCCATAGTTGACATCATGGCTTTGGCGTTAGTCCACCAGTTGTTAGCTTCTCCCTTCAGCATATGTGTCGCCAATCTCAGCTTGTCCTCATCAGTGACCTGCATAGCTAAGAAAATCTTCTCTATGTCATCCAGCCAATGCTGGGCTTCCATGACATCCGGTCCTCCTCTGAACTCGGACGGCTTCATTTTCAGAAATTCAGAGAAAACCCTCCTTGGGTCAACTTGAGGCTCAGGAACTTTTTGAGGCTGAGCTTGAGCATTATGCTGCATCAGCAACATATCTTCCATCATCTTCTGTTGTCTCTCGATCATATTCTGCATCCATGCAGAATGCGGATCAATTGGTGGGTTATTCCTCGATCCTCCTGCCATAATGTAAATGATACACCAAGTATTAAGTTGATCAGTCTCAATGCCTCTTAGCATCATAAGAAGCAAAATAGCCGAATTACTCGAGGGACAAAACCATCCTAACTGTCTAAGCCCGACTAGGTCGAACTGCTCTGATACCATAATGTAACACCCCGATAAATTCTAACATGTAGAATCACCGAAATGCACTAAATGGGATACATCAGAGTAACTTCCTGTTATTGAAATATTGAACACAATTAAAACTTTCGATAATACATATCAAATGGTTCTCTGAACCTCATAAACTTCCTGAAAATGCTTAAGTTTCAAAACTTAAGACTTGTACATAATCCTGGTGTTCAATACTCAAAACATAAAGTAGCGGAAACGATTTTACAACTTAAACAATGAAAGTCATACAATCGGTGACATAACTAAATAAAAATACAAAGGGCTAAACAAGAAATCCAATTTCCAATAGTTCCATGAGTCGCATCGGTTAACCGTGCTTTGTCGCCTTTGCTTTGCCCTGTTTCTCTGTAAAAACCACAAATATGAAGGGTGAGATAAACATTATCTCAGTGAGTCCTATCGAGACCCCTTACTAACTCTAGCGTGGCCTTAAAAGCAACCACGTGGAAATACTTTAAGTTCTTGTAACCTTTATGCTCATGGCCCTCCTAAGCGACACATGAAGCATATCATATTTTGTTCCATGATTTTAGCATAACACCTCAGCCTACCTATTTTATAGGCACTTCTTGGGTTTGGTGAACCCATCCCGCTATTTCTAGCGGGTGAAACCTCTTGAGTCTAGGTTTTGGGGCTCATGACTTCCCCTCCCCTAGTATGATAATCCTCTAAGGGTCGTCACCCTTATCCTCTTGTATTTAATATATATTATGTATACATGTACCCACAATGGGTCGTCTATGATTTCAGTCATGTACCCTCTATCCTTCCACGAGGGAAGGCATTTTGCCGTGAATTAACATTTCTTACCATGATCGTTATGAAATAAGGGTGTACACTCCCATTTCACTAATGTACGGTTTTCTTTAACATTTATACTTGTGAGATTTACCTCAAACTTCTTTCGTTTCATGACATAAGTAGGTTTCCATCCTTGGGAAACATTGGGGAATCAACCGGAAAGGAATCAGAATCGTTCGGAACGGATTTAAAAGGATTTTGAGTTAGGGTAACAGAAGAATCCGCACGGTCCGTGCCCCAGAGGTGCACGACCCGTGCGTATCACTTAAATTTCAGATTTGAAAAACTTACAGGACGCACGGTCCGTGCCACAAGGGCGCACGACCCGTGCGTGTCTTAAATTTTGAAAATGCTGAATTGCGTAGGTCACGCACGGTTCGTGCCCAGGGGCGCACGATCAGTGCTATGTAAAAACTTCATTTACTGGGCTGCTGCGAACAAGGCGCACAACCCATGCCCTTGTGAGGCACGATCCGTGCGTCCTTGCCAGTAGCCAATTTTCCGATTTCATGACATTTTTCCAAGTCCGTTTCGATTCCGATTTCGTTCCGATCGATATCCTAACGTAACAATTATTGTTCCAGACCAGTGAAAGCGATAAACAATCAATCCATTTATTCAATCATCAAATCAAACAATCGGTTATAACATCGAGATTTTTCGATAAAACGGTTTTTGTCGAGTTTTCACAAAGCGGTTTTAAGCATTATCGTTTCAGAATTAAAAGACTCAACATCAAAACCACCCCTAAGCGAGTATAGACGGAAAGAGCTTGGCCTGAACCGATAGAGCTTGGCCTCGACTCGACTCCACGCTACTCCAAGCGCTCCAAAAACTGCACCGATAGAGCTTGGCCTCTACCACTTCGAACTTCAACTCCCAATCTACCCTATGAAGGTTGCTAATCACTTTGTGGCTCCCAAAATGAACATGCAAACCGTATTCAGCTATTAGACTCCATTTTTGGAGCTTGGAGTTTCATATGGACAAAAATGGTGATTTGGAGTTAAGGTGGCTGTTTGCTTAGAAAAAGGGGTCAGTGGGAAGAAGAAGGAAAATGGTGGAGGGTGATGGATTCAGATTGGACATGCAAGGACCTTTGAGGTAGGATCCCTCTCTTTCTTCTCCACTCTCTCTCTCTCGAATTCTCTCCTCCTTCTCTCTACCTCTTTTCTGTTTCTCAGCTTCAATATCACAAAGTGTTTGGGGTGAGGGTGTGGTTGGCTGGGTCTTGGTTGACCAACTGACCCATTCACTAGAAAATGACAACAATACCCCTCATTTAATCATGTCAAAGGACTATTGTACCCTTCAGCATCTTAATTATTTCTTATACTATGATATGGCCTAATCTAATGGGCTTAGTTGAATTCTTTTCAACTCAATGGAGTGACTCCTGAAGCCATAAGGCTAAAACTTTTCCCTTTTCCATTAAGGGATAAAGCCAGAGCTTGGTTTCACTCACTACCTATTGAATCTGTCACAACTTGGGATCAACTAAGGCAAGCATTCCTTGCTCGATTCTTTCCCCCAAACAAAACCGCTCAATTGAGGAATCAAATTACAAAATTCACTCAGAATGACGGGGAGTCTCTTTATGATGCTTGGTAGCGTTTCAAGGAAATGCTAAGGCTTTGCCCCCATCATGGACTAGAGAAATGGTTGATCATCCACACTTTTTACAATGGTTTGTTATATACCACAAAGATGACTGTTGATGCAGCTGCAGGTGATGCTTTAATGAACAAAAATATTGAAGAAGCTTATGCTCTGATTGAGAATTCACTATTTATCTGTTGCTATTCACTTTTGGATACTATACATAAATACCCCGCATTCAAAGAAGACTAAATCCTAATATGAAAGAAGTTGTGAAAAAAGAAGTTCTCAAGCTCCTTGATGCTGGGTTAATATACCCAATTTCTGATAGCGAATGGGTTAGTCCTGTTCAAGTAGTTCCTAAGAAGGGGGCTAACAGTTATCAAAAATGAGAAAAATGAATCCATTTCAACTAGGACAGTCACAGGATGGAGAATGTGTATCGATTATAGGAAGCTAAACAAAGCGACCCGGTAAAGATCACTTTCCCCTCCCCTTCATTGATCAAATGTTAGAAAGGTTAGCTAGGCATTCACACTTTTGCTACTTGGATGGTTATTCTCGATTTTTCCAAATTCCCATTCATCCTAGCGACCAAGTGAAAACCACTTTTACATGTCTTTATGGAACATATTCTTATAGAAGGATGCCTTTTGGTTTGTGTAATGCCCCTGCCACTTTTCAACGTTGTATGATGTCCATTTTTTCTGATTTTGTTGAAAATATTATGGAATTTTTTATGGATGATTTCTCTGTTCATGGGTCAAGTTTTGATAACTGTTTGGTAAACTTAGAATAGTCTTTGAGAGGTGTGACAAGGTAAATCTTATTCAAAACTGGGAAACGTGTCATTTCATGGTGAGAGGGGGAATTGTACTTGGACACTTGATTTCTGAAAGAGGTGTTGAGGTTGACAAGGCAAAAATTGAAATAATAGAAAAAATGTCACCTCCTACCTCCGTGAAAGAGGTAAGAAGAGGTAACAAGTTTCTTGGGTCATGCGGGTTTATAAAGGACTTTTCAAAAATAACCAAACCATTGACAAGGTTGCTCCTTAAGGATGCAACTTTTGTTTTTTATGATCTTTGTGTGGAAGCTTTTTGCAGGTTGTTAAAGGCCCTGGTCACTGCCCCAATGATGGCAATTTTTTATTGTCGAACTTTAATGTTAATTCATCAAATTTTACCAACAAAATACCTTTTACAATAAAATTTTTATTCTAACTTATTAATTAGTCTCGATGAATATAACTATATTGTTAGTAGTTTTTCATTTTACCATTTCACTGTCGTTTGCATTCTTTTTGTTTTATTTGTCTTAAATAAACATACAATATTTTTTTAGCAAAAGAAATGGATATGAAGCCTCGTTAAAACCTTCTGATGCAAAACCCTTCTTTGGAAAAAACATCAAGAAGGAAAAAGAGTACAAAACCTAAATTTTATTAATAAAATAATAAAATAAATAGAAAACATGGGTGGACTAGACCTATACCCATGACCAAAAACACCATCATAACTGTAATGACTCTCATCCCAATCAGGTTGGCACCAAATTCATTAAACAATCATGGGTAAAATATGTTTTTAGTCCCTACAAAATCGGCTCCTTCTAAGTTTAGTCCCTACATTAACGAAATAGGCGTTTTGGTCCTCATCTTATTTTTCCGTTTTCAATTTTAGTCCCTCATGACTTTTATTAGCGCTTCAAAATTTTTAATAGCGCTTATAAAAAGTCAAAAAAGCGCTATTAAATAAAAGTTTTGAAGCGCTATTAAAAGTCATGAGGGACTACAATTGAAAACGGCAAAATAAGATGAAGACCAAAACGCCTATTTCGTTAATGTAATGATTAAACTTAGAAGAAGCCGATTTTGTATGGACTAAAAACATATTTAACCCAACAATCATTTGCAAAACACCAAAAATGGGAAGCAAAAAGAAAATCCAATCCATCAAAACGAATAACATAATACCCAAGAAAAAAAGTTAGGAAATCTATAGCAATTAAACATATGATATTGTGGGGTAATTTAAAATATTAAATCAAGTCTCGGAGAAATTGAGTTGGTTTGTTCAAATTACATAACTACTAAAATAGCCCTTGCAAAAAATACAATGAATATCCATTTTGGACCCTACAATTATTTTTTTTTAAAACCATTGTAAAATTTAAAATTATTTTTTTGGTCCCCCAGGTCATTTTAAAGCTTTTTGCCGGGACCAAAATGAAAAATTATAAATTTTGCAAAGGCTATTTTTAAAAAAAAAAAACATTTTGTTGGGACCAAAATGAATGTTTACAGTATTTGTAGGGAACAAAATGATATTTAACCCAATAAATGAATACACACAAAATGGAGATTTCGTATTCAAGCCCGAGTAACCATGAAAATATGCGTTCTAACAAATTGGTCAGTTATGTTTCGCTTTAAGTTGAACGAAAAGTGCTGAGAAAATAACCTCAACAACCTGAGGTTAATGGGTTTTGCAAAACTTCTTGTCGCCCTATGATCAGATGGAAATGGAGAGGGGTGAAATAGACTTTTACAAATTCAAATTTGTGATCTCAATGTTACGTAGTTTCTCTGGAACACAATATATTCAAACTCATACTAACACATAGTTCAACCAAAGCAAACAAAAAAGTAAAATTCAACCACAGTATTTTTATTATGCAAACATATTTGCTTTATGGTACATTTTTTGTGGGAGGGTGTGTAGGGGTATTGTAGGAGGGCACCCCATGGAAGGGAGGTTCGGTAGTACCGTAGTCGTTATAATCGTGATACGCATCTAGCGTCTTCCTTGTCAAACATCCTTCTTTCTTTTCTCCTTCACAACTCTCATCTTCCATCATTGCCCTTGATGCCTTGTTATCCATTGTATCCTTAAATTGAAACATGGAAAATTTGATAACACAAATCAAATACAAAGTGACAAACATCAAATTGTGGTAACATTAACTAATATGACTTTACTCTTTCTCCACCAATAAGGGTTGGTCCAAACGGTAATTTTGGGTTCAGATTTCATTTCAAAATCTCAAGAATTGGCAAAGCTGAATAAACACTTGTCTAGCCAGATTTCTCGGTGTAGATTAGTTACCGAAAAAACCGGTGAATACTATGCATCAACAACACGATAACCAACAAATTAAAAAACAGAGGAAAATGAAGAAAAGAATTTACCTCATAGGCATAGTTAAATCCAAGGTTAAGACGAGAGGCATAGGTTAAGGTGAATAGAAGAGCCAAGGTGAAGATGATGGCCAGTTTTGACATTTTGATTTCTCTTTTATTCATATGTGTTGTGTTGGGTGGAAGATCTGAGAGTAGACCCTTTTGTTATATACAGAAAATTGGGGCATGGTCGAGAATCTGATTCATCCTTAATAAATGTATCCAAAAGTCAAACGTAAAATCCTTAATAAATACCCAAGCGTTAAAGGCAATATTATTAATTGTATGTCTTAAATATTGTTGACTTGTATACCTTTTGGTATCTAATCTAAGAATATAAATCCAGAGGGTGAAAAATAAAAATTAATTTCCTGATAAATTATGTAAAGTGTGATGCTAGCCACTCTGTTTTAAGGTAATTTAGAGTCTAAAAAAAATTAGTTGTTCAAAGGAAATATTAATACAAAATAGTGTGTTTTGGGGTTCTTAAGCAGTCGGAAAAAAATTAACTGTTCAAATATGCAGAGTTTGTTCCTTAGTAACCTGATTGTTGAAGAAAAGAACTTTTATGTAATGTGATAATGACTTACTTAATTATCATTTGTTGTCTATATTTTAATGGATCAATTTCATTTTTGTCACTAACTACTTTCTTTTCATTCTATACAACATTCGTAATTTTATATTTTAAGGATACTTTATGGTTCACTAGAAATTTTAACTGTTCAAATAGCGGAAATTGATTCGTCCGTAATCAGATTAGTGAAAATGAAAATTAATTCCACAACAAATATGTTCTACCTTATAGTTCGGCCCCTTCTATTAATGAAAATATCTTTATATATACATCCACTCCCCACTTTGGCACCAAACCCCCCCTCCCCTCTCTTTTGTTTTTCTTCTCATTTTTTATATTTTCATTTTTTAAGTATATTTTAAATTTAAGAAAAAAAATTATATCTATAAATAGATGAAGTTTGTTCCTCAATAATCGGATTGGTGAAAAATGGAAATTAACTTCTCGATAAATTATGTAAAGTGTGATGCTAGCCACTGTGTTTTAAGGTAATTTAGAGACTAAAAAAAATTAGTTGTTCAAAGGAAATAGTAATGCAAAACAATGTGTTTTGGGGTTCTTAAGCGGTTGGAAAAAATTAACTGTTCAAATATGCAGAGTTTGTTCCTTAGTAACCTGTTTGTTGAAAAAAAGAACTTTTATGTAATGTAATAATGACTTACTTGATTATCATTTGTTGTCTATATTTTAATGGAGCAATTTCATTTCTCTCAGTAACTACTTTCTTTTCATTCTATACAACATTCGTAATTTTATATTTTAAGGGTACTTTATGGTTCACTAAGAATTTTAACTGTTCAAATAGCGGAAATTGATTCCTCCGTAATCAGATTAGTGAAAATGAAAATTAATTTCGCAAACAAATATGTTCTACCTTATAGTTTTCTCTTATTGGCTAAACATAACTTAGTTGTTAAAATATGACTTCAATTACTATTAATCTAATTTTGGTCTTATAATGCTTCAGTAAACGGCGCTAGTATACAGAAAATTGGGATATGGTTGAGAATCTGATTCATCCTTAGAAAATGTATCCAAAAGTCAAAGGTAAAATCCTTAATAAATATCCAAGCGTAAAAAGTAAAATTATTAATTACATGTCTTAAATATTGTTGACTTGTAATTCCAAAATTTCCTATTTAATGGACCTGTCCAAGTTGGAAATTTAACAATAATAATAATAATAAGGTATTCATTAATTCAAATCAGTTGATTACATCGAGAACAATACAAATTCCATATTGCTAAAACTGAAAAAGATGAATATGTGAACAAGCTCACAATATCCAAGTTAATAGCATAAAATAACAAATTGCCTACAAAATTGATAAAATTAATGCCACCAGAATACCCATGCCTCCGGATCTGTGGCATTGACGGTTTGTATATGTAACGAATCGAGATTGATCTATCAATTCGAACGGAGCAAACACCGTAACAAGATGGGAAACCAAACTACGTCACACAAGACGACGAATAAAACAAACGGCACCACACTTAGACGATGAAATCGAAAAAAAAAATCAAAGCTATGTGAATATATTTATATATATATTTAATTTTTAATAATATAATTTTTTACACAATATATTACGTTATATATGGATATAATATATATATATATATATATATATATATATATATATATATATATATATATATATATAATATACTACATTTTCTAAAGACTTCACTTTTTTTACACAAAAAATCCGAGTTTTCAATAAATATATATATATATATATATATATATATATATATATATATATATATATATATATATATATATAAGTAAAGGAAGTTTAAAAGGAGCCACCATAATATAATAAAATATAATATAATATAATATAATATAATCCACCCTTTTTCTATTTTTGCTTTTTAAAAATTTATCCATTATTGACTACTCTTAATTCATTAGTTTTTTTTTAAATCTTAATTCAAAGTTGCCTTTTGGTGTCTCTAAATTATTATGATTAGTTAGTTTTCAATGGAGATTTGTCACAATATTTTCATGTTTCTTGATTTTAAGTCTTGAGTTAATATTTTTTTTTGGTAAATAAAGAGTCCTAGTGTTCTGAGGCACAGACACCCCAGACATGTCGTCAATAATCTTACTAAAAATGTCCTCAGTGGCGTCTTCTTGAAAAATGGTCTCCATTGAGTCGAGTTGTAGGTAGTAGTTGGCAAGTCAATCTGCACAATTGTTCCCTGTAACACCCCAAAATAATAGATTAAATTGTTTAATTAACTAAATGAAATTTGGGTGGTAGAAATAATAATATAAGGTGTTTACTAATATAATAATAATAAGGTGTTTTAAAGTAATTATAAGGTGTTTTAATAAAATCGGGCTTAAGTCGAAGGAAAGCCCGCGATCCAAGCCCACTAGCCTAGGCGCATATTTAAGTTAAAAATTTAGGGTTTGGCTCACTTTTGCAAAAAGAAAAGAAATTAGCGAATTGAGAGAGAGTGAGAAGAGAGGGACGGCGCGCCCATGAGAAGAGAAAGAGGAGAGGTGCGCAAAATCCCAAGGAGAAAAGGAGAGGAGTCGTGTTGCGGGGATCTTTGGGGCTTACGTCTACGGAGATAGCGTGTTCGTCATAACCTAAGGTAAGGGTGGGTCTCGTCTTCTCTATAATAGGGTTTTATGATGGGGACTAAGTAAGGGTAGGCTCTATGTATGGCGTTTTATGTATTTCTAGTGATTATTGATGAACCCTAGGCATATGATAACTTGTTGTTGAGGAATTGTGATTGATGATGATTTTGACATAGATGTGATAATGTGATGTTATTTTTACGGTTGATATGCGATTTGAAGTTGTTTGTATGAGTTGTATGTGACTTGATGAATTTGTGTTGCTCGAATTCGTTGTTGTTGGTGTCATAGGCGCATAGGGCGCCATTTTTGTGTTTATGATGTTGCTGAATTTTGATGTTTGGTGGAGGATGTTTGATGATTCGATATGTGTTTCATGATTGTTGTAATTGGTGTTGTGATTGATCATGTAAAAATTTGAAAAAGAAAATATATGTTGAAAGTGTACTGATTTTCGTGTTGCTGGAAGTGTGCAAGGCGCTGGGCGCCCATGGGCGCTGTGCGCCGTGTTGCGTGTTGCGTGCGTCGTGTTGTGCTGGGCGCTGGGCGCCAAGGGCGCCAGTGTGTGCGCTGTGTGTGTGCGCCGTGTTGCGTGTTGCGTGCGTCGTGTTGTGCTGGGCGCTGGGCGCCAAGGGCGCCAGTGTGTGCGCTGTGTGTGTGTGCGTTGCGTGTTGCCAGGCGCTGGGCGCCAGGCGCCAGGCGCTGGGCGCCAAGGGCGCCAGTGTGCGTGTGTGTTGTGTTGCTGGGCGCCAAGTGCCAGGCGCTGGGCGCCAAGGGCGCCATTTTTCAGGATGTTCCCAAATATTTAGGAAAACTGTTTTCACTATATCTTTTGACTCGGACCTCCGTTTTAAGTGTTTCAAAAAGCGTTGTGAAGCCTTTTCAGTTGTCTATCTGTGTGTTCCATCTTTAAAAATAAAAACTTATTATTTCTGAAGGTTGCTGGGCGCCCCAAGTGGCTGTTCCCGGTGGTCGTTGCTGTGACAGTGAAAAATCGTTTTGGTGTCTTTAAAAATCCCCTTTTGCGTATAATCAGTGGTTTAAGCGTCCAAGTGTCAAAAGTGATGATTTTGACGATGATGCCCTTAGTGGCTAGTTAAATGACATTTTGCCCTTAGTGGCCAATATTATTGATGATGATGTGTAAATGATGACGATGCCCTTGGTGGCTAGTAAATGACGTTTTTGCCCTTAATGGCCAATGTTGTTGATAATGATGTGTAAATGACGACGATGCCCTTGGTGGCTAGTAAATGACGTTTTTGCCCTCAGTGGCTATTGTTTGAATTGATGATGTTTATGAATAAGTGACGATGAAAATAAGTGACGATGAAAATAAGTGACGTTGAGGCCCAAAAGGCTAAGTGACGAAAAGGCCCGAAAGGCTAAGTGACATTGTTGTGTGTGATGATGAATTGACAGGTGTTGTGCTTTTTATTTGGCAAATTGGTAAGTGACGTTGACTGTGACTGTGTGTTTGTGTGTGGTGCATGTTATAGTGTCTCATGCATCCCATATGCATAAACCCAGTGACGTTTGAGGCCCAAAAGGCTAAGTGACGATGAGGCCATAAAGCCTAAGCGACGTTTGTGAAAAGGTACCTCATGCATATACCCGCGAGTGGGTTGCATTTCATACTCCTGCATGACATTGTGACAACTCGTTGTGCCGAGTAACTTGATGATGAGATTGACTGTTTACCCTTGCTGATGGAATTGACTGCTTTATCCTTGATGATTGACTTGATGTTTCGTGATGTGGTAGATATAGTGTCATAGCTCTAGCTTAGTGCTCATCATATGCTTTATTATATGGTTAGATGAACTCACCCCTTCTGTTTGAATGTTACCCCTACGCGGTAACGTGCAGGTGATCTCGAGTGAAGGCTTAGGTGTCTTCACTAGCTGAGTCGGGTCGTCTGCTCTGATTATGTAACACTAGGGGAGGGATGAACGTTGTTTAAGTTATTTATGATCATTGTTGTTGTTGGATTTTACTATTGTGAGCCTTGCATAGTTGCAATGCCTTTTATGATTAAACTGGTTGGATTTTCCGCTGTGAAGTTGTATTTTAATTGACGATGACGTTTTGAAAGTATTATAAGGCTGTTTTCGAAAAGCGAATAATTTGGCGTGTGACGTTTAACGAAGTAAGTGTGACATCCCTTGTGGTGTATTTAAAAATTTGAAAACTCTGAATTTACGCAAATAAATTAATGGGTAGAAAAAGGGGTGTTACATTCCCCTCCCTCCACGCATTTTTTTAAATGAGTGTAGATGAATTGGAGTCAATTGAATCGTGGTTGGGTGTGTGATTGGTTATATCCGGGAATAGCGTTTTTAAAGGAAACTTTTGTAAATGGGGTTGAAGAGTTTTTCGGGTAGCATGGCAACATGATTTAACTAAAGAGGAAGGGGGATTAGATGTCCATGCCTTAAATGCAATGGTGTACCTATTTGTACTGATGATGAAGTTAGGGAGCACTTGTATTGTATCGGGTTTATGCCTAATTATTGGATTTGGGTGGACCATGGAGAACGACTTCCGAATTTTCACGTAGGGGCTTCAAGGAGTTCTGGTGTTTGTGTTCTATCTAATGAACAATTTGGGTCGATGGAAAACATGATTTGTGATGGTCGATGGGTGAATGTGCCATTTTATGAACCTCAGTATGACGATCATGATGAACTTCCAAATGAAGAAGCAAAGAGATTCTATAATTTGTTAAGGGAGTCAAACAAACCGTTGTTTGAAGGCTCGCCAGAGTCAAAATTATCTATGTCTACAAAGCTTTTAGCTCACAAGTCCATGAGTAATATTTTTGAGTTGGGTTTAGATTATGCGACTAAAATGATGTTGGATGCGACACCTAATAAGGATAATTTGCCAAAAAATTATTATGAAGCAAAGATGTTAGTTTCGAAGCTGAGATTGGAATGTAAGAAGATTGATTGTTGTGTGGATGAGCACATGTTGTTTTACACGAATTTTGTAAAAGCAATGGTGCACTACTGGAATGCAGAATCCGTGGAAAATTGAGGTATCAAGTTCATAAAGGGGAAAAATGTGATGTTTGCATCGACCGAAATTGCGAAGAAAATGACGTTGCATTATGAGAATAGGCGTACCTCAGACATTTTATGCCACCCATCTGACGGTGAAGCGTAGAAACACTTTGATCAAGTGCATTCGGATTTTTCCTCAGACCCACGAAATGTTCGACTTGGCTTGTGCTCTGATGGATTTACTCCATATATCCAAGCATCGACGTCGCCTTATTTCTGTTGGCCGGTCATTGTTACCCCTTACAATATTCCTCCTGAGATGTGCATGACTAAACCTTATATATTTTTGACTTGTCTGATACCTGGTCCATCCAATCCAAAAGCTAACATTGATATCTTATTGGAACCCCTGATTGATGATCTTAATTGATTGTGGGGTGGTGTTTTGACATATGATGCAGCATGAAAAAAGAATTTTAGGATGAGAGCAGCATTGATGTGGACAATAAACGACTTCCCTGCTTATGGTTATGTTGTCTGGTTAGGGGACTCACGGTAGATTGGCCTGTCCCCACTGCATGGAACACATAAAAGCGTTTACGCTGAAATACGGGGGGAAGAGTTCTTGGTTTGATTCGCATCGTAGATTCTTACCGTCGGGTCATGAGTTAGGAAAGAATAGGAAGGCCTTCAAGGATGGGGTAGTACAAAGAGATAGACCACCGCCTTTGTTGACATCAGGTGAAATCTGGAGCAGAGATATGGATTTGCCACAAGCCACAGAGGTAGGTGTGCTCTCCCGATTGAACGGTTATGGACGACTGCATAACTGGACAAAAAGAAGCATATTTTGGAATCTCCCATATTGGAAAGATAATCAATTGAGACACAACCTTGATGTTATGCACATCGAGAAGAATTTCTTTGAGAACATATTTTACACTGTGATGAATGTGAAAGATAGAACCAAAGATAAGGCTAGATTGGATTCTGCTCTTTAGTGTAGCAAACATCGATCCAATTTGAATTTGGTGCAAATGACTAATGGCAAGATGTTAAAACCTAGAGCCAATTATTGTCTAACACCCGAAGAAGTGAATGATGTTTGTCGAAGGTTGAAGGGATTGAGGATGCCAGATGGTTATACTTCTAACCTTGCAAGATGTGTGGATGTGAACACTAGGAAGATGTATGGGATAAAAAGTCATGATTGCCAGGTATTCATGGAGTGTTTGCTTCCCATTGCTTTTGGTTCATTACCAAAGTGTGTTTTGGAACTGTAACACCCCAAATATTTAATTAATTATTTAATTAAGTATTTAGGGGATTTTTTTTATTTAATAGATATAATTGAAATTAGAAAAATAAAATATATTGAGGTGTGGTGTTGAAGCAGGAGGTGGTGTTGCGAATTAGGCTGGGCTAAGCTGAGGGAAAAGCCCGTGATCCAGGCTCGCTAACCTAGGCGCATATTTAAGCTCAAAATTTAGGGTTTGGCTCATTTTGTGCAAAAGAAAATAAAGGAATTGCGAAGAGGAGAGAAAGAGAGAAGGAAGGGCGGCGATCTCAAGGAGAAGAGGAAGAGGAGAAATTTCGCAAAGTCAAGGGAGCAGAGAAGAGAAGCTGTGTTGCGGTGGTTACTGTTGGTGATTTCTCCCAGGGTCTTCTATTCCTAAGAATTAAGGTAAGGGTGAGATCTCTCTTTCACTATAATGATGGGTATTAGGGTAGGGGCTTATACCTATGTTGCCATGATCTTGTGTGATTGTTGATTTGTAGTTGATTGAAATCATTGATTGATGGTTATTACGAAATTGATGTGTTGATGATGAATACTACGAAACTGATGTTTGATGATGATTATTACGAAATTGGTGTTGATGGTGATTATTATGAAATTGGTGTTTTGATGATGATTGTTATGAAATTGGTGTTTTTTTGATGTTGTCTTGGATGTATATGAGGTGTTGGTGAATTTTGTGATGTTGATGTTCAAGTCCTAGGCGCATTAGGCGCCATTGTTGTTGCCATTGTCATGCGTTGTTGTTGCTGTCTGGGCGCCATGGGCGCCTGTTGCCTGCTGTGTTGCGCTGGTTGTTGGCGCAGGGGGGTGCCTGGGCGCCCGTGTTGCTGCCCAGCGCCAGTTTTTGCTTGCTGTGTTGCTGTTTGTGTCTGTGCTGGGCGCCAGGTTCCCTGTGCCTGGGCGCCAAGGGCGCATGTTGCCTGCTGTGTTGCTGTTCGTGTCTGTGCTGGGCGCCAGGTTCTCTTTGCCTGGGCGCCAAGGGCGCCTAATTTTGGCTGCCCGTGTTGCGTTCCAAAGTCGTGTTTCCGTGTAGTTATGTTGCTTGGATGTCATTGGTGCTGAGTTTTGGTTGCTAAGTTGCGTATTCTGAAATGTCACTGGGATCCCCTCCCCTGGCCGCCAGTTTCTGCCTGCGCCAGTTTTTCTGTGTTGCGTTGCCCCTAGGCGCCAGGATCCCCTTCTTGCGCCAGTTTTCTGTGTTGCTTGTCCCTGCTAGGAATTTGATTAAGTATTTAGGAATTTGATTTAATTAAATTGGATATAATTTAATTATTGGTAATTATATTAAAAATTGTGTAGGTGGTATTAGAAGGTGGAGGCGCCAAACTAGATGGACTTGGGCTTAAGTGAGAAGCCCAAGCCCATGACTCATGTCATATGCGAAGTGGCCATGGCGCCTAGGGGTTAGGGTTTTTTGTTAACATTTTGCGAAATTGAGAAGAGAGAAAAGAAAGGAGAAGTGCGCCGTAGAGAGAAGAGGAAGAGGAGAAGAAAAAGTCGCGCAACCAAGGAGAGAAGAGGAACGGGATCTTGTTGCTGGGTTCTGTCCGTGACTATCTCTAAGGCTTCTACTCTTTGAATTCGAGGTAAGGGGAGTTCTATCAATTTTTATAATAATTCCTATGATAGGTTTTAAGTAGAGATGGCCTAGATTTAATCCATGAGCATGTGTATGTACGATTTCATGTTGTTGTTTTCGATTGGCTTGTTGTTTGGCAAATTGTTGCTCAAAGATCCGTTGTTGGGGTTATGGGCGCCTAGGGCGCCATGTGTGTGCTTGTGATGTTGCTGGATTTTTTTGATGTTTGGGGGATAATTTGATGATCCTATACGTGTTAATGAATTGTGGTAAATAGGTGTTGTGATGGGTCATGTAAAAATTTGAAGAAAAAAATATATATGTTGTAATTGTGCTGAAATTCGTGTGCTGGAAGTGTTGCAGGCGCTGGGCGCCCATGGGCGCTGCGCGCCAGTGTTGCGTGTTGCTGTGTGTGTGTGTGGGCGCTGGGCGCTAAGGCGCTGGGCGCTAAGGCGCTGGGCGCTAAGGCGCTGGGCGCTGGGCGCCCGTGTGCGCGTGTTCCGTGTTGCGCTAAGGCGCTGGGGGCTGGGCGCCCGTGTGTTGCGTGTTGCGTGTTGCGTGTTGCGCTAAGGCGCTGGGCGCTGGGCGCCCGTGTGCGTGTGTGTTGCGTGTTGCTGGGTGCTGGGCGCCAGGTGCCAGGCGCTGGGCGCCCAGGGCGCCATTTTTCAGAACGTTCCCTAATTTTTTCTAAAACTGTTTTCGCTATATCTTTTGACTCGGGTGTCCGTTTTGAACGTTTCAAAAAGTGTTGGGAAGCTTTTTCAGTTGTCTATCTGTGTGTCCCATTTTTTAAAAATAAAAACTTATAATTTCAGAAGGTTGCTGGGCGCCCAAGTGGCTGTCCCCTATGGTCGTTGCGGTGACATTGAAAACTCGTTTTGGTGTCTTTAAAAATTCTCTTTTGCGTATGACCAGTGGTTTTAACGTTTTAGTGTCAAAATTGATGATGTTGACGATGATGCCCTTAGTGGTTAGTTAAATGACCTTTTTGCCCTTAGTGGCCAATATTGTTGATAATGATGTGTAAATGACGATGATGCCCTTGGTGGCTAGTAAATGACGTTTTTGCCCTCAGTGGTTATTGTTTGAATTGATGATGTTTGTGAATAAGTGACGATGAAACCCAGTGACGTTTGAGGCCCGAAAGGCTAAGTGATGTTGTTGTGAGTAATTGTGAATTGACAGGTGCTGTGCCTCTTGTGGGCAAATCGGTAAGTGACGGGTCACATAGTTGACCGTGATTGTGTGATTTGTGCGTGATGCATGTTATCGTGTCTCATGCATCCCATATGCATAAACCCAGTGACGTTTTGAGGCCCAAAAGGCTAAGTGACGATGAGGCCATAATGGCTAAGCGACGTTTGTGAAAAAGGTACCTCATGCATATGCCCGCGAGTGGGTTGCATTTCATATGCCTACATGACATAGTGATGAGTTAATGTAGTGATGTAATTGATGATTGTGATGTGATTATTTTAGAGCTGTGACTTGACTTATTATTTATCATATGATTTATTATATGGATTGAATTGGACTCACCCTTCTGTTTGAATGTTACCCCTATGCGGTAACGTGCAGGTGATCGCGAGTGAAGGACTAGGTACCTTCACTAATTCGAGTCGAGTCGTCACGCTCTGATACGTAGCACTCAGGGGGGGGGGGACGAACTTAATGTTATGAATAATTTCGGTTGTTATGTTTTGTTGACAATTCTGTTTTATTTTGTTAATCCGCTGCGTAGTTGGTTTTATTGACGTTAAGTTTTATTTGCGATGATAACTGTGGTTTCGAGACTCTCCTATTAGTGACGTGCTACGTGATGCATGATTATTATGTTTTTGAGCTGTTTTATTGAGAAGCGTTGTTTTATTGAAGTATGTATAACATCCTTTGCGATGAAAAGAAATTTTGAAAACTCTGATTTTTTTTATATAAACAAATTATCGGGTAGAAAAGGGGTGTTACAATATGGCTGGGAGGAACGACACTGCGATTGCTGCTGCTTTAGCTGCCATGGCTCAGGCCGTGCAGAATCAGCAGAATGCTGGGTTTCGGAGTCTGACTGCATTCCAAAGAGAGAATCCGCCCACTTTCAAGGGCAAGTATGATCCAGACGGTGCTATGGCTTGGTTAAAGGAGATCGAGAGAATTTTTAGGGTAATGGACTGCACTGTGGAGCAGAAGGTCCGTTTTGGTACTCACATGTTGGCAGAGGAGGCCGACGATTGGTGGTTGGCTACTAGGCAGAGGTTAGAGTCTGTGCAGGAAGAAGTTACTTGGGAGGTATTCAGCAGAGAGTTTCTGAGGAAATATTTTCCAGAAGATGTCCGAGGAAAAAAGGAGATAGAGTTTTTAGAGCTGAAGCACGGTGGAATGTCTGTGACTGAGTATGCGGCGAAGTTCGTGGAATTGGCGAAGTTCTATCCGCACTATAGTGAGGCTACAGCTGAATTTTCAAAATGTATTAAGTTTGAGAATGGTTTAAGGCCTGAAATTAAAAAGGCAATTGGCTACCAGAAGATCCGTGTGTTCGCTGACCTGATAGATAGCTGCAGAATATTTGAGGAGGACAGTACTGCGCACTACAAAGCTGTGACTGAGAAAAAGGGCAAATTTCCGAGTCGAAGCAAACCGTATGAGGTTCCTCCGGGTAAGAGTCATCATAGAGCTGCGGGAGGCAAAAAGGCTAGTGGGGGAGATGCTCCTGCTGGTATTGTATGTTTCAAGTGTGGCAAGGCTGGCTACAAGAGTTTCATGTGCAAATCTGATCGGAGGGTTTGTTACCGTTGTGGTAAGGCGGGTCATTTGGTGGGTGAGTCTGGGGATATCAGTGCGAAGTATTCGAAGGCGAAGAAAGAGAGGTCCAGTGGGAAAGTGTTCGCATTGGCAGGAGAGGGGCCTGCTGAGAATGATGGTCTCATTAGAGGTACGTGCTACATTTAGGGTACTCCTCTGAAATCTCTTATTGATACTGGTGCTACCCATTGTTTTATCTCTGTTGATTGTTGCAAAAGATTGGGTCTTGTTTTGTCTGCTATGTGTGGAGACATGGTTGTCGACACTCCTGCTAAGGGGTCGGTGACCACTTCTTTGGTGTGTTCTCTGTGTCCCTTTTCGATCTTCGGCAGGGACTTTGTCATGGGTCTTGTTTGCTTGCCGTTGAGAGGATTGGACGTAATCTTGGGCATGGACTGGTTAGAGCATAACCATGTCCATATCAACTGTCGTACCAAATCGGTTAGTTTCGGAGAGGAAGATTCTGTTTTGTTGTCCGCTAGTCAGTTGAAGAAGTTGATGAAGGAAGGAGTTCAGCTATTTTCGTTGATGGCATCGTTGTCTGCTAAGAGTCGGGCTGTCATTGAAGAGTTACAGGTGGTGCGCGAATTTCCAGATGTTTTTCCTGATGAGATCCCTAGTGTTCCACCTGAGAGAGAAGTGGAGTTTTCTATTGATCTTGTACCTGGTACGAGGCCTGTGTCTATGGCACCGTACAGGATGTCGGCGTCAGAATTGTCTAAGTTAAAGAAACAACTAGAAGATCTGCTCGAGAAGAAGTTTGTTAGGCCGAGTGTATCGCCGTGGGGAGCTCCTGTGTTGCTAGTAAAGAAGAAGGATGGAAGCATGAGGTTGTGTGTTGATTATAGGCAACTGAATAGGGTGACCATTAAGAACAAGTATCCGCTGCCAAGGATAGACGATTTGATGGATCAGTTGGTGGGTGCTCGAGTGTTCAGCAAGATTGATTTGAGGTCAGGTTATCATCAGATCAAGGTGAAGGATGAAGATGTTCAGAAGACGGCCTTCAGAATGAGGTATGGGCATTATGAGTATTCGGTGATGCCGTTCAGTGTCACTAACGCGCCGGGTGTATTTATGGAATACATGAATTGTATATTCCATACATACTTGGATCGGTTCGTGGTTGTGTTCATTGACGACATCCTGATTTATTCGAAATCGGAGGAAGAGCATGCAGAGCATTTGAAATTGGTATTGTAGGTTCTGAGAGAGAAGAGGTTGTATGCCAAGTTGTCTAAGTGTGAATTCTGGTTGTCAGAAGTGAGTTTTCTGGGTCACATCATTTCGGGTAATGGTAGTGCTGTGGATCCTTCTAAGGTTGATGCTGTGATGCAGTGGGAAAGTCCGAAGTCGGTTACGGAGATTAGAAGCTTCTTAGGGTTGGCTGGTTACTACAGAAGGTTCATTGAAGGTTTTTCTAAGTTGGCCCTTCCGTTGACGAAGTTGACTTGTAAGGGTAAGGCTTTTGTGTGGGATGCTCGTTGTGAGGAAAGTTTCCTTGAGTTGAAGAAGAGGTTGACGACGTCTCCTGTTTTGACGTTGCCAAAACCGGAAGAACCGTTTGTGGTATATTGTGATGCTTCGAAGATGGGTCTAGGCGGCGTGCTTATGCAAAATGGGAATGTGATTGCTTATGCGTCGAGGCAATTAAGGGTTCATGAGAAGAATTATCCAACGCATGATTTGGAGTTGGCTGCAGTAGTCTTTGTGTTGATGGTTTGGAGGCACTATTTGTTTGGTTCCAGGTTTGAGGTGTTCAGTGATCATAAGAGTTTGAAATATTTGTTTGACCAGAAGGAGCTGAATATGAGACAGCGCAGGTGGTTGGAATTGTTGAAAGACTATGATTTCGGTTTGAACTATCATCCGGGAAAAGCTAATGTCGTGGCTGATGCTTTGAGCCGGAAATCCTTGCATATGTCGGCGATCATGGTCAAAGAGTTAGAGTTGATTGAGGAATTCAGAGATCTAAGTCTGGTTTGTAGGACGACACCTCATAGTGTCAAGCTGGGAATGCTAAGGATCGATAATGATTTTCTGAGCAGCATCAGAGAGGCTCAGAAATCAGATGCTAAGTTGGTGGATTTGATGAATGGGATTGGTCAATCTGAGAACGAAGATTTCAAATTGGATTCCCAAGGTGTGTTGAGGTTCCGTGGTAGGATCTGCATTCCGGATGATGTAGAAATGAGGAAAACAATTTTGGAAGAGGGTCACCGAAGTAAGTTGAGTATTCATCCTGGAGCGACAAAGATGTATCAAGACCTGAAGAAGATGTTTTGGTGGCATGGTATGAAAAGAGATGTAGCACAATTTGTGTATGCCTATTTGACTTGTCAGAAGTCGAAGGTGGAGCATCAGAAGCCTGCTGGATTGATGCAACCGTTGGAAATTCCAGAGTGGAAGTGGGATAGCATTTTGATGGATTTTGTGACGAGATTGCCGAATACGGTTAGAGGTCATGATGCCATTTGGGTGATCGTTGATAGATTAACGAAGTCTGCTCACTTTGTTCCTATTAATATCACTTATCCGGTGTCGAGGTTAGCAGAAGTTTATGTCAAAGAAATTGTGAAGTTGCATAGTGTTCCGAAGAGTATTGTTTCAGACAGAGATCCGAGTTTCACTTCAGATTTCTGGAAGAGTTTGCAAGAGAATTTAGGGTCTAAGTTGAGGTTGAGTTCGGCGTATCATCCTCAGACAGATGGTCAGTCAGAGAGGACAATTCAGTCATTAGAAGATTTGTTGGGGGCTTGTGTTTTTGAAGAAGGAGGTTCGTGGGATTCCTACCTTCCACTGATAGAGTTCACGTACAACAATAGTTACCATTCTAGTATCGGGATGGCACCTTTTGAGGCATTGTATTGTCAGAAGTCTAGAACCCCGCTGTGTTGGTATGAGTCTGGAGAGAGTGTGGTGCTTGGACCTGAAATTGTTCGGGAGACAACTAAGAAGATAAAGATGATCCGTGAAAAGATGAAGGCTTCGCAGAGTCGTCAGAAAAGTTATCACGACAAGAGGAGAAAAGATCTAGAGTTTCAGGAGGGTGAGCATGTATTTTTGAGAGTCACTCCAATGACCGGTGTTGGCCGTGCTTTGAAGTCGAAGAAGCTCCCTCCTCGCTTCATTGGTCCTTATCAGATTTCCGGGAGAGTTGGGAATGTGGCGTATAGAGTGGCCTTGCCGCCAAATCATTCGAATTTGCACCACGTGTTTCACGTGTCGCAACTTCGGAAGTACATTTCGGATCCATCTCATGTGATCCACATGGATGATGTGGAGGTGCGGGATAATCTCACGGTGGAGACTATGCCTGTGCGGATTGAAGACCATGAGGTGAAGGTGTTGAGAGGCAAGGAAATTGCATTGGTAAAGGTGGTTTGGCTAGGAGCTGCCGGTGAGAGCATGACTTGGGAGTTGGAGAGTAAGATGCGGGAGTCCTATCCAGAGCTGTTTGATTCAGGTGAGTTTTCGAGGACGAAAACATTCTAAGTGGGGGAGAGTTGTAACACCCCAAATATTTAATTAATTATTTAATTAAGTATTTAGGGGATTTGTTTTATTTAATAGATATAATTGAAATTAGAAAAATAAAATATATTGAGGTGTGGTGTTGAAGCAGGAGGTGGTGTTGCGAATTAAGCTGGGCTAAGCTGAGGGAAAAGCCCGTGATCCAGGCCCGCTAACCTAGGCGCATATTTAAGCTAAAAATCTAGGGTTTGGCTCATTTTGTGCAAAAGAAAAGAAAGGAATTGCGAAGAGGAGAGAAAGAGAGAAGGAGGGGTGGCGATCTCAAGGAGAAGAGGAAGAGGAGAAATTTCGCAAAGTCAAGGGAGCAGAGAAGAGAAGCTGTGTTGCTGTGGTTACTGTTGGTGATTTCTCCCAGGGTCTTCTATTCCTAAGAATTAAGGTAAGGGTGAGATCTCTCTTTCACTATAATGATGGTTATGATGGGTATTAGGGTAGGGGCTTAGACCTATGTTGCCATGATCTTGTGTGTTGATTGAAATCCTTGATTGATGGTTATTACGAAATTGATGTGTTGATGATGAATATTACGAAATTGATGTTTGATGATGATTATTACGAAATTGGTGTTGGTGGTGATTATTATGAAATTGGTGTTTTGATGATGATTGTTATGAAATTGGTGTTTTTTTGATGTTGTCTTGGATGTATATGAGGTGTTGGTGAATTTTGTGATGTTGATGTTCAAGTCCTAGGCGCATTAGGCGCCATTGTTGTTGCCATTGTCATGCGTTGTTGTTGCTGTCTGGGCGCCATGGGCGCCTGTTGCCTGCTGTGTTGCGCTGGTTGTTGGTGCAGGGGGGCGCCTGGGCGCCAGTGTTGCTGCCCAGCGCCAGTTTTTGCTTGCTGTGTTGCTGTTTGTGTCTGTGCTGGGCGCCAGGTTCCCTGTGCCTGGGTGCCAAGGGCGCATGTTGCCTGCTGTGTTGCTGTTCGTGTCTGTGCTGGGCGCCAGGTTCCCTATGCCTGGGCGCCAAGGGCGCCTAATTTTGGCTGCCCGTGTTGCGTTCCTAAGTCGTCTTTCCGTGTAGTTATGTTGCTTGGATGTCATTGGTGCTGAGTTTTGGTTGCTAAGTTGTGTATTCTGAAATGTCACTGGGATCCCCTCCCCTGGGCGCCAGTTTCTGCCTGCGCCAGTTTTTCTGTGTTGCGTTGCCCCTGGGCGCCAGGATCCCCTTCCTGCGCCAGTTTTCTGTGTTGCTTGTCCCTGCTAGCACTGGGCGCCATTTTCAGGATGTTCCTCAAATTTTTCCCGGTTTTGTTTTTGACATATCTTTTGACTCGGGTGTCCTTTTTAAGTGTTTCAAAATGCGTTGCGAAGCTTATTCAGTTTTATACCTATATGTTCTATTTTAAGGGAAAAATTACTATTTTTCTGACAGTTTCTGGGCGCCTCAAGTGGCTGTCCCCGTTGGTCGTTGTTGTTGGCGTTGTAAAACTATTTTGGTGCTTAAAACCCCTTCTAGTGTCATATTTGGTGTCGTGAGCTGAAGAAAAACCTTTTAATGTAATCAGTAATATTAGTGTCCCGGTGTCAATAATGACGTGTTGATGTTTTGACGATAATGCCCCTAGTGGCTATTACTTTGATTACGATGGTATTGATGATGAATAAAAGCTGTGGTTTTATAAGTGACGATGATGCCATAAAGGCTATTACCAACGATGATGTTAATGACGATGAAGGTTAGTGGCAAATATATGTGTGACAATAACTTGACAGGTGATGTGCCTTTCATTGGCAAATTGGTAAGTGATTGGTTGTTAAGTTGACTGTGTTTGTATCGGACTGTCTCTGGTGCATGTCATGGTGTCTCATACATCTCATGTGCATAAACAAGTGACGATGATGCCATAAAGGCTATTTAGCGACGATGATGCCATAAAGGCTATTTATTGACGATGATGACAGGTACCTCATGCATACGCCCGTTGCGATGGGTTGCATTTCATACATGTTCATGACATTGTGATGACTTGCTGTGATGACTTATTTGATGTGTGATGTGGTCTATATAGCGTTGTAGCTCTAGCATAATACTTATCATATGCACTATTATATTGTTAGATGAACTCACCCCTTCTATTTGAATGTTACCCCTATGCGGTAACGTGCAGGTGATTACGAGTGAAGGCTTAGGTACCTTCGCTAGTCTTGAGTCGGTGTCTGCTTCTGATATCTAACACTCAAGGGGGGAACGCTAGATCTTTAAATTTCTATTGTTTTTGAAGTTGCTAATGGTTTTATCAGGACGTTTTGATTAATGGACTTTGAATTATTTTATTACATTCCGCTGCGTGGTGATGTAATTCTTGGTGATGTGGTTAATTATACAGGTGTTATGGGCTTAGTCCCTTTTTGACAAGTTATATATATCGCATGAGACATTCACTTTAATGATGAGTATGTGTGACATCCCTTTCGATGTATGAAATAAATTTTTGTAAACTCTGATTTTGTTAAATAATTACCGGGTAGAAAAGGGGGTGTTACAGGAACCACTTACTGAAGTGAGTCAATTTTTTAAGAACATGTCCTCTTCAACATTGAGAAAGGATGATCTTATTAAGATGAAGCAGAGTATTCCTTTCATTATCTGTAAGTTGGATGATCTTTGATTCCATGGAGCATCTCCCGGTTCACCTTGCATATGAAGCAAGACTTGGTGGGCCAGTTCATTGTAGGTGGATATATCCATTTGAGAGGTAATTGTCTATTTCAACATTTTAATTAAAGTGACATTTAGTAAGACTATTTGTTTAACCAAGTGTTCTTCTTTCATATTTAGATTAATGGGTGATTATAAATGATCGGTGAAAAATAAAGCTAGAGTTCAAGGATCGATCTGCGCAGCTTATTTACACCGTGAAACAATTTATTTTTGTTCTCGTTATTTCAACAACTTTATGTTGTCAAGAAATAATAGAAACGAAATGTGGGTTGAAGAAGAAAGACACACACTCACTTTATCTGTGTTTACCAAACCTGGTTGCTCCTCGAGAAAGAAGTCAACCAACTGGTTATCAGATAAAGTGTATGAATCAACACATGTTCATGTCTTGATCAATTGCACCAAAGTTAAATTATATCTTGAGTAAATATGCTTCAATTCAATTTTTAATCTATATACACCTTTTCAGTGGTGATCTATAAAGAGTATGAAGCTAACACTAGTGCAAAAATGACATTAAAATTAGACATTTAAAGTCAGGCGCCCAGATGCCTGACTACATAGGTAGACACGGTGGAAAATTTGTAAATAAATGGAAAATGTCGCGAGTATTAAGGTCAAGCGCATACACGCCTGACTTCTAAAGTGAAGAAATAGGGAAAAAATAAGACTTTAGAAGTCAGGCGTGTATTCGCCTGACTACATAAGTGACACGGTGGCAAACTTGTAATTAGGGGTGAATTTTTTTTCTTTCTATTCTAATACTTTAGAAGTCAGGCGTCTATTCTCGCTTGACCTCTAAAGTCCAAAAATAGAAAAAAAAATTCAATCACTTACGAATTCGAAGTGTCTCACTCTCACAACCCTTCACTCTCATAATCTGTCTTTACGAATTCGAAGCGTAATCTCACTCTCAGAGCACTCTCCCCTTCACTCTCAGAGGAACCACACGAACCACGAACCCTAGCTTCCCTTCCTTTTCCGTTTCTCTCTGAGCACTCTCCTCTTCGCGATTCCTAGATTTCTCTTCGATCTGGAACGATTCCTTTTCCATTTCCACGAACCACGAACCACGAACCACGAACCACGAACCCTAGATTCTTCTTCTGGAACGATTCCTTTTCCGTTTCTCTCTTCGCTGGTCCAAGCTTCTCCCTGGATCGCTTCTTCTTCTCACTAGTCCAAGCACGATTTGAACCCTAACCCAGGTACGATTTGAAATCTCTCACTGCTTCTCACTGCGCTCGTTCACTTCTGTTTCCCTTTCGTTCTTCTTGGGTTCATCTTCTGGGTTTAGGGTTTTCGTTTTTGTTTTCCTTCATCATTCCCAGATTTAGGGTTTTAAAACATAATTTGGGAATGATTTTGTAGTTTCTCTGTATTAGGGTTTTGGTTTTGGGACAAATCTGTATATAGTTGTTTGCTAATTGCTTTTTGCTATTCCGGTTTTTGCTAATTACTACGATTTTGATATTTGATTTGGCTATTAACAAAATTATTTATTTTTATTTTTTTGTTTTCCTAGTTTTCCTCGGATCTTTTTGTTGTTGATCATGTTATAGAAGGAATTAGGTCAACTGTGTTCTGAATATTTCTTCAAGTGATCCATATTGTTAACTGGTGCTTTAAAATTACTCTGGAGAAGATGTTGTAGGTGAGTCTTAGCTTGATTATATCTGCTTGTTTCAATATGTAACTACTTATTTACGTAGCAATTAAACCTTTTTATCATTCAGGCATCAATGAATTAGATGGTATGTGTAGAAGAATTATTGAAATGTATTAAAATGCCATACATATTTAATACATTTGATACCATAGAGATGCACAGGATGCACAGGATACATATTTGACTGCATGTAAAGAGAATTAAGAATGTGAACAGGATACATATTTGACTGCATGTGTAAAGAGAATTAAGAATTATTGAAATGTACGTGTTTGTTTGTGTTCAATGCTATTATTACTGGTTGTTCTGTGTTCAATGCTATTATTACTGGTTTTGTGATTTTGTCTAATGTAACAAGAAGTCATAGATTATTAGAGGAGTCATAGATTCTTTTAAATCTGAATTTAACTTTTTAATGCATGCTGATTGGCATATGGTTGGTTGTTAGCAGAGCTGGTACGTCTGAAGTTCCGCGAAGGAAATCTCCTTCAACTCCTTGGACTGCTCGTAAATCGAACCCATCATCTCCAAACCCAGCAAGTAAAACTCCAAAAGATAGGAGTCCAAAGGTCACTGAAAGCAAGTCAACCCAAATTCCAAAATCTGAGGTACATTTTAAGTTACTTCATGGCTAGAATTAGCCGATGAACAATAAAATTGTAGTATATGTAGCATGATTAGGACATTAGGTGAAGGATTAATTAATATACATAATTTTGCGGCAATTAGAAGCTGTTTCTAGGAATTTACTTCTATCACCTAAAATTAATCAATTCATACAGAATTGTTCAAAAAACATGTTCTAAGTTACAGCTCATAACAGCACATACCTTTATCCGGTGTTGGAATTGACATTGATAATGCATTAGCTTGAAATTGACTTTCAATCTGATGGATTTCCTTCTCAAGGCAATGTTATGCAGTAACTATTGCTGCAACAAACCCATTCTTTCCATCACTTATATTAATTACTATTTTTAGGATGGAAATATGTTAGTAGTTAACAATTTGCTGACATCTAGTAAAATGCTGAAAACATAAATCAGGGTATCACACAACCCTTCACAATCAATGGACCACATATATTTAACACACAAATTCAGAACTCTGCTATAGTGAGTTATTAGAGAATAGCTCTCTTAATAACACTTAATGTACTAAAATAGTAGTTTAGTCTATGGTGCACTACTGAGCACCATCCCCATAGAATAATTCCCCCCCCCCTTTGTAACTAACTGATTTAACTCAGTTAGATTCCCTTAAATATAAATACCTTGTAAATCAAATTGAAGAAGCAATGAAAATATCACAATGTCATTCACAGAAAATTCAGTTACATTTCTGTTTCAGAATTACTTAGAGATTGGATGAATTGCATCCTTTAACATGGTAAAGTGTTATTAAGAGAGCTATTCTCTAATACGAGTAATTGAATCAGTGTTGTGCAACAGGAGATCTTGTAAGAAAAAAGACTCTATTGAGAAATGATATGTGCTATGCAATAGGACATACTAATATGCTTTTATGTAGAAAAATACTCCATAAACTTCCAAACCCTTCAAGACAAAGTGCACATAATTCCTTCATCGTGTAACAAGAAAGAATAACTTTTAGAAATGAAGCTCTAATAGTTGGAGGTAGCTTTTAGAAATTGAGCTTTTGGTTCACAAAGTTGTATAAAAATCTGGCATTAACACACAGTTTCACATTCAGTTTTAGCTATTAAGCTAATAATTATAAGCACCATTAATTTATTTGTGAAATTTACATTTCATCAACCACTTTATTACATTTTAAGAATAAACAATTACAAAACCCTGCAAACATTATAGAGCACATGTAAGTTATAATAGAATGAGTATCTAGTTACATCATCAAACATTAAACTGCAAACACAAGACAATGAATAAGAGAAAAGAAACAAAATGCAGGGGGTTTGCCGATACCTTCACTGAGAGTCTTCAAAGAGAGTGAGAAAGAATTAGTGAATAAAAAAATCAGAAACGGGTAGCTTAAGAAGAAATCATGGATAAAAGAATAGAGATACAGGAGCACAAGAAGCCAAAATGAACACATTGCAAAATGAATAGAAGAAACCAGAATTAAATTTCACGCAAATAGAAGTATAAATCTGAAACAATCAAAAGCATAGGCATAAAGGCAAGGGAAATTTTGTTCAACAAACAATTTGGAGAAACAGGGATGAAACTTTTACTTGAATCGTAACCTCCATTTGTGTTCACATTTGAAACCTTTTAAATTTAGCCTAAAAAAACTGAAAATCGAACCAGCATTTAACTGACTTAAAGTCAGTTTTCCCTAACACAGTTTACACTAACTGACTTAAAGTCAGTTTTCCCTAACAGTTTACCCTAACTGTTAACCAGTATTTAACACTTTTAATGAATGGAACTACACCAGTTGTACAGCTAATGTATAGGAAACTATTGTACACTTACACATATATATTTATCCATTACTTGATAGGTGAAATCAAAAATTATTATCTATTTTTTATTTTTCGAGCGTAGCTACATGGATCGTAGTTGGATGCAAACTAGCGAGTTGAGTGACGAGTATGCGAAAGGGGTGGAAAAATTTCTAGAGTTTGCTCAAACAAAGCTTGAAGGTTGTGGTGGAATTTTTGACTGTCCTTGTGTTAATTGTGTGAACCGGATACCACAACCAGTTGCCACAATAAGAGATCATCTTCTAGTTGATGGGATTTGTCGTAGTTATACAACTTGGATATGGCACGGTGAAAAGTTAGATATCCCAAGTGTGTCCGAAAGAGATAATTTCCCAGATTCAAATATGGATGATCAAATGGAAGACATGATACGTGATATTGGGCCGGAGTCTTTTAAGCAAGCACATGCCTTCGATACTTTGTGCAAAGATAAAGAAGAGCCTTTGTATTTGGGATGTACAACATTCACACGGTTGGCTGCGGTGATAAAATTGTTCAATCTGAAGGCGACGAATGGGTGGACTGATAAGAGTTTCACTGAGTTGCTTGAGTTGTTGAAAGACATGCTTCCAAAAGGTAACACATTGCCATGTCGTACGTATGAAGCGAAGAAGACTTTGTGTCCGATGGGTGTGGAGTATAAAAAAATACATGCTTGCCCCAATGATTGCATATTGTATCGAAATGAGTTTGAGGAGCTGCATAAGTGTCCTACGTGTAATAGGTCACGTTACAAAGTAAAGACTGGTAAATCTAGTTGCGATGATGATAACTCAAAGATTTCTCCAGCAAAGGTTTTATGGTACCTTCCAATAATTCCTAGGTTCACACGCTTGTTTGCTAATGCAAAGGACGCAAAGAACATTAGATGGCATGCAGATGAGAGGAAGTGTGACGGACAGCTTCGCCATCCGGCCGACTCTCTACAATGGAAGAAGGTTGATAGTTTGTTTTCGGATTTTGGTGCCGAGTCATGAAATCTTAGGCTTGCGCTTGCTTCGGATGGGATGAACCCATATGGTAACTTAAGTACAAATCATAGCTCCTGGCCTGTTCTCCTTATAATTTACAACTTCTCTCCTTGGTTGGGCATGAAGCATAAGTATGTTATGTTATCCATGATGATTTCTGGCCCACGACAACCAGGAAATGACATAGATGTTTACCTTAGTCCGTTGGTTGAAGACTTGAGAAAAATGTGGGATGAAGGCGTGAATGTGTTTGACGGGTATTCCAATGAAACTTTCAAGCTGCGTGCGATGTTATTTTGCACAATCAATGACTTCCCAGCATACGGGAACTTGTCTGGGTATAGTGTTAAGGGACATAAAGGTTGTCCTATTTTTACATAAAACACGTGCTACCATCAACTAAAACATGGTAAGAAGACTGTATACCTTGGGCATCAGAGATATCTCAAACGTAATCACCCATACCGTAGGATGAAAAAAGCTTTTAATGGGTGCCAAGAGAATGAAACTCTCCTGAATGTCTTGACTGGAGAAGAAGTCTACCAAGTGGTTAAGGACATCAAAGTTGTATTTGGCAAAAAGCAAAAGCAGCTCAATGTGAAAAGCAAGTGGAAGAAGAGGTCAGTGTTCTTTGATCTTCCGTATTGGTCTAGTCTTGATGTAAGGCACTGTCTTGATGTCATGCATGTCGAGAAAAACGTTTGTGATAGTGTTATCGGGACGCTTCTCAACATTAAAGGCCAGACAAAAGATGGTATAAATTCTCGTTTAGATTTGCTCGAAATGGGCATAAGAGAACAATTACACCCAAAGCCAAAAGGTGAACGTACATATTTGCCCCCAGCATGCTATACATTGTCAAAAAAAGAGAAAATAAGTTTGTGCGAGAGTCTACAAGGAATCAAAGTTCCACAAGGTTACTCTTCAAATTTTAAGAGCTTGTGTCAATAAAAGATCTCCAATTAGTTGGCTTAAAGTCTCATGACTGTCACGTGTTGATGCAACAACTACTACCTGTGGCTATTCGTGGCATCTTGCCAAAATGTGTTCGACATGCCATAACTAGGTTGTGCTTATTCTTTAATGCTATATGTGTCAAAGTCATTGACCCTCAGAAATTGGATGAGTTGGAAAACGAGGCTGCTATTATCTTGTGTCAATTGGAGATGTATTTTCCTCCCTCATTTTTTGACATCATGGTTCATTTAATTGTTCACCTAGTACGAGATATTAGACTCTGTGGCCCTATTTATTTAAGGTGGATGTATCCGGTTGAACGATACATGAAGATTTTGAAAGGTTATGTGAAGAATCAATATCGTCCTGAAGCATCTATTGTTGAAAGGTATGTCACGGAAGAAGTTATTGAGTTTTGTTCAGACTATTTGGCAGAAGCAAAACCTATAGGGCTTCCCAAGTCTCGTCATATAGGGAGGTGTCAAGGTAAGGGTACACGATGTCCAAGGGTCAAGAGTATGGGTAGAGCAGAAGTGTTGCAAGCACATTTGTACATATTGAATAACACCGACGAGGTATTACACTATTTATCTACTCATAAAAAGATTGTCAAGAGTAAAAACCCTCAAATGAATGAAAAAGCGCTATTGAAAGAGCACAACAAGACATTCTTAATCTGGTTTAAAGAGAATATTATGAAGGATAATAGTGCTTCTAATACACTAAAGTGGCTAGCAAATGAACCAATGTTTAGTGTCATGTGTTGGTCTGGGTACGATATAAATAATTTCTCATTTTCTACAAAGGCACAAGATGATAAGAGCACTGTGCAAAATAGTGGGGTTGTGGTCATGGCTTCTGCAATGCACTTCTCTGGTGCAAAGGATAAAAACCCCGTTCTTGCGTCAATTACTTACTTTGGGGTTATTGAAGAGATTTGGGAGCTCAATTACTCTAAATTTAAAGTGCCTGTTTTTAAATGTAAGTGGGTTAACAGTAACAATGGTGTACAAACCGATGACTTAGGATTTACATTGGTGGACCTAGACAAGGTAAGGTATGGGGATGAGCCTTTCATCATGGCTGACTAAGTAAAACAAATTTTTTTTGTCGATGATCCTTCTAACAAAAAATGGTCAGTAGTCCTACAAGGAAGAATCATGAATGGTAATGGTGAAGACGGAGATTCATCCCTTGAAATTTCTGAAACTCCTTCTTTTACTACACAAATGCCTATATTCATTGAGGACATAGATGTGGACGGTGTACGTGCGACTCGTGATGATCATAATGAAGGGATATGGTGTAACACCCCGATAAAATTCTAACATATAGAATCACCGAAATGCACTAGATGGCATACATCAGAGTAACTTCCTGTTATTGAAATATTGAACACAACTAAAACTTTCGATAATACATATCAAATGGTTCTCTGAACCTCATAAACTTTCTAAAAATGCTTAAGTTCCAAAACTTAAGACTTGTACATAATCCTGGTGTTCAATACTCAAAACATAAAGTAGCGGAAACGATTTTTACAACTTAACAACGGAAGTTATACAATCGGAATATAGAAACAATAAACAGAACAAAGGTCTAAAACATGAAGCTATGTCTTCACTGACTCCAAGAGTCACACCAGCTAGCCGTGCTTTATCGCCTTTGCTTTTCCCTGTTTCTCTGTAAAAACCACAAATATGAAGGGTGAGATAAACATTATCTCAGTGAGTCCTATCGAGACCCCTTACTACTCTAGCGGTTCATTATGCCTTGTTTTGAACTCGTGGTCCTAGAAAGCAACCACGTGGAAATACATTTAGTTCCTGTAACCTTCATGCCCATGGCCCTCCTAAGCGACACATGAAGCATGCAATCTTTGTTCCATGTTTTTAGCATAACACCTCAGTCTACCTATTTTATAGGCATCTCTTGACTTTGGTGAACCCATCCCGCTATTTCTAGCGGGGGAAACATTCTTGAGTCTAGGTTTCGGGGCTCATGACTTCCCCTCCCCTAGTATGCTAACCTCTTAGGGTCGTCACCCTTTTTCCTCTTGTATTTATTATACATTAACAGTCTGTGTACCCGCAATGGGCTGTTAGTCATTCCAATCAAGTGCCATGTACCATGTCAGTCAATTACAGTGTATGATATCAGTCAAATACCGTGTGTTACTATCATTCTTGACATATGCACTCTCGCGTTCTCTAAGAGCGGTTTTCCATTTTATTTATAACACACAAACTTTCTATCGAACATGTTCAATCTCATACCATTGTTACCTTTACATTGTTGTGGAACCTTGGGGAATGGGTTAGAAGAGGATTGGAACCAATTGGAATGGATAAAAAGGTACTTTGAAATTGAAGGTCAGAAAGTCTCACACGACCCGTGCGTGTAGGCGCACGACCCGTGCGACTTTGAACAGTTTACAGAAGATTTCCAGCAAGATACGCACGACCCGTGCGACTTAGCGCATGATCCGTGCGTTATCCACTAAATTTTTAGAAAATTCCAGAGACATACGCACGACCCGTGCGACTAGGCGCACGATCCGTGCGTGGTTTAAAAATCCAGTTCTGATCGTATCAGATGGAGGCGCACGACCCGTGCTCATAGGCACACGATCCGTGCGTCTCTATCAGTTTTCCAGAAAATAGGTTTTTCATGAGTAAATCCATTCCATTCCGATTCCCATTTCCCTTCCGATCGAGACCCAAACTCATACATACATGGAAACAGTATATTATAACAATGTATATCAATTCAATCCAGCACATCCAAAAATCAATCTTGCAATTTCATAATTTAAATCAATCATCATTTCAATAAAACGGTTTTCGAAAGCGAAGACTCGGACACACAACGCAGTCCCTAAGCGAGTTATAGAAATCACCCGAAGTGATGAAAATCACAAACAATCACGGCAACAACTTGACTTTAATTAGAATCGAAATCACCCGGACCGGCTCCGTACTCGTCTACTACTTCCAAAATCGAACCCAACAACCCCTATTTCGAATCTGGTCTCCTTCGCTAGTGAGGTTGCTTCCACTATGGCCCAAACTATCACAATCTACAATGCATGTTCAGAAATGGAGTGATCTTACTCTAATAGTAACATGCAAGGCTCAAAACTCCATTTTTATCAAATGGAGCTTGGAGAGTTCAATCATGGTATTTTGTGATGGAGAGGGTTGTTGGTTAAGAAAAGGGTATCAAAAGGAATAGGAAGGTGAGATGATCACAATGGTACAGAAAAACTGGACATGCATCTATGTTTGAGAGTTGTCTCTCCCCTTCTCCTCCTCCTCTCTCTCTCTCGAGTTCCCTTCTTTCTCAACTCTCTTTCTCTCAATTTTCTGGTTTCAGTCCAAAATGAGGGAGTGTTTTGGGGTGTGTTCAGCTGGCTTTCAAATAAAAGGGTTGCAAGGACCAAAATACCCCTACTCTCTAATATTCTCTTAATTTACTCCTAACACCACACTAATCCCATAACTCACTAGCTTAACACATTAATGCCATTATGCACCACTATTATTTATTAATTTGCCACATCACATAATTATTGCCAACTGATCAACTTAACCTCGCGCTAATTTAATTAAATCTAATTAGCTAATTAGGGGATGTTACAATCACCCCAACTTTTAAAATTTTGCCCTCAAAATTGACAAAACATACCTTACTCGAACAAACACGGATATTTCTCCCGCATGCTCTCCTCTACTTCCCATGTCGCTTCGTCAGGTGACGCACCGTCCCAAAGCACCTTGACAATAGGAATTGACCTCGTCCGGAGCGTTTTCTCGCCACGTTCGATGATCCTGATTGGAGTAGGCTGATAAGATAAATCCGGTCTGATGTCAATCGCTTCATAACTTAATGGTTGATTCGGATCATGAATATATTTCCTTAGCTGAGATACATGAAACACATCATGCAATCTGGACAATTCTGGAGATAAAGCAATGCGATACGCTACCGGCCCAACTCGCTCGACAATCTGGAAGGGTCCGACATACCGAGGACTGAGCTTCTTCGCTCGCAAAGCAATACCAGTTCCGATGGTTGGAGAAAGTCTCAAAAAGACATGGTCTCCTTCTTCGAATTCTAACGGCCTTCTTCTCTTATCCGCATAACTCTTTTGTCGACTCTGCGCGGCTTTCATCCTTTCTCTTATCTGACGGATCTTCTCCGTAGTCTCTCGGACCAGATCCGGTCCCAGCAATCTCTGCTCACCTACATCCCACCAACACAATGGCGTTCTGCACTTCCTTCCATACAATGCTTCATACGGAGCCATTCCGATACTAGAATGGTGACTGTTGTTGTATGAGAATTCCACCAATGGAAGATGATCCTCCCATCTGCCTCCACTATCGAGTACACAAGCTCTCAACACATCCTCCAACGTCTGAATGGTTCTCCCAGTCTGCCCGTCTGTCTGAGGATGGTAAGCGGTGCTAACACAAACCTTTGATCCCAACGCCATATTCAATGCTCTCCAAAATCGAGATGTAAACTTGGGATCTCTATCACAGATGATACTTGTAGGGATTCCATGCAATTTCACAATATTCTTGAGATATTCATCTGCTAACCTAGCAACCTTGTGAGTCGAACGCACCGGAATAAAATGAGCGTACTTGGTCAGGCGATCCACCACTACCCAAATAGAATCATTTCCGGCTTGGGACCGTGGCAATCCCATGACAAAATCCATAGATATGCTTTCCCATTTCCATTCAGGTACATTCAACGGTTGTAACTGGCCACCTGGCTTCTGGTGCTCTATCTTAACCTTTTGACAAGTCAAGCATCGAGACACGAACTCTGCAATATCCACTTTCATACCCGGCCACCAGTACAATTGCTTCAGATCTCGATACATCTTGGTAGACCCAGGATGTATGGAGAACTGACTCTTATGAGCCTACTCTAAAACTTGCCTTTTCACATTCTCATCGTTCCGCACACATATTCTACCATCAAAACAAATTACGCCATCACCGTCTTCGGTGTAACTCGGCAATCTCTTCTGTGCTTGCAGCTCTACATCACCTTCTTGGGCTGAGCGAATTAGATCTCTCAAGGGACTTGAAATCCGAACGTGACTCAACACCAACCTGTTCCTTCTTGACTTCACTCTCAAATTGAGGTCTCTGAATGATTCCAACAAGGACATCTCGTGCATCATCAGCTCTGCAGTATGGATAGACTTTCTGCCTAAAGCATCGGCAACAACATTCGCCTTCCCAGGATGGTGCTTCAATTCAAAATCATAATCTTTCAGGAATTCTACCCATCTCCTCTGTCTGTTGTTCAGCTCCTTTTGGTCAAACAAATACTTGAGGCTCTTGTGGTCACTAAAGACTTCGAAACGATACCCATACAGGTAATGTCTCCAAATCTTTAGGGCAAACACAATCGCCGCCAACTCTAAATCATGAGTGGGGTAATTCTCTTCATGCGGCTTCAACTGCCTGGAGGCATAAGCAACTACTTGACGATTCTGCATTAGGACACATCCTAAACCCTTACCAGAGGCGTCGCAATAGATTTGGAATCCTACGGACGGATCTGGAAGAATCAGAATGGGTGCAGAAGTCAAACGACCCTTCAATTCCGTGAAGCAATTTTCATAGTCTGAGTTCCAAACAAATGGCTGACCCTTGCGAGTTAACCGAGTGAGTGGAAGAACCAGCTGGGAAAATCCTTGAATGAATCTTCGATAATACCCAGCTAATCCCAAGAAACTTCTTACCTCAGTAACCGTAGACGGCTGCTCCCAGTCTACCACAGCTTCAATCTTACTGGGATCCACTGCAACACCAACCCTAGATATCACATGGCCCAGAAACTTAACTTCGGGCATCCAAAAATCACATTTGGATGGTTTAGCATACAACTTCTTTTCTCGGAGTACGTTAGAACAATTCGGAGATGTTGCACATGCTCCTCAATCGTCTTAGAGAACACCAAGATATCATCAATGAACACTACCACGAACTGATCCAGATAGGGATTAAAAATCCGATTCATATAATCCATGAATACGGCTGGAGCATTGGTCAAACCGAAGGGCATCACTACGAATTCATAGTGTCCATACCTTGTACGGAAAGCGGTCTTCGGGACGTCCAAAGCTCGAACCCTGATTTGGTGATAACCGGACCTCAAATCAATCTTTGAAAATACAGAAGCTCCCCTCAACTGATCTAGCAAATCGTCGATTCTCGGTAGAGGGTACTTATTCTTGACAGTCACCTTATTCAACTGACGATAATCGATACACAATCTCATACTTCCGTCCTTCTTCTTGACGAGCAACACTGGAGCACCCCATGGTGAGGCACTCGGCCGGATGAACCGCTTGGAAATTAGCTCTTCTAGTTGAACTTTCAATTCCCTCAACTCTAACAGTGACATTCTATACGGGGCTATAGAAATAGGTCTAGTGCCTGGAACCAACTCTATAGAGAACTCCACCTCGCGATCCGGAGGAAATGAAGGAACTTCATCGGGAAACATATCAAGAAATTCATTAACAACTTGCACAGAAGATAAATCCTGACCTGTCTCAGTGGATGCAGACAGCATCATGACATAAGCTCCTGCGCCTTGGAACAGATAGTTACTGGCCGAAGTGCAAGAAATGACAGCTTCAGAATTGGGCGGTTGTGGCTCTACTGACTCGGAGGCGAAACCGATAGTTCGATGGAAGCAATCTATAGTTACATGGTTGGCCGTCATCCAACTCATTCCTAGGACGACATCCATGCCCTTCATTGGTAAACAAATGAAGTCTACTACAAAATTCCTTTCTCCAATGGATAGAAGACAATTTTCACATATCGCTTGGGTCTGAACACTACCTTCAGCAGCAGTCTTAATGGAGATTGGTTGAGGCAAAGGAGTTAAAGCCAATCCCAACCGCTCGGCACAAACTTTAGATATAAAACAATGAGTCGCACCTGAATCATATAAAATACTAACGGAGTTATTAAAAAGAGATCCTATACCCCTTAGTAGATTATCTGACGGTGTGACCTTCTGGGCGTCCAAGGTGTAAACTCTCCCATGAGTTGTAGTAGCAGCAGGGTTACTTCCTTGACTCTTCTCTTTCTCTGGGCAGTCCCGTGCAAAATGACCGTCTTTCTTGCAGAAATAACACTGGTTGGATCCCATCTGGCATTTACCCTGATGGTACTTTCCACAGTTGGAACATGTACTAAACCTTGAGGAGTTCGATGACTGAACCTGCTTCCCTTTGTTGGAGTTGTGCCTGGGACCCGTCTGATGGTTGGATGATCCAACATTCTTCTTGTTCTGATGGAATACTTTCCTACTTGCATATAACCTCTTCAAGTCACTCTCGGCTATGTGTGCTTGTTGAACCATGGCAGCATAGTTAGTATAAGCAAAAGAACTCAAACTCTGAGCAATGTCTTCCCTTAGCCCATACTTGAACCTTTCGGTTTTCCACTTGTCATTGGGGGCATACCCGGCCAAACCGAAGAATTGATATAACTCTTCAAACTTAGCCGCGTACTGACCCACAGTTGAGCTTCCTTGAGTGAGAGTCAGAAACTCGTTTTCCTTGTCGAACCTCATGGCTGTTGGAAAGAACTGCTCCAAAAATACCTGCTTGAAATGCTCCCAATTCTGGGGAGTATCCATAGTTACCATCATGGCTTTGGTATTAGTCCACCAGTTGTTAGCTTCACCTTTCAACATATGCGTTGCCAATCTCAGCTTGTCATCATCAGTGACTTGGATAGCTACGAAAATCTTCTCTATATCATCTAGCCAATGCTGAGCTTCCATGACATCCGGTCCTCCTCTGAACTCGGATGGCTTCATTTTCAGAAATTCCGAGAAAACCCTCCTTGGGTCAATTTGAGGCTCGGGGACTTGCTGCGGCTGAGCTTGAGCATTCTGCTGCATTTGCAACATATCTTCTGTCATCTTCTGCTGTCTCTCGATCACGTTCTGCATCCATGCCGAATGCGGATCAATCGGTGGGTTATTCCTCGATCCTCCTGCCATAATTATGCAAATGATACACCAAGTATTAAGTTGATCAGTCTCAATGTCTCTTAGTATCATAAGAAGCAAGATAGCAGAGTTACTCGAGGGACAAAACCACCCTAACTGTCTAAGCCCGAGTAGGTAGAACTGCTCTGATACCATAATGTAACACCCCGATAAAATTCTAACATATAGAATCACCGAAATGCACTAGATGGCATACATCAGAGTAACTTCCTGTTATTGAAATATTGAACACAACTAAAACTTTCGATAATACATATCAAATGGTTCTCTGAACCTCATAAACTTTCTAAAAATGCTTAAGTTCCAAAACTTAAGACTTGTACATAATCCTGGTGTTCAATACTCAAAACATAAAGTAGCGGAAACGATTTTTACAACTTAACAACGGAAGTTATCCAATCGGAATATAGAAACAATAAACAGAACAAAGGTCTAAAACATGAAGCTATGTCTTCACTGACTCCAAGAGTCACACCAGCTAGCCGTGCTTTATCGCCTTTGCTTTTCCCTGTTTCTCTGTAAAAACCACAAATATGAAGGGTGAGATAAACATTATCTCAGTGAGTCCTATCGAGACCCCTTACTACTCTAGCGGTTCATTATGCCTTGTTTTGAACTCGTGGTCCTAAAAAGCAACCACGTGGAAATACATTTAGTTCCTGTAACCTTCATGCCCATGGCCCTCCTAAGCGACACATGAAGCGTGCCATCTTTGTTCCATGTTTTTAGCATAACACCTCAGTCTACCTATTTTATAGGCATCTCTTGACTTTGGTGAACCCATCCCGCTATTTCTAGCGGGGGAAACATTCTTGAGTCTAGGTTTCGGGGCTCATGACTTCCCCTCCCCTAGTATGCTAACCTCTTAGGGTCGTCACCCTTTTTCCTCTTATATTTATTATACATTAACAGTCTGTGTACCCGCAATGGGCTGTTAGTCATTCCAATCAAGTGCCATGTACCATGTCAGTCAATTACAGTGTATGATATCAGCCAAATACCGTGTGTTATTATCATTCTTGACATATGCACTCTCGCGTTCTCTAAGAGCGGTTTTCCATTTTATTTATAACACACAAACTTTCTATCGAACATGTTCAATCTCATACCATTGTTACCTTTACATTGTTGTGGAACCTTGGGGAATGGGTTAGAAGAGGATTGGAACCAATTGGAATAGATAAAAAGGTACTTTGAAATTGAAGGTCAGAAAGTCTCACATGACCCGTGCGTGTAGGCGCACGACCCGTGCGACTTTGAACAGTTTACAGAAGATTTCCAGCAAGATACGCATGACCCGTGCGACTTAGCGCACGATCCGTGCGTTATCCACTAAATTTTTAGAAAATTCCAGAGACATACGCACGACCCGTGCGACTAGGCGCACGATCCGTGCGTGGTTTAAAAATCCAGTTCTAATCGTATCAGATGGAGGCGCACGACCCGTGCTCATAGGCACACGATCCGTGCATCTCTATCAGTTTTCTAGAAAATAGGCTTTTCATGAGTAAATCCATTCCATTCCGATTCCCATTTCCCTTCCGATCGAGACCCAAACTCATACATACATGGAAACAGTATATTATAACAATGTATATCAATTCAATCCAGCACATCCAAAAATCAATCTTGCAATTTCATAATTTAAATCAATCATCATTTCAATAAAACGGTTTTCGAAAGCGAAGACTCGGACACACAACGCAGTCCCTAAGCGAGTTATAGAACTCACCCGAAGTGATGAAAATCACAAACAATCACGGCAACAACTTGACTTTAATTAGAATCGAAATCACCCGGACCGGCTCCGTACTCGTCTACTACTTCCAAAATCGAACCCAGCAACCCCTATTTCGAATCTAGTCTCCTTCGCTAGTGAGGTTGCTTCCACTATGGCCCAAACTATCACAATCTACAATGCATGTTCAGAAATGGAGTGATCTTACTCTAATAGTAACATGCAAGGCTCAAAACTCCATTTTTATCAAGTGGAGCTTGGAGAGTTCAATCATGGTATTTTGTGATGGAGAGGGTTGTTGGTTAAGAAAAGGGTATCAAAAGGAATAGGAAGGTGAGATGATCACAATGGTACAGAAAAACTGGACATGCATCTATGTTTGAGAGTTGTCTCTCCCCTTCTCCTCCTCCTCTCTCTCTCTCGAGTTCCCTTCTTTCTCAACTCTCTTTCTCCCAATTTTCTGGTTTCAGTCCAAAATGAGGGAGTGTTTTGGGGTGTGTTCAGCTGGCTTTCAAATAAAAGGGTTGCAAGGACCAAAATACCCCTACTCTCTAATATTCTCTTAATTTACTCCTAACACCACACTAATCCCATAACTCACTAGCTTAACACATTAATGCCATTATGCACCACTATTATTTATTAATTTGCCACATCACATAATTATTGCCAACTGATCAACTTAACCTCGCGCTAATTTAATTAAATCTAATTAGCTAATTAGGGGATGTTACATATGGGAAGATATTTTAATTTGACCCCTAAAAAGAATTTGCCATTATCAAGGCAAGCACGTGATTGAATAAGTTGCAGGTGATTGACTAAGAATTTGCCATTATTTTGACAGCACGTGATTGAATAATAATTTGCCATTAGTACTACTGTTTTAAGTTGGTTGTGTTATAGCAAATTAACACTTGTTTTAAATTGCAGAAGCTGAATAATATGTTGAATAAATTTGCAATATTGATGATGTTTGTTATACTGATGATTTGCTATACTGATGATTTGTTAAACTGATGATTTCTCGCATTTGTTTTTCTTAAATAGGTATCATGGCTGAATTATCTATCAACCCCCCAACAAAGAAGAAGACTAGACGTGCCACGACGTTACCGGATTTGACGTCTAGACGCTCGCCAGGTTATAGGTAACCGATTGAATTTGATGAACACCTAGAGCCTCTAGGTAAATTGGCTGCCAGATTTAAGAGTTATGTGTCTATGCTAGGACGACACAAGGCAAGCATATTATCAGAAACTTGGGAAAAAGTGGATGGCGCGGTCAAGGACTTGATTTGGCTGGATATCTTGGTATTAACTTTTCATTGCATATTGAGTGCTATACACCCAAATGAATGATATCAGAGTGATATTAACACTGCCTTTTTTGTATATATACTTTAGGAAACATTTGACATTCCCCAAGATGAGAGGTTGAAGAACAAATGGATTGCTTATGCCGGTGAGCGTTGGACGCAAATTAAGTCATCACTCACTAGAAAATTTATCTTTAGCCCCAAAGAGGATCAGGATGACAGAACTCCATGTGAGATATACAGTTTCATATCAACTGAAACATGGGAGTTGTTCGTAAAGAGTCGCATGGAAGAACAGTTTCAGGTAATTATTTGGTCTTTTTTAGTTTTTATTTTTCTGTCTTAATTTAATATGTCATGACTAATAACATTTGGTTTGGTATTTATGACAGACTAAAAGACAAAGAGCCAAAAAAATTCAAGCCCACAATAACTTCTACCACACATCCGCTCGTGGTGGCTATAATAGGATTAAGGGCAAGTGGAAAGAGAGCTACGTGGAAGCAAAGCGTGAGGAGTCCGGTGATCCACAATTAGTAGTAGAACCTCCATCTCCTCCACGTCATGAGTTATTTAAGTTGGCCCATCAGAGGAAAACAGGATCTTTTACAACGGATGAGTCAGCTTCTGTTGCTTCGAAAATTGTAAGTTAAAATTTTTATTCAAACACCAACGCCTTAAGAAATACATTTTACAATGTTGCCTAAAGTGCACATGGTTGTTGTTATAGGATGAGTTAGTTGATCAGGCCAAACAGGGAACACTTGTTCCACATGGACGTCAAGATATCTTGACAATAGCCATTGGAAAACCTGATCCTCGTGGTCGTGTACGAGCAGTTGGCAGAGGGGTGGGTCTATCAAAATACTTTGGACCTACTTCACGTACTAACATCACCTCAGATAGTGGGAAACTAGCTGCCATTAAGCAAGAGTTGAAGGAGGAGTTAACAAAGGAGTTTGAAAAGAAACAGGAGGAGTTAACAGAGAAGTTTGCAAAGAAACAGGATGAGTTAACACAGGAGTTTGAAAAGAAACAGAAAGAAATAGTCGAAGCATTGACAGAGGTATATATATGAACATTAACATAGTTTATGAATTGATTTTAGTAACTTTGTGAATATGAAGCTATAACTGCCTGGGCGCCAAGGGCGCCAACTTCCTGGGCGCCAGTAAATGTTGTAACTGCCTGGGCGCCAAGGGCGCCAGTAACTGCTGTAACTGCCTGGGCTCCAAGGGCGCCAACTGTTCAGAGGAGAACTGCCAGGTTTATAGCGCAGGGGAGAACCAGGGCACCAAGGGCGCCAACTGTCCAGAGGTGCAACTGCCAACAGCGACAGAGACTGCCACATGGCAGGCGCCTGATGAATGGGCGCCAACTGTCCCAGGGCGCCAGTAACTGTTGTTCAGAATTGTTGTTCTGTGTATATATTGTGTTATGTAATTATTAGGCAGTAGGCAAGTATTATAATTGGAATTCTATTCCTTTGGGAGGCCCTGAGCACCTATAATTGCTCAAGATAAATACTAAGACTTGCTTGTAATCTAAATGGATAATCTGATCCATTTGTACTCTTTAATGCAATAAAACAACAGAGGAGTCAATCTCTGTTTTTTGTCTCTAAATTAATATTACTGATTTGATTCCTATCATTAGTGCTGTTGGCTAATAATATTGAGAGGATTAGTTAGATAAATAAACAGGGGGGTTAAGGCTAGTGATATCATTCAGATTTGTTAGCAATGTAAATAAAACTGTCTGCAGGAATTCTCCATCTGTGAATAAAATTTAATAAATATATTTGATTTGCAGAAGTGGGGATCGTTGCGTAGCTGTTCACCATCTCAAAAAAATACAACCGGATCTAAAGCTAGCTGTTCACCATCTCATGTAGAGGAACCGCCGAAGAATGACTGGTTGAAAGAGTTGCATTTTTTAGCTTATGAGATTTCAACAAGTGTCAAGTTGGACTTGGACCATGAGCACCAGGAACATTTCTACGTTGGATATAAAGATATTGTAGAAATGGTTCAAGGTAATGAGGAACTTGAGATGAGCCATTTGGCAATATGGTGCACGTAAGTATATATTAGTTATTTGTAAAAATTATTTCAAATACTTCAATTATAAATAGTTATAAATACTGAACAATTTGTTTTCAATATCTTAGGTATTTGCATCGCAAATGTATAGCAAGGGAAATTAGTGATATGTATGGATTTTTAGATCCATACAAAATTTGTGGTAGTTATGACTACAAACAAGAGACCGTCCAATCATATATCCAGAATAAGCTATTTGAGCAGAACAAAACATGCTTTCTAGCACCATATTTGTTCAGGTACGGTAAAGTATAATTTGTCCATATTGATATGTCAGAGTTATTAAAGCATGCTTTCTTGTTAAGAGTTATTATGTGATTACAAACAACAATTAAAGAGTCATTACAAACAGAATAAATATGTGATTGTCACATGAGAAATTGATATATGATATAGTAGAAGAGTTAGACAGAACAAAACAACTAGCACACAAACTAATACCTAATTAAATAAGTTTACAGTTAACACACAGTAAAAAGAAATTAAGAGGAAATAAAACAAAACTAAGTGCCCCTAATCAAGCTTAAAGGAAAGAAAGCAGCAGCAGAAGCATGAAAGGCATCCAAACAGCATGCAGAGAAGTTGCACTTACAGCAGCAGCAGCAGCAGAAAAAGTTCCAGTAGTTGTGTTAGTAGTAAGAACAAGAACCATCCAATAATTTTCAGAACCAAGGCCAAGTCCAGTATACTTAGAATTATTAAGATACTGAGCATAAATATCAGAATGAGTTATAAATATCAGAATGTTGTCTTCAGTCCATAAGTACACACTTTATCTATCTTTGTCATCTGTACACACTTGCTTTCTATTTATACTACATCCTAATAACAATCAAATTACAGGTTCCTAAAGAATTATTCATATGATTAGATTAGATTTACATCAAAGTTAGAATTGAGTCAGTATGATCTCAACACTGTGATTACTATATAGATAACCAACAGTTTCTGCAATTTATAGCATATCATGTAGCTGACCTTGACCATATTGTTGTTCAATTCTGCAGTAAACATTGGCAATTGTTTGTCGTCTGTCCTTCTGTTAATACAATTGTTTGGATGTGTTCGCTTCACTGCCCTCCAAACGAGACCCTGGTTGAAATAGTTGACAAGTAGGTTTTCTTTAATAATTTGTTGTCACAACTTTATGATTTAACATGCTTTAGACTTGTAACTTACTATTTGATGTTACCCTACAGAGCTATGGATGGATTAATAGGATGAAGGGTTTAAGAAAAACAAAACCTCACTGGGTGACACTTAAAGTAAGTATTTAATACATTAATTTTTATTTTCATTTTATACTAGTTACCGTAAATTATATTCAATTTTGATATTTGATATTCATTTATAGGGACCGAAACAAGTTGATAGTTATTCTTGTGGCCACTATGTGATGATAAATATGATGACCATTGTCTCCGCAACTATCACTAATAATTGGAAGAAGGTAATATAATTTTCAACTTTTATAGGGTGATTATGTTAGAATGGCAGTTATTTGTGTTACTTCTATTGCATAGTCTTTTCTGTTATTATAGGATGATTATCTTTTGTTATTCTGTGACTTTGCATGGTCTTTGCATAGTAGTTATATTCTGTTATTCTGTGAGATCAGTTTGCATGAACTTCTGTTATTCTGAGATCATTGTAAAATTGGTCACTTGTGGATCTTGTATTGATATTCTGAGATCAGTTTGCATGAACTTCTATTATTCTGTATTCTCTTATTCTGTTTTTCCTCTGATATTCTGAACTTCTGATATTCATTGCCATTGTTTTCATATTCTGATATTCCTTGCCATTGTTTTGATATTCTGCATGAACTTCTGATATTCTGAGATCAGTTTGCATGAATATCATTGCCATTGTTGCATGCTTTTCTGTTTTTCCTCTACTGTTTTATCTAATTTAAATTGTTTTTGTAGATGTTTAATTCGAGTTGTCCGTTCACGCATGAAGACTTGACACACGTCAGGCAACTTTGGGCAGAGTTTTTTATAAAGTTGTATGCAGAGCGTAAACCCACTTCAAAGGAAGAACGAAGAAAACAACTTAAGTGATGTTTATGATGTAGAATGTAAGTGATTGTGTTCTGTAGAATGTATTTTTTTGTACTTAAACTCATCAATCATGTGACTGTGTACTTAAACTTATTGACTGTACTTGTTTCCCTCATTGAATGTATTTTGTACAATGGGATGAATGTATTCTGTAGAATGAATTTTGTACAATGTATTTTGACTGTGTTTCCCTCATTGAATGAATTTTGACTGTGTTTCCCTCATTGAATGTATTCTGTAGAATGAATTTTGTACAATGGAATGTATTTTGTACTTAAACTGATATGGATCCTATTGACTGTGTTTCATTGGGATGAATTCTGTACAATGGGATGAATTCTGTAATGTGATGAACTCTGTAAGTTTTAAGGTCAGGCGCAAAAATGTCCGACTTTAAATCATACTTACGAAGTCAGGCATGAATAAATGCCTGACTTTAAATCATACTTACGAAGTCAGGCAAGAATAAATGCCTGACTTTAAATCATACTTACGAAGTCAGGCAAGAATAGATGACTGACTTTAAATCATACTTACGAAGTCAGGCAAGAATAAATGCCTGACTTTAAATCATACTTACGAAGTCAGGCAAGAATAAATGCTTGACTTCAAAACTGACTTACGAAGTCAGGCAAGAATAAATGCCTGACTTTAAATCATACTTACGAGGTCAGGCAAGTATAAATGCTTAACTTCAAAACTGAGTTACGAAGTCAAGCAAGAATAAAAGCTTGACTTTAAATCATACTTACGAAGTCAGGCAAGAATAAATGCTTGACTTCAAAACTGACTTACGATGTCAGGCGCAATAAATGCTTGACTTTAAATCAGACTTACGAAGTCAGGCTATCGCTTGACTTTAAAACTCCTGACATACAAAGTTGACTTAATAAAAGTCAAGCTGGCGCCTGACTTTAAATCCCCTTTTCGCCTGACTTTAAATCCCTTTTTTGCACTAGTGTAAATCATGTATTGATCATTTTTAAATTTTAAAGAGTATCAATAATTCTGTTTCAGTGCATTCTTACGAAATGACGGTATACGCGCTGAAGAATTTTCTCTTCGTTCCATCATGGTTTAATGCTAGAGTAAGTAAATAAAATTAAGGTTTTAATGTCAAATATTTAAAGTAGATATGACACATGACATTTTTTTCCGTATGTGATTACTTAGGTTTTTGAAGCGGAACCAACTCCCCCAATCCGACACTTAAGGAACGTAGCTAATAGTCCTTTTCGTGAGGTGACTGAGTGGCACAAGTACCTAGTTAAAGATTACAAATTTGACACCCAATCAAGGAGTGATCCAACAAATATTTGAACTTGAATACCCACAGTTAGACTATCAAAAGAGAATAGTTTTGTTTTAGGCAAAATTACACTAGAGGTCCTTTAAGTTACTTAATTGTAACAAGTTGGTCCTTTAAGTTTTTTTTGTATCACTTAGGTCCTTTAAGTTACAAAATGTGTACATCGTTAGTCCTTTTTTCATTTTTCGTTACAAAAACCCCAAGTTGGCACTGATAGAGCTGACGTGGTCGTGACGGAGCCTACGTATCATCTGTCTCGTAACAATTTGGTCATTTAAGACTACTACCGTCATGTAATAATTTGGTCCATTTAACTTAAATGAAAAAGAAGATGAACCAATTTTTAAAATTTTTTTTTAAGTTGAAAGTACGAAATTGTTACATGACAGTAGTCTTACCGGATAGATGACACGTAGACTCCGGCATGGCCACGTCAGCTCTATTAGTGCCAAATTGGGTTTTTTGTAACGAAAAATGAAAAAAGGACTAACGTTGTACACATTATGTGACTTAAAGGACCTAAGTGGTACGAAAAAGACTTAAAGGACTAATTTGTTATAATTAAATAACTTAAAGGACCTCTAGTGTAATTTTGCATTTGTTTTATTGTAGTTGGTTTGATCCATCGGTTAGTGGAACTGTCATGACCGGGGTCCCGACGTAGACGACTCAAAAATTGATTATCTCATGGAGTCGAAACCCAGTTTATTAAATAGGGAAAATTGAGAAAAACCTACCTTAAAGTTATTGGTTTGCGTAAACTAGGTTGGATTCTAGAGTCGGTTATGCATAGGGAAGGGCGAAAACCTAATTCCAGTACACCCCTAGTACATCCGTCCTAAGACAATTACCCTAAATCTGGTTGTGCAAATATTAATGAGTTACTTAACTATTTGTCTTACCCCAAAAATAAAATAGAATAATATTTTAGTAGAAAAATGACTTTTTATTTACAAAGAAATAAAATAAGAACTAACTTAGAAAAATTGTTTTGACTTGACGGGGAAGCCCCGCTCCTACGTATCCTCTGGTGCAATGAGGAACTCAAAAGTCACGTAGTTCTTTCTAAAAAAATTTGTTGGTTGGTTGATTTTAGGCTAAAGTGCTCCCAGGGTCCCTTATCTTTATTTAAAGTAACGAATTAGTCCTTTATGTTTTTTTTGTCCCAAATAAGTCCTTTATCTTTCAAATTTTTGACACATAAATCCTTTTCCGTTAACAGTGCTGATTTATGTGTCAAAAAAAAAGGATTTATGTGTCAAAAATTTGAAACATAAAGGACTGATTGGGACAGAAAAGGATTTATGTGTCAAAAATTTAAAACATAAAGGACTGATTTGGGACAAAAAAAAAATAAAGCACCAAATCCTTACTTTAAATAAAGATAAGGGACCCCGGGAGAACTTTAGCCTTGATTTTATTTATGAAGTTTAAGATCAGAGCCGTACAGCTAAAGTATCTTAAACCGGGATTGACAATATGTAGATCTCAGTCAAACCCATTTTTATTAGTTTTTAGGAAAATAGGTGTTACAAGAAAAAGGTAATTATTTATTGGAAAAAATTAACTAATTTGGCTTGACGGGGAGGCCCCGCTCCTACGTATCTCCGTGTGCGGAGAATCAAAGGCTACGTAGTTCTTCTTGGAAAAATCTTGTGTGTTGGTTTATTTTAGTTTTCGTAAGGGTTTAAGATCAAAGGCGTACAACTAAAGTCTCTTAAACCGGGTTCGACAAGATGTACATCTCAGTCAAACCCATTTTTATTATTTTTTTATGGAGAAAGGGAAAAGAGAGAAAAATACTTTCTATGTGATCTAAAGTACTTATTTTTCGTTTTTTAGGAATAATAATAATAATAATAATAATAATAATAATAGTAATAATAATAGTAAGTAAAAAAGGGGAAAAGGAAATAAATACAACTAGTAAAGGGATGGGGTGCAGAACGAAATAAAGGGGGTGTGAATAGCTAACGCACCATCTGTTTGGGATTGAATGCTAGACCACGAAACCAAATGGGTTTATGCAGGGCAGCCGTTTCATTAAAAAGGGGAGTGCGAGTGTCATTCTGAGAAAATAAAAGAAGGGGCGCATACCAAAAATGGGGTGGTGCAACTATCATTCTAAACTAAAAAAATGGTGAAAAAAAAGGGGAAGGGGTTCTGTCATTGAAAACGGGAAGTGTGAGTAATAATCTGATATTAAAAACAGAAGTAAAATAAAACAAATAAATAAACAAGCACTATAAAAGGAAAACAACACATTCCAAAAACCCTAATTTCTCCTACCCTCACAAACTCAGCGCCGCACAAACTCACCCTAATGGAAGAGACGGAAAATTTCGGATGGAGAGAGAGAGAGAAAAGGTATTTTGAAGAGAGAGAGAGAGAGATTTCGAGGTTGAGGATGAAAGAGAGGGACTGCGGTGTGGGGTGGTCCGGCGGTGAGATGTTGCCGGCGGTGGTGGTTGTGCGGCGAACAGTGGTGGCCGGCGTTGAGGAGAGAGAAAGCGCGTGGGGGTTTGGTGGTGGAGGGAAAAAGAACGTGAGGGTGTGATGAGAGAGAGGGTGTTTGATGGCTGTTTGTGTGGGTGTGATGAGAGAGAGGGTGTTCGCCGGAGACAATGGTGGTGGGCTTACATGACTAGGGAGTTTACTCTTTCTCTCCTTCTTCCTCTTATTGTTTTAAAAAAAATTTCTCTGAAATCCCCCCCCCCCCTTGTGATTTTCAGATCCGCACTTTATAGGCATTTTGTGAATCCGAAAATTAAATTTTTTGATCCTTTGTTATTACTGATTAAAGCATTGTCTCTTGGATAGCTAATGCATTGTGTGTAGCTGACTCAGGGTCTGTGTGTAGCTGACTCAACCTTCCATTTTTGCTACTGATTTGAATTTGTTTCCATCTTCATGTTGGGGTTTAGCTGTCTCGAAAGCTGCTGGAAGGTGACTGGAGCGTTGTTGCCGTTTGCACGGTATTTTCGCTTTTTCCACTTATTTTCTGTGTAATGTTCCTTTATTGTAAATATTTTTTTATTTTCGTTTTTTAAATTTAAAATTAAATAAAACATTGTAACAAGACAATTACCTTAAATCTACTTTTTTTATATATAAATTTTTGAATTAGCATTTTATTTATTTTTGTTTAACCACTAAAAAAAGTAATAATAACGCAAAATTGGTAAATGAGCGCAAAACGACCTATCAGAGGGATTAAGAATCGAATATACGCGAAAAAACATATTTTTGTGATTTTTTGAAAAAGTGAAAATGTACCGGTTAAAATTGGGTGTTCACAGTTGCCCCTCTATGCTTACTTTCTTACGAGATAATACATAAAACTATGTTTTCTTGTATTATCAAAGTAAGGAATGAGTACAGATATGAACCTCAATTTTAATCGGTGAAATATGCACAATTGTCTTTTGACTGTTAAAGTTAAATGGGTACCAAGAAATACAAACTGTGCCAGAGCTGAATCGATAGCACGAAGTTTCAAAACAATGCCATGGCGAGACCGATAGCACAAAATTTAAAAACAATATCAGGGAGAAATCAGTAGCATGAAAATTAAAGCAATGTCAGGGCGAGACCGATAGCACAAAATTTAAAACAATGCCAGGACAAGACCGATAGCACAAAATTAAAAACAATTCCAAGGCGAGACAGATAGCATGAAATTAAAGACAATGCCAGGGCGAGAGTGATAGCATGAAAATTAAAGAAAATGCCAAGGCGAGAAAGATAGCACAAAATTAAAGACAATGCCTGGGAGGGACCGATAGTAGGAAAATTAAAGACAATGCCTGGGCGCGTCCTATAGGATGCAAGTAAAATTGCAATAAAATTGTGCAATGCCAGGGCGCGTCCTATAGCATGCGGTAAAATGGTACAATTAAAATGTAATGCCAGGGCGCGTCCTATAGCATGCGGTAAAAAGGGTGCAATAAAAGTGCAATGCCAGGGCGCGTCCTATAGCATGCGGTAAAAAGGGTGCAATAAAAGTGCAATTCCAGGCCACGTCCTATAGCATGCAATTAAAATTGCAATAAAAATGGTGCAATGCCAGGGCGCGTCCTATAGCATGCAGCAAAAGGGTGCAATAAAAGTGCAATGCCATGGCGCGTCCAATAGCATGCAGTGAAAATTGCAATAAAAGGGCGAAATGCCAGGGCGCGTCCTATAGAATGTAGTAAAATGGTTCAATAAAAGTGCAATGCCAAGGCGCGTCCTATAGCATTGTTGGCTCTCAATCATATGATGTAAGTTAGGCATTTTTAGGACCAACTGTGCAGGGTTTTCATTGTATCACAGTCATTATCTGGGATTTAGTTCAGTTTTAGATAATTGTAGTAGGAAGTTCAATTTTAAGTAATTCCTTCACTTTTGGAGCTAAATGGGACTTGAAGACCTCTTAATTGGTTGCGGCATCTTTCAGCGAACCAGGCACTTGCCCGGAAATGCAGCGATCTGGAGGAATTTTGCGAGTCAGAACTTTCTGTTGTTTTTCGCGTCGCGACCAGGAGGGTTCGCGACGCGATCTGGAGGAATTTTGCAAGTCAGAACTTTCTGTTGTTTTTCGCGTCGCGACCAGGAGGGTTCGCGACGCGACCTGAAGCAGTTTTGCGAGGCCTGAAGCTTCTGTCTTTTGTCGCGACGCGACGGGCACGGGCCGCGTCGCGATGGTGCGTGAAATTTAGGGTTTTTAAAGCAGTTTCAGCGTTTTTACTGGGGACTTCGTCTTGGGATCGGAGCCACGCTTTGGAGCAGCAGCTGGGGGCGTTTTTGGGAGCTTCTAATCACTTGGGAACAAGGTTTTGAAGACTTCTCATGGATTCCTCTAGGTGTAACTTCTCCTTATTTCTATCTTCTCTTTCCTTGATGTTGTCCATGTAGTTTGTTTTGATTAGGGAGAGATGACTCTCCCCAAACCTATCTATTGATTACTTTGTTATGGTAGATTCAGTTGTTTGGTTAATTTATCATAAGTCTATGCCTCTTTGTGTAATGCTTTACTTCTACATATGCTAGTTGTAATGAATTAGGGTTTGTGATCACATAGGGATATGGGTTACATTCTTGATATGGGGTAGTAGATCACATACTTGTGATCACCATAGGAATATGGGATTGGATATGTGAATTCTCTATTTCTTGCGTTTATTGCTTTACCTGTTGGCATGAATCACCTAAGGGATTAGGGTTTCTCAATTAGGTAAAAGGGGTTTTGAGGCAAGGGATTGTCTTTAATCTAATTTTGTGAATTGAATCTGGTAATTTAAACAAACAATTTGAGATTAGCTAAAGGATCATAGGATAGGTGAGGGGAGAAGATTCGACCCCTAATCGCTTTTATTTTATTGTTTACAAACGTTTGCTTTATTTTACCGTTACTTCACTTTTCGTCCAACTGTTACGTCTAAGGATTAATTTACTTGCCTATTGATAATAAATCACAATCCCTGTGGATACGACCGGTACTTACCGTTAATTTTATTACTTGCGACGACATTTGGTACACTTGCCTAAGTCCTAACAAGCATGCGGAAAAAGGGTGCAATAAAAGTGCAATGCCAGGGAACGTCCTATAGCATGCAATTAAAATTGCAATAAAAATTGTGCAATGCCAGGGCACGTCCTATAGCATGCAGTAAAAGGGTGCAATAAAATTGAATTCCAGGGCGCGTCCTATAGCATGCAGTTAAAATTGCAGTAAAAGGGGGCAATGCGAGGGCGCTTCCTATAGCATGCAATTAAAATTGCAATAAAAATGGTGCAACACCAGGGCGCGGCCTATAGCATGCAGTAAAAGGGTGCAATAAAAGTGCAATGCTAGGGTGCGTTCTATAGCATGCAATTAAAATTGCAATAAAAAGGGTGCAATGCCATGGCACGTCCTATGGCGTGAGAAAAAACATTGTCAAAGTAGGATTTGCAACAGGAGAATGGAAATAAGATGCAATGAATGTCTTATTTTGAATGATTCTTTTTTTTTTTTGATTAGTTGGACATGAAATGTATGCAAGCTATGACATGAAATGTATGAATTATGCATGAGCTTTGAAATTGAGATGCACGTGTTGATTTATTGGTGAAAGAAGTTCGTGAAGCTATGTTTTATTCACTATTGGTGATGGGTTAATATACCCAATTTTCCAGCAATCCTTTTACTATTCTGATGTCACCTTTTTCTTATCTTTCTTTTCTTCAGGAGTAGTGACCTCTATTCCCATGAATTTTAGGTTCTTGGCAGTGAAGGTTTTCTTCTCAATTGACACCTCATCAGAAGAGATATTAATCAAGTAATGATTGAATACTTTTGGAAGGGCTTTGCATATGTTAAGGAGGTTGTGGCCTTGTCTGCCCTAATGGCATTGATCATGTGTTGCATCATGAGAAATGGTAGGTTAACTGGTTTGTTGGTGATAAGGTGGTACAAAAGAATGCTATCACCGGTGGTTACTTCCTCAAATGATCCTACCCTAGGAAGAAGAGTGTGTGAGCATATACGATGAAGGATTCTTACCATGTCCTTTAGGTTTGGAGCAGTTACAGGAAAAGAAAGGTCTTTGAGAAGGGTGCATTTGTATTCTTCTAGAGTTACTCCAATCTTCTCATACCAGTTTTCATCATAGACTTTGTTTCCTTCATCTAGTATTCTGAGTGTAACACCCCGTTAATTTGTATCTTGTAGAAATTACCGAAGCGCACGACTGGCATACATCAGAGTGACTTCCTTTTTTAATACTGAACACATACTAATACTCGATGCTAAAAACCCATCAAGTTCGCTTACATAACTTAACATAAAATACATAAAGCGTTCTTACACCACTCAACTAGTGTTCAGTACCAAAAACCGAAAGTCTGCGGAAGAGATTTACAACTTGAAAGACATAAGTCGTACAATCGAATAGTCTTAAGATACTGAATAGAAATACAGAAATACAAAGGAAACTGAAATACAAGACATAATGAAATAAAGATAGCGGCAGCTCCTCAAACGTCTCCATAGCCGTGCCTCACGGTCTTCAACTTTCCCTGCTTAACTGAAAAACAACAACAAAAAATTGGGTAAGACAACTTGTCTCAGTGAGTTCTATCGCGACCCCTTACTACTCCTCTCGGTTCAATTATGCTTGATTCATTATTCTGATTCTAACTCATAGTCCTCTAAATTGACTATGTGGCTAACTAACTGAAGTTGTCCTTCTAACCCTTAAGCCGGTTACAAGACGCAACTCATAAACTGAACTAAACGTTGTCCTCATAACCCTTAAGCCGGTTACAAGAAACAACACATAAACTGAACTGATATTTTAGCGTGTCACCGGTCACTTGGCATAATAAGCTTCCGGTGAACCCGTCCCCACTAATCGGCTGGGTCCCTGATGGGGCCTAGGTTCATAGGGCTCATGACTTCCCCTCCCCTAGCACACTAAACTGAAATAGGGTCGTCACCCTAACTGAACTGATGTATATATTTTAATATACCTGAACTGAACTGAACTGAACAATGAACTTAACCATAACAATAACTTAACTTAACAATGAACTGAACTTAACATAACAATAACTTAACAATGAACTGAACTTAACATAACAATAACTTAACTTAACAATGAACTGAACTTAACATAAACTTATTACTAAGGTGATCTAATTACTAACTTAGTCTAATTATTAAATGATCTCACATGGATTACTAAGGTTCTTAACTTAGCTTACACTAATTATCCAGCTAGTCCAAACATAATACATCAATCACACTTAGCATAATCATAACTAATAATCGGTCTCATAACATGAACTTAGCTTAGGCATAACAATCTCATAATCAGGGTTATATCCTCAAGAGCGAGTTAGAATCAGTCAAACAATGGTATTAATAGGGTCACATCATCACAGTTGGTTGAGAAGGAGATCGGAAGAGGTTTGGAACCGAAAGGAGCGACGAAACGGAATTTAGGAGTACCGTACCAGAAGGGGGCGCACGATCCGTGCCCAGGGGCGCACGATCCGTGCGTCCTGTTACTTTTCTCAAATTGGCAACCCGAAGGGGGCGCACGATCCGTGCCCAGGGGCACACGGTCCGTGCGTCCTGTGAACTCAGAATAATGTCCTCTTTCGTTCCGTTTCGCTTTCCGATCGTTTATAATCCGTAACCCGATCGACATCCAACCTTCAAACAGAATTTATACACATAATTCCAGACACAATCCAATCGTCACAATCCACATATCAATCATGCAATTTTAATCACAATTTCAGTCCAACGATCAAACGACTCCATGACTTAGAACGATATTTTCGAAATCGATTCGACACCGGTTTTTCATAAAACGCGTGACTCGTTTCAGAATACATGACACATCAATTTTATTCCCTAGTGAGTATAGAACTCACCTTTTGGTGATGACAATCGCTCCCAACTCCGAAGCTTCGCGAACTCGGACGAACGGCGATCCCACGAATCTTCACGAATCCGCTCCAGCTACTTCCAGCAACAAACCGTCAAATTGCAACGAGCATAGCTAGGTCAATACGTGACCAAAATGCTTAAAATCAGTGCCCGCTGTGAAGAGAATTTTGTCTACTCTCTGATGGAGAAAGATTCACTTGCATGCAACCAGTAGTTTGGGAGATATTAACAAAACAAGAGGACTGCTTCGGAACAGTGGCTGATTCTTAATCCGAAAGTTGTGAGCATGATATCTCTCTCGTTTCTCAATGAAATCAGGCGGTTCTTGTGCCCAAAATGAAGATCTTTGTGTCTAGTTTCCAGAGGAACAAGAATCACGATCATCGGAGTCGTGCACAGGGAGATACGACGTAATTACCAAAAGTAGGTAAAACGGGTTTTACCCAGAATTTTCTGTTGAACTCTTCTCCTCCCTCAAACTCGAAATTGCATAGCTGTGTGAAGTGAGATGATCAGGGCTGAGCCTGTGTGTGAAAGAGGCATCAGTGGAAAGAGGAGAGAAAATGTGAAAGAATGGTGGTGAGACTTCTAACATGCATGGAGGTTTGAAAAAATGGTACTCTCATCTCTCCAAGCTCTCCCTCTCAACCTCCCTAACTCTTCCCTCTCTTCCTCTTCTTCAGCTTGCTGTTTTTCTTTTGAACTTAGAAAATGAAATGTTTCCCTTGGTTAATCTGGAAGGGGGTATTTAAAGGGTAGTGTAAAAAGACAACAATGACCCTCACTTAAACATTTCATACCCTATGACTCCTTCACTCCTAATTAATCTAATGTGATGCAATCAATTCAATTAAGCACATCATTTCACATACTCATCAATTAAACAAATCGCCAATCCAATTCCATTTATTTTCAATCAAGACAATAATTCACTCAAAGAGTAATCTTCAAGTTGATTTTTGATCCATAGAATTTGAGAGCAGCAACCAGCAGCTGAGACATATTCAGCTTCTGTTGTTGATAGGGCAATTGTACTTTGTTTTCTACATGACCATTGTAACACCCCTTTTCTAGTAACCTTACTATTTAATAAAATCAGAGTTTCTTTTTTTTTTTTTTGAAAACAATTTAAGCGAGTGCTACACTTACTCCATTAAATCAACCACTTCACTTTTCATAGTTCGGTTAAAACCACAAGATACATAGTACCATAACAAGAAAAACCGTTTGATTCACATCAACTAAATACAGTCACTACCAGCAGCGGAATAATAATTAAGTTCGAAAACAAAACCAATACATCACCAAAAATGGTCTAACAGTATAAAGACAACAACACTTAAGCATAAGACGCCCCCCGGTGCTACGTATCAGAGCATGACACTTGTAGCGACCGAAAAATCCGGAGGAGGGATTCTTCGAAGTTCTTGAATGAAGCCGCCACCAAAGTTTTAGTTTAAGGGCAAACATTGGAAAATCCCTATTGAGTGGATAAAGGGGTCTTGCGGACCAGATTTAGGCTCGGGAGTCGTTTATGCGTAGGGAAGGTATTAGCACCCTACGACATCCTTCCTAAGGAAGGTTACCTTTTAACTAAATGTGTAAATGTTTATTAATTCAAAAATAATGATTTTACCCTTATAATAATACTAATAAAAAAGACTCGATAAACAAATAGTTATTTTTTGTACTTTTGGAGAAAAATGAGAGAAATGAATTAAAAGAGAAAAAAAAGGTTTTTTTATTAATGCAATTGACAGAAGTCGGCCGCCCTCTGGTCCTACGTATCTCCTGGTAGAGAATCAAATCGCACGTAGTTCTTGGGGTAGAAAATGTTTGTGTGTTTGATGTTTTTATTTATTTTTGAAATCGGGAGAGGTATTCGAGACGACCAAACAAGTAAAACTCAGAGTGGTCGTCGCTCATAGCTCGTTTTTGGTCGCTAATGGCTAATGGCTGAAATGGGCGAAGGGGTGTTGTTTTTGGTCGTGGCCGTGAACGATGTTCGCGGTGGAAGGGAGGGAGCAGCGAGGGAGTTTGGGGTGGTTGTTGCTCCGGCGGTGGTGGTTTGGGTGGTTTAGCGGTGCACACGGTGGTACGGTGGTACGGGTTGGGTTGGAGGCGAAGGGGCGGAGGCGATCGGGAGTGCGAGTGGTGGTCGACGGTGGGTGTTAGGGTGGATCGGTGATGGGGATGGCTCGGTCGTTCGTGGGTTTTAGGGTGGATCGGTGATGGCTCGGTCGTTCGTGGGTGGAAGAGGGGGCTGTGGTTCGTAGTGAGTGAGGGGGGGGGGCGTACGGTGATTAAGGGTGGCTGAGGCGGAGGTTGACGGCGGAGCACGGTGGTTGCTGTGTCTGTGGGTGTTCGGTGGTGAGGTGGTGCGAAGAGGGAGTGGTTCGGTGGACGGTGGTGCAGGTCTGGCCGTGGGGAGGCGGCGGTGCGATGGTGGTGGCCACCACAATGGTGGCCGGAGCTCCAAACTGTTTTTCTGGTTCTGTCCCCCTTTCTTTACTGTTGTTTTTCGTTTTCTGTGAGTGTGTGTTTTGTGTCACTGTATTCGTGTGTGCCTCCTCCTGGTCCCCTCTCCCTTGCTGTTTGCTGTCTGAATTTATAAACAGATTATGTGGTGTAGGGTGGAGTGTTGAAGCAGAGGAGTAAAGCTCATGGGAGACAATGGTACCAAACAGCCTCTGAATAAACAGCAGGAATGCATATGGTGTTTTGCTCAAAATGGAAGAGCAAAGAGGCAAGGAAAAAGAAGACATGAGCTCTGTTCTTGAAATAGAGGGGCTGGACAGCAACTCAACAACAACAATACGCAGCAGCAGCAGCGCAACAGCTGCTCTCTTTTTGTTTTTATTTTAAAATTTTGTACATTTTGCTTTTAATTAATTTTTTGTCTACATATGTGTACTATAGTTGACTTTGTAAAAAAAAACTGTTTATATATAAAAAAAAGCATTTATTCACAAACTGATTTTTATTAGATTCTTAGAACAAAATTAAATCGATAACAATGACGAAAAAAAACGTACGCGACGAGACGCGAATGCGCGTCCATAACGAGAATACGTGAATTCGCACACTAAAATAAACAACCGTACACAACGAGACGCGAACACGCATCCGCAATGAGGACAAAAATTATTAAAAATCGCACGCGCGCACGGCTGAGAACGACACACATAACAATATTTTGGATTTTCTAGTTTTAAATTAGCCGGACAAAATTAGGGTATGACAACACTTCCTACCAAACGAAGGTATAAAGGTAACCTTCACTCGTTATTACCTGCACGTTGCCGACATAAGAAGCAACATAAAAGCAGTAGGGTGAGTCTCTTTTCATAATTAATAGTATATGGAATTAAGCACTGCATAGGAAAAGGAAACCAGACACACCGATTCACAACAATGGCAACAATCACATCAACATTACATTTCCAAGCAGCACTACACAATATATGGTTATGCATGAAATGCAACCCAAACTTCACGGGCACATGCATGTCGGATCCGTCACCAAATACAAATAGGCCGTAGCCTCTGCTCACCAAATAAAACTAGGCCGAAGCCTCTGCTCACCAATAATGCACATGTTTCATGAGATGCTATGGAAATGCATCACAACACACCACAATTCAATCAATTCACCATTTAATTCAGCTCACCATTTTATTCATATTCTCACCATTGTATTAATCAGCTCACCAATTTAAAATTAGGCCGAAGCCTCTGCTCACCAATCACACCAACACCAATTTCAATTAGGCCAATTTATGATTTGACACGACATAGGGAAAGTGGATAAAAATTGCCGTTTAGACACTTGAACACCTCAGCCCAGAAACACCAGTAAAATAATTCATTTTTTGAATAAAATTAGGACATTTGGATAGACACTGAAATTAGCTTCGAAACGCATTTTGAACCGTCAAATTTGGATAACCGAGTCAAAAGTTACGTTAAAAACAAAACCGGAAAAATACTTAGACATCCTGGAAACTGGCGCCCAGGCGCTGGGCGCCCAGGAGCAACACGGAACTTGGCGCAGGGGCGCTTGGCGCCCAGGAACGGCAACATGCGCATAGACGCTGGCGCCCAGGAAACAGCAACACGCATAGGCGCACGGCGCCCAGGAAACAGCAACACGCATAGGCGCTTGGCGCCCAGAACAGCAACACGGCGCCCAGGCACTAGGCGCCTAAGGCCAACACGCAAAAAAACTCGTTTGACTTCGAAATTGATTTTGTACGAGCCAAATGCTCAGAATATGAGAACCCAATAAAAATTTTGGCAAAAAGTGACACGAATTTTTGGCGCCCATGGACTAGGCGCCTAAGGCCAAGACCAACCACAACTCCTATGACTCCAAAAATTGTTTTGCACGAGCCATTTTACTTGAATATGAAAACCAGAAACCAAATTTTGCAAAACAATCACCAGAACATTGAGGCCCTTGGCGCCCATGACACAAGGCGCCTAGCACCAAGACAGCAACACAGTGGCTGGGAAAACTGGCGCAGGCACACTGACTGGGCGCCTGGCGCCCATGACTCAGGCACAGAAAAACAGCAACAAGGCATATGGCGCCCAAGGCGCCTAGGGACTTCCAAAATCGAAATTCTTCAAATTCAAACACCAAATTAAATTCACCAAACACCCAATCATATATATACAATTCAATCATCATCCTGATCCTCACTTTTCACCAAACAAGCACCAACAAGTCATATATTCAAACATATGACATACAATTCACATTAGCAATAATCAAACATCAATCATGCGATTTCAACATAGGCAATTCATAATCATATATCACAACATTACAATTGAATCAACAACACCACAATTCATTCACATAAATCATTCTAAAACCCTAACCCTAGGCACTACTAATTCGCATAAGCCATTAAAAATAAAAAGAGGACCCCCTAACCTCTTAGAAGTCGAAATTTGCTAGACAATGCTCCAAGGGAATGCAAGACACCAACAAGCCTTCTCTTCCTCCTTGAGTGATTCGCCCCTTTCTCTTCTTCTCCTCTTCACTTCGCAACTTCTCCTCTTCTCACTCACTCTTTTTACGTTTCTTTTCTTTCTTTTCACAATAGAGTAAAAATGAGAACTAACTCCCAAGACCCCTAAGTGAGTCGACTCCTATGACTATCCAATGGGTCATGGGCTCACTTGTGGGTCATGGGCCCCGTGCACCATCTAATTCGAGACAACACCTCCTATTTAGATAAAAAAAAAACCTTTACAATTTTTGTCCAAAAAAAACTTGTGGATGCTATTTTGTTTGTTTCACTAGCTTACTAAGTTCTTAAACTCTTAAATTAACATCAATCCCCGTGGGTGCGATCTCTACTTTTACATTATACTACTTGTTGCAATTGTATACACTTGCACAACTACTTTTCGCACAACACTTAGCATTAAGTTTTAACTTTTCCCACTATTTGGGGCTGTAATCATGCAGGTCGGCACCTTTATTGGGTGGCTTGGGACAAAGTGTGTCGCGATAAGAAGGATGGAAGTCTAGGGGTGAAGAATTTAGAAGCTTTCAACCTGTCTTTGCGGAGTAAATGGAGGTGGCAGTGCATATATGATCTCAATGCTAGTTGGTGGCCTTTGATTCAATTCAGGTACGGTGATCCGAGAGGCATCTCCATTGATCCACTGAAGATGAGTTGGAAACAAAAGAATCTTTGTGGTGGAGAGATTTAATTATTCTAGAAGAGGGGATTTCATCTAGGAACTCACTTTTTGTTAAAGCTTTAATACCTCGGTTAAGTTCTGGGAGTCACTTCTTTTTTGTCTGATATGTGGCTTTGCAGGGAACCTCTAAAGTCTTTATTTCCAAATCTTTATGAAGTTGTTGTTTTTAAGGTTGGTTGTGTGAGTGCTCAAGGTTCGTGGGATACTAAGCAATGGTTTTGGCTTTTGGTGTGGGATCGCAAGTTATCCATGCAGGAAGTGGAGGAGGAGGAGGTTTTTCTTATGGATATCCTAAGACTGGTTCAGCTGGACAAGTTTCATCTATTCTCTGTTAGTTCCTGTTACAGGTTTTTGATGAGCCATATTCAGCACTCCATTGTGGATCCCGAGATTCAAAATGCTATAAATGATGTTTGGAATCTTGCAATTCCAATCAAGGTGGGGGTTTTCTGTTGGAGATTACTGCTCGACAAACTGCCAACTCGGTACGCATTGGTATCAAGGGGAATTATCTCGAACCCCCAAAAGACTTATTGTCCTCTGTGTTTTGATAACGATGAATCTATTTCTCATCTTTTTTTATGGTGCAGTTGTTATAAGCTTTTCTGGGACGGTATCCAAGGTTGGTTGGGTTTCTAGGCGACTCCCTTCGTAGAAGTGCCTGACTGGTTGGCGGGTCCTTTTCACCTCCGGGGATATGGTTTGAGGCTCCAGTCTAAGAAATCCCATCGAGTTAATTATTTGTTCTGGTAACAACTACTTGGTGCATTTGGATTAATAAGAACAATGTGGTTTTTAGAGGAATTGTTTTTTATTCTTTGGTTGTAGTTCATCATGTCAAGTCTTTGTCATGGGATTCATCAGTTTGGTGGGTAGTTCTTCTGGTTCTTCGATCGCTAAGTGGTGGGGAAATCCTATTGGTTGTGTGAACTCTTTGTAGTAGGCGCTTTGCTTTGTTCTTCGTGTTTTTTCATGTTGTTGTTGCGGTCGTTGGATGTTTCTGTGTCATTGATTATTGCTATCGTGAGGTGGTTTTATTGCTAGTGGTTACTATTACTGTTGCATGTTTACTGTGTTGTTGTTGATGGTTGTTGCTGTTGCTGATTGTTACTGAGTTACTGGCAGTTGCTGCTGATGGTTGATATTGTTGTCGTTGGTTGTTACTTTTGAAGTCGCTAGTTTTTAGCATTGTTTATGTTTTTTGCTGTTGCTGTTTTTGTATTTTTGTTTATCAATGTAAGTCTCCTTGGGGTACTCCTTTTCCCTAATGGGTCTTTTTTCCATAAGCTTTTGGCTCAGGGAGGTTTTAACGAGGCTTCAAAATAATTTTACAGGTCAGAGTACCCCTTGTACTCCGTTTAAACAACCATATGTTTATCAAAGTAGTATGTTTATGTAAACAAAATGTTAAACAATCATATTATAAATATGAAACAAATTTCACTCGATATATAAGGAAAGCAGTATGATGAATCAGTGAATAAAAAGGTATCCCATTTGTAAATGTTATGTTGTTTAAACTTTAAATGGCATTTGTAATCTACTTGGTGTCAGATAATACATGTCAGATAATACTCACGATATTGTTTACGCAGTTCGGCCAAAGTTTGCCTACGTCTGCGACTACAAAGTAGCTGTAGTTCCGTTTTATTGATAATGTCTCGATGTCCTTGAATACAATTACAAAGGAGATTAAATACCTTTGTCTCTCAGAAAACCTAACGAGCTTGGGCCAAAGCATAAGCATATAAATAAATCTACACAACTACTATTTACAGCTTCCCTATTTTCCTTATTCACACCCCCCCCTCAAATTGATGCGGGTCATCAAGGAGCATCAATTTGCTGACAAGAAACTGATGGTGTGGAGAAGGAACAGCTTTGGTCAAAATGTCTGCAACTTGAAATTGAGTATTGATATGAGGGATGGATATAACGTGATTATCATAGGCTTCACGAATTGCATGACTGTCAACTTCGATATGCTTAGTACGCTCATGAAAAACCGGATTTGCTACAATCTGAATGGCACTTGTATTGTCAGCATAGAGAGATGTCGGTTCAGTTTGAGGTAATCCAAGTTCACCCAAAAGACCACGAAGCCAAAGTATTTCGGAGCATGCCGTAGACATAGCACGATACTCCGATTCTGTAACACCCCGATAGATTCTACTATGTAGAACTACCGAAATGCACTAAATGGCATACATCAGAGTAACTTCCTGTCATTGAAATATTGAACACAACTAAAACTTTCGATAATACATATCGATTGGTTCTCTGAACCTCATAATCTTCCTGAAAATGCTTAAGTTCAAACTTAAGACTTATACATAACCCTGGTGTTCAATACTCAAATCATAAAGTAGCGGAAACGATTTTACAACTTAAACAACGGAAGTTATACAATCGGAACATAGAAACAATATATGGAGCAAAGGTCTAAAACATGAAATTAGGTCTTCCATGACTCGAAAAGTCACACCAGCTAACCGTGCTTTATCGCCTTTGCTTTCCCCTGTTTCTCTGTAAAAATCACAAATATGAAGGGTGAGATAAACATTATCTCAGTGAGTCCTATCGAGACCCCTTTCTAACTCTAACGGTTCATTATTCCTTGTTTTGAACTCGTGGTCCTAAAAAGCAACCACGTGGAAATACATTTAGTTCCTGTAACCTTCATGGTCATGGCCCTCCTAAGCGACACATGAAGCATGCAATCTTTTGTTCCATGTTTTTAGCATAACACCTCAGTCTACCTATTTTATAGGCACTTCTTTGACTTTGGTGAACCCATCCCGCTATTTCTAGTGGGGGAAACATTCTTGAGTCTAGGTTTTGGGGCTCATGACTTCCCCTCCCCTAGTATGCTAACCTCTAAGGGTCGTCACCCTTTTTCCTCTTGTATTTATTATACATTATCAGTCTGTGTACCCGCAATGGGCTGTTAGTCATTTCAGTCAAGTACCGTGTATAATTATCAGTCAAGTACCATGTATCATATCAGTCAAGTACCATGTATCATATCAGTCAAGTACCATGTATCATATCAGTCAAGTACCATGTATAATTATTGACACATGTTCTCTCGCGTTTTCTAAGTGCGGTCTCCCATTTTATTCATAATATACATATGTCCTATTAAACATGTTCAATCTTAAGACATCGGTATCTTTACCTTGTTGGGGAACCTTGGGGAATGGATTAGAAGAGGATTGGAATCATTTGGAATGAATAAAAAGGTACTTTGAATTTGAAGGTCAGAAAGTCTCACACGACCCGTGCGTGTAGGCGCACGACCCGTGCGTTTTTGAACAATTTGCAGAAGATTTCCAGAAAGATACGCACGACCCGTGCGTCTAAGCGCACGATCCGGGCGTTATCCAGTAAAATTCGTAGAAGTTCCAGAAACATACGCACGACCCGTGCGACTGGGCGCACGATCCGTGCGTGCTTAAAAATCCAGTTCTTGTAGTATCAGATGGGGGCGCACGACCCGTGCTCGTAGGCATACGATCCGTGCGTCTCTATCAGTTTTGGAGCTTGGAGCTTCATATGGACAAAAATGGTGTTTTGGAGTTAAGGTGGTTGCTTGCTTAGAAAATGGGGTCAATGGGAAGAAGAAGGAGAATGGTGGAGGGTGATGGATTCAGATTGGACATGCAAAGAAGTTTGAGGTAGGATCCCTCTCTTTCTTCCCCACTCTCTCTCTCGAGTTCTCTCCTCCTCCTCTCTACCTCTTATCTGTTTTTCAGAAAATGAGGGAAGTGAAGTGTGTTGTAGTGTTTTGGTCAGCTGAAGCCTCATTTAATGAGGTGAAAGGACCAAAATACCCCTACTCTCTAATACTCTCTTAAATTACTCCTAACACCACACTAATCCCATAACTCACTAACTTAACATAATATTTCAATTATGCACAACAATAATTTATTAATTTCAAACATCACATAATTTAATAATTTATGCTTATTAATTAACTCAACCTCTTGCTAATTTAATTAATCTAATTAGCTAATTAGGGGATGTTACAATCACCCCAACTTCTAAAATTTTGTCCTCAAAATTGACAAAACGTACCTTACTCGAACAAATAAGGATATTTCTCCCGCATGTTCTCCTCTACTTCCCATGTCGCTTCGTCAGGTGACGCATCGTCCCAAGCACCTTGACAATAGGAATTGATCTCGTCCGAAGCGTCTTCTCACCACGTTCGATGATCCTAATTGGGGTATGCTGATAAGATAAATCCGGTCTGATGTCAATCGCTTCATAACTTAATGGTTGATTCGGATCATGAATATATTTCCGTAGCTGGGATACATGAAACACATCATGTAATCTGGACAATTCTGGAGGTAAAGAAATGCGATACGCTACTGGCCCAACTCGCTCGACAATCTGGAAAGGTACGACATACCGAGGACTGAGCTTCTTCGCTCGCAAAGCAATACCGGTCCCGATGGTTGGAGAAAGTTTCAAAAAGACATGGTCTCCTTCTTCGAATTCTAACGGCCTTCTTCTCTTATCTGCATAACTCTTTTGTCGACTCTGCGCGGCTTTCATCCTTTCTCTTATCTGACGGATCTTCTCTGTAGTCTCACGGACCAAATCCGGTCCCAACAATCTCTGCTCACCTACATCCCACCAACACAATGGTGTTCTGCACTTCCTTCCATACAATGCCTCATATGGAGCCATTCCGATACTAGAATGGTAACTGTTGTTGTATGAAAATTCCACCAATGGAAGATGATCCTCCCATCGGCCTCCACTATCGAGTACACAAGCTCTCAACATATCCTCCAATGTCTGGATTGTCCTCTCAGTCTGCCCGTCTGTCTGAGGATGGTAAGCAGTGCTAACACACACCTTTGTTCCCAACGCCATGTTCAATGCTCTCCAAAATCGAGATGTGAACTTGGGATCTCGATCACAGACAATATCACAGACAATATACTTGAGATACTCATCTGCTAACCTAGCAACCTTGTGATTCGAACACACTGGAATAAAATGGGCGGACTTGGTCAGACGATCCACCACTACCCAAATAGAGTCATTTCCGGCTTGGGACCGTGGCAATCCCATGATAAAATCCATAGATATACTTTCCCATTTCCATTCAGGTACATTCAACGGTTGCAACTGACCACCTGGCTTCTGGTGCTCTATCTTAACCTTTTGACAAGTTAAGCATCGATACATAAACTCTGCTATATCTACTTTCATACCCGGCCACCAGTACAATTGCTTCAAATCTCGATACATCTTGGTAGACCCAGGATGTATTGAGAACTGACTCTTATGGGCCTCCTCTAAAACCTGCTTCTTCACATCCTCATCATTCGGCACACAGATTCTGCCATCAAAACAAATTACACCATCACCGTCTTCGGTGTAACTCGGCAATCTCTTCTGCGCCTGCAGCTCTACATCACCTTCTTGGGCTGAGCGAATTAGATCTCTCAAGGGACTTGAAATCCGAATGTGACTCAACACCAACCTGTTCCTTCTTGACTTCACTCTCAAATTGAGGTCTCTGAATGATTCCAACAAGGACATCTCGTGCATCATCAGCTCTGCAGTATGGATAGACTTTCTGCTTAAAGCATCGGCAACAACATTAGCCTTACCAGGATGGTATTTCAATTCAAAATCATAATCCTTCAGGAATTCTACCCATCTCCTCTGTCTGTTGTTCAGCTCCTTTTGGTCAAACAAATACTTAAGGCTCTTGTGGTCACTAAAGACTTCGAAACGAGACCCATACAGGTAATGTCTCCAAACCTTTAGAGCAAACACAATCGCCGCCAACTCTAAATCATGAGTTGGGTAATTCTCTTCATGCGGCTTCAACTGTCTGGAGGCATAGGCAACTACTTGTTGACTCTGCATCAGGACACATCCCAAACCCTTACCAGAAGCGTCGCAATAGATTTGGAATCCTACTGACGGATCCGGAAGAATCAGGATAGGTGCAGAAGTCAAACGATCTTTCAATTCCGTGAAACAATCATCACAGTCTGAGTCCCAAACAAACGGCTGGCCCTTGCGAGTTAACCGCGTGAGTCGAAGAACCAGCTGGGAAAATCCTTGAATGAATCTCCGATAATACCCAGCCAATCCCAAGAAACTTCTTACCTCAGTAACCGTGGATGGTTGTTCCCAGTCTACCACAGCTTCACTCTTACTGGGATCCACTGCAACACCTTCCTGAGATATAACATGACCCAGAAACTTAACTTCGGGCATCCAAAAATCACATTTGGACGGCTTAGCATACAACTTCTTCTCTCGGAGCACGTTCAGAACAATTCGGAGATGTTGCACATGCTCCTCGGTTGTCTTAGAGAACACCAAGATATCATCGATGAACACCACCACGAACTGATCCAGATAAGGATTAAAAATCCGATTCATATAATCCATGAATACGGCTGGAGCATTGGTCAAACCGAAGGGCATCACTACAAATTCATAGTGTCCATACCTCGTACGGAAAGCGGTCTTCGGGACGTCCAAAGCTCGAACCCTGATTTGGTGATAGCCGGATCTTAAATCAATCTTTGAAAATACAGAAGCTCCCCTCAACTTATCTAGCAAATCATCAATTCTCGGTAGAGGATACTTGTTCTTGACAGTCACCTTATTCAACTGACGATAATCGATGCACAATCTCATACTTCCGTCCTTCTTCTTGACAAGCAACACTGGAGCACCCCATGGTCAGGCACTCGGCCGGATGAACCGTTTGGAAATTAGCTCCTCCAGTTGAACTTTCAATTCCCTCAACTCTAATGGCGACATTCTATACGGGGCTATAGAAATAGGTCCATTGCCTGGAACCAACTCTATAGAAAATTCCACCTCACGATCCAGAGGAAATGAAGGAACTTCATCGGGAAACACATCAAGAAATTCATTAACAACTTGCACAGAAGATAAATCCCGACCTGTCTCAGTGGATGCAGACAGCATCATGACATAAGCTTCTGCGCCTTGGAACAGATAGTTACTGGCCGAAGTGAAAGAAATAACAGCTTCAGAATTTTGCGGTGGTAGCTCCACTGACTCGGAGGCGAAACCGATAGTTCGATGGAAGCAATCTATAGTCACATGGTTGGCCGTCATCCAACTCATTCCTAGGACGACGTACATGCCCTTCATTGGTAAACAAATGAAGTCTACCACAAAATTCCTGTCTCCAATGGATAGAAGACAGTTTTCACATATCGCTTGGGTCTGAATACTACCCTCAGCAGCAGTCTTAATGGAGATTGGTTGCGGCAAAGGAGTTAAAGCCAATCCCAACCGTTCAACACAAACTTGAGATATAAAACAATGAGTCGCACCTGAATCATATAAAATACTAACGGAGTTATTAAAAAGAGATCCCATACCCCTTAGTAGATTATCTGACGGTGTGACCTTCTGGGCGTCCAAGGTGTAAACTCTTCCATGAGTTGTAGTAGTAGCAGGGTTACCTCCCTGACTCTTCTCCTTCTCTGGGCAGTCCCGTGCATAATGACCGTCTTTCTTGCAGAAATAACACTGGTTGGATCCCATCTGGCATTTACCCTGATGATACTTTCCACAGTTGGAACATGTACTGAACCTCGAGGAGTTCGACGACTGAGCCTGCTTCCCTTTGTTGGAGTGGTGCCTAGGACCCGTCTGATGGTTGGATGATCCAACACTCTTCTTATTCTGATGGAATACTTTCCTGCTTGCATATAACCTTTTCAAGTCACTCTCAGCTATGTGTGCTTGTTGAACCATAGCAGCATAGTTAGTATAAGCGAAAGAACTCAAACTCTGAGCAATGTCTTCCCTTAGCCCATACTCGAACCTTTCGGTTTTCCACTTGTCATTGGGGGCATACCCGGCCAAACCGAAGAATTGATATAACTCTTCAAACTTAGCCACGTACTGACCCACAGTTGAGCTTCCTTGAGTGAGAGTCAGAAATTCGTTCTCCTTGTCGAACCTCATGGCTGTTGGAAAGAACTGCTCCAAAAATACCTGCTTAAAATGCTCCCAAGTCTGGGGGGTATCCATAGTTACCATCATGGCTTTGGCATTAGTCCACCAGTTGTTAGCTTCGCCTTTCAGCATATGAGTTGCCAATCTCAGCTTGTCCTCATCAGTGACTTGCATAGCTACGAAAATCTTCTCTATATCATCTAGCCAATGCTGGGCTTCCATGACATCCGGTCCTCCTCTGAACTCGGACGACTTCATTTTCAAAAATTCAGAGAAAACCCTCCTTGGGTCAACTTGAGGCTCAGGGACTTGCTGAGGCTGAGCTTGAGCATTCTGTTGCATTTGCAACATATCTTCCATCATCTTCTGCTGTCTCTCGATCACGTTCTGCATCCATGCAGAATGCGGATCAATTGGTGGGTTATTCCTCGATCCTCCTGCCATAATTCTGCAAATGATACACCAAGTATTAAGTTGATCAGTCTCAATGTCTCTTAGTATCACAAGAAGCAAGATAGAAGAATTACTCGAGGGACAAAACCACCCTAACTGTCTAAGCCCGACTAGGTCGAACTGCTCTGATACCATAATGTAACACCCCGATAGATTCTACTATGTAGAACTACCGAAATGCACTAAATGGCATACATCAGAGTAACTTCCTGTCATTGAAATATTGAACACAACTAAAACTTTCGATAATACATATCGATTGGTTCTCTGAACCTCATAATCTTCCTGAAAATGCTTAAGTTCAAACTTAAGACTTATACATAACCCTGGTGTTCAATACTCAAAACATAAAGTAGCGGAAACGATTTTACAACTTAAACAACGGAATTTATACAATCGGAACATAGAAACAATATATGGAGCAAAGGTCTAAAACATGAAATTAGGTCTTCCATGACTCCAAAAGTCACACCAGCTAACCGTGCTTTATCGCCTTTACTTTCCCCTGTTTCTCTGTAAAAACCACAAATATGAAGGGTGAGATAAACATTATCTCAGTGAGTCCTATCGAGACCCCTTACTAACTCTAACGGTTCATTATTCCTTGTTTTGAACTCGTGGTCCTAAAAAGCAACCACGTGGAAATACATTTAGTTCCTGTAACCTTCATGCTCATGGCCCTCCTAAGCGATACATGAAGCATGCAATCTTTTGTTCCATGTTTTTAGCATAACACCTCATTCTACCTATTTTATAGGCACTTCTTTGACTTTGGTGAACCCATCCCGCTATTTCTAGTGGGGGAAACATTCTTGGGTCTAGGTTTTGGGGCTCATGACTTCCCCTCCCCTAGTATGCTAACCTCTAAGGGTCGTCACCCTTTTTCCTCTTGTATTTATTATACATTATCAGTCTGTGTACACGCAATGGGCTGTTAGTCATTTCAGTCAAGTACCGTGTATAATTATCAGTCAAGTACCATGTATCATATCAGTCAAGTACCATGTATCATATCAGTCAAGTACCATGTATAATTATTGACACATGTTCTCTCGCGTTTTCTAAGTGCGGTCTCCCATTTTATTCATAATATACATATGTCCTATTAAACATGTTCAATCTTAAGACATCGGTATCTTTACCTTGTTGGGGAACCTTGGGGAATGGATTAGAAGAGGATTGGAATCATTTGGAATGAATAAAAAGGTACTTTGAATTTGAAGGTCAGAAAGTCTCACACGACCCGTGCGTGTAGGCGCACGACCCGTGCGTTTTTGAACAATTTGCAGAAGATTTCCAGAAAGATACGCACGACCCGTGCGTCTAAGCGCACGATCCGGGCGTTATCCAATAAAATTCGTAGAAGTTCCAGAAACATACGCACGACCCGTGCGACTGGGCGCACGATCCGTGCGTGTTTAAAAATCCAGTTCTTGTAGTATCAGATGGGGGCGCACGACCCGTGCTTGTAGGCACACGATCCGTGCGTCTCTATCAGTTTTCCAGAAAACAGACTTTTCATGAGTTAATTCATTCCATTCCGATTCCCATTTCCCTTCCGATCGAGACCCAACTCAAATATACATGGAAACAGTATATTATAGCAATGTCTATCAATTCAATCCGGCACATCCAAACAATCAATCAAGAAACTTCATAATTTGAATCACAATCTTTTCAATAAAACGGTTTTCGAAAAGTGAAGACTCGGAAACACAAACATATTCCCTAAGCGAGTTATAGAACTCACCGGTTGTGATGGAAATCGCAAAATCAACGAATCCGCGAGATGGAACGATGAAATGACTTCACGAACGACTTCACGCTACTCCAAACGCTCCAAAAACTGAACCGATAGAGCTTGGCCTCTACCACTTCGAACTTCGCTCCCAATCTACCCTATAAGGGTTGCTACTCACTTTGTGGCTCCCAAAATGAACATGCAACTGTATTCAGCTATTAGACTCCATTTTTGGAGCTTGGAGCTTCATATGGACAAAAATGGTGTTTTGGAGTTAAGGTGGTTGCTTGCTTAGAAAATGGGGTCAATGGGAAGAAGAAGGAGAATGGTGTGATGGATTCAGATTGGACATGCAAAGAAGTTTGAGGTAGGATCCCTCTCTTTCTTCCCCACTCTCTCTCTCGAGTTCTCTCCTCCTCCTCTCTACCTCTTATCTGTTTTTCAGAAAATGAGGGAAGTGAAGTGTGTTATAGTGTTTTGGTCAGTTGAAGCCTCATTTAATGAGGTGAAAGGACCAAAATACGCCTACTCTCTAATACTCTCTTAAATTACTTCTAACACCACACTAATCCCATAACTCACTAACTTAACATAATATTTCAATTATGCACAACAATAATTTATTAATTTCAAACATCACATAATTTAATAATTTATGCTTATTAATTAACTCAACCTCTTGCTAATTTAATTAATCTAATTAGCTAATTAGGGGATGTTACAGATTCAGTTGAGGATTTAGAGACTCTCGCTTGCTTCTTACTTTTCCAAGAGATCAACGAAGAACCAAGAAACATGCACCAACCCGTGACAGAGCGGCGAGTGTCGGGACACCCAGCCCAATCAGCATCACTGTAGGCACTCAACGTAAGGGGGGTTCCATTAGGAAAGAATAAACCCTGTTGAGAGGTACCTTTCAAGTAGCGAATAATACGATGAACCGCTGCCAGGTCAAGATGACGAGGAGAATGCATGAATTGACTTACTTGCTGAACAGCAAATGAAATATCTGGTCGTGTAATGGTCAAGTAGTTAAGACTACCCACGAGCTGTCGATACAATAACGGATCAGTCAAAAGTTCAACCTCGTCACTGTTGTATTTAACATTAACTTCAAGAGGAGTATTCACAGGATTAGCAGATTCGAGGCCAGCCATAACAATAAGGTCGGTGGCATACTTATGCTGATGGAGAAATATGCCCTTAGAAGTAGAATGAACCTCGAGTCCAAGAAAATAATGTAACAGACCAAGATCTTTCATTTGAAATGAGGCTTGAAGCTTTTGTTTAACTTCCTGTATGGATGCTGCATCAGAACCTGTAATGAACATATCATCAACATAAAGAAGGAGTAGAACAATGCCCGTAGATGTGCGGTGAATGAACAAAGACGAATCATACTGACTTTGAGTAAAAGAGAACCCAAGTAGAGTGGAACGGAATTTTGCATACCATGCTCTAGGTGCCTGTTTCAAACCATATAGAGATTGTTTGAGCTTGCACACCCCCTTAGATGAGGAGAAAAGGCCCTGAGGGGGAGTCATATAAATATCTTCAGTCAGGTCGCCATGAAGAAATGCATTCTTGACATCCATTTGGTGGAGAGACCACCCATTATAAGAAGCTATAGAGAGCACCATTCTAACAGTAGTCATTTTAGCAACCGGTGCAAAGGTCTCATCATAATCAATACCATATTCCTGCCTGTTTCCTAAAGCAACCAATCGAGCCTTATACCGATTGAGAGATCCATCAGAATTCAATTTCACAGAATAAACCTATTTACAGCCTATGGGTTTGACACCAGGAGGGCAAGGAACAATATCCTAGATGAAGTTGTCCTGAAGGGCCTCAAGTTCCTCATTCATTGCATTGACCCAAGACACATCTTTAACAGCCTGCGAGTAACAAGTAGGAATAGATGTGCCAGTTAGAGAAGCAGTTAAAGCAGTATGTGAGGAACCAAACCTGTCTGGGGAATATTTGTCAGGTCCTCGAGACGTTCTACCAGAACGCCGTGGTGCCGGCGGTACAGGATCAGAATCAGGATCAGGATCAGGAGCAGTATCAGGAGGAGGATCAGGATCAGTGTCGGAAGGGGAAATGGGAACGAGTCCTGTTTTATCAAAAAATTTCGGAAGTATAGCAATATCATTCAAACCAAAAGAAGAGCAAGGAAGCATAGACTGATTATCGAAAAATGTGACATTCCTAGAAATGCAAAAACGACGGTTAGAGACATCATAACACACAAAACCCTTATGAGACTGACTATACCCCATAAATGCACATTGGACAGATTGTGCTCCAAGCTTATGTCTTTCAGTGGATGGGAGGTGCACAAAACATACACACCCAAAAGTATGTAAACTACTGTAATCAGGCTGAGTTTTAAAAAGGTGAAAGTGAGGAGAATCAAACCCAATCACCGTGGAAGGAAGACGGTTGATCAAAAAAACAGCTGTTAAAAGAGCCTCCACCCAGAATTTGGATGGAACAGAGGCCTGGAGAAGTAAGGTACGTGTCACATCCAACAAGTGACGATTCTTACGTTTGGCAACACCATTTTGCTGAGGGGTATTGGGACAAGATCGTTGACACAGTATACCTTTTTGTTGTAAAATCTCCTGAAACTCATGAGACATATACTCACCACCTGAATCAGACCGAAGAATTCTAATACTGGTTTGGAATTGATTTTCAACATACATCAGACATTTCTTAAACATATAAAACACTTCAGATTTAGATTTAAGAAAATAAATCCAAGTAAAATGGCTATAATCATCGATAAAGGTGACAAAATATTTGTAGTGAGCGTGAGAAGCAACAGGAGAAATCCCCCAAACATCACTATGAATCAACTCAAAACACGTAGAAGCACGATGTGCACCAGACGGAAAAAGAGTTTTACTTTTAGCTAATTTGCAAAGAGCACATGAAATAGAGGTACTAGAATCTATCAGTTTAGTACCTAACACACCAGTCTTAAATAAGTGAGACAAAACCACAGAGTTTGGATGGCCCAATTTCCTATGCCAATCCTCACATGCATTCAAAACACTATTACAAGCAAGAGATAAATGGTTTGAACTAAACTGGAGTGGAAACACTCTTCCAACTTTAGGCCCCTTCGCGATCACCTTCCCTGACACCCGATCCTGCACAAGACAACCATCCAGAGTAAGATTAACATCACAGCCTTCATCAACTAATTGACCAGCAGACAATAAATTTGAGGCAAGGCCAGGTGCTACCAGCACATTTCTAAAAGTAGAATTAATGTCACCAACATTCGTTATAGGAAGGGTACTCCCATTAGCAATTTGAATTTTTGGATTACCAATATAAGAACGTAAATTGTGCAGGAGTTCAGAGGAACCCGTCATGTGATTCGATGCACCAGAGTCAAGTAACCAAGAAAAGAAAGAAGACATACCAGTAACACCCAAGGCAGAAAGAGCAGATAGTACCATTTGTTGAATTAATTCCGGCTAAAGAGCACCACCATCAGATGCACCAGTGGTGGAAGGACCAGCAGTAGAGGTAGTAGTGGCATGGAATGCCTGTGCCGGACGCCTAGTCGGTCGTGGAGGACGTGTAGGACATGCAGAGATGAAATGACCCTGCTGCTTGCAGTTGAAGATAAGAGGAGACTCTTTTCGATGAAGGATGGCTGTCATACCCTAATTTTGTCCGCCTAGGTTTAAAACCCTAAATTTCCGCAAAAATGAATAAATTAAGATGTGGCATCATTTTGAAGAGTGTGAAGAATATTGTGCATGCGTTCTAGAGCTTTTAAATTCCTTTTTGGAGTGGAAATGCATTTTTGGGCAAAAACAAGGTTTTTAGGGCAAAAGGGTATTTTGGTCATTTTTCAAAATAGGATAATTTCTCATCAAAAAAATCATTGTGCAAGTTTAGAGAAATTTATTTGAGGCAAAACGTTTTTGGTCATGTGTATGTATGTGCATGCATGCATTGTGCACCAAAAATTCAAATTCAAAAAAGGCATCAAAGAGGAATATTCTACAAAAGTTTCAAGATGAGATTTTTATGATAATTTTGGTCATGGTGATCTCATAAAATGGCATATTCCTAAGATTCCTTGTATGTGGCCTAAATTTGATGTATTTGTGTACAATTATCCTAAAAAGAATAATAAAAAATGAAGAGATAATAGAATGGTCATGTGATAGTACAATTGTACAATTGACAACTTGCAAATTCCCTCCCCATTTTTTTTGTCAATTTCGAATTCCCTCTCCTCTCTACTACTCTCTCATTTTGTGCTTTCTCAATATCCCCAATCCATGTGAACTTCAATCCTAGCCTTTGATTCAAAATTAAAATCAAATCCTAGAGCACTTGCTAATGCATAAAGACCTAAATGCCCTTAACCCTAAACACACTCTATAAATACCTTCACATTTCCACCTTTCAAAGGACCCTTGGCCTCATTTCTCACTCTAAAACCCTAGCACACAATCAACTCCTCCCTCTTCCCTCCCTTGGCCGAAACATCTATTCCCTTCTCCTCCATCCATTTTTCATTTTTTATTCCACCAAAACATCACTATCTCACATCATTTCCATCCCCATTTCATATATCTTCTCCCTTTCCTATTCAAGTTCAAGTTTGCATCATCAAAGGGGCTTGTGACCAAGATTTTCGTGGGTCCTTCCTTGGAGTTCATTGAAGATCTAGTTGATTTGTGGTCTTGTTTCTTCATATCATTCATTTCGTAGCTTGGATTTGAGGTAAGCATCTTAAAACCTAGCATCATCTTCAACCCTTTTGCATCAAAATGTAAAAATCATGTTTCTCATGTTGCGTCCCATCATATTCATGTTGTTATACTATTGATTTGTTGATTGTTGTTGGTGAGAAGTGAGTTAAACACTTTGACAAGCACTTAGGGAGGCTTGGGTGTTTAAGATGCTTCTCACCCTTGAATAAATTGTGATTTGTGTTGTTTTGATCTTTTTTGTTGCATTTTGTGAAATAAAATGATGATTTGAAGCTTGTTGCATTTCACATATTAGGAAAAATTAGGGTTCATGTGATATTTGTGCATTCCTTTGTTTAATCATGTGAATCTTTGTCAAAAAGATTAATCTATGTTGTTTCTCTTGCATTATTTTGTTGTTTTCATGAATAAAATGAAGTTTAGAGTCTATGTTCATTTCGCATTTTTCAAATAAATTAGGGTTTAGAGATTTGTGATGGGTTTGGTTGTGTAATCTTGTATTTACTTGAAATTAGGCTTTAATCTTGATGGTTGTTTCCTTGAAACTTGTTATTCTCATCAACTTGTTTATAAATCACGCACCATGTTGATGATTGGCAAGAGGACTCTCACTTGTGCCTTGTGCACTTTACTCTAAGTGATGAGGATTGCCTAAGATGATTCAACCTCTTTTGAGCTTATGAGTTTGTTTGTTCTTATGAATTGGTTTGTAAATTATCTTGTGTTGATGATTGGTAAAATGATTCTCACTTGTGCCTTGTGCACTTTACTCTAAGTGATGAGGATTACCTAAAATGATTCAACTTCTTTTTGCAATTCTTAATGAACAAAAATGCAAGTTTTAAGTTTCTTTTCTTGTTAATTAATCTTGGTCATAAAAATAACTTGTAAGTGTTTTCATTTGGTCATTTGTAGTCTTGCAAATGTGATATTCATTCTAGGTCTATAATTTGTTTTAGTGTTGATGATTTGGTAAAAGGACTAGACACTTATGCACTTGCGTATTGTTCCAAGTGTCAAGGATTACCAAAAGGGATTCAACCTCGTGCTTTATCATGTGTTGATACCTAGATTGATTTGAATTTTTGCATCATCACTTTGTGTACTCTTTCTTCCAAGTTATGTGGTTAATGTTGATCTTACATATGCATGCCATTAAATGTTGGAGACTAATTGTCATCCTTGCGCGCAAATGTTATAATTGGTAATGTGTATGCCTATGCTTGCAATTTGTTAAAATTCGCACTTTGGTTCTTGACTTGGAAATTGATTGAATTCTCTACTTATTCTCCTTTTGGATGCCACGCCATCCCAACAAACTCTTTGTGATCAATATCACCCTCAAACTCTCTTCCCCTTTCTTCAAATCAATTCTTTTCCAAAGCTTTTTCCAAAGCTCAACTTTTCTCAAGTTGTTTTCATAAGACAATCAAATTCTTTCTAAGATCAATAACAAACCCTTTTGAAAGCTCATTAGGAGTCAAGTCGGACGTACGGCCGGTGTTGACTAGTGTCCTAATATCGGAGTTGTACAACTCAAACATCTTGGGATACTTATGAGAATTAAAGCAAGTAATTAACAACTTGAACCCTATTTCAAAAATGAGTAAGGAATCAAGTCGGATGTATGTAACGCCCCAAATTTTATTAAATATTTATTGATTAATTTATTTAATTAATTTAATTAGGATGTTGTGTGATAGAATATTAGAAATAATATATGGTTATTTTATTTAATGTGTTGGTCCATATTGGGGGTTAGAAATAATAAAATGAGGAGTGTTAGTAGCAAGCCCATGATTAAGTCAAATTAGACTAATGAAAAAGCCCAAAGGAGTGGTAAGTCATGAGAAGGGCTTAGCATTTAGGGTTTCATTCATAATTAGAAGAAAAGAAAAGAAAAGAAGCGTGAGAAGTGAGAAGAGAGGAAGGGGCAGCGGCTAGGAGGGGAAAAGAAAGAAGAGGAAAGCGTGAGTTCCAACCAAGAACAAGAGAGAGAGAAGGAAAAAGCTAGGGCTCCAAGGTTCTAAGGCTAAAGGATTTCATCTTCTTCCATTAACAAAGGTTAGGGGGCTCTCTTTTCATCCTTAATAACTTATAGGATTAGAATCACATGAGTTAGGTTTTAGGGGGGGTTTGATTGATTGAATTGAATTGTTGTTTTTGGATGTTTTTGTTACGATGAATGTAAATTGTTAAATCCATGTTGTTGATGATGAACTTATGTTATTTTGGTAGAATCCATAATTGATTAGTATTGAGATGTACATGATATTAGTCATGCAAGTTAGGTGTATGTTGTAATGACTAAATAAAATCGAGAATGGAAACGATTTGGGTAGAGGTTCAGTATTTCGGTAACTGGGAACGTTGTGTTGACTGAAAAATTATGTGGTTTACTGTTCTGGAAAATAGACTTAATGCTTGTTAATTTGGCATTGATTTGGTTACATTTGGAGTTGTAAAACTTAAGTTATTGGTGAAACAAGTTAGGTTAAAATTCTGGAAACGATTTGGGTAGAGGTTCAGTATTTCGGTAACTGGGAATGTTGTGTTGACTGAAAAATTATGTGGTTTGCTGTTCTGGAAAATAGACTTAATTCTTGGTAATTTGGCACTGGTTTGGTTGCGTTTAGAGTTGTGTAGCTCGAGATATGAATTTCACAAGTTAGGGTAAGATTCTGGAAACAATCTGGACATAGGGTCAGTGTTTTGGTCACTGCGTTTTCAAAAGAACTCATTTTCGAACGAATTCAATTTCTTTGAAAACTAGAAAGAATTATCCTCAGTTTATGCACAAGTTTCATGCAATTTGATTGAGTTTTGGTCATTTTAGAACTGCTTGAATTTGAAGGACAGAAACTGCCCTCTTTTGAAACTAGTATGTGTGTTTTTGAAAACTGTACCTGTTAGACTCTTTTTTTCAAAAACTGAACTTAGGAATAAGGAGTAGACCCATAGGGCTTTCCAACAAGTATTTATTTGTCGAAATCCGGTGTGGGTTACTATTTTAATCAATTCGCCAAAGTAAGCGCACGGTTACGGAATTTCTGCACCTTGTTTGTTTTCGCGATATCTTTTGATCCGGGAACCCGATTGAGGCGTTCTAAGATGCGTTGAAGAGCTCATTCAGAGGCCTAACCGATTATTCTATTTTTAAGGCAAAATGAGCTGTTTATGTATTGCTGTTGCTGTTTTATGCTGCTGTTTATATTGCTCCTGCTACTCTATGTGCTGTCTTGGTCCCTATGGGTGTTGTTTAGTCCTTTGGTGACAATGTAGTCGCGTAATTAATTGTGTTTGGTGTGATTGGTGTGCTATCCTTAGAGCTAAAATTTTGGAGATGTATAATGGTGATGTATATAAAATGGTGAGATAAATTATTGGTGAGTTTATTAGTGAGTGCCCTCAAGGCAATGGTCTATGACCTATCTTTTGGTGTTGGTGAGTTAATAAAACTATTGGTGAATTAATCAAATTATTGGTGCGCATGTTATTGCATTGTTGTGGTGATTTTGGTGTGTATGGTGCATTGTTCATGGCGTCGCATAATCATGTGCATTTTTTGGTGAGCAGAAGGCTTCGGCCTTATTTTGGTGTATGCCCTCAAGGCTAATTTTTGGTGATGGATCCACATGCATGTGCCCGTGGAGTTTTGGGTTGCATCTCATACATTGGACATGCATTCGGTACTTTTCCTGGTGATTATAAATTGATGGTGTATGTGGAGATAATTGTAATTGGTGTATTTAGTTATATTTGGTGTTGTTCTCGGTAATTGAAAATAATCGGTGCTGTTTCTTGGTGAATGAAAATTAATGGGGTATGTTGTTATTGTGGGGAATTGGTGTGCTTAGTTGCCTTCTCTAAATGATGCTTATCTTATTTGTTATTACTTATGAAATGAGACTCACCCTACTGCTTTTGTGTTGCTTCTTATGTCGGCAACGTGCATGTGATAGCGAGTGAAGGTGATCTAGTACCTTCTCCTAGTCAGTTGAGTCTGCTCTGATAGTAGCACCGGGGGGCGTTTAGTTTACGTATTATTTTATTTGATGTTTTGAACCTTATTTGGTGATGTAATTTGGCATTTTAAGATTTGGTGATTATTCCGCTGCGATGACTATTATGTTTTACTTTGGTGTAGGCTAACAGATTATTTGCGATGCTATGTATCGTACCATATGACTTTATGAATTAAATTTTGGAGACTATTATGCGTGGTTGTTTTGAAATGTGGCACCCTCTTGTGGATGCATTAAAACGGTTTTTGGAAACTCTGATCTTAAATGAATTAAATAGTAGCTTATTAGAAGGGGTGTTACAATGTACATCCGAGTTGGTTAGCGTCTTAGGGTTAGCGAGCTGTACAGTTCGTGCGAGCCTAAGATATTTGCTCAAATAAAAGCAACCAACCTCACAACAAATCTTTTCCTCAAATAATTTAAATCATTTTCAATAAGTAGGGGGCACGTCATCTGTACAGGCGGGGATGTCTATGTTTTAGGGAGAGTGAGCTGTACAGTTCAAGCCCGAGAAACCCTGCAATAAAAAACACCAACACACCAAAGTTTCTCGACAGAGGAGAACTACGTAAGCTTTGAATTCTCCATCGCACCGGGAGCGGTTCACATCCCGTCAAGCATAACAAATAAAAATCATTTTCACAATAAGTTTTCAAACAATCATTTTCAAAAAAGAACCGAGAACTACGTAGCTTTGATTTCCTCATTACATTTGAGGATACGTAGGAGAGGGTTCGCCCCGTCAAGCACACTTTCAAAAAAATACCAAAAAGATTATTCTTTCCCCCGTTTTAAAAAGCGCTTTCTCAAAAAAAAAAAGTAGAACGATCGTTTCAAATCAACTCCGTCAAAACCACACATCAAGTTAAAGGTTCCCTTTCGGTAGAAAGGAGGTGCGGGGTGCTAATACCTTCCCCGCACCTAATCGACCCTCGAACCTACATCTCTAGTTTTCAAAAGACCATCCGCCTTGAAAAGACATTTTTTTCAATGTTTTAGTCTTTAAATAAAAATATTGATGGCGGCTTCATACTTTTTCCACGTTGTACAATGAGAAGTCCAAACCAGATTTTTCGGGGTGCAACAGCTGGCGACTTCACTGGGGACTTTTTTTAAAAGACGAGGGTCAAGCCTAATTAACTTGATGTGTGGTTTAAATTGTTTGATCTGAATGTGATTGTTTTATTTCCCTCTTTTCTTCTCCTTCTTTCTTTTTCTTTTCTCTTCTTCTTTCTTTACCAATAATGATTGAATATTCTCTGCATTTTCATTGTGTTGCATTCATGTGCATTTGCCTCTTTCTTCTTCTATGTTTGCTTCTTGTTTCTTCTTCTACTCCTTTTTCTTCTATATACTTATGCTCATGCATTCCTCCAATCCCCATGTTCCCTTCTTCTTTGCTCCCTTTCTTCAAGGTAAGCTCATGCATCATTTCCCCCCATCTTGTTGTGTTCCTTTATTCTTCGCTCCCTCTCTTCGGTAAGTTCATGCATTTCTCCCCAATTCTATCATGATCCCCTCTTCTTGGCTCCCTTTCTTGAGGTAAGTAGTTCATTTGATTGTTAGTACCCTAGGTTGCTTTCCTTGCTTGTGATGGGATGATATATGCTTGCAAAACCCTAGGGTAGATGACTCTCTTTGTCTGGACTGTTTCTAGATTTTCTTTGCAGGTAGGGGGGTATGTTTGTCATTGTGCTCCTACACACACGTTGCACTCTTTTTACCTTTGTTTCTTGGTTAGACAGCCCTATACCCGGGCTAGAGTATATCTTAGGCTAGAACGAAGTCATTAGTGGCTGCTCACTGGACGTACGTCTTGTTGGGTGGTTGCGAAGACTTCACCTAGAGTTTGGTTTTGTTTGATGACATCATCACTTGGACGTACGGCCTTGTGATCGGTGCTCTCAGATGAGGTCGTTGGCTCTAGGAACCTTATCTAGGGCCCTTTTAGTGCTGTCCTTGAAGTGTGTACCCTTAAAAATAGCCTTAGATCCTGTCTCTAAGAAACCTTGAAGGACACAAAGGAGCTGCATACCCCTGCATCCATATTTTTTTGAAAATAAACCAATTTTTTTTTCAAAAATGTGTGAATATCCAGCTTTTGAAAACCGTATGTTGTAAATAATTTTCTTTCAATCATCCTCATCATGCATTCATGCATTCATTTCGCATGCATTCTCACCAGTGTCGGGGAATTGTAGGTATCAGTGAAAAATGGATCAGAATTTGAAAAGAACCCTCAAGTGGAATTTCAAGCAACAGGATGTCCAAAGCTTGGTTAAGCTCGGTAATCAGCTTCCCTCATGGCGAAAAGAGGCTTTTCAGAATGTGTATGGTAATCTCCTAGACTTTTTGGAGGTGAATGTCCAGACTGAAGCTCTCACTGCTTTGGCTCAGTTCTTCGACCCTGAGTACCGTTGCTTCACCTTTCAAGATTATCAGCTGGTCCCAACTGTAGAAGAATTTGAGAAGATCTTGGGCTCTCCTGCTGCAAGTTACAAACCATATTCGTATGTGGAGAGATACTCATTAGCCAAGGCTTTGGCCGATATTCTTCAAGTCAAAGAGGAAATCTTGGTCAAAAATGTGGAAGTCAAGGGTCACAAGCAAGGTTTGTCAAGAATATTCTTAGCAGCTGTAGCTGAAGTCTTACTTGCTAAGAAAGAATGGAAAGTTTTCTCTGATGTGCTCGCCCTTCTTGTTTATGGGATTGTCCTATTTCCATGTGTTGAGAACTTTGTTGATGCGGCAGCTATTGATGTATTCCTTGCATTCAAAAAGCGGGAACAAAATCCTACCTCTGTTATCTTAGCTGACCTGTATTATTCTCTTGTGGATCGTCACTCTAAAGGAGGAGGGATGGTTATGTGTTGTTTGCCAGTCCTGTACCGATGGTTTGTCTCGCATGTGTTTAGAGGGCACATTGAAGAAAAGGGGAAGGATGAGTGGAAACGGTTCATTGCAAACCTCAAGGGAAGTGGGATCCTGTGGTGTACTCTGGCCCGCGATGTGTCAGAATTTATTTCTCAGCTCAACGGCTTTCCGAATGTTCCTCTTGTTGGCACCAGGGGGTGTATCACTTACAACCCAGCTCTTGCGTTGAGGCAGTTGGGTTATCCAATGACAAGTCCACCTCTGGTTGAGTCTTTGACTGGTTTTGTGTTGCATAGTAGAGGCCCAGCTGAAAAAGCTACTTCAAGAGAAAAGGAGCTTAGAGCAAGAAAATGAACACAAAGAGAGATTCCTTGCCGACTGCAAGGAGAGAATAACTGCTGGTGATCAAAAGCTCCTCGATATGCAGGGTGGTCTCAAGAGTGCTACAAGCGAGATCAAAGCACGAAATCTGGATAGAGATTGAGCGCTTGGTGATGCCCGTGCGTGGAAGGCTCAGTTGAATGTGTCCAAGGAATTAGAAAGGAGCTTGCGGGGCCAACTGAGGGAGGAAAAAGCACAGCTAAAAGCCCTTACTGCTGACTATGAGGAAAAACTCAAGATTGAGGTGCAAGCAAGAAAATCGATGCAAGAGAGGCTTGAGGACTGTCGAGCAATGCTCCATGGGGAACTCGGGAGGTCTACGACATTGGAGGACCATGTAAGACACCAAAGTGGTTTACTAGAGAGGTTCAGGGCTGAGATGACCTATTTGATGGAAGAGCACCGAAGGTTGGATGATTATTGCCGGCGCTTGCAAGAGAAGTATGCACTCTTGTCCAAGTTGTGTTACGATACTGTTACAGGCATTCCCAGACGCTTAAGAGATGCTGAGCTTGCTGTGGATGTATGCACCACTCCAGTGGAGGTTCGGGGCTTCATTGAATATGTCAGGGGTTTGATCTTGAAGATGAGGGGTCAGGCAGATGGTCCTTCCGATTCAAGAAAGAGAAAGAGGAGCCAATGCATGGACTTAGTTGTTGTTTGAAATTCCAGTTGTTGTGATTTTCTTTTTATCGCTTTAAGAGCTCTTTATGATGTATTCTTGTCCTTTCATTATGAATGAATAAAAGAATTGTGTGTTTCAGTTCGAATAAAAGTGTACGGTCCATTTCACATTCTTGATCCTTGTTGCTTGTCAAAATAAAACACACAATTTCCCTGGCACTACGTGAGAAAAACACATCTTCATCTCATACATGCACATATATATCTATGCATCCATTCATTTCATGCATCCAGGTGCTCATAAAACATTTCTTTTCGAGTTCAGAAAAAGGCAAGCTGGTTCACCGACACAGGTACTACACTCGCTTGCAAGCTAGACTCATGGCAACTCCTCAAGATCATCTAGAATTTGAGTTAGAAAGCCATTCGGGGGCCGATGATTTGGTTGTGGAAATCCTCAATCCTGAGCAATTGGCTTAAGAGAACCAGGTGTTGAAGGAGAAGCTTGGAGCTATGGAAGTCCAACTGAATGAGGTGATGGCTATGTTACAGAATCTGAAAAGCGGGGCTGCTGCCGAGACTACTGCTGTTGTAGGCCCTGATGGGGTTGTCTCTTTTGTTCCCCCTCCAAGGCCTGCTAATGCTGCAACTGCTCCTCCTCCTCCGGGACCTGGGGTTAATCACCTTGTTTTTTCTCCAGGGGTAAATGCTCAAAGTCAGCCAATTGCACAGAGGTACCCGTGGGGGATGCCAGTCGGTTATATGCCTCGAAATGTTGAATCCAATCCGGCTGGGGTAACAGCGCCAAGTCAGGCCGCCGTAGTCGTATCAGGTGGAGCTGCTAGTGGACCCCAAGTCCACGCTCCTAACCATGATGCTGTGTTACACGGAAATTCATCCGGTCCGACTCCAGGGCTCATCACGCCTACTCAGAATGTTGCATATCAAGTAGGAAATCCTGCTCAGTTCGGGGGATATTACTATGGCATAGGTAGTCATCCTCAGGGGCATGTGTTTGAAAACTCTCAGCCCAGAGACCAGTATCGTGTGCTCGAAGAACGATTAAGGGCTGTGGAAGGTACAGGTGTCAAAGCCAAGGATGCCCGGGAGTTGTGTCTCGTTCCAGATATAGTCCTTCCTCCTAAAGTTTAAAGCACCCAATTTTGACAAATACCGGGGTACCGGTTGTCCATCAAGCCATATAACCATGTATTGCCGAAAAATGGCCGCGTATGCTAGTGATGATAAGTTGTTGATCCACTGTTTTCAGAACAGCCTGGGTGGGGCATCCATAGACTGGTACATGCAGTTACAGTCTTCCGACATCTATAGTTGGAAAGACCTGTCCGAAGCCTTCTTGAGACAATACCAATACAATATCGATATGGCTCCCGATCGGTCACAGCTACAACACATGGGCAAGGGAAATAAAGAGTCTTTTAAAGAATACGCCCAACGGTGGAGAGGTACAGCTGCACAAGTAAAGCCACCACTAACAGAGAAAGAGATGGTATACATGTTCATGGAAACTCTTCCGGCAATCTATTATGATAGGCTGATAGGGAGTGTCTCATCAAATTTCTCAAGCATGGTAGTTATTAGGGAAAGACTTGAAAATGGTTTGCGTAGCGGGAAGATCGCCAACCACTTTGGTAGTTTAGGTGGCTCAGGCAGTTCAGGTGGGAAAAAGAAGCATTCTTCTCATTTCCCTAAAGAGAAGGAGGGAGAGACAAATGTAATCTCCGGAGGGAATCCATCTTTCAGTTCTTCACCCCAGACGGTACCATTCTCGGCACCGGTGCAACCTTAACAAGTCACTAAGAAGTGAGTTAGTTTCGATCCAATTCCTATGACCTACACGAAGCTCTTTAATCATCTTGTTTCAAAGAACCTGATTAATACTCGCTCGATGAAGCCTCTTCAACCTCCTTTCCCTAGGGGCTATAATGCCAATGCTACTTGTAGCTTTCATGAGGGTGGAATCGGCCACACAGTGGAGGACTGCAAAGCTTTTAAGCATGTAATCCAAGATCTGATTGATGCTAATTGGATTTCTTTCAAATAGAACAATCCAAGTACAACTACAAACCCACTGCCAGGACATGGGAGGCCGTCGACCAATGCAATAGATGATTCTACTGGACAGATGATAAAGGGTGTTGAGACGGTTAAAACTCCTTTAAGTGCTATTCATGATGAGTTGTGCCGATTTGGGATCATCAAGAAAGGATGTTGTCAGGAGAATGGGTGTGCTGATTCCCTGTGTAATGGGGTCTGTGAAACTTTTAAGCTGGTATTGCAAGACTTGATGGACCGCCGTGTAGTTCAAGTGTGTACTTTTGAAACAGAAGGGAGTGTGATGACTCTTCAGTCTAATAATGGCAGAGAGGCCAGAAGGCCAATTGAGATTTTATATGATTACAATCCGAGGCAAGTTCAAGCCAAAGCTCAGCCTATAGTCATTGAGATCCCTGCTCCCTTTCCATATGAAAAAGACAGTGCGATTCCTTGGAAATATAGTACTCTGCCATCAGGGGAAAGTTCTCCAAACTCATCTGCTGTCACCAATATATCAGGAGTAAGTGGGATTACAAGAAGTGGTAGAATGTATGCTCCGAAAACTCTTCGGGCTGAAACATCTAAGGCTGCTGATGATAGGGGTCGTAAGGGAAAAGAGCAAGAGTCAGAGATGGCTCAGGGCAAGAAGACAACAGAACAAAAAGCCGATGAGTTCTTGAAGATTGTCAGACAGAGTGATTATCAAATTGTTGATCAGTTGAAGCAAACTCCAGCAAAGATCTCTATGCTGTCGCTACTGCTCAGTTCGGAAGCCCATCGGACTGCGTTAATGAAGGTGCTCAGCGATGCCCATGTTGCCCAGGACATCTCTGTGTGCCAGTTTGATGGGATAGTTGGAAACATTGTAGCATCTAATCATTTGACTTTTAATGACGATGAGTTTCCCCCAGGAGGAAGAAAGCACAACCAGGCTCTGCATATCTCCGTCAAATGCGGAGACTATGTGTTAGCCCGAGTTTTGATTGATAATGGGTCCTTAAATGTCATGCCAAAGTCCACCATGGACAAGTTGGATGTGGACTGCTCTTACATGAAGCCAAGTTCGACGTTGGTGAGAGCCTTTGACGGGTCAAAGAAGGAAGTGCTAGGGGAATGGAGTTCCCGATTCAGATCGAACCTGAGACCTTTTATATGAATTTCCAGATCATGGACATTACTTCATCATATAGCTGCCTGTTGGGAAGGCCGTGGATCCACATGGCTGGAGCTATTCCCTCTTCTTTGCACCAAAGAGTCAAGTTTGTGGTAGATGACAAGATTGTTGTTGTGTTCGGTGAAGAAGAAATGCTGGTCAACAAGCCATCTCCATTTCGGTATGTGGAAGCCGCTGAAGAATCTCTGGAGACTTCCTTTCAGTCCCTTGAGATCGCAAATGCTGTATTTGGAGGAAGCGAGCTTTCATCCCTGGGTCAAAATTGTCAAGGAATGAGGAAATGGTCGCCAGGATCATGTTAGAACAAGGATACAAGGTGGGATGTGGTTTAGGCAAGACTGGTCAGGGCATTCTTGCGCCTATTCAACTGAAGGAAAACCGAGACCGTTGTGGGTTGGGATATCATCCAAGTCAAGCTGAAAGAAAGAAGATGGCTGAGGAAAGAAATGATAGATGGTTAGCCAAATCAAGAGGCCAGGATCCATGGTCCAAGAGAATTCCTATATGTGATATCCGCCAGAGTTTTACAAGTGCAGGGTTGCTGGACCCAAACTAGATTGCTGCCATCGAGGATGGATCTGAAGATGAAGTGGGTGAGACCAGCCTAGTCTGCCGTTGTCTTGCCGGTGAAAAGTTGAAGAATTGGGAAACTGCTGACTTTCCCGTGGCTTTTAATTCAAAGTAATAACTTGTAATGCAGCCCTGTGGCTCTGCCCAAGGCCATAGGACAAGTTGCTAGGGGCACGCATGTTTTTATCCTCATTGTCATCGTCATTAATAAAAACGGTGTTTTTGAATTTCATTAATAAAATCATTTCTCTTTCTTTCATTGTGTCTCTCTTGCTTTTTTTTTTGCTTGCTTGCTTCGCTTTTCATTCTGCTTTTCGCTTCTGCAAAATGCAGATCAACAATAATTGTCTCTGAAAATAACAGTGCCAATGATCCACATTATGACTTTGATCACCCTATTAATCAAGCCGAGGGGGATGTTGGGGACAACTGGGAAGCTCCTCCAGAACTCATGAGATTAATGGAACAAGAAGAAAGGGTAATTCAGCCCCATGGGGAGTCAATCGAGATAGTCAACTTGGGTACTGAAGAGGACAAGAAAAAGGTCAAGGTTGGTACTGCAATGGGGAGTATTGAACGCAAGAAGTTGATTCAGCTCCTGTTTGAGTATGTTGACGTCTTTGCGTGGTCATACAAGGACATGCCGGGTTTGGATACGGATATTATTGAGCACAGATTGCCAGTAAAACCAGAATGCCCTCCGGTAAAACAGAAGCTGAGAAGAATAAAGCCGAAGATGTCGTTGAAGATCAGAGATGAAGTAAAAAAGCAGTTTGATGCTGGATTCCTAGCAGTTGCCAAATATCCACAGTGGGTTGCCAACATTGTTCCGGTCCCAAAGAAAGACGGAAAGGTTAGGATGTGCGTTGACTACTGTGATCTGAACCGAGCAAGCCCTAAAGATGATTTCCCTCTACCCCACATCGATGTTCTGGTAGATAGTACAGCGCAGCACTCAATGTTTTCCTTCATGGACGAATATTCAGGCTACAACCAGATTAAGATGGCTCCAGAGGATATGGAGAAAACCACCTTCATAACCCTTTGGGGAACCTTCTGTTATAAGGTCATGCCTTTCGGACTGAAGAATGCCGGGGCAAACTATCAAAGAGCAATGGTAACTCTTCCATAACATGGTGCATAAGGAGATTGAGGTTTATGTGGACGACATGATTGCCAAATCCAGAACCGATGAAGAGCATATTGTCAACCTGCAGAAACTTTTCGAGCGTCTCAGAAAATACAAACTCAGGTTGAACCCAGCCAAGTGCACATTTGGGGTAAGGTCAGGAAAATTGTTAGGCTTCATTGTCAGCCAGAAAGGAATTGAGGTGGATCCAGACAAGGTGCGAGCCATCCTCGAGATGCCGGTGCCTAAGACAGAGAAAGAAGTTTGTGGTTTTCTTGGAAGACTGAATTACATCTCCCGATTCATTTTCCAGTTGACTGCTACCTGCGAGCCAATTTTCAAACTGCTGTGCAAAGATCAAAAGTTGAAGTGGAATGACCAGTGTCAAGAAGCCTTCGAGAAAATCAAGGTGTACCTTCAGAATCCGCCAGTCCTAATGCCACCTATATCAGGCAGGCCTCTCATTCTATACCTTACCGTGTTGGACAATTCTATGGGTTGTGTGCTGGGGCAGCACGATGAATCAGGGAAGAAGGAACATGCCATCTACTACCTGAGCAAGAAATTCACTGATTGCGAGACAAGGTACTCACCATTGGAAAAGACTTGTTGTGCCCTTGCCTGGGCTGCGCATCGATTAAGACAATACATGTTGAGTCATACTACCTGGTTGGTGTCTAAAATGGACCCGATCAAGTACATATTTGAGAAACCTGCACTCACACGCAGAATTTCTCGGTGGCAAATGCTTTTATCAGAATATGACCTCCTGTATGTCACCCAAAAGGTGATCAAAGGCAGTACATTGGCGGAGTACCTGGCACATCAACCAATTGAGGGCTATCAGTCAATGCAATGCGAATTCCCAGACGAAGACATCATGGCATTGTTTGACGAGGGGAAGCCCCGAGAAAATGAAAGATGGAGGATGATCTTTGATGGTGCGTCCAACATTTGGGGACATGGGGCTGGAGCTGTGTTAATTTCCCCTGACAACCGCTTCATCCCAGTCACTGCTAGACTGAGCTTCTATGTCACTAATAATATTGCAGAATATGAAGCGTGTATCCTCGGCATCCAAGCAGCCCTAGAGTGGAAAGTCAAAAGGCTTGATGTGTATGGTGATTCAGCCTTGGTTATTCATCAAGTAAGAGGTGATTGGGAGACCAGAGATCCCAAACTAATTCCTTATTGTGACTATGTCCAAGAACTGATGGAGTCTTTTGACGAAATCACTTTCAAGCATATCCCTCGAAGTGAAAACCAATTGGCCGATGCTTTAGCAACTTTGTCTTCAATGTTCAACATCAACTGTGACAGGAGTTTGACCCACGTCAGAATCCAACATCGGAGTCTGCCTGCACATCATTACTGCACTACAATAGAGGAAGAGCCTGATGACCAGCCATGGTATCATGACATCAAGCAATACATCATCAACAGAGAATACCCTCCTGGGGCATCGGAAAATGACAAGAGAACTCTTAGAAGGCTGTCGAGGAATTTCTTCTTGAGTGGCGAGATACTCTACAAAAGAAATTATGACATGGTACTCCTGAGATGTGTTGCGAAGGAAGAGGCCGAGAAGATTATGAAAGATGTCCATGAAGGCTCGTTTGGAGTTCATTCCAGTGGGCACACCATGGCTAGAAAGATTTTGAGAGCCGGCTATTACTGGTTGCAAATGGAATCTGACTGCTACAGCTTCGTGAAAAAGTGCCACAAGTGCCAGATTTATGCCGATCATATCTATGTACCACCTGCTTCATTAAATGTTCTGGCTGCATCTTGGCCATTCTCCATGTGGGGGATGGATGTTATCGGTCCTATCGAGCCAAAAGCGTCAAACGAGCATCGCTTCATACTTGTCACCATTGACTACTTCACCAAGTGGGTTGAAGCTGCCTCATACTCTAGCATAACTAGCTCTGTGGTTGCTAGGTTCGTAAGGAAAGATCTGGTTTTTCGCTACGGCCTTCCAGACAAGATCATCACTGATAATGGTAGCAACCTGAACAGCAAAATGATGAAAGACCTGTGCAAAGAATTCAAAATTCAGCATCACAATTCCTCCCCGTACCGTCCCAAGATGAATGGGGCAGTTGAAGCGGCTAACAAGAATATCAAGAGGATAGTTCAGAAAATGGTGGTAACCTACAAAGATTGGCACGAGATGCTTCCCTTCGCTTTACACGGCTATCGTACTTCAGTGCGTACATCAACCGGGGCAACCCCTTTCTCTCTGGTATATGGGTCAGAAGCAGTGCTCCCTATCGAGGTTGAGATACCCTCCCTGCGGGTACTGATGGAAACTAAATTGGAAGAAGTAGAGTGGGTACAGGCTCGTCTGGATCAACTAAATCTCATTGAGGAGAAGAGACTTGTAGCCTTGTGCCATGGGCAACTGTACCAACAAAGGATGAAAACTGCTTTCGACAAGAGAGTTCGTCCCCGAGAATTCAATGAAGGAGATCTTGTGCTCCAAAAGATCCTGCCCATTCAGAGCGATCCCCGTGGGAAGTGGACTCCCACCTATGATGGACCTTATGTGGCAAGAAAGCCTTCTCTGGAGGAGCACTGATGCTCGCTGACATGGATGGAGAAGAACTCAGAAACCCAGTCAATTCAGATTCAGTGAAGAAGTATTATGCCTAAAGAAATAGACGAAAAAAGAGAAAGATAAGCCAAGTAAGAATTAGCTCGCTAGGTTGAAAACCCGAAAGGGCGGCCTAGGCAAAATCAGAGCGACCCGGTGGATTGAAAACCCGCAGAGGGCGATCCGGGCAAAAATTAGGGTCAGAAAGCTTGGGCATGAAAATGAACAAAGGCATACAACACTCCTGAAGGTTTGAATAAAGGGGTGATCAAGGTCAAGGACGTAAATGGTTGGCACTGTTCCACAGAGACGGACAGTCAGAAATTAGCTTCTCTCTTTTTCGTGTATTTTTGTAGTTTAAACTTTCAAATGTATTGAACAGTCAGCGTAACTTTCTGTACGGCCGGTTTCCACATCAATAAAGTCCAATTTTCTCATATCTGTTTGCTTTTTTTTTATTTATTTCGTGCTTTTTCAGCTCAAAATAAACGTTTTATGATGATGGTGACACTAAATTGTAAAACATGTGCATAAATCATAGAGCATTGCAATCATTGCGAAATTCCTAAAAGTCATAGGAAAGAAGAAATTTCTCAAAACAGATTAATTTCGCAAGAAAAATAATTGCACTCATAAGCCATTTCAGATGGCAAATCACAAAACAAACCTGCATTTGGCCCATGTTCCCCGCTATTCTAATTCGACTCCTCAGTCTTGCGCCATGAGTGTCACGGGTCGGTTGAACCAGCAAAAAGAAAATAAGCCGAAAGAAAAAAAAAAGCCGAAAGAGCAAAAGAGCAAAAACAAAGAAAAACAAATGATCAAAAAAAGAAAGCTGATCAAGCGAAAAATCAATCAAGAAAAGCCGGAAGAAAATCAAGAGCATTCATCATTCCACCGCATCGCATGCATCCCCATAACAGGCCTTTGCATAACATGCACCCATGCACCATGCACCATGCCTCGCATCAACTAACGTGTACAGGTACCCTGGATCAGTGCGGCAGCATTGATCATCAACCAAAGACAGTCAGAGAAAAGCCCTGCGTCCTGAAAGCAGGCACCTTGGATCAGTGCGAAGGCATTGACCAACTGGATTTGCGAATCCCCCTTGGACCCATGTGTCCCCCAGAAAATTGACTTCACCTCGTATTCGAGCTGCGGGTAAGTCCTTCGACCTCATTAGGTCCAGTCGAAAAGGATAGTCGTGTCGGCCTAAGACATGGCGCAGTCCTAGGGAAATATTGAGATCTAGACTTGATATAGTACCCACCCTCGGTCGCTCTAAAGACCACCCCATTGAGCCCATAGGCTCCCCAGGCCCATGTTCAAACTCGGATCGTGCGCGGTTCGTTAAAAGGCTTTAGGCAGCCTCCTGTGTCGGCTGAGGGCCGGCACATTTTATCGCTTTCTTTACTGTTTTCTTTATTGCTTTCATTTACTGCTTTCGCTGGCTTATTGAGGGCTGGCACCAATTGATTTCCTGTTTTGTTGGCTTATTGAGGGTCGACAATTCATTTACCGCTTTGTTAGCTTATTGAGGGCTGAAACACATTTATTAAAAAAAAAAGAAGAAACAAAAAAAGAAGAAAAGGGAAAAGGAAAATTCGGGTTTCTCTAAGTAGACAAAATTGGTATAATTTCTGAATCCTTTATTTCTATTTTGCCTCGAAATATGTTTCGGCCAATTCATATTTCTTGTTAAAATCCAAATAAAGAGGGGCAGCTGTCATACCCTAATTTTGTCCGCCAAGGTTTAAAACCCTAAATTTCCGCAAAAATGAATAAATTAAGACGTGGCATCATTTTGAAGAGTGTGAAGAATATTGTGCATGCGTTCTAGAGCTTTTAAATTCCTTTTTGGAGTGGAAATGCATTTTTGGGCAAAAACAAGGTTTTTAGGGCAAAAGGGTATTTTGGTCATTTTACAAAATAGGATAATTTCTCATCAAAAAAATCATTGTGCAAGTTTAGAGAAATTTATTTGAGGCAAAACGTTTTTGGTCATGTGTATGTATGTGCATGCATGCATGCATTGTGCACCAAAAATTCAAATTCAAAAAAGGCATCAAAGAGGAATATTCTACAAAAGTTTCAAGATGAGATTTTTATGATATTTTTGGTCATGGTGATCTCATAAAATGGCATATTCCTAAGATTCCTAGTATGTGGCCTAAATTGGGTGTATTTGTGTACAATTATCCTAAAAAGAATAATCAAAAATGAAGAGATAATGGAATGGTCATGTGATGTACAATTGTACAATTGACAACTTGCAAATTCCCTCCCCATTTTTTTTTGTCAATTTCGAATTCCCTCTCCTCTCTACTACTCTCTCATTTTGTGCTTTCTCAATATCCCCAATCCAGGTGAACTTCAATCCTAGCCTTTGATTCAAAATTAAAATCAAATCCTAGAGCACTTGCTAATGCATAAAGACCTAAATGCCCTTAACCCTAAACACACTCTATAAATACCTTCACATTTCCACCTTTCAAAGGACCCTTGGCCTCATTTCTCACTCTAAAACCCTAGCACACAATCAACTCCTCCCTCTTCCCTCCCTTGGCCGAAACATCTATTCCCTTCTCCTCCATCCATTTTTCATTTTTTCTTCCACCAAAACATCACTATCTCACATCATTTCCATCCCCATTTCATATATCTTCTCCCTTTCCTATTCAAGTTCAAGTTTGCATCATCAAAGGGGCTTGTGACCAAGATTTTCGTGGGTCCTTCCTTGGAGTTCATTGAAGATCTAGTTGATTTGTGGTCTTGTTTCTTCATATCATTCATTTCGTAGCTTGGATTTGAGGTAAGCATCTTAAAACCTAGCATCATCTTCAACCCTTTTGCATCAAAATGTAAAAATAATGTTTCTCATGTTGCGTCCCATCATATTCATGTTGTTATACTATTGATTTGTTGATTGTTGTTGGTGAGAAGTGACTTAAACACTTTGACAAGCACTTAGGGAGGCTTGGGTGTTTAAGATGCTTCTCACCCTTGAATAAATTGTGATTTGTGTTGTTTTGATCTTGTTTGTTGCATTTTGTGAAATAAAATGATGATTTGAAGCTTGTTGCATTTCGCATATTAGGAAAAATTAGGGTTCATGTGATTTTTGTGCATTCCTTTGCTTAATCATGTGAATCTTTGTCAAAAAGATTAATCTATGTTGTTTCTCTTGCATTATTTTGTTGTTTTCATGAATAAAATGAAGTTTAGAGTCTATGTTCATTTCGCATTTTTCAAATAAATTAGGGTTTAGAGATTTGTGATGGGTTTGGTTGTGTAATCTTGTATTTACTTGAAATTAGGCTTTAATCTTGATGGTTGTTTGCTTGAAACTTGTTATTCTCATCAACTTGTTTATAAATCACGCACCATGTTGATGATTGGCAAGAGGACTCTCACTTGTGCCTTGTGCACTTTACTCTAAGTGATGAGGATTGCCTAAGATGATTCAACCTCTTTTGAGCTTATGAGTTTGTTTGTTCTTATGAATTGGTTTGTAAATTATCTTGTGTTGATGATCGGTAAAATGATTCTCACTTGTGCCTTGTGCACTTTACTCTAAGTGATGAGGATTACCTAAAATGATTCAACTTCTTTTTGCAATTCTTAATGAACAAAAATGCAAGTTTTAAGTTTCTTTTCTTGTTAATTAATCTTGGTCATAAAAATAACTTGTAAGTGCTTTCATTTGGTCATTTGTAGTCTTGCAAATGTGATATTCATTCTAGGTCTATAATTTGTTTTAGTGTTGATGATTTGGTAAAAGGACTAGACACTTATGCACTTGTGTATTGTTCCAAGTGTCAAGGATTACCAAAAGGGATTCAACCTCGTGCTTTATCATGTGTTGATAACTAGATTGATTTGAATTTTTGCATCATCACTTTGTGTACTCTTTCTTGCAAGTTATGTGGTTAATGTTGATCTTACATATGCATGCCATTAAATGTTGGAGACTAATTGTCATCCTTGTGCGCAAATGTTATAATTGGTAATGTGTATGCATATGCTTGCATTGATGATTGCTTTGCTTGCAATTTTTTAAAATTCGCACTTTGGTTCTTGACTTGGAAATTGATTGAATTCTCTACTTCTTCTCCTTTTGGATGCCACGCCATCCCAACAAACTCTTTGTGATCAATATCACCCTCAAACTCTCTTCCCCTTTCTTCAAATCAATTCTTTTCCAAAGCTCAACTTTTCTCAAGTTGTTTTCATAAGACAATCAAATTCTTTCTAAGATCAATAACAAACCCTTTTGAAAGCTCATAAGGAGTCAAGTCGGACGTACGGCCGGTGTTGACTAGTGTCCTAAGATCGTAGTTGTACAACTCAAACATCTTGGGATACTTATGAGAATTAAAGCAAGTAATTAACAACTTGAACCCTATTTCAAAAATGAGTAAGGAATCAAGTCGGATGTACATCAGAGTTGGTTAGCGTCTTAGGGTTAGCGAGCTGTACAGTTCGTGCGAGCCTAAGATACTTGCTCAAATAAAAGCAACCAACCTCACAACAAATCTTTTCCTCAAATAATTTAAATCATTTTCAATAAGTAAGGGGCACGTCATCTGTACAGGCGGGGATGTCTATGTTTTAGGAAGAGTGAGCTGTATAGTTCAAGCCCGAGAACCCCTGCAATAAAAAACACCAACACACCAAAGTTTCTCGACAGAGGAGAACTACGTAAGCTTTGAATTCTCCATCGCACCGGGAGATACGTATGAGCGGGTCACATCCCGTCAAGCATAACAAATAAAAATCGTTTTCACAATAAGTTTTCAAACAATCATTTTCAAAAAAGAACCGAGAACTACGTAGCTTTGATTTCCTCATTGCATTTGAGGATACGTAGGAGAGGGTTCGCCCCGTCAAGCACACTTTCAAAAAAATACCAAAAAGATTCTTGTTTCCCCCGTTTTCAAAAGCGCTTTCTCAAAAAAAAAGAAGTAGAACGATCGTTTCAAATCAACTCCGTCAAAACCACACATCAAGTTAAAGGTTCCCTTTCGGTAGAAAGGAGGTGCGGGGTGCTAATACCTTCCCCGCACCTAATCGACCCTCGAACCTACATCTTTAGTTTTCAAAAGACCATCCGCCTTGAAAAGACATTTTTTTCAATGTTTTAGTCTTTAAATAAAAATATTGATGGCGGCTTCATACTTTTTCCACGTTGTACAATGAGAAGTCCAAACCGGATTTTTCGGGGTGCAACAATGGCCTCAAGAAGGGAAGCCTGTTTCAAAGGGACGTGGGGATTAACAAAAATTCATTTTGCAATTACAGTTTTTGCTCTAGCTCACTAGCATTAACACTTGTTCCAAAGAAAATTCCTTAAGATTAAGAAAGAAAAAGGGTCTAACTCCATAATTAGGGGTGGAGCGAGGCAAGTTTGAGACCCAACATACCATGCAGGGAGGGACTGCCTAAATCGCAGGGGCAACCTCAACATTAGCTAAAAGCCAAGATCATCTCTCCAAGTATTGGAAGTCAAGGATGTCATGGTACCCCAAAACAAATAAGTGACCTTAGTGGTCACAACCCCTTGGGCGAGTTCTATCTGGGCAGAGTCCTGGTAAACTGTGCCAAGAGGATACTTCAAGCTGATCTTGGTGGTCACAACCCCTTGGACGAGTTCTATCTGGGCCGAGTCCTGGTAAACTGTGCCAAGAGGATACTTCAAGCTGACCTTGGTGGTCAAAACCCCTTGGGCGAGTTTTATCTGGACCGAGTCCTAGTAAACTGTGCCAAGAGGATACTTCAAGCTGACCTTGGTGGTCACAACCCCTTGGGCGAGTTCTATTTGGGTCGAGTCCTGGTAAACTGTTCCAAGAGCATACTTCGAGCTGACCTTGGTGGTCACAACCCCTTTGAGCGAGTTCTATCCAAGCCGAGTCTTGGTAAACTGTGCTAAGGGTATACTTCATTACAATTTGTCCCGAGGGGCGTCGGCTCATCTTCATAAAGCAAGGCAAGCTTAGCAACTATCTACTTAAAATCCAAAATCCAAGCAAAGTCACCTTAGCAAAGAAGAAGCAGCACAAAGCTCGCGAAAGGATTGAAAGGATAGTCACACAAAACAACCAAGGTTGTTGCACCCGAAAAGGTCCCTGAGGGGATTTTTCTTCGTTTACAACTTTTTAAAACAATGAAGTCGCCACCAATATTTTTTATAAGGAAAATATTGAAGAAAAACCTTTTTGGAAAGCGGATGGCCTTTTGGAAAACCGGAGGATTTGGGTTCGGGGGTCGGTTAGGCATGGGGAAGGTATTAGCACCCCACACCACCTTTCTACCGAAAGGGAACCTTTAATTAAACGTGTGGTTTTAAGTGTTGATTTGGAAAATACTTAAATTTGCCTCAAAGGGAATGAGAAGACTTAATGAAATTTTTTATTTTTGGCGCTTGACGAGAGTTAGCCGCTCGCTCCTACGTATCTCCCGGTGCGATGGAGAATTCAAAGCTACGTAGTTCTTGTTTGTCCTGAAAAAAGGTTTTTGTCTTTTATCTTGTTTAGGTGAGTTTTCGCAATAGGAATGAGGATTCATGATAACCAAGCAACAACGGTTTAGAGTGGTCACACTACTAACTCTTTTGAAAATGAAATCATCATTAACAACCAAACAGCAACGGCGCGAGTGATCATTAATGATAATCGGTTTTGCTTTTGATTCGAGTGTTCGCGATGACCAAACAACAACGGTTTAGAGTGGTCACACTACTAACTCTTTTGAAAATGAAATCATCATTAACAACCAAACGGCAACGGCGCGAGTGATCATAAATGATAATCGATTTTATTTAAGTTGGAGTGTTCATGAAGACCAAACAACAACGGTTTAGAGTGGTCACACTACTAATTCCTTTGAAAATGAAATTATCGTTAACAACCAAACGGCAACGGCGCGAGTGATCATTAATGATAATTGGTTCTTACTTTAGGTAATCAAAAGGGTTTTCGCAATCGAATTGATTTTTGGTTTGTGAGGTGGCTTTTTGATGTTTGAAGGTGTTCTTGGTTATGAAAAAGATTTGAAATTGTAAATGTTACTAACGAGTAACAAATTGTAGTATAATTTGAATGCGACATGGTTTTGAGGTGTTACTAACGAGTAACAAAGGTTTTGAACTTTGAAGTCGGATTACAAAGTCAATGCGATCATCAAAACAAGCAAGCAAATCGTGAACACCAATTCAATACTTAATCACATAACAAGCACAAAAACAAGTATAAATGAATAAGAACACACGTGCATCAAGACTAGGGGCCTAGCCTATCCTTTGCTATTACGTACATTAACAAGTGAGAATGCATCAAGACTAGAGTTAGTCCATCCCTTGCCAAAACCTACACAAACCCCAAGAACCAACACCACAATTGCAAGTGAGGATGCATCAAGATTAGGACAATCTATCTTTTACAAAACCTACACGAACCCTGAATTACATTTACACAAACCTTTCAAGGTGAATGCCATCATAGGCCAAATTGGCCTTCAAGCATTCACGCATTATTTAACTATCATAAAAGGAAACCTAAATTTGCATCGTCCTACTCATTAAGAATTATAAAAGAGAGGTTGAATAATTTCTAGGTAATCCTCCTCACTTAGATCGAGGTGCACTAGGTGCAAGTGAGAGTCACTTTACCAATCATCAACCTAAGACAAATTATAAAGTAATTCATAGGAATAAGCAATCTCATACACTAAAAGGAGGGTTGAATCACCTAGAGCAATCTTCATCACTTAGAACAATGTGCACTAGGCACAAGTGAGAATCTCTTTGCCTATCATCAATTTAAACAACACCTAAACTAAAAAGGGTTGAATCATATAGAACAATCTTCATCACTTTAAGCAAGGTGCACTAGGCACAAGTGAGAGTCATATTGCCTATCATCAACTTAAAATGATAAGCAAACATATAAAAACCCTATTTATTCACAATATGCGACCCAAATACATAACCAAGAACCCATTTATTTTTGAAAGCAAGTGAGATAATATGAGAAAACAAGCTAGATTACAATTTTTGGTAATGGTTCATGTGATTAGGCAAAGAAATGCACAAAACTAACATAAACCCTATTTTTCTACAAGTATGCGAAACATAATATGTCATAAAACAACATTTTATTTCATGAAATGCAAGGGTCAAGATCCAAATCAACACAAATCATCTATCATTCAAGGGTGAGAAGCACCATAAGCACCCAAGCCTCCCTAAGTGCTTGTCAAAGTGCTTATGACACTTCTCACCAACAACATGAAGATGATAGGATGAATGATTTTACATTTTTTAGGCAAGAATTCAAATATGATGCAAGGTTTTAAGGATTTTATCTTAACTCCAAGTTAGAAAGTGAGATGAGAAGATGAAACTAGACACAAATCAACAAAACTCCAAGGTTCTTCAAAGAAATACCCACGCAAATATGATGATCAAACCCACTTGGTGATGATGCTTGAACTTTGAATGAGAAATGGAGGGAGTATGTGAAAGCGGGATGCAAATGAGGTGGGGTGGTGGTGTTTGGGTGGAAGGAAATGAAAAGGATGGATGGAGGAGAGGGAGAGGAGGCTACGACCTTTAGAGGAAAGAGGGAGAGATTTTTGTGTGCTAGGTTTTAGTGTAGGAAGAATGAGAGGCAAAAGATGCTCATGTGTGGAAATGAGAGGGTATTTATAGAGTTGTTTAGGTCTAGGGGTAATTAGGTCATTGTTCTTTACTAGGTGCTCTAGGATTGGGTTTTAAATTTGAATGAAGGGCTAGGATTAGAGATCACTTGGATTGTGGGTAGTGAGAAAACACAAAAATGAGAGTGAAGGAGTAATGAAGTGTGCGCCACCAAGGAGGGAGGGAGGGAAAACTTGTCCTATTTTGGGAATGGAGGCTCATATGTGATGTGAGGTAAAAATAGGGTTAAGGGTATAATTGAGATGGAATGTGTAACAGCCCAGGTCCACCGCAGCGGCCACCCCGGTCCCACTGTTACCTCACGGTCTTTTCTACCCCCCTTGTAGAATTTTTGCCTTCCGTGGGAATCGAACCTTGCACCTGAGGCATAAGTGCAAGTTAAACCCCCTTCCCACTACCAATTGAGCGCGCGCTCAATTGGTAGTGGGAAGGGGGTTTAACTTGCACTTATGCCTCAGGTGCAAGGTTCGATTCCCGCGGAAGGCAAAAATTCTACAAGGGGGGTAGAAAAGACCGTGAGGTAACAGTGGGACCGGGGTGGCCGCTGCGGTGGACCTGGGCTGTTACATAAAAAGGCGCCTTTTTATTGTAACAGCCCAGGTCCACCGCAGCGGCCACCCCGGTCCCACTGTTACCTCACGGTCTTCTCTACCCCTCTTGTAGAGTTTTTGCCTTCCGTGGGAATCGAACCTTGCACCTGAGGCATAAGTGCAAGTTAAACCCCCTTCCCACAACCAATTGAGCGTGTAACACCCCATTCTACCCGGCTATTTATCATAGAGATCAGAGTTTCAAAATTTCTTTTTGAATGGAATGCTACGCATGATCTTAATCTAACAACGATCAAATCATTATAAACCTTCATTACACCTTTATAATACGCAACACCATTAAATAATTTAGGGTACTCATAACTTCACCAATAAAATTCCACACATTATAATTTAGATGTCTCGCAGCGGAAAAATAACATAATCTCAAAAAGCGCCGAACAACAGCCTCATCAAAACAAAATCATTAAATCAATGCATATAGAAATTCAACAGCAAATGGTTAACACTAGAATCCTATGCCCACCCCCTAGGTGTCACGTATCAGAGCAGACCGACTCGGGAGTGAAAGGAGTAAGCCTTCACTCAGGACTACCTGTGGTAAACAACAACAGAAGGGTGAGTCTCGAACCATATAATAAAGACTATAATAAGAAGTATATTTCATCATAGTATCACACCCATACAATCACACAGTAGCAATAGTTCATACAATCAGCAACTCGCATGATTATCATGAGGATGTATGCAATACAGTTATGCATGTGGTACCATGTTCCCAGACCGCAGCCTTATCATCATAATATCAACTCAGACCGCAGCCTTATCATTTCGATTTAGAACTCAGACCGCAGCCTTATCATCATAATATAGAACTCAGACCGCAGCCTTATGTATGCATGAGACTCCATGACAACAATCACAATCATAATCCTCAACAACACGGTCCCTATGTCCTATATCTCATCTTTAATTAATCTTGTTGTAGCCCTCATGGCCTCACCATCAGTCAACTTATCTATTTTCTCATCACAATCACGTCTCTAGGACTAATCTAACACTTAGGGACCAACCTGTCACCATTAAGACCAAAACCAAACACAAGGCACGGGCGCACCTCTTGGTGCCATGGGCGGCACACTTGGCGCCCAACACAACACCCAAAAGCACAACCACAATAGGTCACCTGAAAATTAAAACCGCTCTAGCCAAAATGTTCAAAAGGGGATTTGGTCACGTGAATACAGAATTTGGCTAGGAAAAATATGTTCAGAACTCACAGCTCACCCCTAGGCACCACATGTAACACCCTAAAATTATTTAATTAATTTATTTAATTAAATAATTGGGGATTTAAATTAAATTATTTGATGTAATTCGATTAATTAGAATTTTATTTATTTTTGGTGGTATTAGGAAGGAGTGGAGGCGCCACTTGCATGACTTGGGCTTGAGTGAAAAAGCCCAAGCCCATGATCTCCAAAGTGTGCGAAGGGGGTTATGTTGTTAGGGGCTAGGTTTTGTGGCCATTCGCAAAAATCAAGAGAGAAAACGCAAGAAAGAAAGAAAATAGCGTGAGATAGAGAGAGAGAGCAAGGAAGGGCGCCGTAGGAGAGAAGAGGAAGAGGAGGGAAGTTGCAACCAAGAAAGAGCAAGAACGTGATCTTGTTGCTGTGATCCTGTACGTGACTACCTCCGGAGCCTCCGTTCTTCAATTTCGAGGTTAGGGGAGCTCTATCACTCTATTTAATAGTTCATATGATGAGTCCTAGATCTAGGGTTAGAATAGAGTTCTTGATGCATTGTTGATGTTGGATTTCGTATTTAGATGTGTGCGAATTGATGTATGCATGATTCTTGATGCTTTCTTGATGTTTTGTTGATATTGACCATCATATGTATGTGTGTATGCGAAGTGGGATTGGTCATGAGACTGAAATTCTTGATATGTATGCGTTGTATTGGTAAATTGTGACATTCGATTTGATCATGAAAACTGAAATTGTGTTGGATGTTGCTTGTGTTGTTCGCGAAGTGGGATGATGGTGTATAGGCGCCTAGGGCGCCAAGGGGATAGGTAAGACACTGATCAATTGAATTTTTGGAGAAATTAATTAAATTAAGTGTATATTTTGGTGGCTGGAAAAATGTTAAGTTTTCATGATTTGGAATTGCGGAGAAAACAATTTTTGGTGTTAAAAGGTGTTTTGGAAAAATTCTGGGCGTTGTTGCTGGTTTCTGGGCGCTGGGCGCCTATGCTGGGCGCTGGCGCCTGTGCTGTGTTGTTGTTGCGCGTGGGGGCGCGCCTGGGCGCTAGGCGCCCGTGTCTGTGTGTGTTGCGCGCTGTGCGCGCCTGGGCGCTGGGCGCCCGTGTTGTGTGTGTGCGTTGTGCGCGCCTGGCGTGCGTTGTTGCCCCTGGGCGCTAGGCGCCCGTGTCTATGTTGCTTGTTGCGCTGTGTGGCGCACTGTTGCTCCTGGGCGCTGGGCGCCTGTGCACTTGTTGCCTGGTTGCCTGGGCGCCTAAGGCGCCTGTTCCCTGGACGTTGCCTAATTTTTTTTCAAAATTGTTTTTATCATAACTTTTGACGTAGACGTCCGTTTTGAACGATTCAAAAAGTGTCGTGAAGCTTTTTCCGCTGTCTATCCATGTGTCCAATTTTTAAAATGGAAAATTGTTATTTTCTGACTGTTTGTGGGCGCCCAAGTGGCTGTCCCCGGTGGTCGTCCCAGTGACATTGAAAAATGACGTGGAACTCTTTAAAAATCCCTTCTGGTGTATAAACAACAGTTTTAAACACGGTAGTGTCAAAATGACTGTTTTGCCCCTAGTGGCCAAAGTTAATGATAATGAGGTGTAAATGACGAGGATGCCCTTGGTGGCTAGTCAAATGACGTTTTTGCCCTCAGTGGCTAATGTTTGAGTTAAATGATGTTCATGTGTAAGTGTCAATTGGGGCCTGAGTGGCTAAGTGGGGTTAAGGTCTAAGTGGCCTAGTGATGTTGTGTGATGATTATGAATTTGGCAGGTGCTGTGCTCCGTGCGAGCAAACAGGTAAGTGATGGGTCACATTGTTGACTATGATCTGAGTAATTGTGTGATTTTGTGAAGTGAGTGGTGCATGTCATAGAGTCTCATGCCCATATGCATAAAACCCAGTGATGTTTTGAGGCCTGAGTGGCTAAGTGATGATGAGGCCTGAGTGGCTAAGCGACGTTTTGTGAAAAGGTACCTTCATGCATATACCCGCGAGTGGGTTGCATTTCATAAATCTACATGACATGAGATGAGTTGTACATGATGTGAATGATGACTGTGTTGTGGATGTTTTGTGTATTGGATGCTGATTATTCTATTGCGTAGCCTGTGATTAGTGCTTATCATGTTTTCTATTATATAGACTGAAATGATGCTCACCCTTTCCTGTTTGAATGTTGCCCTCGTGTTGGTAACGTGCAGGTGATTCCCAGTGAAGGTATTAGCTTCACTTTTCGAGTCGAGTCGTCATGCTCTGATACGTAGCACTCAGGGGGGATAATGAACTCGGCCTTTATTAATGATATTTGATTATTTTGTCCATGTGGACTATTTGGTTATGTTTTACAAATTTCCGCTGCGTAGTTGTTTGTGTTATGAGAAGTTTTATAAGTGACGTTAACCATGAGGCTTGAGTTTTTGATATTGTGATGTGCTACGTGGACGTATTAATTTGAGTTCAACGGTTTTTAAAGTTGGATAAGCGACGTTTGATTTGAGTACGTGTAACATTTCCTATGAACGAGATTTTTCAAACTCTGATTTTTATAAACAAATTGACGGGTAGAAAGGGGTGTTACATTAGTGGTATCAGAGCAGTTCGGTCTGTCCGGCCAATGTTGTCCTGTCATAGTGTCTTATGACATTAGATCAGTTCTAAATCTTTAGTTTGTGCTGCAGTGATAGTTCGTAATGGCTGGAAGAAACGACGCTGCTCTTGCTGCTGCATTGCAAGCTATGGCTCAGGCTGTGCAGGGTCAGCAAAATGTTGGTGATAATGCTGGTTTTAGGAGTCTGACTACCTTCCAGAGGGAGAATCCGCCCACCTTTAAGGGCAAATATGATCCAGATGGTGCTATGGCTTGGCTGAAGGAGATCGAGAGGATTTTCAGGGTGATGGACTGTACTGTTGAGCAGAAGGTCCGCTTTGGTACCCACATGTTAGCCGAGGAGGCCGACGACTGGTGGTTGGCTACTAGGCAGAGGTTAGAGGCTGTGCAGGAAGAGATTACTTGGGAGGTTTTCAGCAGGGAATTTCTGAGAAAGTATTTTCCTGAAGACGTCCGCGGGAAGAAAGAGATAGAGTTTTTGGAGCTGAAGCAGGGTGGTATGTCTGTGACTGCCTATGCGGCAAAATTTGTGGAGCTAGCCAAATTTTATCCACATTACAGTGAGGCTACAGCTGAATTTTCTAAATGCATCAAATTTGAGAATGGGTTGAGGCCTGATATTAAACAGGCCATTGGTTATCAGAAGATTCGTGTGTTCGCAGATCTGGTTGACAGTTGCAGAATTTTCGAGGAAGACAGTACTGCTCGCTACAAAGCTACTTCTGAGAGAAAGGGCAAGTTTCAGAGTCGAAGCAAGCCGTATGAGGTTCCTGCGGGTAAGAGTTATCAGAAGGCTGCTGGAGGTAAGGGTCCTAGTGGGGGAGATGCCCCTGCTAGCATTGTCTGTTATAAGTGTGGCAAGCCTGGCCACAAGAGTACTACGTGCAGGTCGGATGATAGGAATTGCTACCGTTGCGGTAAAAAGGGTCATATGGCAGCCGATTGTAAGGTCAAGGATGTGGTGTGTTTCAACTGTGGTGAGTCTGGGCATATCAGTACGAAGTGTACAAAGCCGAAAAAGGAAAGGTCTTCTGGGAAGGTATTTGCATTGGCAGGAGAGGAGCCTGAGGATGATGATGGTCTGATTAGAGGTACGTGTTTTATTAATGGTACTTCTCTGAAATCTCTTATTGATACTGGTGCTACCCATTGTTTTATTTCTGTTGATTGCTGTAAAAGATTGGGTCTTGTTTTATCTGCTATGTGTGGGGATATGGTTGTCGATACTCCTGCGAAGGGGTCGGTGATTACGTCCCAGGTGTGTTCTCAGTGTCCCGTGTCGATCTTCGGCAGGGACTTTATTGTGAATTTTGTCTGTTTGCCGTTGAGAGGTCTGGATGTAATCTTAGGCATGGACTGGTTAGAGAATAATCACGTTCATATCAACTGTCGTAGCAAGTTGGTTAGTTTCGGTGAAGAAAGTTCGGTTTTGGTGTCTGCTGACCAGTTGAAGAAATTGAAGAAAGAAGGAGTTCAGTTATTTGCGTTGATGGCTTCGTTGTCTGCTGAGAGTCAGGCTGTTATTGAAGAGCTGAAGGTAGTACGCGAATTTCCTGAAGTATTTCCTGATGAAATCCCGGGTGTGCCACCGGAAAGAGAAGTTGAGTTTTCGATTGATCTTGTACCTGGTACGAGGCCTGTGTCTATGGCACCGTACAGAATGTCGGCGTCGGAATTGTCTGAGTTGAAGACGCAACTTGAAGAATTGCTTGAGAAAAAGTTTGTAAGACCGAGTGTATCACCGTGGGGAGCTCCGGTATTGTTAGTGAAGAAGAAAGATGGGAGCATGAGGTTATGTGTGGACTATCGTCAGTTGAATAAGGTAACTATCAAGAATAAGTATCCGCTTCCGAGGATCGACGATCTGATGGATCAATTAGTAGGTGCTCGTGTTTTCAGCAAAATTGATTTGAGGTCCGGATATCATCAGATTAAAGTAAAGGATGAGGATGTTCAGAAAACGGCGTTCAGAACGAGGTATGGGCATTATGAGTATTCAGTGATGCCGTTCGGTGTGACCAATACTCCTGGTGTATTTATGGAATATATGAACCGTATTTTCCATGATTACCTAGATCGGTTTGTGGTAATCTTCATAGATGATATTCTAGTTTATTCTAAGTCAGATGAAGAGCATGCTGAGCACCTGAAGTCAGTGTTGGAAGTTTTAAAGGAGAAAAAGTTGTACGCCAAGTTATCGAAGTGTGAGTTCTGGCTGAAAGAGGTGAGTTTCCTTGGGCACGTGATTTCTGGTAATGGTATTGCGGTTGATCCGGCAAAAGTAGAAGCAGTGTTGGAGTGGGAGTCTCCGAAGTCCGTAACAGAGATTAGAAGCTTTTTGGGTTTGGCTGGGTACTACAGGAGGTTCATCGAGGGTTTTTCCAAGTTGGCCCTCCCATTGACTCAGTTGACTTGCAAGGGTAAAGTTTTTGTTTGGGATGCTCGATGCGAGGAAAGTTTTATGGAACTGAAAAAGAGATTGACGACGTCGCCTGTTTTGACGTTGCCTAATCCAGAGGAACCGTTCGTTGTGTATTGTGACGCATCGAAGATGGGTCTCGGTGGTGTGTTGATGCAGGATGGGAAGGTCGTTGCGTATGCGTCGAGGCAATTGCGGATTCATGAGAAAAATTACCCTACGCACGATTTAGAGTTGGCTGCTGTGGTTTTTGTGCTCAAGATTTGGAGGCACTACCTTTATGGTTCAAGGTTCGAAGTGTTCAGTGATCATAAGAGTCTAAAATATCTGTTCGATCAAAAAGAGTTGAATATGAGACAGCGTCGGTGGTTGGAACTCTTGAAGGATTATGACTTCGGTTTGAATTATCATCCCGGCAAGGCTAACGTCGTGGCTGATGCTTTAAGCAGAAAGTCCTTGCATATGTCGGCTATGATGGTGAAGGAATTAGAGTTAATTGAAGAATTCAGAGATTTGAGTTTGGTTTGTAAGATGACACCTCGCAGTGTCAAGCTGGGAATGCTAAAGATCGACAATGAATTCCTGGGCAGCATCAGAGAGGCTCAGAAGTCAGATGTTAAGTTAGTGGATTTAATTAATGGGGTTGGTCAATCTGAAGATGAAGAATTCAAATTGGATTCCAGTGGTGTGTTGAGGTTCCGGGGTAGGATCTGTGTTCCTGACGATGAAGAGATGAAAAAGGCAATTTTAGAGGAAGGTCATCGTAGCAAGTTGAGTATCCATCCTGGAGCAACGAAGATGTATCAAGATCTGAAAAAGATGTTTTGGTGGTATGGTATGAAGAGAGATGTGGCGCAGTTTGTGTATGCCTGTTTGACCTGTCAGAAATCTAAGGTAGAGCATCAGAAGCCTGCAGGGCTAATGCAACCGTTGGAAATTCCAGAGTGGAAATGGGATAGCATAGCAATGGATTTTGTGACGGGGTTACCGAATACAGCTAAGGGTCATGACGCTATTTGGGTGATCATTGATAGGTTAACGAAGTCTGCTCACTTTATTCCTATTAATATCACTTATCCGGTGTCGAGGTTGGCAGAGGTATATGTCAAGGAGATTGTGAGGCTGCACGGTGTTCCGAAGAGTATTGTGTCAGACAGGGATCCGAGGTTCACTTCCGAGTTTTGGAAGAGTTTGCAGAAAGAATTGGGTTCTAAGTTAAAAATGAGTTCGGCGTATCATCCCCAGACCGATGGTCAGTCAGAGAGAACAATTCAGTCGTTAGAGGATTTGTTGAGGGCTTGTGTATTGGAACAGCGGGGTTCATGGGATTCATATCTTGCGTTAATTGAGTTTACCTATAACAACAGTCACCATTCCAGTATCGGGATGGCACCGTTTGAAGCATTGTATGGTCGAAAGTGTAGAACGCCATTATGTTGGTATGATTCGGGGGAAAGTGTGATGTTGGGACCGGAGATTGTCCGGGAGACTACAGAGAAGATCAAGATGATCCGTGAGAAGATGAAGGCTTCGCAGAGTCGTCAGAAGAGTTATCATGACAAGCGGAGGAAGGATTTAGAGTTTCAGGAGGGTGAGCATGTGTTCTTGAGGGTTTCTCCTATTACCGGTGTTGGTCGGGCGTTGAAATCGAAGAAGCTCACTCCTCGATTTGTTGGTCCTTATCAGATATCCGAGAGAATTGGAAATGTGGCTTATAGAGTGGCTTTACCGCCAAATCTTTCGAACTTGCACGACGTGTTTCACGTGTCGCAACTTCGGAAGTATGTTTCGGATCCATCTCATGTGATCCAAGTGGACGATGTAGAGGTGCGGGATAATCTCACTGTGGAGACGATGCCCGTAAGGATTGAGGATCGTGAAGTGAAGGCGCTTAGAGGCAAAGAGATTGCATTAGTGAAAGTAGTCTGGCTAGGAGCTGCCGGTGAGAGTATGACTTGGGAGCTAGAGAGCAAGATGCGAGAGTCCTACCCAGAGTTGTTTGACCAGGTAAATTTCGAGGACGAAATATTCTAAGTGGGGGAGAGTTGTAACACCCTAAAATTATTTAATTAATTTATTTAATTAAATAATTGGGGATTTAAATTAAATTATTTGATGTAATTCGATTAATTAGAATTTTATTTATTTTTGGTGGTATTAGGAAGGAGTGGAGGCGCCACTTGCATGACTTGGGCTTGAGTGAAAAAGCCCAAGCCCATGATCTCCAAAGTGTGCGAAGGGGGTTATGTTGTTAGGGGCTAGGTTTTGTGGCCATTCGCAAAAATCAAGAGAGAAAACGCAAGAAAGAAAGAAAATAGCGTGAGATAGAGAGAGAGAGAGCAAGGAAGGGCGCCGTAGGAGAGAAGAGGAAGAGGAGGGAAGTTGCAACCAAGAAAGAGCAAGAACGTGATCTTGTTGCTGTGATCCTGTACGTGACTACCTCCGGAGCCTCCGTTCTTCAATTTCGAGGTTAGGGGAGCTCTATCACTCTATTTAATAGTTCATATGATGAGTCCTAGATCTAGGGTTAGAATAGAGTTCTTGATGCATTGTTGATGTTGGATTTCGTATTTAGATGTGTGCGAATTGATGTATGCATGATTCTTGATGCTTTCTTGATGTTTTGTTGATATTGACCATCATATGTATGTGTGTATGCGAAGTGGGATTGGTCATGAGACTGAAATTCTTGATATGTATGCGTTGTATTGGTAAATTGTGACATTCGATTTGATCATGAAAACTGAAATTGTGTTGGATGTTGCTTGTGTTGTTCGCGAAGTGGGATGATGGTGTATAGGCGCCTAGGGCGCCAAGGGGATAGGTAAGACACTGATCAATTGAATTTTTGGAGAAATTAATTAAATTAAGTGTATATTTTGGTGGCTGGAAAAATGTTAAGTTTTCATGATTTGGAATTGCGGAGAAAACAATTTTTGGTGTTAAAAGGTGTTTTGGAAAAATTCTGGGCGTTGTTGCTGGTTTCTGGGCGCTGGGCGCCTATGCTGGGCGCTGGCGCCTGTGCTGTGTTGTTGTTGCGCGTGGGGGCGCGCCTGGGCGCTAGGCGCCCGTGTCTGTGTGTGTTGCGCGCTGTGCGCGCCTGGGCGCTGGGCGCCCGTGTTGTGTGTGTGCGTTGTGCGCGCCTGGCGTGCGTTGTTGCCCCTGGGCGCTAGGCGCCCGTGTCTATGTTGCTTGTTGCGCTGTGTGGCGCACTGTTGCTCCTGGGCGCTGGGCGCCTGTGCACTTGTTGCCTGGTTGCCTGGGCGCCTAAGGCGCCTGTTCCCTGGACGTTGCCTAATTTTTTTTCAAAATTGTTTTTATCATAACTTTTGACGTAGACGTCCGTTTTGAACGATTCAAAAAGTGTCGTGAAGCTTTTTCCGCTGTCTATCCATGTGTCCAATTTTTAAAATGGAAAATTGTTATTTTCTGACTGTTTGTGGGCGCCCAAGTGGCTGTCCCCGGTGGTCGTCCCAGTGACATTGAAAAATGACGTGGAACTCTTTAAAAATCCCTTCTGGTGTATAAACAACAGTTTTAAACACGGTAGTGTCAAAATGACTGTTTTGCCCCTAGTGGCCAAAGTTAATGATAATGAGGTGTAAATGACGAGGATGCCCTTGGTGGCTAGTCAAATGACGTTTTTGCCCTCAGTGGCTAATGTTTGAGTTAAATGATGTTCATGTGTAAGTGTCAATTGGGGCCTGAGTGGCTAAGTGGGGTTAAGGTCTAAGTGGCCTAGTGATGTTGTGTGATGATTATGAATTTGGCAGGTGCTGTGCTCCGTGCGAGCAAACAGGTAAGTGATGGGTCACATTGTTGACTATGATCTGAGTAATTGTGTGATTTTGTGAAGTGAGTGGTGCATGTCATAGAGTCTCATGCCCATATGCATAAAACCCAGTGATGTTTTGAGGCCTGAGTGGCTAAGTGATGATGAGGCCTGAGTGGCTAAGCGACGTTTTGTGAAAAGGTACCTTCATGCATATACCCGCGAGTGGGTTGCATTTCATAAATCTACATGACATGAGATGAGTTGTACATGATGTGAATGATGACTGTGTTGTGGATGTTTTGTGTATTGGATGCTGATTATTCTATTGCGTAGCCTGTGATTAGTGCTTATCATGTTTTCTATTATATAGACTGAAATGATGCTCACCCTTTCCTGTTTGAATGTTGCCCTCGTGTTGGTAACGTGCAGGTGATTCCCAGTGAAGGTATTAGCTTCACTTTTCGAGTCGAGTCGTCATGCTCTGATACGTAGCACTCAGGGGGGATAATGAACTCGGCCTTTATTAATGATATTTGATTATTTTGTCCATGTGGACTATTTGGTTATGTTTTACAAATTTCCGCTGCGTAGTTGTTTGTGTTATGAGAAGTTTTATAAGTGACGTTAACCATGAGGCTTGAGTTTTTGATATTGTGATGTGCTACGTGGACGTATTAATTTGAGTTCAACGGTTTTTAAAGTTGGATAAGCGACGTTTGATTTGAGTACGTGTAACATTTCCTATGAACGAGATTTTTCAAACTCTGATTTTTATAAACAAATTGACGGGTAGAAAGGGGTGTTACACCACAAACATAGTCAAAACGACGTCCACTAGGACAATTTCAAAACAACAAATCACAAAATACATTATGCTCATACCAACAACATTAATTCTCACATTTATGCATTAAGGACACAACAAGGCATAAAATCAACACACGTAATCTAACCTTAGCATAGGAAATCAAATCAATCACACTAATTATCAATTTCAACAAACCTAAACAATCTAACAATTAACAAAATAATGTCAAGTGGGATCCTATGGTTTACATACAACCTATTATACTCTCTATTATAGAGTGAGACTCCCCTAACCTTGATTATGACGACACTAGAGCTCTTCCCACCGAAGCACCGACACACCACCGCAACAAGAATTCTTCTCCTTCTTCTTCCCTTATCCACGAACACGTCCTCTCTCTCTTTCTCTTGGACCATTCGCGAATTGATCAAAAATAGGAAGGGTTAGGGAAAATCAAAACCTAAGCATTTGATAGAGAAAGGAAATCGAATCATAAAAGACTAGGAACCCTTACCTAGGATCAAGATGCACAAACCCTAACTCCTTAGCTTGAGTCGCCTCCTTCCTTCTCTTCTCCTCTCCTTCGACTTTCTTTCTTTTCTTCTCTCCTTCGATTTTCTTTCTTTCTTTTGACACTAGTGAGGCGCGACCTAGACCCCTAGTGCCTAAGGAGCGCCTAAGCCAACGGGCTTGGGCTTCTTGGGCCATCATTTGAAATCCCGGTATTACCAACGCCATCCCCTTCAATTAAATAAAAATACCACATTATAATATAATAAAGAAAATTAGTGCAACACTTTAAACAATTTAATCAATTACTTAATTAAATTATTTTAGGGTGTTACAACTCTCCCCCACTTAGGAAATTTCGTCCTCGAAATTCATACCTGAGTCAAATAGCTCTGGATAGGACTCCCGCATCCTACCCTCCAGCTCCCGCGTCATGCTCTCGCCAGTAGCTCCCAACCACACCACCTTCACTAAAACAATGCTTTTCCCTCTCAGCACCTTCACTTCTCTATCATCAATCCTCACTGGCATAGTCTCCACAGTGAGATTATCTCGCACCTCAATATCATCCATATGGATCACATGAGACGGGTCCGGAATGTACTTCCGAAGTTGCGACACGTGAAATACGTCGTGCAAGTTCGAAAGGTTAGGTGGTAAGGCCACCCTATAAGCAACCTTTCCGACCCTCTCAGTGATCTGGTACGGTCCAATAAATCTAGGAGTCAACTTCTTCGCTTTAAGTGCACGCCCAACACCAGCCATAGGCGTGACCCTTAAGAAAACATGCTCACCAGCCTGAAATTCCAAATCTTTTCTCCTTCTATCATGGTAACTCTTTTGCCGACTTTGAGACTCTTTCATTTTCTCCCTGATCATTTTTATCTTCTCTGTAGTCTCCCTCACCAATTCAGGTCCAAGAACAACACTCTCGCCAGATTCATGCCAACACAAAGGAGTTCTACACCTCCGCCCATACAGTGCCTCATAAGGAGCCATCCCTATACTCGAATGGTAGCTGTTGTTGTAAGTGAACTCAATCAACGAAAGGTGTGTATCCCACGCACCTCCCTGCTCCAAAACACCCGATCTCAATAAGTCCTCCAATGACTGAATGGTTCTCTCTATCTGCCCATCAGTCTGAGGATGATAGGCTGAACTCAACCTCAATCTGGACCCCAATGCCTCCTGCAAACTTCCCCAAAACTCCGAAGTAAACCTCGGATCTCTGTCAGATACAATACTCTTCGGGACACCATGCAACTTCACAATCACCTGGATATATATCTCGGCCAATCTCGCTACCGGATACGTGATGTTGATAGGAAGGAAGTGAGCAGACTTCGTCAACCTATCCACGATCACCCAAATAGAATCAAATCCCCGAACGGTTCTTGGTAACCCTGTCACAAAATCCATGGAAATGCTATCCCATTTCCATTCCGGAACATCCAAAGGTTGCATCAACCCCGCAGGCTTCTGGTGCTCAACCTTCGACTTCTGGCAAGTCAAACAGGCATACACAAACTGTGCTACATCTTTCTTCATACCAGGCCACCAGAATAATTTCTACAAGTCATGATACATCTTTGTAGCCCCTGGATGAATACTCAGCTTGCTCCTATGACTCTCCTCAAGGATCATCTTCTTCATCTCAATATCATCGGGAACACAGATCCTATCTCTAAATCTCAACACACTCTGGGAATCCAACTTGAAATCCCCATCCACATTCTGATCACCCGCAACTAACAAGTCAACCAGCTTCACATCTAATTTCTGGGCGTCTCTGATACTAACCAAGAAGTCATTACCAATCCTCAGCATACCCAGCTTAACACTCCGCGGCGTCACTTCACAAACCAGACTCATATCACGGAATTGCTCAATCAACTCCAACTCTTTTACCATCATTGCTGATATATGCAAAGTCTTTCGACTTAAAGCATCAGCCACGACATTAGCTTTGCCGGGGTGATAGTTTAAGCCAAAATCATAGTCTTTCAGCAGCTCTAACCAACGCCTCTGCCTCATATTCAGCTCCTTCTGATCAAACAAGTATTTCAAACTCTTGTGGTCGCTGAATACCTCGAATCTAGTGCCATACAAATAGTGCCTCCAAATCTTTAGCGCAAACACAATAGCAGCCAATTCCAAATCATGAGTAGGATAGTTCTTCTCATGAGTCCGCAACGGTCTGGACGCATAAGCGACTACCTTCCCATCCTGCATCAATACGCCCCCTAAGCCCATTCTGGAAGCATCACAATATACCACAAACGGTTGATCCGGCACGGGCAACACTAACACCGGAGATGTTGTCAATCTTTTCTTCAACTCTTGGAAACTCTCTTCACACTTAGCATCCCAAACAAAAACTCTCCCTTTACACGTCAATTGAGTCAACGGAAGGGCTAGCTTTGAGAAGCCCTCTATGAACCTCCTGTAGTAACCAGCCAACCCCAAGAAACTCCTGATCTCAGTCGCAGACTTTGGGCTTTCCCACTGTAACACTGCATCAACCTTGGCTGGGTCCACAGCTATGCCATCACTAGAAATAATATGACCCAAAAAGCTTACCTCATGCAGCCAGAACTCGCATTTGGACAACTTAGCATAAAGCTTCTTCTCTTTCAATACCTCAAGCACCAATCTCAAGTGCTCTGCATGCTCCTCTTCAGACTTGGAGTATACCAGAATATCATCTATAAAAACTACCACAAATCGATCCAAGTAACTATGGAAGATACGATTCATGTACTCCATAAACACCCCTGGTGCATTGGTGACACCAAACGGCATCACAGAGTACTCATAATGTCCATATCTCGTTCGGAATGCTGTCTTCTGGACGTCTTCGTCTTTTACTTTAATCTGATGATACCCTGACCTCAAATCAATTTTACTAAAAACCTTAGCACCCACCAGCTGGTCCATCAGATCATCAATTCTCGGAAGAGGGTACTTATTTTTGATAGTCACCTTGTTCAACTGTCTATAATCCACACACAGGCGCATACTCCCATCTTTCTTCTTTACTAACAAAACCGGAGCTCCCCAAGGTGACACACTAGGCCTCACAAATTTCTTTTCAAGTAACTCTTCCAACTGCTTCTTCAACTCAGATAACTCAGAAGCTGACATTCGGTACGGAGCCATGGACACAGGCCTAGTACCAGGCACAAGGTCAATCCCAAACTCTACTTCCCTCTCGGGTGGCACACTAGGAATCTCATCAGGGAACACTTCAGGGAATTCACACACCACCTGCAACCCTTCAACCATAGCTTGGTTTTCAGCAGACATAGACGCCATCAAAACAAATAGTTGACCACCATTCTTCATTACCTTATGCAGCTGATCCCCAGACAACAAAACAGACTTTTCCTCCTCAGGAGGAAAGAAACTCACAGACTTGCTGAAACAGTTGATGTGCACATGGTTATCCACTAACCAGTCCATACCCAGAATAACATCCAACCCTCCCAAAGGCAAACATATAAGGTCAACCAGAAAATCTCTGCCGAAGACTGACAGAGGACATTTAGCACACAATAGAGAAGTAGTCACCGAACCCTTAGCCGGAGTGTCGATAACCATTTCCCTTTTCATATCAGACAATACTAGATTTAACTTTTGAGCACAAACAGCAGCAATAAAAGAATGCGTAGCACCAGTATCAACTATAGCAACTAAAGGGGAACCATAAATAAAACAAGTACCTCGAATCTCATTGGGCCCCTCTGAGCCTGCTAGCGCGAAAACTCTTCCATTGGATTTCTCTTTCTTTGGTTTGGTGCATTTAGAACTGAAGTGACCAGCTTCACCACAATTGAAACACACTGATTCCTTACGATCACAGTTAGACGCCATATGACCTTTCTTCCCACAACGGTAACACATTACCTCAGTCTTGCAATCGAAGCTTTTGTGACCCGGCTTGCCACACGTGTAACACACTATATCGGCGGGAGCACCTCCCCCACTAGGCTTCTTACCCTCAGAAAATTTCTTACCAGCACCTGCCTTCCACTTATTTTTACCTCCAGACACATCATAGGGTTTGCCCCTAAACTGAGTATTCCTCTTTTCTTTCCCAATCTTGTAGGCAGCAGAACTGTCCTCTTCATAAATTCTACTCTTGTCAACTAATCTAGCAAAATCTCGTATCTCATGATACCCAATTGCCTTCTTAATGTCAGGTCGCAGGCCACTTTCAAATTTCACACATTTAGAGAACTCTGAATCAGCATCATTGGCGTAGTAAGGACAGAATTGGGCCAGCTCTTCAAATTTGGCTGCATACTCAGCCACAGTCTTATTTCCATGTTTCAATTCTAAGAATTCCACCTCTTTCTTGGCTCGAACGTCTTCAGGGTAATACTTTCTTTTAAACTCTCTTGTGAAGACCTCCCAAGTAACCTCTTCACCAGCAGTGTTCAACCTATGCAGCATCCCCAACCACCACTTGTCAGCCTCTTCCGCCAGCATGTGCGTCCCGAACTTCACTTGCTGGGCAGCAGTGCAATCCATAACACGGAATATCCGCTCTATCTCATTCAACCACGACAAGGCTCCATCGGGATCATACCGACCCTTGAAGGTGGGTGGGTTTTCCCTCTGAAACGTTGCCAGGTTACGGGCATTCATATCAGCAGCATTGTGTTGATTTCCAACAGCTTGGGCTATGGCCTGCAGAGCAGCAGCCAAAGCAGCATCATCCCTTCTAGCCATATCAACCTAGCACTGCAGCATAAACGACAATTTAGAACTAAAACAAAACACCTAATTGTCATACACAATATGACTGACAGACACACTTGGTCGGACAGACCGAACTTTTGCTCTGATACCACTAATGTAACACCCCATTCTACCCGGCTATTTATCATAGAGATCAGAGTTTCAAAATTTCTTTTTGAATGGAATGCTACGCATGATCTTAATCTAACAACGATCAAATCATTATAAACCTTCATTACACCTTTATAATACGCAACACCATTAAATAATTTAGGGTACTCATAACTTCACCAATAAAATTCCACACATTATAATTTAGATGTCTCGCAGCGGAAAAATAACATAATCTCAAAAAGCGCCGAACAACAGCCTCACCAAAACAAAATCATTAAATCAATGCATATAGAAATTCAACAGCAAATGGTTAACACTAGAATCCTATGCCCACCCCCTAGGTGTCACGTATCAGAGCAGACCGACTCGGGAGTGAAAGGAGTAAGCCTTCACTCAGGACTACCTGTGGTAAACAACAACAGAAGGGTGAGTCTCGAACCATATAATAAAGACTATAATAAGAAGTATATTTCATCATAGTATCACACCCATACAATCACACAGTAGCAATAGTTCATACAATCAGCAACTCGCATGATTATCATGAGGATGTATGCAATACAGTTATGCATGTGGTACCATGTTCCCAGACCGCAGCCTTATCATCATAATATCAACTCAGACCGCAGCCTTATCATTTCGATTTAGAACTCAGACCGCAGCCTTATCATCATAATATAGAACTCAGACCGCAGCCTTATGTATGCATGAGACTCCATGACAACAATCACAATCATAATCCTCAACAACACGGTCCCTATGTCCTATATCTCATCTTTAATTAATCTTGTTGTAGCCCTCATGGCCTCACCATCAGTCAACTTATCTATTTTCTCATCACAATCACGTCTCTAGGACTAATCTAACACTTAGGGACCAACCTGTCACCATTAAGACCAAAACCAAACACAAGGCACGGGCGCACCTCTTGGTGCCATGGGCGGCACACTTGGCGCCCAACACAACACCCAAAAGCACAACCACAATAGGTCACCTGAAAATTAAAACCGCTCTAGCCAAAATGTTCAAAAGGGGATTTGGTCACGTGAATACAGAATTTGGCTAGGAAAAATATGTTCAGAACTCACAGCTCACCCCTAGGCACCACAAACATAGTCAAAACGACGTCCACTAGGACAATTTCAAAACAACAAATCACAAAATACATTATGCTCATACCAACAACATTAATTCTCACATTTATGCATTAAGGACACAACAAGGCATAAAATCAACACATGTAATCTAACCTTAGCATAGGAAATCAAATCAATCACACTAATTATCAATTTCAACAAACCTAAACAATCTAACAATTAACAAAATAATGTCAAGTGGGATCCTATGGTTTACATACAACCTATTATACTCTCTATTATAGAGTGAGACTCCCCTAACCTTGATTATGACGACACTAGAGCTCTTCCCACCGAAGCACCGACACACCACCGCAACAAGAATTCTTCTCCTTCTTCTTCCCTTATCCACGAACACGTCCTCTCTCTCTTTCTCTTGGACCATTCGCGAATTGATCAAAAATAGGAAGGGTTAGGGAAAATCGAAACCTAAGCATTTGATAGAGAAAGGAAATCGAATCATAAAAGACTAGGAACCCTTACCTAGGATCAAGATGCACAAACCCTAACTCCTTAGCTTGAGTCGCCTCCTTCCTTCTCTTCTCCTCTCCTTCGACTTTCTTTCTTTTCTTCTCTCCTTCGATTTTCTTTCTTTCTTTTGACACTAGTGAGGCGCGACCTAGACCCCTAGTGCCTAAGGAGCGCCTAAGCCAACGGGCTTGGGCTTCTTGGGCCATCATTTGAAATCCCGGTATTACCAACGCCATCCCCTTCAATTAAATAAAAATACTACATTATAATATAATAAAGAAAATTAGTGCAACACTTTAAACAATTTAATCAATTACTTAATTAAATTATTTTAGGGTGTTACAGAATGTTACCAAAGAAGTAATTTTGTATTTTCTTGTGAAGAGGTGAGCATAAATGGGTGGGGTAATTTACAAAATAGGGCATAAATCTATGTGGGAGTGAGTGATGGTCACCAAAAAGGGAAAAGTTAAGGATAGTACAAAGCATATTCTTAAGGAATAAGGAATAGAAGAGTGTGGAAGAAATTGTGGGGAGAGAGAGAGGGAATTCGAAATTGTGGAGAGCGAGAGAGAAAAAAAAAACTTGTTTTTGGTCTTTTGTCTTATTGATGACACTTCCTTCTTTTTGAGTTTTGAATTTTGGGCATGGAAGTGAAGGTGCACCTATTAAAAAGTGTCATATATATTTGAGCACCATAAAAAATTCCCTCTAATTATTCTAGGCAATAAAAATTGTCATTTAGTAATTGGGGAATATTTAATGGTCTTTTTTTGGGTTTTTTATGCACTAAAAATGGGGAAAATGCATTTTTAATTATTTTGGACTAGGACTTTCTTTCCAAAATTTATACAAAAATTACCCTTGGTAGAGTAACATGTATGCCACGTCCTTGACCTGGTCTTGGTCCAAAAATAATTAATTCGCTTTTATTTAAATGCCCAAAAATGCAAAAATATGCACTATTTTATTTCCTAAAATTCCTAAAAATTAAGAAAAATGTTTTTGGGTGCCAAAAATTAATAATGATCAATAAATGGCCTTTTTTTATGAAAATACAGACACGTGTCAAATGACGGGGGCACAGGGCAGCTCACGCAGTTACTACTGGCGCGCGCGCGTAATTCAAATAAAAATGCGAAATAGGGGACGAACACACATAAATGCACCAATCCACTGTTTTCCACACATTATGAATTACCTTATTACTTCCATTTTTCTGAAAAATGTTTTTTTTTTGACTTGGGCTGACAAAATTGGGGTATTACAGCTACCACTCTTTATTTCACATTTCGCCAAGAAGTATGAATTGGCCTTTTCGTATTTGTTGGTTAAATGGAAATAAAGATATAGAAATAATACTAATTTTGTCCGCTTCAGAAAAGTTCAAATTTTCTTTTTATTATTTTCCTTTTGAGAAAGGGGGTTAACACTTGTCACATTAACGGGAAAGCAGTAAATTGGGAAAAGCGGTAAATTGGGAAGTCAGAGGTTGCCTAAAACCTTCTAACGGAATCTTGCCGAGTCCGAGCTCTGGGGGTGGCCTTTTCGAGCGGCCGATCAACATCAGGTCCGGAACTGATTCGATCAATGGATTTACGCTATGCCTTAGGCTGACACAACTAATCCGAAGGACTTAACGAAGTCGGATGGATCCATCGCGCGCTCGTACACGATGTTGTGATCTATGGAAGGAGTTCACTAACTCGGTGGGAGTTCACTAACTCTGTGCTGATGGAGTTTACTAACTCGGGGTTGATGGAGTTTACTAACTCAGTGCTGATGGAAATTTTCTAAAAATGAGATTTTTGGGACTCTCTGGTCCAAAGTAACTTTTCTCTTGGATGGTGCATGAAATGCATGCACTTGGGTATTTGGGTGCACATGAATGCAATGATTGATCTTGGTGGGATGCTTTTTCTGTTTGATTCTTCATTCTCTTCTTTTTCTTTTGTTATTCTTTCGCTCTTCTGAGATGCGAACTTGAAAGTGTAATGCACTACCGTTTGATGCCATGGAGTGACGAATGGCATGGACGATATGAGAATGATGAATGACATGAAGATGTTGTGTTCTTTTATGTTCCGTCTTCTGTGATTTTCTTCTCTTTTGTTTTTGCTTATTCTGTTTGTTTTCTTTAAGCAGCTTTCTTTTTTCTGCTTGTTTGTTTTTTTTTCTTCGGCACTCTTTTTTTTGCCGGTTAAATCGATCTGCCGGACGGAGGCTGTTCCAGGACGATGATCACGCGAGGATTGCGCACTGGTTCGTCACGACTGTCTTTTTTTCGCAATTTCATTCACTTGGGAAATCATTTCTTTCTGTATTTTTCAAAGATTTCGCAATGATCCTGTAATGCTCTGAATGTGCACATTTTGCAATTCAATTTCATCAACCATAAAAGTTATTATTTTGAAAGAAACTGAATAGACGAAAGCAGAGACACGAAAAGCACACATATGAAAGAAAAGTTGGACTTTTATTGATATAGAAATTGGACGTGCAGAAAGTCACGCCAATTGAAAGTGCATTGCAATCTTTCTTTTAAACTAAGAAATACAAGAAAAAGGAACAGATCTCGTGATTTCATCTCTGAAGTAACGGTGCCCACCGTCCATACTCATAACCCTGATCACCCCCTTATCCAAACCTTTGGGAGTGCTGATTGCCTTTTCTTTTCTCAAGTCCAAGTTTTCTGACCCTAATTTTTGCCTGGATCGCCCTTTGCGGGTTTTCAATCCACCGGGTCGCTCTGATTTTGCCTAGGCCGCCCTTTGCGGGTTTTCAACCTAGCGAGCTGATTTTTCCTTGGCTTATCTTTCTCTTTTTTTTGTCTATTTTTCTAGGCATAATACTTCTTGACCACATCTGAGTTCACTGGATTTGGAATCTCATCTCCGTCCATGTTCGCCAGAATTGAAGCTCCTCCTGAGAACGCGTTCTTCACCACATAAGGTCCTTCATATTTGGGAGCCCATTTGCCCCTGGGGTCCGTCTGGATCGGCAAGATCTGCTTGAGCACAAGATCTCCCTCTTGGAATTCACGAGGACGGACTCTCTTGTCAAAAGCCCTTATCATCCTCTGTTGGTACAACTGTCCATGACACATTGCGGCTACCCGTTTTTCGTCAACGAGGTTCAACTGGTCAAGACGGGACCGAACCCATTCTGTTTCATCAAGTTTTGTCTCCATTAATGATAAGCTCCAATTTAGTGCAGTTTTTAGAGACACTTTTGAGTCATTTTTAGAGCAATTATTAATGATAATATAAATTACTGACTTAATCTCTCTTTATTTTTGTAGAAAGGAAGAAAATGTGGAAAAGATGAATAGTCCATTTTAAAGCCACTTTATAATATATATATATGGGCTGATTAAGGAACAAGGCAATAAATTATTAAAGGACTAAGCCTATGAATTTAGCAAAGTCCACATGGCCCATTGGTGTGGAAGTGATCCAGCCCATGAATTGAATGGAGATAAGATACTACCTAAGCTTGGGGAGAAAGAAAAGAAGGCCGGAACGTGAAGAAGTAGAAAAAAGGAGCCGCAGCACACAATTAAAGGAGATCTTTGATATTGATATTGGGATTTAAAATCAAGAAGTGCCGAACAATAAAACAGTAGCCGCGGCAATTGGATTATAAAAGAAAAGGAGGTGCCGCACAAGAAAGAAAAGTTGGACGCAACAGTAGCGCCGGCGTGGAGAGAGGGAGTTTTGGGTACCCGTTTTTGACACCGTGAGAGAGCTTTGGAGCAAAAAAATGAGACTAAATTTTCAGGATCAGAAAATTTCTCTATTCCGGGTTATTTTTATCTCTGTAATTTATGACTCCTAATTTTATTTTATTATTCTCGAACACTATGGATAACTAAATCCTCTTCTAGGGTCTTAGGTGGATCTTGCATGTTTAGAGACCTTTTTATGTTCTAATTTCATATCTGAATTCCAGTTTTTATTTCATTAATATTGTCCTATTATTTTTATCACATAATTAGGATTAGCTACCCTTTTCATGTTCATAATCAATTAGTTGATCAGCGACCGTACTGCAATTAGTTGGTGGACCTATAGGATAATTGGGGCTATAATTACTGCATGACCAAACTTTAATTTAGTCTTCCAATCATTCAACCTTTCTGTTGTTTATGCTTTTCCTCAACTTAAATTCTTGCATGACCAAACAGGGGTTAGTTTAGGAAAAAGAATATTAATCGCGAATGACCAAACGGATTAATAGGTTTAGTAAAGGGATTGGTAATTAAATAAAATAAAGGAATTCGGGTAGAATTAGACATACGGGAATGTCCAACTTTTTCCATGTATCTAACTAAAGAATCTTGCATTCTAGACCTTAACTCACTTTTCTTCTGACCAAGATAGTTGACTTCTTCAGTTAGGCCTCCCCAGAGATTATTTGTGATGTCACTAGTGGAGGTAACTATTGGAGTAGATTGAGCTTGTACCTTCATCAAAAATTTCACCTGTTTAGAGAGAGCATACAACTTTATGTTAACACTAGTGTCATCTTCAACCTTGTACATCCCAGCTGATTTCTTGATGTGTCTGTCACTTGTCTCCCATTGGGCATTATCAGTTGATATCTCTGCAATTAAATCATATACTGTCGTAGGTTCTCCATTCATGAGAGAGCCTCCACACGCCGTATTAAAAGTTCCCCTTTTTTGAGAAGATAATCTGTTGCAAAAACATTCAAGCAATTGCCACTTCTTAAATCAATGATGTGGACAACTTCGGAGTAAGTCTTGAAATCTTTCCCAAGCTTCATGTAAAGATTCTTGCTCGAGTTGAGCAAAGCTGATTATTGCACCTCGGATCTTAGTAGTCTTACCTGGAGGAAAATATTTGGTCAAGAATTTTTGCTTCAGTTGATCCCAAGTGATAATGGACTCAGCAGGTTGAGAGTCTAGCCAAGCAGATGCCTTGTCAGCCAATGACCATGGAAACAATCTCACTCTAATGGCATCAGAAGTGACACCATTACAAATTACTGAGTCTGCCACCCTCAAGAAGTTTCTAAGATGGGTGTGCGGGTCATATGTTGGTGCACCTCTAAACATAGTCGATTTCTGAACCATTTGAATCAAGCTGGGTTTGAGCTCAAAGTTAGTAGCCTGCACAGGTGGATTGACTATGTTTGTAGTGATATTCGTTGTGGGAGTAAAGTAGTCCCGAAGAGTTCTTCTCGGATTGGTAGTCATCACTCTTGTCTCTTTCCTTATCCTTCGAGCAGTTCTTTTAATTTATGGATCAAAAACCAAAATAGGCTCCTGGGAGCGGGTGAGCATGCACGAGTAATAGTAATAAAAATAAAACTAACTAATAAAATAAAGATAAATATAATTTTTTTCTTTTTATTAATTTAAAACAACAAATAAAATAAATGTCTAAAGCAATAAAAAAATCTTTTTCGTTTAATATTATTAAATTAATCCCCGGCAACGGCACCAAAAACTTGCCGCGTTAAAAACACACTTAGAGCAAGTGTACTCTATCGCAGAAGTAGTATAAAAAACATCGTCTCCACAGAGATTAATTAACAAGTACCAAACTACTTAAGATTAATTATTATTTACACAAACGCATGTTTGGTGGTTATAGAAACTAAAATAAAAAGAAATAAATAACAGGATTTAAAATGTAAAGTTTAACTAATGGAGAGAAGCCTAGGGTCATGGTTTCACTTACAAGCTTTGATTCCTCTATGTCTAATTCTACCTGATTTCCTTGTTTTATTCAATTACCAATCCCTTTACTAAAACTATTAATCTATTTGATAATTCGAGACTAATATTCTTTTTCTTAAATTAACCATTGTTTGGTCATGCAAGAATTTAAATTCAGGAAAAGCATAAAGAACAAAAAGGTTGAATGATTGGAAGACTAAATTAAAGTTTGGTCACTCATGCATTAATTATAGTCTCAATTATCCTATAGGTCCACCAACTAATTTCACTACGGTCACTGATCAACTAATTGATTATAAACATGCGAATGTTGTCAATCCTAATTATGTGATAAAAACAATAGGATAATATCAATTGAAATAAAAACCAGGAATTCAAAGTATAAATTAAAACATAAAAAGGTCTCTAATCAAGCAAGATCCACCTAAGACCCTAGAAGAGGATTTAGCTATCATAGTTATGAAGAACAATGAAAGAAAATTAGGAGTCATAAATTACAGAGATAAAAATAACCTGAAATAGATGAATTTATGATCTTGAGAATTTCGTCTCTTTTTTCTGCTCCAGAACTCTCTCACGGTGTCAAGAACCGGTACCCAAATTGCACCTCCCTCTTTCTCTTGTGTTACTGCTGTGCAACTGATTATCCCTTGTTTTCCTATTTACTGTTGCCGCCTCCTCCCTTATTCTATTGTGCGGCTCCCTTTTAGAGAATACATAATTATTGTAATACTAAAACTTGTTAGGTAGATTGAAAATTATCACACAAATTAAAGAGAATTAGAAATAATCACAAAATTAAAGGAAGAATTAAAGAGTAGCTTAAATAAAGAGGTATTTTAAACTTACTCCTTCACATAAGAGGAATTACATGAACAATCTAAACCATTAAATAAAGAGAGACAAAAAAAAGCGAAGTAATTTTGATTTGGTATTAGCATAAGTTCATATTAAATTGCACTAATAAACTTCTCAAATAAGAAGAGAAAATAAAAATACATTCCAATTTCAGTTTATATAGTTATCAGATAGTTTAAATGGCAATAAAATTCATCACTAAATTTTAAACATCAACATCCTCGCCGACATCACTAATTTAACAATTTAAGTATAATTAAGAGTTCAAGTAAAACACAATTAAAAGTTTAAAGTTTAGGATATTAAGAAATACAGTAAAAGGTCCTAGAGAGCACTTCTGGAGTGAGACATGACTTCTATAAAAGAATTCCCCCTTTAACATTTGGCAGATGCTGGATCAGGCTCGATCAGAGTTGATGGCATGTCACACTGACTTTCAACTACAAAATTAATCTAGTAAAAATCCTTCAGAGAATCTCATTGCAAGAATTGAAGACATAGCATAAATTAATATTTTCCCCACATAATATCACATTTTGAATTTCATAAGACACAATTCAGGACATATGCACACCACATGACCCCAAAATTAAGAAAGAAAATTATGCAGTTATCAGATATAAAATCCCCCCAAAGATTAAAAGCGAATATAGAAGGAAAGATAAAAAGTAACTAACCTCCTCCTCAAAGTAGATTGCTAATAGGAAAACCATTAAGATTTTAATATGTATTCAGCCAATTCAGTTTATAGATAGAAAGGCAAAATAACAATATATCTTTTCACACTTCATTGAATTAATTATTCAAACTAAATATACAGGTTTATTTGAATTATTGAATGTTGGACTAATGTAATTTCTCCATTTTGAATACGATGAATAAGGCACCAAGAAATAATCCCAATGCATAGAGAGTGGCATAGGTTTAACTTGGCATATTCTTTCATATGTTACTAACCTGTACCATAATTGCAGTTAGCCTTTTTATCAAGTTATAAAGGGTCTATATCATCAGCTCTATTTAATGGCAATTTACAATTGAAATAACCTAAAGGATCATCAGGTTTTAAAGAAGCAACAACTTCATTGAAGGAAAAGCCAAAAACTCACAGGAATCAGCACACAAATATCGCCAAGAGCTTGCTTAGGCATCAATTGAATATCGCCAAGAGCTTGCTTAGGCATCCGTTGATCATTAGCAGATCACTTGAAGCATCAAGGAATTTTCTTTTCCACACCGCTGTAACCTAACCAAATAGACACATTAGCATAACGGGTTATAAGAAACCATTGATTGTAAACCATCTTTATAGTATAGTGAAGAAAAAACAGAGATTGAATTGAACCTAATCAATTGACTGAGATAAAAGTCAAGTCCTTTATTAGACACTAATTCTATACAAACTTCATTACAATAGGAATCAGTAACTGAATGTAAATAGATAGTAAAACATACATATATTTTGCACTTAACATCTACTGGAGAGTAAATTGATAATAACATGTTCAATTTAAAAGGAGTTAGTCTATAATAAATATACAAAAAGATACACATATACTACACTTAACATCTCGATTGGAGAGTAAAATAATAAGAAAATGTTCAATTGAAAAGTAGAATAATGCTAAGGAGCAACATGAGTATTACATGGACACTGCAAAAAAACTTTGAACCTAAGTGCCCTATTTTTTTTCCTCAACTCATATGAAGCCAACTATTTCTAAAGGAGGTCAAGAAAATGATTCATTGTTGGGATTTGTAAAAGATCAACCAAATCCCACTTTATTCAATTTGCAGAATATGAAATAATAAAAAAACATACATAAAAGAATTGAAAATGCAGAAGAAAATATGGAAATAACAACGGCAGCTGATCCAGCCACCATCTTTGCTATCTGCAGAATTGAAATGAATGTTAAATTTCTCAAGTGAATAAAATATACACATGCAAGGAGATCAACTTTTAGAGAGCAATTATATTACATCTTCATCAAGCCCATAATCATGAACTACAGTGATATGATATTATCTTAGAATGTGTTTAAGGCCTAACTCAACCCCACAAAACCGGCTTGTAAGGTGAGGGTTGCCTCCCACTTATAAACTCTTTTGAGACTATATCTCCAGTCAATGTGGGACTTGGGTTTTTCCCAATATATCATGTGACATATTCTAATTATTAGATATTTAGATGTGCTTTGTTTCAATTATGTTAACAACCCTTTAGGCAGTTCAAAAATTTTGCAATGAGCCACAAGAATTACATGCCTGCCGTGAGCTCCCATCTTTAATTCAAATAAAAGGACTGCAGCCTAAGCTGAAAGAAATGTTACACTCAATTTCCTTGAAATTCTTATTAGAATTTGTTCCTAGGGTACTTAAACCCCTTGAAAAACGAAAGGCAATGAGGAAATGTCCTTATTTAGTAGCATCAATCTTCTGTAGAATTCAACTTCACTTTTCTGTACAACAAAAAAAGAATAAGAAGGAACTTCAAAATTTGGGAGTGCTACTTTATCAACCTAGCATCATCACAGGTAATATGCTTAAATAACAGTCTAAATTTTATAGAGTTGACATCTTTAATTCAACTCAAAGCAACATCAATGAAAATAATACAGCAAGTTCAAGAGGAACCATTAACATATATGTGAGAAAGCAGACTAATCTAAAAAAATTCAGGCTGACTATACCCCTATAAAAAAATCAATTTCCAAATCTGTGAAGGGAAAAGAACTATAAACTATCAGATAGCATCTTGTTGAACTATGCCCTTTTTCAACAAATTATCCAATGCTGGAATATATTTTTTTGATCAAAACCAATGCTGGAATTTGAATCTGAGTTACCAGCCACATAAACACAGCTCCCTTAGGTGGTTGATACATAATAGTAGATTAAGTGGTATTCTTTTTCATTGATGCTCAAGGAATTAACTACTGACACTAAGGACAAAAATCAGATGAAGCCACTGCCAAAGGTGTTCAAAGAGGCAACATGAATTGAATTGTAAATCACTATTCAAGCTCACATTTGATCATTATAACATTTTCTAACAAAATTGCTCACAGCATTCTCCAAACAATGAAACGAATAACCAAAACCACCCAAAATCAAACTTTTAGTAAAAGATGGAGACAATTAATGTTTGAATTTGAACTAAAAAATAAACAGGATAGCTTCCATTAACAAAATGCAAAGAAAAATTCTTAAAAAAGAGGGTATAAGAAAAAAAATTGTTACAATGGAAGCTATCAAGGAACTATTCCAGTAAGCATTGTTGTTGGATAATTTGCTTTTGTTGCAGTATCAATCACATGTTCCTTCTATGAAGTTGGATGCATTAAAAAGTTAATAATCTAATACCAGGCTCAAATAATTTTATTAGGGTCAAAAGATAGGGAATGAAATGATATCCCACACCTAATACAAAAGCAAGTTATGCATGTTAACACAAAAGAGGGAAAATTAAAAATTAGTCAAACAAACAAAAGAAAAAGCAAATAATAGACATTGACACACAAAAGCTAACTGAAAGCTAAAAACTGAAAAATAACTTTCTAATTGATTTCATAACTATACAGCTAAATGGTTACAGCTCAATAAAAAAGAATAGATATAAAACACATGGGTTTCACTCTTTGCCATTTAATATCATCTGATTCACAAATTGATGAATTGCATCTCTTGCAAATTCATCAGAAATTAAATGCTTTTGGTTCGTTTGCGCATGATCTTCGCCATCATTGCATGCATCAATGAACACGCAGCTTCAAAGTAAAAAAAATCATCTGTTATCTTGTCCAAATCAATATTATCTCTTGATTGTTGTTGCTCTGTAGGCTGATTATGTGAGTATTCAAGTTTCTTCAAGGCTGAACTCAAATCATGTGTGTCCATATCACGGCTTTTCTTGCGATATTTCCTTTTTCTTTTGGAATCTGTCTTCAGGGAGTCTTCAGATGCTAATCCAAATTGCTTTGATTCTACAACATTACCTTGTTCCTTTATTTCATCCCGGTCCTTCACACTAAGCTCGTCACCACCGGTTGTCACTGTTAGTCTCTTACTCTCTCTTCTGTCCTCAAACATAGATGATATTCATGTAATTAAACATCTTTTTTTTTAGCTAATAGAAAGAAGAAAAAAAAGATCTAAATTTACATAAACATGTGGATGGACAGACTTACGAAATTGCCTTGGTTTTCTTCCTCCAAATCGTTCAACATCTCAAATTTCTTTCTCATCGGAGGCGGTGACTCTTCAGTACCAATTCTTCACTGTTCTTCCATTTTTATACACTTGAGTACTAATTCTTTCCTCCAAGATTGTGTTCTTAGTTGCCCAAATTTTAGTTGCTTCCTGTTGCTTTTCCAAGGCTGTTCGCTTCTAAAATAAGTATAAACGGAGGCAAAATCGATGAAGAGTAAAAAAATCAGGGAGTCATTTAAGCACTAAAAGGAGATACAGATGAAACAGAAATAAAATTAGCTTGAGACCGTTCAATATAAGTTTCCTAAATGAAGAAGAAAAGAGGAAGAAGATGGGTTTCGAAGTAAGAAGGAAATACAAGGGAGCCATGGTGGTGGTTGTTCATGAAGATCGCTGCATAGAGAGGTTAAGGAGATGCAGTGGGCATAGATCGATGGAGGTTGGGTTGCTGGTGTGTGGGGGCTTCGGTGAGGGTGATAGAGAGATGAAGAGAAAGGGGTTTGTTGGATAGGTATGGAAGACATGTCTGGATGTTTATTCTTTGATTCATCCTGCATGCCTTTTTTCCTGCCTAGGGTTTCGTGCGTGTCAATTATTGTTCAATTTCCTTAAAGCTCACGTGGCCCAAGTTTGGAATTGGGATTGGACTTTATTTTTCCAAACTTCCTTAAACCCAATAATTGACACGCACGGAACCCGTGGCCCAAGTGTGGAAAAATAAAGTCCAATCCCAATTTCACACTTGGGCCACATTCATCTTTCTTTCAATGGTTTTTTTTTTACCCCCATCATCTTTCTAGCTACCCCCATCGACCTTGCGAAAAGACGCAATTGCCCTTAACAAAATTTAAAAATCCCGAACGTATCCTTATTTCATTTTTTTTTGGAAATCGGATTTAGGTAAATCCGATTTTCACTAAAAATTTTAAAAAATTTAAATCGGATTTATTTAAGATGGGTAGATCCGCTTTTAAAAATAACAAATCGGATTTACCTTAAGTGGGGTTAAATCCGATTTGTTATTTTTAAAAGCGGATCTACCCCATCATATAAGGTAAATCCGCTTTTAAAAATAACCAAAGCGGATTTACCTTATGTGGGGGTAAATCCGCTTTGTTAACCTAATTAATAAATAAATAAATCAGTTAAAATTTTAGAAACAAATTTCGACCGTCTTTTGGTTCTGTTTAGTGTGTAGTTCGTTAACACGTGACGATATTGTACGTCGGGAGAAGAATTTAGGCTAAAAAATCAGTTTTCGGGCAACCTACTCAAATTGTAATGAAACCACATTCTTTAAATCCGAAAAATATCAAGGATCAATACTCCTCAATAAGGGACTTCTTTCAGGACTGGGGACCTCAAAATCCCAAATTCCATCGTTTACTATTTTTTATTAATTTTTTTAATTTTTCATAATCTCCAAAAAATCTGAAAAAATTTGCATAACTTTAGTTTTGGTTTTATTAGATTTTTAGTGGTATTTTCATAATTTTTGGATTAGTTTTGGCTATTTAACGGATTTTTAGTAGCATTTTATAACCTTTTTTAAAAAATTAAATAAAAAACAATTTTTTTTAATAACAAAATCGGATTTACCTTAGGTGGGATAAATCCGATTTTCTTTTTTTAGGGAAATCGGATTTACCTTAGGTGGGATAAATCCGATTTTCTCTTTTTTTAGGGAAATCGGATTTATGTACCCACTAGGTAAATCCGATTTCCAAAATAACAAAGCGGATTTACCTCCAGCTAAGGTAAATCCGCTTTGTTATTTTTGAAATCGGATTTACCTATTGGGCACCCCCATATGAGGTAAATCCGACACCCTGACCCCGGGGTCCTGGGTCCGCCACTGTTCAAACCCACACACACACACACACACACACACACACACACACACACATATATATATATATATATATAATATACATATATAATATTTATAAAATATTATATACATATATCAATAATATATATATTATTTGCATTTTTATCTTTTCTTCTTTCCTACAAAATATAGAGCAAATTTAGTCAACAATTTATATAATTGGTAATAATTGCTCTAAAAAGTAATCCAAAAAATAACTCTAAAAATACACTAAATTAGAGTTTATCACCGATCGAACAGACAACTCGGCCTTCTTCTTGGCTTCCTTAAGGGCGGCGACTTTGGACTCCCAGTCTGTGATCTTGGTCTGCAGATCAGAAAAACTGTACCCTCAAACTCCTTCACCCAAAGTTTCTCTTTCTTAACCTCCCCCTCAGTAGTAACCTGGGCGACCATGGCGTCATTGCGCTCTTTGGTCAATTCCTCCGCCTTCACTGATTCCTCGGCCTTCAGAAGAGCATCGGAGGTTGGCTTCAGGGCGTTATTTGCTTCTTCCAGCTCTTTCTTGGCTGCATCCCGCTCTTTCCGCAGCACTGCAAGATATATATAGCAGCTTTTTAGCTTATCAGTTTTGTCAATTAACTCACCGTCCAACCAAAAGTTCCTGGCTTCGAGGGGTTACCTACCATTCGGTTCTCCTCCTCTTGTTTCCACTCTTTAAAGAAATCATGAAGCGGCCTTGCACACTTGGGCCGCAGCGTCAAGGGGATCGTCCATGTAATGGTCGTAGTCGGCGGCCGTCAGCTTCTCCAGATTGACCTTGGGCGACTTGCTCTTGCGACCCTCCCTGGTCGGCTTGACTTTCTTTGGGGGAGGGTCAGAATCTCCATCAGACAAAGCTACAACTTTGTCCCTTGCCTCAAGGACGTTCACCCGCCTCTTCTTCGAAGGAACACCCGCCTGGTCGACCGCCCATTGGTCGACCAAGGGGATCTGAACCTCCTCCTCGACGCGAGGGGCGGGCGCTGGAGAAGCGTTGCTGGAGCCCTGGGCCTATGCCGGCCTCTGCTGAAGCAGCGCCTTCAGTCCCTGGAAACCCATCGGTCCCGCCATCTTATCTGCATAATAGAAACAGAGTGGGTTAGCATATGACACAATTAGCAGAAAGCAAAAAATTAGCAAAGCGAATGAAACCGATCCACGAGGAATAGGCTTGGTCCGATTTGACTAAACCTACCCAAAGCAGATTTGACCTCACTCAAACACTTGGCCATGACTAATGGCCTCACGGGAATCATCTCGTCCTCAAGGTAGGTGACCATGTTTTGAAGCGGCTGAAGCGTCTCCTTGTCGTCTTCATAAAGACGATCCTCTTTGAAGCTATAAGTGGCCGGTCTCCTGTTGTACTGGCTTTTTGACCAGGCAAAAGGGAACTTGGTGTCCTTGACGTCCCCCTTTTCGTTCAGAACCGCCACCAGATCGATAGCATTAGAGCTAACCGGGGCGACATAGAGATATATGTGCTTCCAAGGCTTCATTGAATCCGTGAACGCCCAGAAAAGTTTGTAACCAGGGTGAGCTTTTATGCCTAGGTGCTTGAACCAGCTCATTCTAGTCCCCGGCTCTCCGCGGCGACTCACCTCAAAGATTGTGAAGAATAACCCCGTCCATCAACAGTTCGAACGCCCTTAGAAACCCTCAGTCGTTGGGATGGAATTGGGAGGGGGAGACTCCGAGATAACAAAGGATCTGCCTCTGAAAGTCCGTAAAGGGCGGGTGCGCCCGTAGATGAAGAAGCCAGGTGGAGTACATGGTGAAATTAAGCTCCTCGGGGAAGGTCGCTATGTGCTTGTCCCGAGATACCCCATTGTAGCGACCGAAAAATCCGGAGGATCTCTCGCGTTCAATGAAGTCGCCATCAATGTTTAATTATCAGGGAAAACACTGAAAAATCCCTTTGAAAACGAAAATGGTATTGGAAACCAGATTTTGGGTTCGGGAGTCGATTATGCGTGGGGAAGGTATTAGCACCCCACAACATCCTTTCGAAAAAGGTTACCTCTAATTAAATGTGCCAAAACTATATTAACTTTGAAAATATTTATTTCCCTTTTATTATGAAAACGAATGAAAAGACTTAATAAAAATGTTTGTTTTTGTGCTTGACGGGAGTGTGCCCCCGCTCCTACGTATCCCCATGTGCGATGGAGAAATCAAAGCTACGTAGTTCTTTAATTAGAAAATGTTTGTTGGTTGGTGTTTTTTAATATAGGGATTTTAGGACCGTGTGATCTGTGTTGAAGGACCACTGGGGGTCTGAAGGAGCGCTGGGGCTCTGAAGGGCCACTGGGGGCTGAAGGAGCGCTGGGGCTCTGAAAGACCACAGTTCACTTATCCTAAAACGATGACTAACCCGGCCGTACGACCGACTTAATCCCCTAATTTGAAGATTTGTGGTTTAGTAAGAAAATAGAATGAAAATGTTTATTTTAGCGCTTGACAGGGGCATGGCCCTGCTCCTACGTATCTCTGGGTGGAGAATCAAAGGCTACGTAGTTCTAGGAGAAAATGTTTGTGTGTTTGGTTGTTTTTTATTTGAATAGGGATATTAGGACTCTTGAGCCGTACGGTTCATCTATCCTAAAACGATGACTAACCCGGCCGTACGGCCGACTTAATCCCATATTCATTTTTTTTTGAAAAAGTGCAAGTTTGTGAAATAAATTGTTTGATAGTGGAAAAATTTGAAAAGGATGAAAACAGGGTGTACTTGAAAAAAAAAAGGAATGTAGATAACAGGGGCTGTATTTAGAAAAAGGGTGGTGCCAAGAGAAATCTGCACTAAAACATAACTAATTAAAAACGTTGAACTACTTGGAAAGAGGGGGGTATGTTATTAACCATCATGGTATAAATAGTAAACTTCAAAAAAAGAAATTAAAAGAAGAAACCTAGAACTATATAAGGCCCACTTTAAAAACAGCAAAACCTAATTTTCCTTCCTCCTACTCATCAAGCGCCGCACAGGCACAATGGGGAAGAAAAAAATGAATATTCAGCAATGGAGAGAGAGAGAGAGGAAAATCGTGGAGAGAAAAAGAGAAAGAAGGAAAGGACGCGAAGGGGGTGCGCTGGCCGGAGGGGCGACGGTGGTGGAGATGGTATGGGTATTTGGCGGCTGTTTTGGTGGCTATTACGATGGTGGTTTGCCAATGGAGAGAGCGGCGGTGGTTGGTGACCACCATACGGTGGCCGGAATTCGAACTCCCTCTTGGTTCTTTCTTTTTGGTTTCCCAATTTGTTGTTTTTGATCTCTGTATTGTTTTTGACTACGGATCCCCTTTTATCTTCCAGCCCCTTTTCTTATTGAGATCAAGTCTATTTATAGGTCCAAAAAAAAAATACTTTACAACTTGCTTGCAAAACTTGTTTATGAAGAGAAAAGAAAAAGCAAGTTGGGAGACAGATGTGATATTAATTTGTAGAAGAGTAGGAATATGGTGTAGTAGGATAATGAAGATACTAGTTTCTAGTTTCCTTTTCTCCTCTTTTATAGCTGGAAAGCGTGGGCTATATATAGCCATGGAAGTAGTCTTACTCAAAGAGGTTTTGTAAAGTTAATTTGCAAGTGGTAAAAGAAGATATGAATGCAAAGCAAGCTGATGGCTGAGAGCAAGTAGGACATGGAGTGTAGAAGCAGAAAAGAACAGAGCCGAAATTGTAGACTTTCTTTCCCTTTTTTATTAAATATATTTTTGTTTTGATTTTGTATTTATGTAATAGAAAAAAAATTAATATTAATAATTTTTCTTTTTATTATTTTCCTATAATAATAAAAAAAAACTCTACCACTAATAATAACACAAAAAAACGTTGATCAGCACAAAATTGATACGTAAATGGCTTAAATATCAAAGTGCACTTCCAATAATATTTTTGTGATTTTTCTTAAAAATAACAAAAATACCGGTTAAAATTGGGTGCCAACAACACCAAAAATTTTGATATTGTTTTCCTTTATTTGAAATCAGCGGGACAAACTTAGGGTATGACACCCATCGACTAGCCAGTCTTGACCAACTTCTCCAACTAAGTGCTTGAATACCTCGAGTATGTCCATGCCTGGTCTAATGGTCGACCTCGTCTCAGGCACCACCTCAGAGACCCAAGAATAGTCGACCACTCGGGCCGCCTTTGCCGTTTGCTCACCCCTTTCTACAATCCCTTGCACGGGGAGTACCTCACCCACTTGCTCGATCTAACCAACCACTAATTCTTCCTCTACCTCCTGAGTCGGCTCTATCTATCCATCTCCTTGGGCTGATGGCGAACTTGCCACCTCAGAAAAGGTGGATGCCTCAGAACTCTCGAAAGAAGTTTCCTCTGATGTCCCAAATGACCGATCGGTCTCCATAGTAGATCCTACCTCATCTCCTGACATGGCCTCAGTAGTCGCTATTGTGAGAAAAGGTGATGTGAAAGTATACACAGCCGCAACAAGTAATAAAGAGTAAGTAGAGATCGTTCCCACGAGGATTGTTGAGTTTAGTTCTATATTTAAATTAGTAGTTAAGCTAGTGAGTAACACAAGTAACAATAACAAGTTGTTTCATTAATGTCATCAACATAAAATTACAAAAGAAAATAAGATAAATGATAAGTACAAATTCAGAATGCGAGTAGTTGAAATGCCTTTCATTATGCAAATTTATAAGAATAGTTTAATGTTCTGTTTGACGCTATAGCGTTAGGCGCTGCAGCATTTGATATTGTGCCTTTCGGTCACTAATGCCAGGGTTTTGTTACAAGAGTCCTATGTCTAGGTTCTAAATAAGTCCACCCCTGTATATTAAGCTCCCACAGTATTCACCTTATGAACAATGCTATCCTATGTCTAGGTTTAAGCATGAATTGTTCTAAGTGTCCCTAAAACAACCACTCACTCACATTAATCCTTGAGTTCGATTTATAGACTATGTCTGAACTTATAAATGTACTTATGTTTAGCTGATCAATTCTAAAATAAGTATTGGAAAAAGTTTATTGCAAGGGTTAAAACACTAACATCAAACATTACATTAAAACCATTAAAAAGTCATTACATAATTACAAGCATCCAACTACAAGGGATTCGGCTCATGATGAATGACAACACAAGAAAATAAAGCTTAAAGGTGATACCTAAAGCCATAAAACCGAAATCACAAAGAGAAGGAAAATACTCCAAATGATGACATCCCTTGTGATGCTACAACATCCCTCACTGAATCGCCTGATGCTACAGCGTCGCACACAGCACTGCAGAATTTCTACTTTTTATTGTGAAAATGGAGCTTGGAACAAAAATGGAGAGGAGAATGTGTCAAAATCTCCCTCCAACTGAACCAGCAAGTATATAGTCCTTTGGAGAAGAAGACCCTTCTCAAAAGATAAAGTCAACTTGCTCCAAAAGGTTATTTGACAAGCCACCAACCAAAAGTAGTCTCCATATGCAAGTGGACAAGTGTCCCTATAAACTATTTTAGTTGGTGGATTCAGCAGCAACAATATCCCTTAAATATGGGCTGAAATTATATAAAGCTTGAGCTCCAAAATTGTGCTTTTTAATTTTCTCTCTCTTGCCGACGCAGGATGCAACGCTATAGCGTCAAACAAACGCTACAGCACTGAACAAACACAATAAAACACAAGATGGGGCACCAAAGTGCCAAATGATCACTTAATCAATTTCTAACCCTCTTTTACATTAAACAACATATATTTACTTAATTAAACAATAATATTACTTAAGAAGTCACGTTGATTTAAGCGTAAAGAACATAAATAACTCTTATAATTAAGAGTTATCACACCCCCAAACTTAAACCATTGCTTGTCCTCAAGTAATGACGCTTGAAAAAAACAAAACAACACAACAACAAAGAAACAATTACATAGATTAACTGTACAAACAAGACAACAACAATATCTTTCTCTTTTTTTTCTTAAAAAAAAATTATTAATACTTTAGAACTCGCATTTGTTTAAGTCTAGAAAGCATAAATAACTCTTAGATATAAGAGTTATCACACCCTCAAACTTAAACCATTGCTTGTCCTCAAGTAATGACACTTTATAATGACAAACAGACTAACCTAAAATAGAACAATAACAGCATAGAAAGACAAGGTCAGTTGCATCCCTAAATCAAACAGTTTTTCAAAAATGTTCTTAGTGGGCCAAAATTTCAGATTCACATTCTCTCTCTCTCTCTCTCACACACACACACAATTGTTTTTCACAACATCTAGAATTATTACTGCTCAATTGTGAGTGTGTGATCTCTAGGTTCAGTTTAGCTCCTAGTTAGTTTCAACATTTCTCCTAGCCTTGGAAAGAGTGGCATTCTTTTGTCTTGTCAAAGAATTTTTCAAAAAGGCGAGTAGACTAACAATTTCACATAAGACTTGAGGGGCTTCAAAGCACAACAAAGGGCTTGATTAGGCATTTCATATATTTGGCCAGCACACTAGCTATTGATTTGATGAATTCTCAGCGCTATAGCGTTAGATGCTATAGCACTGGTGACTTGATGAACAGATTCAGCTGCAATGCCCACATTACTGAACTCCTTATTTGCATTTATTTCTTTTTCTTTTTTTTATATGCATATTTTTTGGAACAGTTCAACATTTGTTTTGGGCAATTGTAGCTAATTACAATATGTGGATATCTTGTGCTGCAGGTTAAGTTTTGATGATGAAGTAATCTAAGACAAAGTGACAAATAGAACTCCGAGACACAACCAACTCAAGAAGTAAGTCTGTGTCAAGGGTAGTCACTAGGAAGTTGGTTCATGTCTTAGGAATAATTTGTAAACGACTTTTGAGGGTCGGCTCAAGTCACTCATCTCACAATCTCATAGCATTCACATTTTTAACCAAACGTATGCAAGCATAGGTAAGGCACGTAACATGAAAATAAGCATCGAAAGCACAAAATCGATTTTGCACCTGATTCACCAAGCACCAAATCGATTTCGTACCTGTTTCCCTTAAAGATAGAAATCGATTCACAGCCTATTTCTCTAAATCCCAAAATCGATTTCCAACTATATTTTTAGAAGCAACAAATTGATTTTCCCCTTTTAAGCATAGAATCGATTTTATTATCACAGCATATTCTGTCCAACGGTCATATTTTTCCTAAATCTATAAATAGGGACCTAGTGCTGCACAGAACGTACAACCCATTCACTCATAAATTGAGACGCAAAACCCTATAACACACTTTTTCTCTTCACGTTTTTCAATCTGTCAGAGCTGATCTCTCTCAAGGATTTGATTGGGTTGGGAATCTTCAAGTTGTTGTATCTGCCTTCATAGGGGTATTTTGGTTTTTACTTTGTAATTTGTTTTTAACGTTGTAACTTGTTTATACTAGAGAGTGGGGTATCTCTCTAGGGTTCTTGTCTGTACTAGGGAGTGGGTCATCTCTCTAGAGCGGCTGGTTGTAACAAGGGTGGGGTATCTCTTGTTGTTTTTGATTTGAGGGTTCTTCAATAGGTGGGGTATCCTACGTGAAGAGTGCCTGAGTCTGTAAGGGTTTTAAAGAACCCGGTTAAGCTTTATTTTGTTAGTGGAAAATCTCACAGGGTGTGAGGACTGGAAGTATGTCACTGGGAGGTGACTGAACCAGTATAAAATCTGATGTGTTCTTTACTGTTTTTATTTTCTTTTTCATTAGTTCCATAACTTGCACAAAAAATTAATCTATAGTCGTTAAAGGGGAAAAGTTCTTTAAAATCTCAATTCACCCCCCCTCTTGAGACTGAAGCCACTTGGTAACAAGTGGTATCAGAGCTAGACTCTTGTTTAAAGGGGCCTAGCAGCTTCAAGAGAAATGGCTTCAGGTTGTTCTACGCTAGAGGGTGCCTCTTTTACCCGTCCTCCGGGATTCAACGGGGAAGACTATGCATATTGGAAAGAAAGAATGAGAATATTCATAGAAGGGGTAGATATAGATATATGGGATGCTGTGGAAAATTTCCCACACACGCGGTTAATGGCGCACTCATAGTCAAAGAAAGAATTGAATGGACGGATAATGATAAAAGGAAAGTTCAACACAATTTCCGTGCCAAGAACATTATCACTTCCGCACTTAGTCCCGATGAATTCTTCAGAGTGTCAAATTGTAAAACAGCTTAAGAAATTTGCGACAACCTTCAAGTCACTCATAAAGGTACTAGTGAGGTAAAAAGAGCAAGAACAAATACTCTCACCCGGGAATATGAATTATTCAGAATGAATCAAGGAGAATCTATACAAGAAATGCAAAAGAGGTTCACTCACATAGTGAATAAATTGGGTTCATTAGGAATATAATTCCTGCCGAAGACTTGATCAACAAAGTGTTGAGATGCCTAATCAGAGAATGGCAACCAAAGGTAACTGCGATAACTGAATCAAGAAATTTAACTACCATGACTCTTGCCACCCTGTTTGGAAAACTACTAGAGCAGGAGTTAGAGCTCACTCGTCTAGCAGAGCATGAAGAAAAATACAAGAAAAAGAAAAGCTTGGCTCTCAAGGCTTCGTTCAAATCCAACTGATGATAGTGATGATTCTCAAGCAAGGAAAACTTCTCAAATTCACCAACTGGCAACGAATGTGGCAAATCCGGACACATGGAGATGGAGTGCTCGAAATTACAAAGAAAACTGTAAAAGTTTGAGAAAGAGGGATCTAAAGGAAACAAGGGTAGAAACGCCTACATAACATGGGAAGAAAATGACAAGAACTCATCAGATGATTCAAAAAGTGAAAATGCTCAAGTTGCTCTCATGGCCGACCATGACAGTGAAAATGAAACTGAGGTACATTCTAACTCTGAAACTTCACAAAATGCATATGATGAATTACATGAAGCATTTATTGAATTGCATAATTATGCTTTAAAACTATCTAAGGCGTTAAAGCAATTTAAGAAAGCAGTTGCTCATCTCCAAAACGAAATTATTGCTTTAACTAACGAAAGATTAGAACTTAGAAAAGAAAATGATAGTCTTGGGTGTTTGAGAGCTAACTATGTATGTGATAAGTGCACTGAATATGAAAAGAAAATCCATGAGCTTGAATGGACATTAGGAAAAGTGCATGTACAAAACAAACAACATGTGCATCCAGGCCACAAAGAAACACTTGCATGAAAAGAAATTTGCATTATAGCCCAAGTTCACTACTAGTCCATATATTAAATGTTATTACTGTGCCAAACTAGGACATACTGCATCTGTGTGCATGGCTAGAGGAAGACAAGTTGTGAAAATGGTATGGGTTCCCAAAGGAACTCTACCAAGCACTAACCCACAAGGACCCAAAGAAATTTGGGGACCAAAATTTTCAACTTGATCTTATTGCAGGTATGCTTCAAGGTATGGGGGACAAATTAATACCTTGATTGCAAATGCTCAAAGTACATGACTGGAGATATAACAAAGCTCTTAACACTCACCCCCAGAAAAAGCGGTCATGTGACTTGTGATAATAACAATAGAGGAAGAATCCTCGGTAAAGGTAATATTCGTAAAGGTTTATCCACCTCTATTGAAATGTGCTTTATACAGAAAAACTTAAATAAAATTTATTAAGTTTTAGTCAAACATGTGAGTAGTGAAATAGAGTAATCATTGATCACATTTCGTGCATCGTTGAGAACAATATTTGTAACGCATGTTAGAATAAAAGGAAACGGAGTAAACAACAGCTCATTCATACAGATCACAGTTTGAGTAAAATGCAAAAACACAAAGGGCCCCGTTCAACACCCTAGGATTGAGCATATAGAGATTAGATATCATTTTCTTAAAGTTCATGTTCAGAAAGGTGATTGTATGATTGATTTAGTTGAGTATTCAAAATTGCTATATGATATATTTTTTAAATCATTGCAAAAAGAAGTCTTTTTTTCAGGGCTGAGCCTGTGTGTGAAATAGGCATTAGTGGAAAGAGGAGAGAAAATGTGAAAGAATGGTGGTGAGACTTCTAACATGCATGGAGGTTTGAAACCTCCACCTTCAGAAACTAGAGAAAATTCCCTTCACCTTAGACCCTCGTTTTGCTAAGTTTGGTTGAGATTTGAGTGAGTTACACTCGTTACAATTTGGCGGTTTGTTGCTGGAAGTAGCTGGAGCGGATTCGTGAGATCGCCGTTCGTTCGCTTCGGGAAGTCTCGGCGTGTTGTTATAGTCATCATCAAAAGGTGAGTTCTATACTCACTAGGGATTTAAAATCATGTGTCATGTATTCTGAAATGAGTCACGTGTTTTTACGGGTTCATCGGAAGCTTATTATGCCAAGTGACCGGTGACACGCTAAAATTGTTTAGGCTCAGTGATTGAGATTAGTTCATTGTTTAGGCTCAGTGATTGAGAATAGTTCATTGTATAGGCTCAGTGATTGAGATTAGTTCAGCCACATGGTCAACTTTGAGGACTATGAGTTTTGAGTTTTGAATAATGAATCAAGCATAATTTAACCGAGAGGTTTAGTAAGGGGTCGCGATAGAACTCACTGAGACAAGTTGTCTCACCCAATCCATTGTTGTTGTTTTTCAGTTAAGCAGGGAAAGTTGAAGACCGTGAGGCACGGCTATGAAGATGCTTGAGGAGCAGCCGCTACCTTTATTTCATTATGTCTTGTATTTCAGTTCCCTTTTTATTTCTGTATTTCTATTCAGTATCTTAAGACTACTCGATTGTACGACTTATGTATTTCAAGTTGTGAATCGCTTCCGCAGACTTTCGGTTTTGAGTATTGAACACTAGTTGAGGGTGTAAGGACCGACTTTATTGATATGCAGTTCAGTTATTTTAAGCACGTTTGATGAGTGATTCATCGAAGTTTAGTATGTGTTCAATATGTTAAAAGGAAAGTCACTCTGATGTTTGCCAATAGTGCGCTTCGGTCGTTTCTACAAGTTAGAAATTAACGGGGTGTTACAATGCCAAAGCGCACTACTGGCAAACATCAGAGTGACTTTCCTTTTAACATATTGAACACATACTAAACTTCGATGAATCACTCATCAAACGTGCTTAAAATAACTGAACTGCATATCAATAAAGTCGGTCCTTACACCCTCAACTAGTGTTCAATACTCAAAACCGAAAGTCTGCAGAAGCGATTCACAACTTGAAATACATAAGTCGTACAATCGAGTAGTCTTAAGATACTGAATAGAAATACAGAAATACAAAGGGAACTGAAATACAAGACATAATGAAATAAAGGTAGCGGCTGCTCCTCAAGCATCTTCATAGCCGTGCCTCACGGTCTTCAACTTTCCCTACTTAACTGAAAAACAACAATAATGGATTGGGTGAGACAACTTGTCTTAGTGAGTTCTATCGCGACCCCTTACTAAACCTCTCGGTTAAATTATGCTTGATTCATTATTCAAAACTCAAAACTCATAGTCCTCAAAGTTGACCATGTGGTTGAACTAATCTCAATCACTGAGCCTAGACAATGAACTATTCTCAATCACTGAGCCTAAACAATGAACTAATCTCAATCACTGAGCCTAAACAATTTTAGCGTGTCACCGGTCACTTGGCATAATAAGCTTCCGATGAACCCGTCCCCACTAATCACTAGTGGGTCCCTAACGGGGCCTAGGTTCATAAGGCTCATGACTGCCTCTCCCCCAGCACACTAAACTAAATAGGGTCGTCACCCTAACAATGATGTATATGATATACAATAACAATGAACAATGAAAACTACTCAATCACTGAGCCTTAACATAAACATCTACTCATTCACTGAGCTTTAACATGAACATCTACTCATTCACTGAACTTTAACATGACCTAATTTTATTCGGAACATTAGGTGATCTAGTCATTAACTTAACCTTATAATTTAGTGATCTCACATGGATTACTAAGGTTCGCTAACTTAATCACTAAACAATTGCCAAACAGTCCTAGTATAGCTAACGTGTACCCACATTGGGACTTCAATGACCATCATACACAATCTTAAAACCATATTCACAAAAGTGAGTTAGAATCAATCAAACAATGATATTACTAGGGCCACATCATCACACTTGGTTGAGAAGGAGATCAGAAGAGGTTTGGAATTGAAAGGAATGACGAAACGGAAATTCGGAGTCCGGCATCAGGCATGGGCGCACGATTCGGGCGCATGGGGCGCACGACCCGTGCATTCTGGGCAGAGGTCCAGAAACTGGCGCACGACCCGGGTGCATGGGGCGCACGACCCGTGTGCCCTGGGCAGATTTCAGAATGTGCTAGTTTTCATGGTTTTCGTTCCGTTTCGCTTTCCGATCGTTTCCAATCCGTAACCCGATCAACTTCCAACCTTCAAACAGATTTCATACATATATTTCCAGACACATTTCAATCATATAGCAATCAATCAATCCACAATCATGACATGCAAATTTCATAATTTTCAGTCCAACAATTTAATCAATTTTATGATTCAATTGCGTTACTTTCATAAAGCGGCTTCACATCCGATTTTCGTAAAAACACGTGACTCATTTAAGAATACATGACACATGATTTTAAATCCCTAGTGAGTATAGAACTCACCTTTTGATGATGACTATAACAACACGCCGAGACTTCCCGAAGCGAACGAACGGCGATCTCACGAATCCGCTCCAGCTACTTCCAGCAACAAACCGCCAAATTGTAACGAGCGTAACTCACTCAAATCTCAACCAAATTTAGCAAAACGAGGGTCTAAGGTGAAGGGAATTTTCTCTAGTTTCTGAAGGTGGAGGTTTCAAACACATGCATCCAATATCCAGAGAGTTATAACCGAAACAATGAAGCTGGGTCCAAACAGACACTGATTCTGAATCGAAACTTAAGAACGATATATCTCCTTCAATTCTCCGTGAAACCAGATGGTTCTTGGGTCAAAACTGGAGCATTTCGTGTCTAGTTTCCAAATAAATAAAAATTAACTAAATCGGAGGTCAGTACAGGGAGATACGAACGAAACACTGAAGGTAGGTAAAACGGGTTTTACCCAGAATTTTCTGTTGCACTCTTCTTCTCCCTCAAACTCGAAATTGCATAGCTGTATGAAGTGAGATGATCAGGGCTGAGCCTGTGTGTGAAATAGGCATTAGTGGAAAGAGGAGAGAAAATGTGAAAGAATGGTGGTGAGACTTCTAACATGCATGGAGGTTTGAAGAAATGGTGCTCTCATCTCTCCAAGCTCTCCCTCCCTCTCTCGTGAACTCCTCCCTTTCTTTCTCTCTGAATTTTCTGATTTCTATAAATGAGAATGTGGTGTGTCTCCAGCTGAATGGGTTCCTTATATAGGCTAGGTAAAAATACCACTATGCCCCTCACTTAAACATTTCTTTCCTAATGACTCCTTCACTCCTAATTAATCTAATGTGATGCAATCAATTCAATCAAGCACATCATTTGCAAAATAAATCAATCACGCAAATCACTTTCGATTTAAATAATTTCAATAAATTAATAAATCACTAATAATTAATATTATGCCATTATAATTAAATAGCAAAAATAGGGGATGTTACATTTTTTGATTCGAAGAGAACATTAATTTATCTGAATACAGTATAAACTGGTTGGTTATCTTGTGTTGCAACCCGACTCTCAAACCATTTTGTGGTTTATGACGAAGTTTTAAAATGCAATGAAATCACTTTTACTATTAGCTGCATTTTCGACTCACCAACTAAGTTTCATATTGACCCTTTTGATCATGACAAAAACAGGGAGAAATATAGGATTATTACAGGATGCATATAGGATTGTCACTTTACATTTAGTCAGGGGGGGCATCAACTAAGGGGGAGTCTAGATACATATCATGAATAGTGCATTGTTTTGCTTGATGAACTAACCTCCCACCTAAGATGAATCAAAGTTTTGTCATCATCAAAAAGGGGGAGAATGTGGATATCTTGTGTTGCAGGTTAAGTTTTGATAATGAAGTAATCTAAGACAAAGTGACAAATCGAACTCCGAGACACAACCAACTCAAGAAATAAGTCCGTGTCAAGGGTAGTCACTAGGAAGTTGGGTCATGTCTTAGGAATAATTTGTAAACTTCAAGAAGTAAGTCCGTGGAAAGAAAGAATGAGAATATTCATAGAAGGGGTAGATATAGATATATGGGATGCTGTGGAAAATGGACGTTTTGTTCCCACACACGTGGTTAATGGCGCCTTCATAGTCAAAGAAAGAATTGAATGGACGGATAATGATAAAAGGCAAGTTCAACACAATTTCCGTGCCAAGAACATTATCACTTCCGCACTTAGTCCCGATGAATTCTTCAGAGTGTCAAATTGTAAAACTGCTCAAGAAATGTGCGAAAACCTTAAAGTCACTCATGAAGGTACTAGTGAGGTAAAAAGAGCAAGAACAAATGCTCTCATCCGGGAATATGAATTATTCAGAATGAATCAAGGAGAATCTATACAAGAAATGCAAAAGAGGTTCACTCACATAGTGAATAAATTGGGTTCATTAGGAAAATAATTTCCTGCCGAAGACTTGATCAACAAAGTGTTGAGATGCCTAATCAGATAATGGCAACCAAAGGTAACTGCGATAACTGAATCGAGAAATTTAACTACCATGACTCTTGCCACCCTGTTTGGAAAACTACTAGAGCAGGGGTTAGACCTCACTCGTCTAGCAGAGCATGAAGAAAAAGACAGGAGAAAGAAAAGCTTGGCTCTCAAGGCTTCGTTCAAATCCAACTGATGATAGTGACGATTCAGAAAATGAAGATGATGAAGACGATGAGAATTTGGATCAAATGGCTAGAAAACTCAAAAAGTTCATGAGAAGGAAAAGCTTTCTCAAAAAGAATTCTCCATCCAATAGAGTCTCAAGCAAGGAAAACTTCTCAAATTCACCAACTGGCAACGAATGTGGCAAATCCGGACACATGGAGATGGAGTGCCCGAAATTACAAACAAAACTGTAAAAGTTTGAGAAAGAGGGATCTATAGGAAACAAGGGTAGAAGAGCCTACATAGCATTGGAAGAAAATGACAAGAACTCATCAGATGATTCAAAAAGTGAAAATGCTCAAGTTGCTCTCATGGCCGACCACGACAGTGAAAATGAAACTGAGGTACATTCTAACTCTGAAACTTAACAAAATTCATATGATGAATTACATGAAGCATTTATTGAATTTCATAATTATTCTTTAAAACTATCTAAGGCTTTAAAGCAATCTAAGAAAGCAGTTGCTCATCTCCAAAACGAATTTATTGCTTTAACTAACGAAAGATTAGAACTTAGAAAAGAAAATGATAGTCTTGGGTGTTTTAGAGCTAACTATGTATGTGATAAGTGTAACACCCCTTTTCTACCCATTAATTTATTAGCGTAAAAATCAGAGTTTCCAAATTTTAGTTACATCACAAGGAATGTCACACTTACTTCGTTAAACATCACGCGCCGAATTACTCGCTTTTCGAAAACAGTCTTAAAATACTTACAAAACGTCATTGTAAATTAAAATACTACTTCACAGCGGAAAATCCAACCAGTTTAATCATAAAAGGCTTTGCAACTGTGCAAGGCTCACAATAGTAAAATCCAACAACAACAATGATCATAAATAACTTAAACAACGTTCATCCCTCCCCTAGTGTTACATAATCAGAGCAGACGACCCGACTCAGCTAGTGAAGGCACCTAAGCCTTCACTCGAGATCACCTGCACGTTACCGCGTAGGGGTAACATTCAAACAGAAGGGTGAGTCCAATTCAATCCATATAATAAATCACATGATAAGCAATAAGTCAAGTCACAGCTCTAAAATAATCACATCACAATCATCAATTACATCACTACAATAACTCATCATTATGTCATGTAGGCATATGAAATGCAACCCACTCGCGGGCATATGCATGAGGTACCTTTTCACAAACGTCGCTTAGCCTTTATGGCCTCTTCGTCACTTAGCCTTTTGGGCCTCAAAAACGTCACTGGGTTTATGCATATGGGAGGCATGAGACACTATGACATGCACCACGCACAAACACACAATCACGGTCAACTATGTGACCCGTCACTTACCAATTTGCCAAATAAGAGGCACAGCACCTGTCAATTCACAATTTACACACAACAACGTCACTTAGCCTTTTTGGCCTTATCATCAACAATTTACACACAACAACGTCACTTAGCCGTTTGGGCCTTATCATCACTTAGCCGTTTGGGCCTCAACGTCACTTATTTTCATCGTCACTTATTTTTAAACATCATCAACTCAAACAATAGCCACTGAGGGCAAAACGTCATTTACTAGCCACCAAGGGCATCATCGTCATTTACACACTAATATCAACAACATTGGCCACTAAGGGCAAAACGGTCATTTAACTAGCCACTAAGGGCACCATCGTCAAAATCATCACTTTTAACACCAAAACGTTAAAACCACTGGTTATACACAAAAAGGCGATTTTTAAAGACACCAAAACGATTTTCCAATGTCACAGCAACGACCACCGGGAACAGCCACTTGGGGCGCCCCATCAACCTTCAGAAATAATAAGTTTTTATTTTTAAAAATGGGACACACAGATAGGTAACTGAAAAATCTTCTCAACACTTTTTGAAACGTTTAAAACGGATGTCAGAGTCAAAAGATATGGCGAAAACAGTTTTCATAAAAAAATTGGGAACATCCTGAAAAACAGGCGCTCTGGGCGCCCAGCGCCCAGGCACCTGGCGCCCAGCGCCCAGCAAAACGCAACACACACACACGGGCGCCCAGCGCCTAGCAAAACGCAACACACACACACACACACACACACGGGCGCCCAGCGCCCTGCGCAACACACCCCCACGCACACACTGGCGCCCAGCGCTCCACACACAGACACTGCAACACGCGCACAGCGCCCAGCACAGTTCCAGCAACACAATTTCAGCACAAAATTCAGCATATATATTTTTCTTCATGACCAACCACCACACCAATTTACAACAATTCATGAGCACATATAAAATCATCAAAATCACTCATCAAACATCAAAATTCAGCAACATCCATCAAACATATGGCGCCCTAGGCGCCCATGCCACACCCAAAAACGAATTTTTAGCCACAAACCATGAACATCACGCATACCTCATCAACAAGAACATGAATTCACAAACATAATCATGATCGTGGTTAAATCTAGGCTATCACTACCTAAAACCTATCATACAATCTATTATATAAATTGATAGAACTCCCCTTACCTCGAATTCGAAGAGTAGAAGTCCTAGAGACCGTCACCACCAGAACCTCAGCAACAAAATCACGTCCCTTGGCCCTTGGAGCTTGCGACTTCTTCTCCTCCCTCTCTTCTCCCTACGGCGCTCTCCCTTTCTCCTTTCTCTCTTCTCAATTTCGCTAATTTCTATTCTTTTGCAAAAGTGAGCCAAACCCTAAATTTTTAACTTAAATATGCGCCTAGGCTGGTGGGCTTGGATCGCGGGCTTTCCTTCGACTTAAGCCCGACTTAATTAAAACACCTTATAATTACTTTAAAACACCTTATTATTATTATTATATTAATAAACACCTTATATTATTATTTCTACCACCCAAATTTCATTTAGTTAAATAAATAATTTAATCTATTATTTTGGGGTGTTACAACTCTCCCCCACTTAAAGGAATTTCGTCCTCGAAATTTTTATCCATCCAAGGCTAACACTCTCCCACCAACGACTAAGCCATCTAGACAACTAATGCTATCCATCGTGCTGATCACCATTTCTCGGATTACCGGCGGTAAGTGATTGGGCGGCCGTCCCTCCTACTCATTCAGCCAGGTAACTTTGAGAAATAACAACCAGACACACCCTCTCCCTAAGGACCTCCGGTAGGGATTTGAGCGTAATCACGTTGGTACCACGTGATCACCCCCCCAAGCTCTACTAAAGCTCCTTCCCAATACGACATGCTAAGGCTCCGCTGCGCTACTCCGATAAACTAGCTTGCATTCTACCTCACTCATCTACCCTTAAGGGTAACAAAATTCATCAATCATCACAGCATCACAATGAAGTTCACAGGGTGCATAACAGTTGTACAACAAGCCACATAATTTAACAACACGCCAACAACATCAACAAACGACTTTGCCACTCAGGCGACATCAACAACTAAAATTGCCACTCAGGCGACATCAACAACGACAAACCAACAGCAAAGCAACATCATCAACAACGACAACGCATGGGGCATAGTAGCGGCGTACTAATCAATGATGGCCATCGGCCCACAACAACAAATCAACAACAATATAACTTGGGCCATTCGGCGGTACCCAAGACAACACCTAAACATCAATATTATTAACGAGGCAACCACAAGTGTAACACCCCTTTTTTCTACCCAACGGTTTATTAAAAAAAATATCAGAGTTTTTCGCGCCAAAAGAGTGTCACATTTTTCGAACCGGAAAACCACTTCGCAAACAGAGTACTTTAATTATAACTAACTTCTTTTCAAAAACATGCAGCGGAAATAAAAAGGTTTAACTTGGCAATCATACTTCAAAAGGTTTACAACTTAGAAAGGCATATACATAACACATAAGGAAAGACACAAGGACAACCCTCCCGAGTGCTACGTATCAGAGCCGACTCGACCATACTAGAAGAAGAATCTCTAGCCACCTTCAGTCACCGTCACCTGCAGGTTGCCGACATACGAGGCAACACGACGCAGTAGGGTGAGTCTCAATACATAGATAATAATAGATAAAACAAGAAACACAGTATAATAGGCACACCAGGGATACCATCAATTTACTACACCAATAATACAGTTACACCAAATCCAGTTACGCTGAATACTATTACACTGAGTACCGTCACACCAAATGCAGTTACACCCAGAATACAGTTACACCATTAGTTCAAGAAGACGAAATCAAACACAGGACGTGTGTGCAATGTATGAAATGCAACCCAAAACTCCACTGGGTATATGCATGTGGATCCATTAGGCCGAAGCCTCTGCTCACCAAATATAATTAGGCCGAAGCCTCTGCTCACCAAATATAATTAGGCCGAAGCCTCTGCTCACCAAATATGCACATGGTTTATGTGACGCTATGAACAATGCACCATACACACCAAAATCACCACAACAATGCGATAACATGTGCACCAATAATTTATTTAACTCACCAATAGTTTTATTAACTCACCAACACCAAAAAAAAGGTCATAGACCATTGCCTTGAGGGCACTCACCAATAAACTCACCAATAATTTATCTCACCATTTTATATACATCACCATTATACATCTCCAAAATTTCAGCTCTAAGGATAGCACACCAATCACACCAAGCACAATTAATTACGCGACTACATTGTCACCAAAGGACTAAACAACACCCATAGGGACCAAGATAGCACATAGAGTAGCAGCAGCAATATAAACAGCAGCATAAAATCCCACAAAATTCGGAGCAACAAACCCCACAAAATTCGGAGCAACAAATCCCACAAAATTCGGACAGAATTATTAGTCATTTTGAAATCAAATCTTCTCCCTCATTTCTCAATGAAATTTAGCAAAATCAGTGCCTATTCAGTAGGAAATTAAGTCTACTTTCCAACAAAACAAACCCCATAATTTTTAGACGAATAGAACACTCACGACCACAGATTTACTGAACCTATATCCAGATTGTTTCCAGAATCTTACCCTAACTTGTGGAATTCATATCTCGAGCTACACAACTCTAAACGCAACCAAACCAGTGCCAAATTAACAAGAATTAAGTCTATTTTCCAGAAAAGTAAACCACATAATTTTTCAGTCAACACAACGTTCCCAGTTACCGAAATACTGAACCTCTACCCAAATCATTCTCAGAATTTTAACCTAACTTGTTTCACCTATAACTCAAGTTTTACAACTCCAAATGCAACCAAATCAACGCCAAATTAACAAGCATTCAATCAAGTTTTCGAAATGACAAACCACATAATTTTTCAATTAGTAAAACGTTCTCAGTAACTGAAATACTAAACCTATGTCAGAACATCTCAAAACAGTGAATTCAACAACACAAACAACCATCACACTTCAGCCACATATAGATATTATAAACATCAACAGCAATTTAAACAACTACTCCTAACACCTAGTCCCCATGATTTCGTGGTTTATAAATTATTAACTATGAACGAGAGCCCCCTTACCTCATAATTGAAGAACACCTATCTCCTGGTGAGCAAGCTACCATCAAAATTCAGCAACTAAGATCCTCCTCTCCTTCCTTGGTGCATGCGAAATCTTCCTCTCTCTCTCCTCTAGGGTTTTGCGCCCTTCTTCTTTCATCTCTCTCTTATGGTTTCACGCCTCTCCTCTCTCCAAGCCGTCCCACTCTCTCTATTTTTTCTAAAGTGTTGGAATGAATCACCAAACCCTAAGATTGGCATCTTATAGGCGCCTAGCTTAATGGACATGGGCTTCCACTTAATGACCTAATCATGGGTTTCTCCTAATCCACTTCAACTCGCCACCACCATCTAAAACTAACCCTAGGTCTAATTAAATAATTCTATTTATTTAACACTCAAAACCCTAAATAATTAATTAAATCAATTAATTAATTATCTCCTACCACCTAAACCTCATTTAATTAACTAGAAAATTAATCTACTATTTTCGGGCTGTTACAACAAGCAACAACAAAGCAACAATGCGGAGACAACTCCGGGACTAACAATCCCATAATCAATAACACATCAACAACTTCGGGCACCAAGGCGCCGACACTGCAACAACGACTTGGGGCACTAAGCCACCGACAACACAATAACAACTTGGGGCTCTAAGCCACCGGCAACACAACAACAATTTAAGTCGACCGACACGCCTAAAAATCAACGACACCAGAAACAGTCAATTTTGCCTTGAAATTAAAATATTCAGTTAGGCCTCTGAATAAGCTTTCCGAAACATTTTAGTTTACTCAAATCGAACTCCTGGATCAAAAGATATTGCAAAAACATTTTTCCGTTACAATGACAGCATAAACCAAGCAACGCAGGAAATTCCAGCACTCACACATAAACTTCAACAATTTATTTACCCTATCAAACGACATCGGAATTTTGCAAACAACCCCTCTACGGAATACTTATGAAGTCTAGTTTCTGGCTATATTTTTAGAATTTCAAAATGATGAGTCGAATAGCACAGTTTTCGCAAACAAGGCAGCTGGTCCAGAAAATGGGGGCAGCGACTGTGTCCAAAGTTGTGACTCTTCTACAATGCCCAAAACAAACCCAAATAATACGAAACTTCAGCCTAAACAGTAAATCATTTTGTCTAGTTTTCAAATAAATTGGATTCATTCGAAAAGGAGTTCATTTGAAAACACCACAATCAAAACACTGACCCGATGTCCAGACCGTCCCCAGAATTTTTCCCTAACTTGTGTAGCCCATAACTTGAGCTGTACTATTCCAAATGCGACCAAACCAAAGCCAAAATGACAAGCGTTCAGTATAGTTTCTAAAATTGTGTGCTACATAATTTATCAACCAGTAAAACAGTCCCAGTTTAGCTGAAAGTCAAACCTACTCAAATAGTGCCTACACAGTGAGCTTAGCAACAATTTAAACATCCACGCAGCCACAAATTCAATCATCAGGCATAATTTAAACTTCCTAATAATCATATATATATATATATTCAAACATCAATTTCCATACAATTCATTAATTGTCGGTTTTACGGTTTTTCGACTAAAATTACACTTACACGCAATTTCGAGCCAAAACAACTACATCAATCATAACTTTCAGTCAGTACCTCACTAGTTTCACTAAATAACCCAAAAATACAGTTTTATAAAATTTCTCCAAATAAACCACACAAATTCAATTTTATAAAATGTTTCTAATTAATCCCAAATTCAATTTACAAGAATAAAACACACTTAGTTTCATACAGCATATCGCACACGGCATTTAGATACTCGATTAACACCAGAACCCAGCAGTTCAATAAAAGCAAACACGTACAAACAATGTTCATAATGAACATATATGCAACCTTCATTATTATTAATCGAATTATTAGTCAAACGTTTCAAAACTTACACAACAGAAAATCGTTATTCTTTTTCCAAACAAGACCAACTAGACTATTATCTTCCAGCCCAACAAGAATTTCAACACCTACACTTCATTTAAAATCCTAAGTCAAAATAAATTTATTTCTTTCATTTTCTACAACAACAACATCTACGTTTATTCATAAATAAAAAATAAAGAAAAGATTTTATCACCAATATCCGTTTCCAACCGTAAAATCGCCCATTTGACTTCTCGAAAACAATTTCAGAAGTCATTTTACCTTTTAGATCACAAAATCACCGAGCACAAGGCATTAGTATTGCTCAAATAAAACGATTTTCAAAAACATCAACAACGAAACAGCAACATTAATCCTTAGAAACAACACAATATTTTCAGCAACAGCAACATTGGTCTTTCTCAAAAACAGCAATTAAACAGTAACAGTAGCTACACTGTAAAACATCAACAAGGATTTTAAATTTCAATAGCAACAGCAATTAAAGTTTTAAATCAAACCAACCACAGCACTTAATTGTCAACGATAAAACACCACAGTAATTACTTTCCAGCACAACAGTAACAATAATTAACGGCAACAAACAAAGTAATTTACACTAACACTAACAATAGTCTACAGCAACAGCATAGTAGTTTCAATAATTAGACAGTAGCAATAAAACGGCAACCGCGTTTTACTAACAACAGCACACAATATCGGTAGGGGTATCTCCCCCACTAGTTCACTTACCATTAGCAGCTTCCGTTTACCTGTACCTGCAAGAACATCACTGTCATACCCCAATTTTGTCCGGCTTAGGTCCAAACCCTAATTTTCCACACAAAAAGAAAAAATATAAAAAATAACTTATGCATTGCATTTTGGGTCCTAGAAATCATTCCAAAGTTTTTGAAATCATTTTTAGGGTTAGAATGCACTTTTTGGGAAATTAGGGTTTTTAGGGTCAAAAAGGGCATTTTGGTCATTTCTCACAAAGGGGTCTATAAAAATAATTTTTGCATGAAAATATTTTTCAATAAGCCTCATGCATGAAAATAATTTTTTAGAAAGTATAAAATTGATTTTATCATGCATATAATATATTCTTGATGAATAAGGAAGGTGTCCATATTTTCAGGAAAGCAAATAATCGATTACCTTCTTGTTTCATTTAAGCCAATAATCGATTATTTGCTCTAAGAAAACAAGCCAATAATCGATTATTTGCTCTAAGAAAACAAGCAAATAATCGATTATCCCTTTCCCCTTTTGAAGCACATAATCGATTATTAAGATGTCCATATTTTCAGGAAAGCAAATAATCGATTACCTTCTTGTTTCATTCAAGCAAATAATCGATTATTTGCTCTGTGAAAACAAGCAAATAATCGATTATCCCCTTCCCCTTTTAAAGCACATAATCGATTACCACCTTTTAAGGAAGGTTGATAATCGATTATGCACCTGTTTTGCCTTACAACCATAATCGATTATCACCTCTTTTGGAAAGTTTCTAATCGATTACTCAAGGCTCATAATCGATTATCATTGTCAAACATCCTGAGCCAATAATCGATTAACATACACCAAGTGTTTTTAACATAATCGATTATCATGCTTCCTAAAATAGATCAAATCTGATTTCCTATAAATAGGACGTTCATTTCTCATTTCCAGGACACGGATTTCACACGGATTTTCATCACAATTTCACAACTTCTCTGCACACGGACACTTCACACAAGATCAGAGAGAAGAATTGCTACACACATTTTTCACGAGATCTGAGACACATTTTTCACGAGATCTGAGAGACATTTCACGAGATCGGGGAAGACAACTCTCGCAAATCTCATTTTCCAGTTCTCCGCTTCATTTTCGCTCGTTCTTCAGATCTGTAATATCTGTCTTCATCAGAGGTATTTCAGTCTTTTCATTTGTTAATATTTAGTTATTGTGATCCATGTGATTTAACTTAGCTATAGCATTCATCTACTCGTTCTTGTATGTTATCATCCATTGCTGAGGACGAACCATATGATTCCCACTTATGCCTAGTGCATCATATTCTAAGTGGTGAAGATGGTCTCGGGTGATTCAGCTTGCCCCTTTTAAACCCTTTTAAAAACATTTTTTTAATTAGAACTACGTCGCTTTGATTCCCGTTTGGGATACGTAGGAGCGAGCCACGTTCTCGTCAAGCGCAACAAATAAAAATCCTTTTCGCAACCCTAAATAAATCATTTTCATGAAACAAATAAAAAAGAATCATTTTCAAACCCATTGTTGCCAGTAGCTCATCAGAGCCTTTGTTCGTTTAGCTATTAGTGGCAATGTCCTTTTCTCATAAGAATAATAAACGATGATCCATCATAACCTTTGTTAGTTTGATCATCGTGCAAACAATCACTTTCAAAGACCACTTTCAAAAGAGCAAATAAAAACGGGTTGCTACTAATAGTCAATCAGAACCTTTGTTCGTCTGACTAGTGGTATTGACTCTCATTTTCTAGAGTACTTAGCGGTGATTACCCATAACCTTGGTTAGTTTAATCATTCACTAAACGCTCATCCTATTTCGAAAACTCACTAAAAAAGGATAAAAAAACAAAAACTTTTCAAAAAGACAAAGAAGAACTACGTAGCTTTGAGTTCTCCATCGCACCGGGAGATACGTAGGAGCGAGCCATGTCCCGTCAAGCACTTTTTTCTAAAAAACCATTTTTCCCCCTTTTTTCCTAATAAATAAAGATTTTTATTAAGACTTTTTTCAATAAGAAGTAGAGAGGCAAAAATCAAGTATTTTCAAGTCAACACACTAAAACCACACATTTAATTAAAGGTTCCCTCTCAGTAGAGAGGACGTGTGGGGTGCTAACACCTTCCCTGCGCGTAACCGACCCCCGAACCCAAAACTCTCAGTTTTCAAAGGCCAATCGCTTTCCAAAAAGGTTTTTCCTAATATTTTCCTTAATAAATATTGGTGGCGGCTTCATTGTCTTAGGAAAAGTTGTGAACGAGGAAGGTTCTCCCTCGGGGACTTTTTCGGGCGCAACAGCTGGCGACTTCACTGGGGACATTTTTTTAAGACGAGGGTCAAGCCTAACTAATTTAAATGTGTGGTTTAATGTATTGTTGATTTGATTAAAACCTTGTTTGCCTTTCTTTCTTATCATTGATTGTAGGCGTACGCAGTTGTGTTCTTCTATGTTCCTTATCTCGTCTTATTCCCTTTCTTTTATCGTTTATGCCCATGCATTCTTCCAATCCCCATGTTCCCTTCTTTCTTTGCTCCTTTTCTTCAAGGTAAGCTCATGCATCTCTCCCCAATTCTATCATGTCCCTTCTTCTCAGCTCCCTTTCTGAAGTAAGTAATGTGTTTGTTGTTGGTATCCTAGGCTAGTTGTATTTGAATAATATTGAACCATAGGGTAGACAACATGCTATTATCTGGACTGCTCTGGTTTTCATTTCAGGTGGGGGTAGTACTAAGGAAAATGCCCTTGACACACACTACACTTATACCCTGTGACTATGTGTTTTGAGCGGGACCATAACCCAGGTCTGCAAAAACTTAGGAGAGTGGATTCGAGTAGTGAGAGCCCATCAGGACCTTTGTCCGTTTGGCTACTTGCGAAAGTTTCAACCAGAGTTGTGCTCTTTCATGATGCCTCACACCTAGCAGTTTGCTGCATTTGTGGGGAATTTTGTGAAAGGGACTGTAGCTCTGGTGGCCTTGTGAGGGAGTGAATAGAGCTACATGGAAGGATTACCCTTTTAATTGCCCTAGATCATAGGTCTTACCTCTTTTTAGGTCACAAGGGCTTTTTCAAAATTGTGTGTGCATTATTGCATCTAGTTTAGTTCATTTCCGCCAACGTTTTTTTGAAAAAACAACGAAATCAAAAAAATAGGTTTTTCCTTCTCTTTCATAAATACCTATATGGGGGTGGCATATAGGGTATACCGCCCTAATTTTTCAAAACCCCACCTGTAAATATCTGTCTTTATAACAAGCATCCTCATCATCCGCATTTTACATCATAACAGCATGCATTACATAAGCAAATTCTGAAAAATTCATACAGCATTCCTCATGCATCTAAATACAAAAATAACATAAAACCATATGCATTGCATTCATTTACGCATTCATACGTGTACTCATAAAAATGTTCTATCATCAGAGAGAGAGAGAGAAACAAAAGGCAAGCTGGTTCACCAACACCGATACTCCACCCTTCTGCAATCAAGGTTGATGGCTAGTAATCGGAATTTCAAGAATAAGGGCCGCCGGAGCCAAGAGGAGTTAGTTGCAGAGATTCTTAATCCTGAGCAGCTGGCTCAAGAGAATCAAGCTTTGAGGACCAAAGTGGAGGCTATGGAAGCACAGATGGTCGAAGTAATAAGTATGCTACAGAATCTGAGGGGTGGAGCCGCCGCTGGGGCCGCCGCTGTTGTAAATTCCGAAGGGGTTTCTCCTCCGGTGTCCGCTGAAGTTACAACTACTCACACTTCTTATGAACAGGGGGTCTGTCACTTTGCCCATCCTCCAGGGGCGAGCGGACAGAGTCATCTGAATGCACCGATATATCCTTGGGGGATGCCAATGGGTTATACGCCGCCTGCTGCTGAAGCTATTCCTGTGGGGCCGAGTCAACCTGTCACGACTATGCCTGGTGGAGCTGCTATGGGACCACAAATTCATACTCCTAGTCCTGATACTGCACTGGCAAGAGGTTCACCTAGTCCTACTCTGGGAGTTACTGTGAACCCTCAGAATGCTGTCCATCATATGGGAAACCCTGCTCAGCATGGGGGTTATCATCACGGTCCGGGGAACTATCCACAAGGTCATTTATTTGGGAACACTCAGCATGGGGATCGGTATCACTCGCTTGAAGAGCGCTTAAGAGCTGTGGAAGGATCAGGAACTAGAGACAGGGATGCCCGAGATTTGTGCCTTGTCCCAGATGTTGTTATCCCCCCTAAATTCAAAGCACCTGACTTTGATAAATATCGCGGCACCGGGTGTCCATCTAGCCATCTGACGATGTATGTTAGAAAAATGGCCGCTCATGCTCATGATGACAAGGTGCTCATTCATTATTTCCAGGACAGTCTGGCTGGGGCATCACTAGATTGGTACAGCGGAAAGATTGCTGGAGGACAAAAGAAACCCTTTCCCAACTTCCCCAAGAAGAAAGAAGGGGAAACCAATGTTATTTCCGCAGGGGGAGGCCCATCTTTCAGCTCTCCACAGCAGGCGGTACCATTATCTTTCAACTCTCCGCAGCGAACTAATTCAGGCTACAGAGCCCAGAACTATCAAGAGAAGAGGCGTGCTAATTTTGATCCGATTCCGATGACCTATACTGAATTGTTCAATCATCTTGTCTCAAAGAATTTGGTCAATACTCGCCCCATGAAGCCTATACAACCTCCCTTTCCTAGGGGGTACATTGCTGATGCTACTTGTAGTTTTCATAGTGGAGGAGTCGGCCACACGGTGGAGGACTGCAAGGCTTTCAAATATGTAGTCCAGGATTTGATTGACGCCAACTGGATCTCTTTCAAGCCGAACAGTCCCAGTACAACTACAAACCCCCTACCGGGACATGGGACACCATCCGCTAATGCAGTAGAGGATTCTGTGGGGCAGACAATGATAAAAGATGTTAAGTGCTGAGTTGTGTCGTCGTGGTGTTATCAAGAAGGGCTGTGTATGCGCCGATCCTTTATGTGTGGGTGCCTGTGAAGTTTTCAAGTCAGTCCTGCAAGACCTGATAGATCGGTGCGTGGTTCAGATAGGGACCCATGATATTGAAGATGAAAAAGAAATCAATGAGGAAGTAATAGCGGTGCCTAAGTCAGAAGAGGGATGTTGGGATACTCTAGGGGAGCCCAGTGGAAAGTTTGATTACTTGGTCAGGTATGACGCTCCAGAGAGTGCTCAAATCCGAATAGAAGACATCCAGCCCACAGGATGGGATGAGGAAGAGGAACAATACAACCAAATTGCTGTCATCGGTAATGGATCCAAAGCTGAAGAAAGTGAGACTGGTCTGGTTCGTCGCTGCCTTGCCAGAGAAAGTTGAAGAAGCTGCTGCCTTTCCTGTGACTTTTAAATTCAATATGATCATTGTAATGCAACTCTGTGGCTCTGCCCAAGGTCATAGAGCAAGTTGTTAGGGGCAATCATGTTTTTATTTTCAGAATCATCATCATTAATAAAAACGTTGTTTTTGAATTCCAATCAATACAAATCAATTCCTTTTCATTTTATGTGTCTCTTCTTTTCTTTATTATTTTTGCCTGTTTGTCTCGCCTTTCATTCTGCTTTTTCGCCTTGGCAAAAAGCAAACCCACAGCAATTGTCTCTCAAAATAACAGTGCCAACAGTCCATATTTTGACTTTGATCACCTTATCAATCAAGCCGAGGGGGATGTTGAGGAAGACCGGGAAAATCCTCCAGAAGGTTAATGAAGCAAGGAGAAGGGGTTATTCAGCATCACGGGGAATCCACTGAAGTGATCAACTTGGGAACCGCTGAGAACAAGAAAGAGGTCAGGATGGGTACTTCAATAAAGGAAAATTAGAGCTCAAAAGGGAAATAAAGAAGAAGGGCAAGTGCATGAAAATAAGTGAATTATTGTCCCAGAGTTAATTCTTGAGGAAATAAGCAATCATGATTTGAAATGAAGTCGGACTACCATTCCATACCCAAAAACAAAACCCTCCTACCCACCGTAAGCCAAGAAAATCCCAAAGAGAAAACAAAATCTTTTCCGACCCGTCTTAAGCCAAGAAAAAGCCAAAAATCCAAAAGCCACCTTAGACAAAGATCACCTCGAATATAAAAAAAAAAACAGTGCATCGTTCTTTATCAACTCACCCAAGCTCAAGAAAAAGAAGAAGTCAAAGAAGGAAAAATCATTCAAAAGGAAAAATCCCAAAACCAAAAGGAAAATACAAAAGAGATGTAAATAGTGAGTTGATACATGTTACCACAGAACCCAAGAGGTCCTCGTCTCAATAAACCTTCAAACACTTTCTCATTCCATGCGCCCCTCCTCTCATAAACCGCAAACACTCTCCTTTGACCTCGACAGCCCGCCCTCCATAAACCCTTAGCCAGGAATAAAACCTCCTAATACCTCATCAAGCCAGTTAACCATCATAAATCATCAATCAACAGCCAACACCCGAATAAAAACCATCCTGCCATTAGCCCCAAATACTTCATTAAGCTTACTCATCTCTCCTCCACAAAACACCACAATCCCGAAAGGTTCATCCCGATCAATGATTGATTGCTGTTGTTTTCTCAAGGTTTTAGCTCAAGGACAAGTAAATTCATTTGTTTACCATATGCCAAGTGGGGCAATTCTGTCGCTCTTCACCCCTCCTACAACTGAGGAAATTGACCCTACACCTATCTCATCCCTTGTCGCACTCACATTCATTGAAATCATACAGGGGCAACCCCCTTTCTTCTCTAGTGTATGGGTCAGAAGCAGTTCTTCTCATCAAGGTTGAAACACCCTCTCTACAAGTAGTCATGGAGGCCAGGTTAGAAGAAGCAAAATGGATCCAAGCTCGTCTAGATCAACTGAAAAGAATTGCTGCCCTGCGCCATAGCCAGTTGTACCAACAAAAGATGAAGGCAGCTTTCGGCAAGCAAGTCCGCCTTCGAGAATTCGGCGTTGGAGACCCTGTACTCAAAAAGATCCTACCTATCTGGACTGACTCCGTGAGAAGTTGAGGCCCACTTATGACGGTCCATGTGAAGTCAAGAAAGCTTTTTCCAGAGGAGCGCCGATACTCATAAACATAGACGGCGAAGATCTCAGGAATCCAGTCAATTCAGATCAAGTGAAGAAGTATTATGCCTAAAAGAAATAGATGAAAAAAGAGAAAGACAAGCCAAGTAAGAATTAGCTCGCTAGGTTGAAAACCCGCAAAGGGCGACCTAGGCAAAATCAGAGCGACCCGGTGGATTGAAAACCCGCAAAGGGCGATCCAGGCAAAAATTAGGGTCTGAAAACTTAGGCATGAAAAGTAAAGAAAGGCATACAACTCTCCTACAAGCTTGGATGAGGGAGTGATCAAGGTCAAGGACATAGATGTTTGGCACTGTTCCACAGAGACGGACAGTCAGAATTCAGCTTCTCTCCTTTTTTCGTGTCTTTTTACAGTTTAAACTTTCAAGTGTAATAAATAATCGGCGTAACTTCTTGTGCGACCGGTTTCCACATTAATAAAGTTCAAATTTCTCGTATCTGTTCATTCTTTTATTTTCTGCTTTTTCTGCTCAAAATAAACGTTTTATGATGATGATGGTCCTGAACTGTAAAACATGTGCATATATCATAGAGCATTGCAAATCATTACGAGATTCTTAAGAGTCCCGGGAGAAGGCAATCCCCCAAAGCCAGTCACTCATGCAAGAGAGCAACTACATCCACGATTGCTTCAAACCAGCAAAGTCAAGACCAACATGCACTCGGCCCATGAGCCCCGCAAATCCAACAGCTTCCTCAGTCTCATGTCATGAGTGTCGCGGGTTGGCTGAACCAGCAAAAATAAAAATAAGCAAAAAAAAAAAAAAAAAAAAATAAGCAAAAAAAAAAAAAAAAAAAAAAGGGGGGGGGGCAATAAACAAACACAGTCATGCATTACATTCATCATGCATAAAATCATGCATTTATCAGACATAAAAATAATGATAAAGAAAAAGAGATTCAGGCAGTTGCATTCATCATAAGAGAAAGAAAAAGAAAATAGCAATCATGGCATTTGCATCATGCATCGCATAGAGAAAAAACAAAACGAAGTCTTCCATTGCATACGCTGGCATTCCATGCGGTCAAACCAGACCTTTGTGTCCTTAAGCCAGATCATTGTGGTCCATAAACCAGACCTTCGTGTCCTTAAACCATACCTTTAGGGTCCATAAATCAGACCAGTATGCAGACACAAATTGCTCCATAAACCAGGCTTGTCGGCCCATAAACCAAACTCGTTGTGATCCTTAAATCAGACTAATGTCAAGTCCATAACTTAGCATTCCAAGGCATTTCACAACTCTCAAGCATTGCATTTGCATACACACACTTCATAAAAAGGGAAAAGAACAAAATCATCGTATGTCATTCATCATTAGAGCATTACATTTGGCATCAGATATTTCATAGAAAAAGCAAAGAAAGTAAACAAAGATATTCCCTGTCGTCCAGCATTCCATATCATTCAGCATTCCTTTGTCATTCAATCATCAAACATTAAAGCATTGCATATGCATCATATTAACAAGAATCATTGCATCAAACATCAAAGCATTGCATCATAGAAAAAGCAAAAAGAAACAAACAGAAGTTAGAACAAGAGCCTTTCATTCATCAAAGCATCAATCACCGCATACATTTGCATTTAAACATCAAAGCAATACAGTTGCATCACATTAATACTGGCATCGAATAAAAAAAAAAAAAAAAAAGAGCAAAAGAACAAATAAAGTCAGGCATTGCATTCATCAAGCATATAAGAACAGTAAAAGATCATGCATTCATCCGACATAGACAAAGGAAATAAGAAACTCATCATTCATCATAAGAAAAAAAGAAAACAGCAATCATGGCATTTGCATTACATGCATTTATTCATTTTCAGCTACAGGTACAAAGAGAGGATGAGCACTTCGGTGTTAGCCCTCGCCCCCAGATTCCAGAAAATGTTCCCCCAAGTTGGGAGTTCAGAAAGAAGAAAGAAGAAAAAAGAGAAATAGAAAGGAAGGAGAGAAAAGAAAAGAGAGCGCTCAAGCGTGCATTGCGGATTGGAGCACAGAGATCATCGCTCCCTTCTGCCCAGGTCTCACATCGTGTACGAGCAACGCGATGGACCGCAGCCCCATGTGAGGTTCAACGGAATAGTTGTATCAGCCTAAGATACAGTGGACGCCGTGCATTGATCAGTATATCAGTTCCGGAGCTGATAACGATCCCCCCGGTCGCTCGAAAAGGCCAACAGGAAGAGCGTGCTCCTCAAAGCTACGTGCAAACTCGGATTCGTCAAAGAGTTCGTTTAAGGATTACAGGTTTTAGGCAGCCTGGGCAATTTGTAACAGCCCAGGTCCACCGCAGCGGCCACCCCGGTCCCACTGTTACCTCACGGTCTTCTCTACCCCTCTTGTAGAGTTTTTGCCTTCCGTGGGAATCGAACCTTGCACCTGAGGCATAAGTGCAAGTTAAACCCCCTTCCCACTACCAATTGAGCGTGCATGTCATAGAGTCTCATGCCCATATGCATAAAACCCAGTGATGTTTTGAGGCCTGAGTGGCCAAGTGATGATGAGGCCTGAGTGGCTAAGCGACGTTTTGTGAAAAGGTACCTTCATGCATATACCCGCGAGTGGGCTGCATTTCATAAATCTATATGACATGAGATGAGTTTTTGTACATGATGTGAATGATGACTGTGATGTGGATGTTTGTGTATTGGATGTTGATTATTTTAGTGCGTAGCCTATGATTAGTGCTTATCATATTTTCTATTATATAGACTGAAATGATGCTCACCCTTTCCTGTTTGAATGTTGCCCTCGTGTTGGTAACGTGCAGGTGATTCCCAGTGAAGGTATTAGCTTCACTTTTCGAGTCGAGTCGTCATGCTCTGATACGTAGCACTCAGGGGGGAAAACGAACTCGGCCTTTATTAATGATGTTTGATTATTATGTCCATGTGGACTATTTGGTTATGTTTTACTAATTTCCGCTGCGTAGTTGATTGTGTTATGAGGAGTGTTATAAGTGACGTTAACCATGAGGCTTGAGTTTTTGATATTGTGATGTGCTACGTGGACGTATGAATTTGAGTTAAACTGTTTTTAAAGTTTGATAAGCGACGTCTGATTTGAGTATGTGTAACATTTCCTATGAACGAGATTTTTCAAACTCTGATTTTTATAAACAAAGTGACGGGTAGAAAGGGGTGTTACACAATTTACCGTTTTCTGCACGCAAGTGCCCATTTTACTTTTCTGTCTGCACGCAAGTGCCCATTTTACTTTTCTGTCTGCACGCAAGTGCCCATTTTACTTTGCTGTCTGCACGCAAGTGCCCATTTTACTTTTCTGTCTGCACGCAAGTGCCCATTTTACTTTTCTGTCTGCACGCAAGTTCCCATTTTACTTTGCTGTCTGCACGCAAGTGCCCATTTTACTTTTCTGTCTGCACGCAAGTGCCCATTTTACTTTTCTGTCTGCACGCAAGTGCCCATTTTACTTTTCTGTCTGCACGCAAGTGCCCATTTACTGCTTTCTGCACGCCAAGTGCCCACTTTACCGCTTTCTGCACAAAAGTGCCCATCTTTTCAAAAATCTAGAAAAAGAAAAAAGAGGAAAATTCGGGTTTTTCCAAGTGGACAAAATCGGTATAATTTCTGAATTCTTTATCTTCATTTTGCCTTGGAATATGTTTCGGCCAATTCATATTCCTCGTTAAAATTCAGATAAAGAGGGGCAGCTGTCATACCCCAATTTTGTCCGGCTTAGGTCCAAACCCTAATTTTCCACACAAAAAGAAAAAATATAAAAAATAACTTATGCATTGCATTTTGGGTCCTAGAAATCATTCCAAAGTTTTTGAAATCATTTTTAGGGTTAGAATGCACTTTTTGGGAAATTAGGGTTTTTAGGGTCAAAAAGGGCATTTTGGTCATTTCTCACAAAGGGGTCTATAAAAATAATTTTTGCATGAAAATATTTTTCAATAAGCCTCATGCATGAAAATAATTTTTTAGAAAGTATAAAATTGATTTTATCATGCATATAATATATTCTTGATGAATAAGGAAGGTGTCCATATTTTCAGGAAAGCAAATAATCGATTACCTTCTTGTTTCATTTAAGCCAATAATCGATTATTTGCTCTAAGAAAACAAGCCAATAATCGATTATTTGCTCTAAGAAAACAAGCAAATAATCGATTATCCCTTTCCCCTTTTGAAGCACATAATCGATTATTAAGATGTCCATATTTTCAGGAAAGCAAATAATCGATTACCTTCTTGTTTCATTCAAGCAAATAATCGATTATTTGCTCTGTGAAAACAAGCAAATAATCGATTATCCCCTTCCCCTTTTAAAGCACATAATCGATTACCACCTTTTAAGGAAGGTTGATAATCGATTATGCACCTGTTTTGCCTTACAACCATAATCGATTATCACCTCTTTTGGAAAGTTTCTAATCGATTACTCAAGGCTCATAATCGATTATCATTGTCAAACATCCTGAGCCAATAATCGATTAACATACACCAAGTGTTTTTAACATAATCGATTATCATGCTTCCTAAAATAGATCAAATCTGATTTCCTATAAATAGGACGTTCATTTCTCATTTCCAGGACACAGATTTCACACGGATTTTCATCACAATTTCACAACTTCTCTGCACACGGACACTTCACACAAGATCAGAGAGAAGAATTGCTACACACATTTTTCACGAGATCTGAGACACATTTTTCACGAGATCTGAGAGACATTTCACGAGATCGGGGAAGACAACTCTCGCAAATCTCATTTTCCAGTTCTCCGCTTCATTTTCGCTCGTTCTTCAGATCTGTAATATCTGTCTTCATCAGAGGTATTTCAGTCTTTTCATTTGTTAATATTTAGTTATTGTGATCCATGTGATTTAACTTAGCTATAGCATTCATCTACTCGTTCTTGTATGTTATCATCCATTGCTGAGGACGAACCATATGATTCCCACTTATGCCTAGTGCATCATATTCTAAGTGGTGAAGATGGTCTTGGGTGATTCAGCTTGCCCCTTTTAAACCCTTTTAAAAACATTTTTTTAATTAGAACTACGTCGCTTTGATTCCCGTTTGGGATACGTAGGAGCGAGCCACGTTCTCGTCAAGCGCAACAATTAAAAATCCTTTTCGCAACCCTAAATAAATCATTTTCATGAAACAAATAAAAAAGAATCATTTTCAAACCCATTGTTGCCAGTAGCTCATCAGAGCCTTTGTTCGTTTAGCTATTAGTGGCAATGTCCTTTTCTCATAAGAATAATAAACGATGATCCATCATAACCTTTGTTAGTTTGATCATCGTGCAAACAATCACTTTCAAAGACCACTTTCAAAAGAGCAAATAAAAACGGGTTGCTACTAATAGTCAATCAGAACCTTTGTTCGTCTGACTAGTGGTATTGACTCTCATTTTCTAGAGTACTTAGCGGTGATTACCCATAACCTTGGTTAGTTTAATCATTCACTAAACGCTCATCCTATTTCGAAAACTCACTAAAAAAGGATAAAAAAACAAAAACTTTTCAAAAAGACAAAGAAGAACTACGTAGCTTTGAGTTCTCCATCGCACCGGGAGATACGTAGGAGCGAGCCATGTCCCGTCAAGCACTTTTTTCTAAAAAACCATTTTTCCCCCTTTTTTCCTAATAAATAAAGATTTTTATTAAGACTTTTTTCAATAAGAAGTAGAGAGGCAAAAATCAAGTATTTTCAAGTCAACACACTAAAACCACACATTTAATTAAAGGTTCCCTCTCAGTAGAGAGGACGTGTGGGGTGCTAACACCTTCCCTGCGCGTAACCGACCCCCGAACCCAAAACTCTCAGTTTTCAAAGGCCAATCGCTTTCCAAAAAGGTTTTTCCTAATATTTTCCTTAATAAATATTGGTGGCGGCTTCATTGTCTTAGGAAAAGTTGTGAACGAGGAAGGTTCTCCCTCGGGGACTTTTTCGGGCGCAACAATCACTACAACACAAACCAATGGTCAAGACTAAAAAACAACAGTTGGTCGTTAATCGACACAACGACCCTACGACTTGGCCGGACGGACCAACCACTGCTCTGATACCACTAATGTAACACCCCTTTTCTACCCATTAATTTATTAGCGTAAAAATCAGAGTTTCCAAATTTTAGTTACATCACAAGGAATGTCACACTTACTTCGTTAAACATCACGCGCCGAATTACTCGCTTTTCGAAAACAGTCTTATAATACTTACAAAACGTCATTGTAAATTAAAATACAACTTCACAACGGAAAATCCAACCAGTTTAATTATAAAATACTTTGCAACTGTGCAAGGCTCACAATAGTAAAATCCAACAACAACAATGATCATAAATAACTTAAACAACGTTCATCCCTCCCCTAGTGTTACATAATCAGAGCAGACGACCCGACTCAGCTAGTGAAGGCACCTAAGCCTTCACTCGAGATCACCTGCACGTTACCGCGTAGGGGTAACATTCAAACAGAAGGGTGAGTCCAATTCAATCCATATAATAAATCACATGATAAGCAATAAGTCAAGTCACAGCTCTAAAATAATCACATCACAATCATCAATTACATCACTACAATAACTCATCATTATGTCATGTAGGCATATGAAATGCAACCCACTCGCGGGCATATGCATGAGGTACCTTTTCACAAACGTCGCTTAGCCTTTATGGCCTCATCTTCACTTAGCCTTTTGGTCCTCAAAAACGTCACTGGGTTTATGCATATGGGAGGCATGAGACACTATGACATGCACCACGCACAAACACACAATCACGGTCAACTATGTGACCCGTCACTTACCAATTTTCCAAATAAGAGGCACAGCACCTGTCAATTCACAATTTACACACAACAACGTCACTTAGCCTTTTTGGCCTTATCATCAACAATTTACACACAACAACGTCACTTAGCCGTTTGGGCCTTATCATCACTTAGCCGTTTGGGCCTCAACGTCACTTATTTTCATCGTCACTTATTTTTAAACATCATCAACTCAAACAATAGCCACTGAGGGCAAAACGTCATTTACTAGCCACCAAGGGCATCATCGTCATTTACACACTAATATCAACAACATTGGCCACTAAGGGCAAAACGGTCATTTAACTAGCCACTAAGGGCACCATCGTCAAAATCATCACTTTTAACACCAAAACGTTAAAACCACTGGTTATACACAAAAAGGGGATTTTTAAAGACACCAAAACGATTTTCCAATGTCACAGCAACGACCACCGGGAACAGCCACTTGGGGCGCCCCAGCAACCTTCAGAAATAATAAGTTTTTATTTTTAAAAATGGGACACACAGATAGGTAACTGAAAAAGCTTCTCAACACTTTTTGAAACGTTTAAAATGGATGTCCGAGTCAAAAGATATGGTGAAAACAGTTTTCATAAAAAAATTGGGAACATCCTGAAAAACTGGCGCTCTGGGCGCCCAGCGCCCAGCAAAACGCAACACACACACACACGGGCGCCCAGCGCCCAGCAAAACGCAACACACACACACACACGGGCGCCCAGCGCCCAGCGCAACACACCCCCACACACACACTGGCGCCCAGCGCCCAGCGCAACACACCCCCACGCACACACTGGCGCCCAGCGCCTAGCGCTCCACACACAGACACTGCAACATGCGCACAGCGCCCATGGGCGCCCAGCACAGTTCCAGCAACACAATTTCAGCACAAAATTCAGCATATATATTTTTCTTCATGACCAACCACCACACCAATTTACAACAATTCATGAGCACATATAAAATCATCAAAATCACTCATCAAACATCAAAATTCAGCAACATCCATCAAACATATGGCGCCCTAGGCGACCATGCCACACCCAAAAACGAATTTTTAGCCACAAACCATGAACATCACGCATACCTCATCAACAAGAACATGAATTCACAAACATAATCATGATCGTGGTTAAATCTAGGCTATCACTACCTAAAACCTATCATACAATCTATTATATAAATTGATAGAACTCCCCTTACCTCGAATTCGAAGAGTAGAAGTCCTAGAGACCGTCACCACCAGAACCTCAGCAACAAAATCACGTCCCTTGGCCCTTGGAGCTTGCGACTTCTTCTCCTCCCTCTCTTCTCCCTACGGCGCTCTCCCTTTTTCCTTTCTCTCTTCTCAATTTCGCTAATTTCTTTTCTTTTGCAAAAGTGAGCCAAACCCTAAATTTTTAACTTAAATATGCGCCTAGGCTAGTGGGCTTGGATCGCGGGCTTTCCTTCGACTTAAGCCCGATTTAATTAAAACACCTTATAATTACTTTAAAACACCTTATTATTATGATATTAATAAACACCTTATATTATTATTTCTACCACCCAAATTTCATTTAGTTAAATAAATAATTTAATCTATTATTTTGGGGTGTTACAATAAGTGCACTGAATATGAAAAGAAAATCCATGAGCTTGAATGGACATTAGGAAAAATGCATGTACAAAACAAACACATGTGCATCCAGGCCACAAAGAAACACTTGCATGAAAAGAAATTTGCATTATAGGCCTAAGTTCACTACTATTCCATATATTAAATGTTATTACTGTGCCAAACTAGGACATACTGCATCTGTGTGCATTGCTAGAGGAAGACAAGTTGTGAAAATGGTATGGGTTCCCAAAGGGACTCTACCAAGCACTAACCCACAAGGACCCTAAGAAATTTGGGGACCAAAATTTTCAACTTGATCTTATTGCAGGTATGCTTCAAGGTATGGGGGACAGATTAATACCTTGTTAGCAAATACTCAAAGTACATGACTGGAGATATAACAAAGCTCTTAACACTCACCCCCAGAAAAAACGGCCATGTGACTTGTGATAATAACAATAGAGGAAGAATCTTTAGTAAAGGTAAGATTTGTAAAGGTTTGTCCACCTCTATTGGAAATGTGCTTTATGTAGAAGAACTTAAGACAAATTTATTAAGTTTTAGTCAAACATGTGAGTAGTGAAATAGAGTAATCATTGATCACATTTCATGCATCATTGAGAACAATATTTGTAAGGCATGTTAGAATAATAGGAAACAGAGTAAACAACATCTCATTCATATAGATCACAGTCTGAGTAAAATGCAAAAACACAAATGACCCCTTTCAACACTCTAGGATTGAGCATATAGATATTAGATATCATTTTCTTAAAGTTCATGCTCAGAAAGGTGATTGTATGATTGATTTAGTTGAATATTCAAAATTGATAGCTGATATTTTTTTAAAACCGTTGCAAAAAGAATTCTTTTTTTTTTCATTTGAAGAGAACGTTAATTTATCTGAATAAAGTATAAACTGGTTGGTTATCTTGTGTTGCAACCCGACTCTCAAACCATTTTGTGGTTTATGCCGAAGTTTTAAAATGCAATGAACTCACTTTTACTATTAGCTGTGTTTTCGACTCACCATCTAAGTTTCATATTGACCCTTTTGATCATGACAAAAAGGTGGAGAAATATAGGATTATTACAGGATGCATATAGGATTGTCACTTTGCATTTAGTCAAGGGGAGCATCAAGTAAGGGGGGGTCTAGATACATATCATGAATAGCACATTGTTTTGCTTGATGAACTAACCTCCCACCTAAGATGAATCAAAGTTTTGTCATCATTAAAAAGGGGGAGAATGTGGGTATATTGTGTTGCATTTTAAGTTTTGCTGATGAAGTAATCTAAGACAAAGTGACAAATGGAACTCCGAGACACAACCAACTCAAGAAGTAAGTCAGTGTCAAGGGTTGTCACTAGGAAGTTGGGCCATGTCTTAGGAATAATTCGTAAACCTCTTTTGAGGGTCGGCACTTAAGTCACTCATCTCACAATCTCGTAGCATTCACATTTTTAACCAAACGTATGCATGCATATATAGGTAAGGCATGTAACATGAAAATAAGCATTGAAAGCACAAAATCGATTTTGCACCTGATTCACCAAGCACAAAATCGATTTTGCACCTGTTTCCCTTAAAGATAGAAATCGATTTACAGCCTATTTCTTTAAAGCCCAAAATCGATTTCCAACTATATTTTTAGAAGCAACAAATCGATTTTCCCCTTAAATGCATAAAGCTAAAATCGATTTGCTCCTTATTTTAATCAAGCAAAGAATCGATTCATGTACTAAATTTCTTCAAGCTAAAAATCGATTTTCCTCCTTATGCACTTAAGCACATAATCGATTTCTTTCTCTTTAGAAGTATTCAATGGTCATATTTTTAAGCAAAGAATCAATTCACACACTAAACTATTTTAAGCATAGAATAGATTTTATTATCACAGCATATTCTGTCCAATGGTCATATTTTTCCTAAATCTATAAATAGGGACCTAGTGCTGCACAGAACGTACAACCCATTCACTCATAAACTGAAACGCAAAACCCTGGCACACACTTTTTCTCTTCACGTTTTTCCATCTGTCAGAGCTGATCTATCTCAAGGGTTAGATTGGGTTGGGAATCATCAAGTTGTTGTATCTGCCTTCTTAGAGGTATTTTGGTTTTTACTTTGTAATTGTTTTTAACGTTGTAACTTGTTTATACTAGAGAGTGGGGGTATCTTTCTAGGGTTCTTGTCTGTACTGGGGAGTGAGGTATCTCTCTAGGGCGGCTGGTTGTAACAAGGGTGGGGTATATCTTGTTGTTGTATTTGATTTGAGGGCTCATTAATAGGTGGGGTATCCTAGGTGAAGAGTGTCTGAGTCTGTTGTTGATCCACCGTAGAAGTCAAGACCTAATTGTTTATCCGCTTTCATTAGGACACAGTGTAAGGTCCTATCACTTAAGGTCTATGACATTTTAGTAGCTGAGAGATGATTTTTGAAAACATGCATGTTGCATCAAAATAAGCTTTGAAAGATATTTTATAAAATTGCATGCATGCATAAGGTGGCAACTTAACCTAAAAACAATTTTGTGGAAAGAAAGAATCGATTTCTATTATGTACCAAAGGCCAAGAATCGATTTATATTTTTTTTCTAAAGGCCAAGAATCGATTACATGATATATACATTGGACTCCTTACTTTCCTTTTTGAAAAGAATCGATTACTCACTTCATTTGACTAAACACATAATCGATTTCCATTATTTTCTAAAGGACAAGAATCGATTACATGCTATATACATTGGACTCCTAACTTTGCTTATTTGGAAGAATCGATTATGAGCCTATGAGTATTCAGGCTCAGAATCGATTATGTGCCTGGGTGTTTCAGAGCACATAATCGATCACTCACTCAATGCACTAACCAAAGAATCGATTCCTTACTTTCCTTACTTCCACTATTTTAGGAAGGTTAAGAATCGATTATACAATTGTTACACTTCAACACATAATCGATTCCTCATTGCATTAAATGTTTTTTTTTTTTCAAATTCCATTATTTTTTAAGCCTATAAATAGGCAGGTGTGATTCACATTTCAAACACACCACAACACAACAACACCTATCTACTTCTCACCTTCGAAATTCTAGATCTGAGAAAGAGAGAAAATAGAGCTATCATAGTCATATCATTTTCTATAGATCTAGTCACTCATCTCTCTCAGCTATTATATTGTCATATTGTCTGAGGTGATTAGATCATAGCTTCTATATTGTAATCTACTATTGTGGGGTCATTTTGAAATCCTGGGAGGTAATCTTGGGTCGTTCAATCAGGCGATTGAAGCGGTTATTTTGAAATCCTGGGAGGTAATCTTGGGTCGTTCAATCAGGAGATTGAAGCGGTTATTGTGAAATCCCGGGAGGTGCTCTTGGGTCGTTCAATCGGGGGATTGAAGCGGTGTTGAAATCCTTAGCAGGAGCTCGGGTTCTCAATTTGGGGAAATTGGGATTTACTATTTGAAGTTGCGTATTTTTAAAACATTCCTCATATAGTGGTTGTCAGCAAGTCCAAAGGTTGCAAAGCCTGAGGCCTAGGACGTAGGGCTTTTATCCCGAACCTCGTAAAATCCTAGTGTATCTCTATCCCTCTCTCTCTTTACTTTATTGCTTATATCTGTTTATAGTCATAGCCAATATCACTGCGCTGATCTGTTTATTGTTATTATCATTGTGCTGCATATCTGTCTATCCTGAAATCTGATAATAACATAATATTACGCTGTGCCTGATCTGCCTGTGTAGTTTAAATCTTAGTTTCCGCATCTGATTTAAAAAGGCATTATCAATATTTCTAAAAGAGTTCAAGTTTTGCACATAACCTTATTCCCCCCTCTAAGGTTATACTATAGTCCAACAAGTGGTATCAAAGCTAGAAAGTGCATATAGAGCTTAACATCTCGAAATTTTTTTTATCTATTTATCTATCTGTGATCATGGGTTCTTTTATGAAAGAGGGGATGTCCTTCAATAGGCCACCCCTGTTTGATGGGACTAACTATGACTACTGGAGTAGTCGAATGAAGTGTCATGTGTAGGCTATAGATTTCACTCTGTGGAGAATTATTGTTGATGGACCACTGATCCCTATGAAGATAAAAATTACAAAACCTGGTGGTGCAGTTGACGGAGATACTACAAAAATTCAAGCCACCGGCAAAGCAGAAGAAGTTCCAGTTGAAGACATCTACACCATTGATCTGAGCGAGCTGAGAAAGTCCGAGTTAGACAAAATCTGTCAGAATGCCAAAGCTATGAACATTCTTCACCTATCTCTATGTGAAGAAGAATATGGAAGGGTCAAAGGGTGTCAGACTGCTAAAGAGATCTGGGATTGCTTGGAAGCTACACATGTCAGTACAAGCCAAGTGAAGGATACAAAAATCAGAATCCTCACTTCTGAGTATGAAGCCTTCAAAATGAAGGAAGGTGAATCTGTTGCAGCTATGCACCAGAGATTTAATCTGATAGTGAACAACTTGAGGGCACTGGGGAAGAAGTACTCTACAAAGGATATAAATAGAAAAATTCTTGCATCCCTAACCAGTGAGTTATTTCCAAAAACTTGTGCAGTCACTAAAGCCAAGGATATTGGCACTCTTCCCCAAGAAGATCTGATCGGGTCACTTCTTGCCTTTGAGGTAGTATTGGCAGCCAAAAAGAGTCAAGAAAATGAAGTGGTAAAAGAAAAGAAGTCTCTTGCCCTTGCCGCTTAAACCCCTAAAGTAGCAAGGAAAGAGGTTGAGTCTGAGGAAGAAACTGATGATGAAGACATGGCTATGCTTGCCAAAAATTTCAAAAGATTCATGAGATACAACAAACTTGGAAAGGGGGACTTCTCAAAGAAGTCTGGGTACAACAAAGAAGACAAGTATGAGAAGAGAGATGATCAACCAAAGTGTTTCGAATGCAACAAACCTAGTCACCTCATAGCAAACTGTACAGAGCTGAAATCCAAATACAAACAAAAGAAAGCTATGAAGGCAACATGGGACAACACAGATACTGAGGGTGATACATAGGAAGAAGAGGAGGTCGAAAATGTTGTTTGTCTCATGGCAAAGAACACACCTAAAGCTACATGGGATAGTCTCAGCACTGATAGTGAATCAGATGAAGATGAGAAGACTGACAATGTTGTCTGCAATATGGAAAATTACGCATCTAAGGTAATCCAAAATTCCCAGTCTTTCTGATTCTTCTATGCATGATGATTCATTTGATGATGCGTGTAGTAGTCACGATTTGAATGAGGCTTTTGAAGCGCTTTATTTTGAACATGAAACACTTTTGTTAAAATCTAAGAAATTAACAAAGAGTAACAAAAGCTTGTCCACTCAAATTGAGACTCTAGAAAATGAGGTAGCTAAGTTGAAGAATGAGCTACATAAAACAAAACATTTCAACCTTGAGTTTCTTGAGCTTCAATTTTTTTTTGAAAAAGCCAAGGTTGAAAATGAAATTTTGAAAGAAACCCTAAAAAAGTTTGAGGTTGGTGAAAAGACCTTGACCAAGCTACTTCACTCCCAACATGAATATGTTGAAAGGAGAGGTATTGGGTACAAAGGAAATTCCACCTCCTCTGTTTTGAACAAGAAAATAACTTTTGTAGCTTCTACTTCAAGTTATACTCCTACTGTTTTCTCATGCACCTATTGTCAAAAAGGGGACCATAGCTCTCTTAGATGTCCTATTCGTAAATTATGTGTGCTTGGTACCCTTATACCTGCCTGTAAGAAACCAAGGTGGATTGTGAAAGCAAACCCCTTGATGACTAACCCCCAAGGACCCAACAAAATTTGGGTACCTCGTGCTAGTTGTTAAATGTTCCTTTTGCAGGTTGCTCAGTCTTCAAAGAAAAAAAATGTATGGATGGTTGATAGTGGGTGCTCAAGGCATATGACTGGTGATGCTTCACTATTTCTGAAATTAAGCAACAAGGCTAGTGGATTTGTAAATTTTGCCAACAATGAATCTGCTAAAGTAATAGGTAAAGGTTGTGTGGGTAAGGAAAACACAATCAAAATAAAAAATGCCTTATTAGTTGATGGTGTAAAATTCAATTTGCTGAGTGTTAGCCAATTGTGTGATAATGATTTTGATGTGCACTTCTTTGTTGACAAATGTCTTATTACTCATAGAACTTCAAAACTCTTCATCACTGGATTAAAAAATGTAAGTGATGATATTGTATGCATGCCTACCTTGATTGATGATGTGGATCTGTGGCATAGACGTTTAGGACATGCTAGTATAGAACATCTATCTAAGTTAAGTAAGAATGAGCATGTTAGAGGTCTACCTAAGTTGAAATATGAAAAAAGCCAATTATGTGATGCATGTCAGCTTGGTAAAATGCATAAAACCTCTTTTAAATCAAAACCTGTTATTTCCACCAAAAATGTGCTTGAATTGCTTCATCTTGATTTGTTTGGTGAAATCGATGTTGTAAGTCTAGGAGGATCTAAGTATGTCTTTGTAATTGTTGATGATTATTCTAGATATACTTGGGTTATTCCACTTGCAAATAAAAGTGATGCTTTTAACGAGTTTGCTAAGCTGTGCAGAAAGTTACAGAATGAGAAAAGCTTAGCTATCAAGGAAATAAGAAGTGATCATGGAGGAGAGTACGAGAATTCATCATTCAAGACTTCGTGTGAAAAGTATGGCGTTCATCATAAGTTTTCAGCTCCAAGAACTCCTCAACAAAACGGTGTGGTAGAAAGGAAAAACAGAACCATACAAGAGATGAGCAAAACAACATTGAACGAGCACAACCTTCCCAAATACTTTTGGGGTCATGCAGTGGATACAGCTTGTCACGTGCTAAACCGAGTATACTTAAGGCTATCTCTCAATAAGACGCCATACGAGCTGTGGAATGGTAGAGCTCCTAGTATTTATATTTCAGGGTGTTCGGAAGTAAGTGCTTCATTCTTAATACAAAGGACAAGTTGGGTAAGTTTGATGCCAAATCAACTAAAGGTATCTTCATGGGTTATTCAAGCCATAGCAGAGCTTATATTATCTACAACAAGACTAATAAAACTATGCAAGAATCTATACATGTGTGTCAAGAAAGCTGATGATGAGGATGAAGTGATTGAAGTGATCGAAAATAGAACTCCTGAATCAAACAGTGAAAGTGTAGAAGAAGCCGAGGTGGAAGTGGAACCTAAAGAAGAAGTTGAAGTGGAACGAGAGCCCCAAGACATCGATGATCATCTCCATGGAAGAACTCACGATGATCTGCCCAAGACATGGAAATCAATTCGAGATCATCCCATGGAGCAAATTATTGGTAGTCCATCAAAGGGAGTAAAAAAATCGTTCTCCTCTTAACCTTTTATGCTTTCATAGTGCTTTTGTCTCTCAAATAGTTCCTAATATATAATATCAAGGAAGCTTTAACTGATCCAGAATGGGTTTTGTCAATGCAAAAACAACTTGAACAATTTGAACGAAACAAAGTTTGGCATTTAGTCGAAAAACCTGTTGACAGAACCATCATTGGTACTACTTTATTAAACAAAAGTCGTTTGGTTGTTCAAGGTTTTAACCAAATCGAAGGGGTGGATTTTGAAGAAACTTTTGCTCCTGTGGCTAGGTTGGAGTCCATTCGTATAATATTGGCATTTGCTTCTTACATGGACTTCAAACTATACCAAATGGATGTCAAGAGTGCCTTCCTAAATGGTTTTTTAGAAGAAGAAGTATATGTAAAACAACCCCCTGGTTTTGAAGATTTTAAAAACCCTAATCATGTTTTCAAACTTGACAAAGCTCTTTATGGATTAAAGCAAGCCCCTAGAGCTTGGTATGAGAGACTAAGCAAACATTTAACTGCCAATGGTTTCAAAAAGGGTAAGATTGACTCTACCTTATTCCTTAAAACCAAGGGCAAACATATCATTGTAGTTCAAATCTATGTTGATGATATCATTTTTGGGTCTACTAATGATGATCTGTGCAAGGAATTTTCTGAGATGATGACTAGTGAATTCGAAATGAGTATGATGGGGGAGCTTAATTTCTTTTTGGGACTTCAAGTAAAACAAATGAATGAAGGAATCTTCATATCTCAAACCAAGTTCTCAAAGGAATTGCTAAAGAAATATGACATGAATGATGCAAAGGAAATCAGCACTCCTATGGCGACAGCAACAAAGTTGGATAAGGATGAGCAAGGTAAACCGGTAAATGAAACTTTGTATCGAGGTATGATCGGTAGTCTCTTATATTTAACTGCTTCTCGTCCTGATATAATGTTTGCTGTGTGCATGTGTGCTCGATTTCAAGCATGTCCTAAAGAATCACATTTAAAAGCTGTAAAACGGATTCTTAGGTATGTTAAAGGGACCATATACTTTGGTTTGTGGTACCCGAAATCGACTATGTTTGATTTAGTTGGTTTCTCTGATGCTGATTTTGCTGGGTGTACTTTAGATAGAAAAAGTACTAGTGGAACTTGTCATTTCTTAGGTCCTTGTTTGACCTCCTGGTCTAGTAAGAAACAGAATAGTGTTGCTTTGTCCACCGCTGAAGCCGAATATGTGGCGGTTGGAAACTGCGTTGCACAAGTTCTGTGGATGAAACAGACTTTGGAGGATTTTGGTTTATTATTTGGAAATGTACCTGTTTTATGTGATAATACTAGTGCTATAAATATTGCTAAGAACCCCATACAACACTCTAGAACTAAGCATATAGACATAAGACATCATTTCATTAGAGATCATCTGTCTAGGGGGAGCATTGCATTGAAATTTGTAGGCATTGATGACCAACTAGCAGACATCTTCACTAAACCCCTAGCCGAAGCTCAATTTTGTAAAATCCGTAGAGAGCTAGGGATGCTTGACTTTGCTAGTTTATAAAGTGATTGTGTTGGTGCTCACCCCCCCTCCTTTTTGATGAAAACAAAGGGGGAGAGAATATGCATGTTATTATGTGGGGGAGTGTAACACCCCGTTAATTTCTATCTTGTAGAAATTACCGAAGCGCACGACTGGCATACATCAGAGTGACTTCCTTTTTAAATACTGAACACCTACTAATACTCGATGCTAAAAACCCATCAAGTTCGCTTATATAACTTAACATAAAATACATAATACGGTCCTTACACCCTCAACTAGTGTTCAGTACCAAAATAGAAAGTCTGCGGAAGCGATTTACAACTTGAAAGACGTAACTCATACAATCGAATAGTTTTAAGATACTGAATAGAAATACGGAAATACAAAGGAAACTGAAATATGAGACATAATAAAATAAAGATAGCGGCTGCTCCTCAAGCGTCTCCATGACCATGTCTCATCATCCTCAACTTAGCCTGCAATTCTGAAAAACAACAACATGGATTGGGTGAGACAACTTGTCTCAGTGAGTTCTATCGAAACCCCTTACTAACTCTCTCGTTTCAATTATGCTTGATTCATTATTCTTGATTCACAATTCATAGTCTTAATATTTGACTATGTGGTTAACATGAACGTTGTCCTCATAACCCTCATAAGCAGTTACAATAGGCAACACCTGAACAATGAACAATGATTTTTAGCATGTCACCGGTCACTTGGCAAAATAAGCTCCCGGTGAACCCAATCCACTAATCGCTAGCGGGCAAACCTCAAGGGGCCTAGGTTCATAGGGCTCATGAGTTCCCCTCCCCTAGCACACTAAACTGAAATAGGGTCGTCACCCTAACCTGATGTATATATTTTAATATACATTGAACAATGATCTTTGAACAATGATCTGTGAACATGACAATGAGCTTGTATAACAATGGTCTTAATCTTAACCTAATCTTATACTTAACATGATCTTGTCATTAGGTGATCTTACACGGAATTACTAACGTCTAACTTAACTTATAACTATCCATTACCTAGTCCGTATCATAACGTATCGCCCATACTCAACATTATGATAACCTAACTTAGTCATAATCGATCTCATAAATACCACATCGGGCCATCACATAAGCCACTACATCAAAATAGGAAAGCGGCGGCGGTTTTAAAAGCTTATTGCGGCGGTTTTAACCGCTGCCAAATACCCCTCGCGGCGGTTCCAGAACCGCTGCAGTTACCTCCGCCGCGAGGGAACTCTGCGGCGGTTTTGGCAACCGCTGGAATAACCGCCTGGAGGGGTATTTAGGGGCGGTTTACGCGGCGGTTTGGGGTTTGCGGCGGTTCTAAACCGCCGCTAAACGGTCGGTTAATTTCCCATATTTCTGCAGCGGTTTTTAGGCATCTCGCGGCGGTTTTTGTTTAGCGGCGGTTTTGAAGATGTTTGCACGGTTCAAAACCGCCACTAAACCATTTATGTGATGGTATATTCCTTGCTTATATATACAGCGATTCTAGGGATGTCTGCGGTGGTTCAAAACCTGAGGACGAAACTCTTTTAGCTTTAAAGGCTCAAATAAGTTGTTCTTATTTATAACAACTTTTTCTCAAATTATTTAAAAACATAAAATTATAAACTTACATAAATAATTAAAAAAGTTCATTCATTCATACTTAAATAAAAAACACAATAATATCAAAAGATAGTGTTGTCTCAAAATATCAAAAGATATGTGGTTTAGGAGTATACATTTCCCCAATATAAGAACATGTTTTTCAACATTACTAGTTAATAACAAATCCTAAATCTAAAGAGTAGATGTTGGTCCATGATGTGTTGGGGCGTGACTAGCAGATGAAGACCGCATTGCTTCAGCAGGTGAATGTAAATTGGCAGCCTGAAATTAAACAAAAATAAAGTTATGAAGTTACCAATTGTCAAATCTACCAAGTCAATAAGAAATTTACATCGAAGATCTATCATAATAATACAAGCATATTCCGCTATTCCGCTAGTAACTATGCAGTAACACAGCTTCAATTCCAATCAGTAACTATGCAGCAACATACTCCTAGACAGTGTAAAATGTAACTATGCAGCTTCAATACAATCAGTAGCAATACAAGCATACTATTAAGTAGCAATACAAAGGTATGTGATGTAGTTTTGTCTCAACTTATCCAAACACTTTCCATACAATAAAAAAATGCAATAAACTGATTACAACAGTAGCTAAACTCCCTTCTAAGTACATACTAGTACATTCAGAAACGCACATTTAAAGGATTGCAACACTGCTTTTGAATTTCTCAAGAACTTACATTCAATTTTCAGATGAGCACACAAAGCAGAACTTTTCCAGAACACTAGTACGAGTTGGCCATTATTAGTCTAGTCTTGCATCATATCATATCTTTTAAAAATGGATCAACAGGTGGTACCCTGTCTGACCAGTGAATTTTACATATGGCACAGAAAGAATTGAAATTCTTCTCCAGCAGAAATATATCCAATCCAGCTTACTCTAAGTGTTGGTTCTCTTATAAACATAAGATTTTGAAAAATACCAGAAGGCAGCCAACTCAAAAGCACTAAGAGCAGCTAGAAGAGCATAGAAATAATCAAGATGCGCAGTAACTATGCAGTAACTATGCAGTAACAATACAAGCTAGTAACTATGCAGTAACTATGCAGCAACATACTCCTAGCAATACAATCAGTAGCAATACAAGCATACTATTAAGTAGCAATACAAAGGTATGTGATGTAGTTTTGTCTCAACTTATCCAAACACTTTCCATACAATAAAAAAAATGCAATAAACTAATTACAACAGTAGCTAAACTCCCTTCTAAGTACATACTAGTACATTCAGAAACGCACATTTAAAGGATTGCAACACTGCTTTTGAATTTCTCAAGAACTTACATTCAATTTTCAGATGAGCACACAAAGCAGAACTTTTCCAGAACACTAGTACGAGTTGGCCATTATTAGTCTAGTCTTGCATCATATCATATCTTTTAAAAATGGATCAACAGGTGGTACCCTGTCTGACCAGTGAATTTTACATATGGCACAGAAAGAATTGAAATTCTTCTCCAGCAGAAATATATCCAATCCAACTTACTCTAAGTGTTGGTTCTCTTATAAACATAAGATTTTGAAAAATACCAGAAGGCAGCCAACTCAAAAGCACTAAGAGCAGCTAGAAGAGCATAGAAATAATCAAGATGCGCAGTAACAATACAAGCTAGTAACTATGCAGTAACTATGCAGTAACAATACAAGCTAGTAACTATGCAGTAACTATGCAGCAACATACTCCTAGCAATACAATCAGTAGCAATACAAGCATACTATTAAGTAGCAATACAAAGGCTTGTAAAATCAAGTAGCAACAATTAAGGTAGCAATACAATCAGTAGCAATACAATCAGTAGCAATACAATTAAGTAGCAATTCTATGTATTCAGAAACTGCACATGCATAATAAAAGAGAACTCCTAGACAGTAACTATGCAGTGTAAAATGTAACAGAATTCTAAATGTAACAGGTTAGTACCTCATCAAATCTAATCGGACATTGACCACGAGCTTGCTGCATTAGAAAAGCTACTTGTTCCTCTAAAGTTCGAACTTTAGCTACTTCTCCCTCTAAAGCTTCGACTCTTGCATTACTCGCTTGCAATTCCAACTTTAGCCTATCATAGTCAGCCGTTGAAGGACCACCTGATGAAATGGTTGAGCTCCCATTACGAGAATTAGATGATAGGTATTGAGTAGGGGTTGGGCCAAATCCCATGCCACGCATACGTCCGGGGTGCTCTTTCCCACATACTTGAATATAAATATCTTCGCCAGAAGATGTCTCATCTACTTTGTCCAACAAATCCTACACAAAGTTAACCAACATTCAGTTGAACACATAAATGTTAAATATATAATTATCCTTAACTTTCAATAAAAATAGAAATAAATAACGATTATACTCACACTCTTTTGTCTAGCCTCTTCATTGACAAATGATCCATCTTTTTTTTTGTGTGCGATGGAATACATCTTTGCTCGACCAAAAGGCTTCCCAGTTTTAGTTTCCTAACAAATTAAAAGTGAGAAAACACGATAAGTTCATTATGGTCACAATTGGCTTTTATTACCAATGTTGGTAAACTTAAAGAAAGAAATACCAATTCATGTCTTGTCCTAGCAATTGTTTTTGACCCAAGTGTATGAGGAGTTGTTTGCTTAGCCCTATTTGTCGTGTTTATTTCACAAATTTCCTGCATTATTAAATAAAACAATTAGTAAATGATTAATCTTATCACAACATTCTCAATACATCATATATTACCTGAGTTTCAGGCTTCAAGCGATATTCCAAAAAAGCTGCCCATTGTTCTACACGGATGCCATCAGGGCGAAACTCAAGATTTTGTTCCCAGCTACGAGTTTCATCATAAAAATCACTAAACAGCCGACAACGAGTGTCTTTCCATTTCTTTCCTATATTCCCCAATATCCATTTCTTGCGACAATCGTCAATTAGGAATACTTTCTACAATAGGCAAATTAAGTTTTAGTAAGCTATATGTATATATATATATATATATATATATATATATATATAAATGAATTATGTTATATTTATAGTTCATACCTTTATCATCTTGTCCCACACGTCATCCTTGGCTTTTCTGTGGAACCTTTGGCCATTTTACATAATTGATAGCGAAGATATCATAGCTAGCCGCAAGAAATCCTAAATAACCCCCTAAAAGACCAGCAGCATGTCCAATTGGTTGACCCTCTCGATTCCAATCTAGGATCACTTTCTTCTCATCAGGAAACGAAAACAAGTCCTGAACTCTTAGACGATCTTCTTTAGGCTCTCCATCCCCAACTGAATATAAAATAAAGAAGTAATAATTAGAAGTTATTAATTAATCCAAACTAATAATTAATCCAAACTAATAAAGAAGTTATTAATTAATCCAAACTAATAAAGAAGTAAATTGCATACCAATGACATTAACCGGCCAATATTTAGTGGGCTTTTTCGTGTCAGTGGGGAAAAAACTTTCATCGTCAGTGTCAAAGTCAAGAGATGGGTCAATATCACCAAGAGGCTCACTTTGTGGTGATAGGTGAGATCCACTTTGATTCATATTTGGAGCATTCTCTTGAACTTGAACAGGTGCGGACTGAGTTCTGGGAGTAAACCTCTTTCTCCTAGTCATTGCTGCAAAACCATATTTAGATAATGAGAGTATGTTTTAGACAAATTGTGAAGGAAAAAAAACGCATAACTAGCAAAAAAAAGGTACATATATTTTATTGAAGATGAACTTCTGTTGAAAGCATATTGCGATTCAGAAACAGAGACATAAATAAAATGTTCAACCATTTGAAGAAAATAATCATAATAATAATAATAACAACACAACATTACAAAACAATGTCTAGAAATTTTACCAGTGCTTGTTACATATCCATGTTGTCATTACAATCATCAACATTTTCATTCAATGTTGATGTTGGAGGATCATCATCTATATCAGCTCTTGCTAATTGTATGTTTGGTGTATCATCAGGAAACATTTGTTCTAAGTTTTGTGTTTCATGAAGCCCATTAGACATCATTATCTCTTCGTCATCTTCTCCCATGTCATACAAGTCTCTTGGCTTCAAATGAATAGGTATGCTCCATCCCTTTTCTTTCTCATCATCTACATAGTAAACCATTTGGGCTTCCGATGCTTTGATATATGGCTCATCACTTTCATGGACACCAGTATCTCTTAACCTCAAAAGATTGATTGAGGTAAAACCCAAATTATCTTTTTTCATGCCTCTAGAGGTAGTGGTATTAGCCCATTGACATTTAAATAAAGTAACCGTAAATACACCATTATAGCTAACCTCAATGATGTCTATTAATTTACCATAGTAAGCTACCCCTCCAAACCTCATTTGGGTATCGCGGTTACTTGAATAACTTCTAGTTCCAAATGTGCAAAAAACCCCACTATTTTGAGTTTTTAATCTTTCATCTCGTTCCAAGGTTCGAAATTTATATCCGTTGACATTATATGCAGTGAATCTTCTAGCTTGGTCAATAGGACCTCTAGCAAGCCAAAGAAGAACATCTTTATCTGGTTCAACAAGATTGTCCATCTCTTTAAAAATCTGAAATTAGGATTCTGTTGTGTTAGTGACATGCATATTACCAATACACGTGCAATATACACATGGCATCGAGTGAATTTTTGCTTACATGATTAGAGAACCAACTAACGAACTCTTTATGGACCTTCTTGTCTATCTCATTAGCACTCCTTGTGCGACTCCTTAGTTGTCTCCGGACAATTTCTCTATATTCCCTATATAGATTAAAGTTAATAGACGCACTAAAGGATAATCTAGGTACTTAAATTTCATCAAGTACTTACTGGAGATAGCGATCAACTGCAGAGCAGTTGGTTAGCACATGTCGGTGAGCTTGTAATTTTTCAGTGGATGTAAGAGTGAAGTGTGAACAAGCACCAACAGGTTTTCCTTCTCGCGGGAACAGTTCGTCTTTTCGTGTTTTAGGTTGTATGTCACTGGGTTCATCATCTACACGACCAGCTCGATTCCATCTTGTCTCAATATTATCAAGATACCTTGAACAAAATGTTAAGATCTCTTGCATTAGGTATCCTTCTGCTATAGAGCCTTCTGGTCGCGCCCTGTTACGCACATATGATTTTAATGATCCTAAGTACCTATCAAATCATAACAACGATTTTTATTAATATAATCATCCAAATCATTATTCGATTTAAAATGACAGGAAACTTACCTCTCAATAGGATACATCCATCGATAATGTACCGGGCCTCCAAGCTTAGCTTCTTCAACAAGATGAACAATTAGGTGAACCATCACGGTGAAGAATGAAGGGGGAAATAACATTTCCATGTGGCATAAAGTGAGCACAACATCATGTTGCATTTTGTCTAAAGTTGAAACGCTCAACACTTTATCACATAGTTGCCTAAAGAATGAGCACAATTCATTTAAAACTGTCGATACCTCTTTAGGCAATCCTACTCGCATGGCCAGCGGTAGAAATTGCTCTACTAATACATGACAGTCATGACTTTTTAGCATCCCATTCAGCCGAAGATTGTCCACATCAATGCACCTAGAAAAGTTGCTCGAATAACCATCTGGCACAGCGATATTTTTTAAAGTTCTTAAAAAAGACTTCTTTCCTTGTTTAGTCATTGTATAAATTGCTAGAGGATACTTTCCATTTTCATCTGGCCAAAGATCATGCCTAAAGCCCATTGATTGTAGGTCTCTTCGAGCACCAATGTGATCTTTTGACTTTGCACTATCATTTAGTATGGTATAAATAATATTGTCGCACACATTTTTCTCAATATGCATAACATCAAGATTATGACGTAACAAATTATGCTCCCAATACGGAAGCTCAAAAAGTATACTTTTCTTTTTCCACTGTTGAGTACCATCTTGCGAGGTACGTCCATCACCACGTGATCTTTTTCCCTTTCCACTTGTTTCAGCAGTTTGACCAAAGGTGACATTGATATTCTTAACTTGTTCAAGGATTTCAGAACCAGATAAAAGTTTAGGTGGATTGCGCATATCTTGTTCTCCATTAAACCGAATCCTATTCAGCCTAAATCTGTGTCTGCGATCAAGAAAACGACGGTGACCCATAAAACACCACTTCCTACTATGTGGCAAGCGGCAAGGAATAGAGTCAAAGTTACAAGTTGGACAAGCTCGTCCGGTATATGTGTTCCACCCAGAGAGAGTTCCCAACCCAGGAAAGTCACTAATCGTCCACATCAAAGCTGCGTGCAATTTGAACATCTCTCGAGTTGAAGCATCATAAGCATCTACACCGTCGTGCCATAACTCCTTAAGCTCTTTAACTAGAGGTTGCATGTAAACATCTATATTATTTCCAGGCATTTTTTTACCAGGAATTATCGTTGAAAGGATAAATGATGTCGACTTCATACAGACCCATGGTGGGGTGTTGTAAGGTATGAGAATAATTGGCCAAATGCTGTAACTTGTACTTAAATTACCAAATGGATTAAAACCATCAGTAGCTAATCCAAGGCGAACATTGCGTGGATCTGATGCAAATGACATGTTTGTTGAATCAAATGTCTTCCAAGCCATTGAATCTCTTGGATGTCTCATCATGCCATCATTGTTATTATCAACAGCATGCCATCTCATATCCTCAGCTGTCTTTGAAGACAAAAACAATCTCTGCAAGCGCGGTTTAAGAGGAAAGTAACGAAGAACTTTTGCAGGCACCTTCTTCTTACCATTTCCATCATTGGACGCCTCAACCTCACCATCTTTTGTCCTGGATTTCCATCTGCCCTTGTTACATACTTTACATGTTTGCCTATATTCATCTTCACCCCAATACAACATACAATTATTTGGACATGCATGTATCTTTTCACAATCCAAACCAAGCTTCGATATAGTTTTCTTTGTCTCATAGAATGAACTTGGAATTTTTGCATGCTCAAATGCATCATTTAGTAGTTCTAAGATCATTGTCATAGCCTTATCGGTCATCCCACAAAGGCATTTGATATGATACAACTTCACTATAAAAGCAAGTTTAGAATACTTTTTGCACCCTTCATACAATGGCTGTTCTCCATCCCTAGCTAATTCATAAAATTCTCTAGCTTCCCTCCCTTCTTGAGTTACATTTGGAGTCACTCTTTCACCTTGTGCGGTGTCTTCATTAGTATCATTTGCAAGATTCCTATCAACTCCAAAAGCATCGTTAATGATGTTCTGAATTGGATCTTGAACGACCACAGTATCTTGTGCCGCATTTGGTACATTTCCACTTGCAATATTACTAGTATGTCCTTGGTCAGACTCCCCATGAAATAACCAAGTGGTGTATCCTCTTGGGAACGGTTTACAAACTAAATGGTCGTACACATCTTGCGTAGTTTGGCGTCTTCTAAAACCACACAAGGAACAAGGACATTTTATTTTTCCATCAACGGCAGTACGTTCATAAGCAAATTGAATAAATCCCCGAACACCTTGCTTATACTCACGTGAACCTTGTGGCATTGTAATCCATGACTTATCCATTGTCATACAATCTTGTTTCTGAAGCATCGTGAGAGAGAGGACATAACTAAGGATAACTAGAAGGAGAAAATCAGAACACAATTCAAGGAACAGGGAGAGAAGCAGTTTGAGGAAAAGCAGTGTAAAAACAATGAAGCACTAAAGAGAACAACAATAAACAAGTACAAAACAAAGTTCACACACACACACACAGAGTCAAAATGAATTGTTTCATCTCTAGGAATTCATTCTTCTGTTGGTTTTTCTCTTCTTTACAAACTGTTTTTACAAAGTGTATCAATTACCATCATCAACAATTTCAGCTTCTGCGCCAATAAAGTTGGCAAGGATCAAGATTCAAAGTCAATTCTAAAATTCAAGGTGCCTACTCTACAACCAAACAGAATCAGGATTCAAAATCAATTTCTTCAGATTCAAAATCAATTCTAAAATTCAAGGTGCCTACTCTACAACCAATAAGCCCTTTTTTTTTGAAAACCCTAAAGCCCTAATTTGTGGTTTGTTTCTGAAATTGAATCAGTTAATTCCAACCAACAGAAATTAAAACCTAAAACCCTAAAAAAAGAGAGAATGAGAGAGAGAGAGAGGAAGAAAGAAGACATACCTGGTTGCGAGAAGAAGCTGCTGCGTGATAGAAGAAGCGCTGCGTCGTGAGAGAAGAAGCTGCGACCGTGAGAGAAGAAATGAAACTGTGAGGGCGCTGCTGCGAAGGATCGAGAGAGAGAGAGAAATGAAACCGAGAGAGAGAGATGAAGAAAAAAGACGCACCGGGTTGAGAGAAGAAGCTGCTGCGTCGTGAGAGAAGAAGCTGCGACCGTGAGAGAAGAAGCGCTGCGGCCGTAAGAGAAGAAGCGCTGCGGCCCGTCGTGAGAGAAGCGCTGCGGCCCGTCGTGAGAGAAGCGCAGTCGGTTTGTTGCAGAGAAGCGCTGTTGGTTTGTTGCTCGTGAGAGAAATGAAAGGGCTTTTGGTTATTTTATTAATTAGTAACTGAGAAGCTTTGTTGTAGAGGGGAGTTTTGCTTTGACAAAAAAAGGGAGGGGGAGTTGTTTTTGACAGGAAAATTTGCAACCGCCGCAGTATACTTTCTAACCGCCGCCGGTTGACTCCAGAAAAACCAAACCGCTGCAGATTACCAAATAACCGCCGCTGTTTACTTACTAACTACGGCAGTCAAGATAACCGCCGCACAAACCGCCGCAAAATTATAAGCGGCGGCGGTTTACCCAAATTATAAGCGGCGGCGGTTTACCCAAAACCGCCACATGATCTTGTCATTAGGTGATCTCACACGGAATTACTAACGTCTAACTTAACTTATAACTATCCATTACCTAGTCCGTATCATAACGTATCGCCCATACTCAACATTATGATAACCTAACTTAGTCATAATCGATATCATAAATACCACATCGGGCCATCACATAAGCAAAGACATGAACAAAACATAAATTTTCTTTGATCGTACTTGATTTCATGATACTAATATGTTTCCATCCTTGGGAGACCTTGAGGAGTGGATTAGAAGGGACTTAGGACCAATCGGAATGACTTTGGACGTAGTTTAAAAATTGGGCATCAGCAAGGGACGCACGATCCGTGTGTCTTGGCGCACGATCCGTGCTCAATTTTCAGAAATCCACCTTGAGTGCCAGAACCCCACGCACGACCCGTGCCCAGGGACGCACGGTCCGTGCGTGACTACCAGTAATTCAGAAAAGTCAGTTTTTCGTGTTCTCCTTTCCATTCCGATCGTTCCCGTATCCATTCCGATTCACATCCGAAATTAATAACATATTCATACAATTATGGCAACCAAATCAATCATCACATAGCAATCAACAATCATAACAACAATCATTGATTTAACGTAACCAAACACATAATTTCACGATTCATCCGTGTTTTCGTAAAACGGTTCAATACCGGTTTTCATAACTTACGTGACCAAAACTCGAAACATAACACACATGACCATAACATCCTAGTGAGTATAGAACTCACCTATTTGCCGATACTCCAAAGATTCAACCGTTCCCGAGAACCACGAACTCTCCTCGGACTCGATCACAACACCAACTCACGAACTATCTCCGAAATCGCTCCGACACACCTCCCATCGAAACCCAGCTACTGAGATGATGCCTAAGGTTGTTCTAATTCGTGATAGTGCTTCTGAATTTGGTTCCAATACCTTCTAGTTGAACATGCAAGGGGTGGATTTCAGAATTCAAGTGGAGCTTTTGTGGTCATTCATGGTGATTTTAAAAGGAGGAGGAGGATGGTTGTGGTTTTGGTATCATTAGAAAGGAGATGAGGAGCTGATTCAGAATATGTAAAAAAATTGAGCATGCATGGTGGTTTGAAGAAACTCTCACCTCTTCCCTTCCTCTCCCATTCGCACCCTCTCTCTTTCTCTCCCCTTGGTTCTTAATTTTCTGAAAAATGAAAGATGAAGTGTGTGTCTCACTTGGTTCAGCTGATGGGGTTTTACAAGGGGTAGGGTACAATGACTAATTTACCCCTCACTTACTAACTCTATTCCATATGACTCCTCTCACTCCTAATCCTCCTAACTTAACTTAATTAAATTCTCAATCACACACAATTCCATACTTAACAAATCAAACAAGTCATTTTCAATTTAAATAATTTCAATCAATTAAATAATTCACTAATAATTAATATTATGCTAATATAATTAAATAGCAAAAATAGGGGATGTTACATTCACCCCAACTTTTAAAAATTTTGTCCTCAAAATTGGACTAAGAAATACCTTTTGCCGAACTGTCGCCAGCTTTGCCTTTCTGAGCGTCCATCACATAGATTCTTCCACGGGCGGGAGTTGCATTCTCTTCTCTGCTCCATTTCTTCGCCGGACACTCGTGAGCGTAATGCCCTTCACCTTTACAGTAATAGCACACAGTTGACCCCAGGCGACACTCTCCACCGTGAGGTTTTCCGCATTTCGAGCACTTAACGAACCTTGGAGATTCAGACACCACTGCTTGCTTTCCTTTGTTGGAGTTACCCTTTGGCTCCTCACTTGGGGTTGGCAATTCTAATGCCTTTTTCTTTTCCTTCCGATAGGCTTTCCTTTCTTCATACATCCTGTTGAGATCTGCCTCTGCAACATAAGCTTGCTGCACCAATCCAGCATAACTAGTCATAGCATAAGAGCTAAGACCTTGGGCCACATCAGCACGAAGACTTGCCCTATACATCTGCATCTTCCACTCATCATTCGGAGCATGCTTTGCCAACTGATAGAACTGCAACAACCTTTCGAACTTGGCGGTGAACTCACCCACCGACATCTCTCCTTGCCTCAGATTGATAAACTCGGCTTGCTTGCTTAACTTCATCACCGGAGGGAAAAAGTGACCAATAAACATCTCCTTGAAGTTAACCCAGGTAACAGGAGTTCCCTGGTTCACCATCAATTCGTGAGCATTGGTCCACCAGGTTTGAGCATCTTCCTCGAGCATATGGGCAGCAAAAATAACCTTCTCTTCTTCGCTGCATTGAAGAGTCCTAAAAATCTTCTCCATTGAATCCAACCAGAAATGTGCTACCATTACCTCAGGTCCTCCCTTGAAACTTTGCGGATTCATCTTCTGGAAACGAAAGTAAGCCCTATTCGGATCTTCCAGAGGAGGTTGTTGAACATTCGGTTGTTGCTGATTCATCCTCTCATGATGCATCTAGGCCATTTGAGCCATCTGCTGCTGCTGCATTTGCATCATGTCATTCATCATTTTCTGTTGCGTCTCTATGACATTCTGCATCCATTCGGTATTTGGATCAACAGGGATGCTTCTCCTACTTCCACCAGCCATGATTCTGCGAAATATGCACAAAGTGTTTAGTTGATCAGGCTAAACGTCTAATAGCATACTAAGAGGAATCACACTTAGAGGACTTAAGAGACTCTGGAATTCTAAGCCCGACTAGGTCGAACTGCTCTGATACCAATTGTAACACCCCGTTAATTTCTATCTTGTAGAAATTACCGAAGCGCACGACTGGCATACATCAGAGTGACTTCCTTTTTAAATACTGAACACCTACTGTAACACCCCGATAATTTCTAACTTGTAGAAATTACCGAAATGCACTACTGGCATACATCAGAGTACCTCCTGTTTTAAATACTGAACACATACTAAAACTCGATGCTAAAAGCCATCAAGTGCGCTTACATAACTTAACATGAGAAATACATAATATCGTTCCTTACACCTCTCAACTAGTGTTCAGTACCAAAATAGAAAGTCTGCGGAAGCGATTTACAACTTTATAAGCATAAGTCGTACAATCGTACATCTAAGACACTGAATAAAAATACAGAGATACATAACATTACAAAATAAACAGCGTCAGCAACTCCTCATGCCGTCTCCTTAGTCGTGCCTCACGGTCTTCAACTTTCCCTGCTTAACTGAAAAACAACAACAATGGATTGGGTGAGACAACTTGTCTCAGTGAGTTCTATCGAGACCCCTTACTAACTCTCTCGGTTCAATTATGCTTGATTTCATGAATCGTAGCCCTTAAGTCGACTACGGGGAACATACAACGTGTACTCGTGGCCCTTCTAAGCGACACACAAGGCACACACCATGACAATGATTCTTAGCATATCACCGGGTCTTATTTTAAAGATTCCGGCAAACCCAGTCCCCGGCCATTTCTACTACCTTAGGGACAACAATGTAACGGGCCTAGGGGATAAGGCTCATGACTTCCTCTCCCACTAGTATGCTAATCCATGAACAGGGTCGTCACCCCAGCAATGATGTAAATAATATATACCATGAACAATGAGCAGTGAACAGTGAACGATGATCAATAACCAATGAGCTTATGCTTAACAGTGAACTTGTACTTAACTTAGTCTTGTACTAACATGATCTTATTATTAGGTGATCTCACACGGCTTACTAGGATTTACTCTTCTAACTTGTCCTGATAATAATCCAGCCAGTCCAGCACAATACATCAATCACATTAAGCAATATCCATGGCATAAGCTTATCTCAATCACAATCATAGCATGACAATCAAATCCACAACACATTCCATGTACCCGCATTGGGCCGTTCATAAAACCATGGACCGCAAGGGCCGTTAATAAGAATAAACAGAATCATGGAATTATACAGTATAAATTATATATATATAGATAGGTCTTTGAATAAGCTTTAAAACGCATCTGAGAACACCTCAATCGGGTTCCCGGATCAAAAGTTATTGCGAAAACAAGTTTAGGGTATTTTGCTGAAAAACTGCAAAGCGTCGCGACGCGAACTGGTTCCGTCGCGACGCGAAAAGTGACAGAAAGTTTTGCGTTGTAAAAATTAAGGGAGGTCGCGACGCGATGGCCACGGGCCGCGACGCGAAATTACACAGAATTTTACCCTAACTTGTGATGCTCATATCTTGAGCTACACAATTCCAAATTCAACCAAATCAGGACCAAATTGACGAGTATTCAGTCTAGTTTCTAAAACAATTGACCTTATAATTTTTGGATACCTATATCATCCCCAGATGCCCAGAAACTGAACCTATTCTCAAACTGTCTCCAGGATTCTACCCTAACTTGTGATGCTCATATCTTGAGCTACACAAGTCCAAATGCAACCATTTCAAAGCCAAAATGACAAGTATTCAATCTAATTTCTAAAAAGGTAAGTTATATAATTTTTGGATACCTAAATCATTCCCAGTTATAGAATTACTGAACCTATTCTATAACATCCAGAAACAGTGAAATTGGCTAAACAATCAACACCAAGCAATTCACCAAATTAATCCATTGACTCAATTCAGATTATACAACATATGAAACTCAATCCTAGTGAGTATAGAACTCACCTTTTGGCGATGACAATCGCTCCCAACTCCGAAGCTTCGCGAACTCGGACGAACGGCACGAATCCGCTCCAGCTACTTCCAGCAACAACCGTCAATTTGTAACGAGCGTAACTCACTCAAATCTCAACCAAACATAGCAAAACGAGGGTCTACGGTGAAGGGAATTTTGTCTACTCTCTGATGGAGAAAGATTCACTTGCATGCAACCAGTAGCTTGGGAGATATCAACAAAACAAGAGGACTGCTTCGAAACAGTGGCTGATTCTTAATCCGAAAGTTGTGAGCATGATATCTCTCTCATTTCTCAATGAAATCATGCGGTTCTTGTGCCCAAAATGAATCCCTTTGTGTCTAGTTTCCAGAGGGACAAGAATCACCATCATCAGAGTTGTTCACAGGGAGATACGACGTAATTACCGAAGGTAGGTAAAACGGGTTTCCTGCTGAAGTTCAGCTGAACTTGAATCTTCCATCTCTTGGCTCACAAATTCGAAAAATGGTAGGAGATGAAGGAGGTGGAATCAGGTACTAATATTGGTGTCATTGGAATCAGAAAGGAAAAAGAAGAAGAATGGGCTGAAGATCACTCACATGCATGAGATTTTGGGTTATTCTCTCCTCTCCTCCTCCCTTGCAACTTTCTCTCTTTCTCTCCTCTCTCACCATTCTGATTTTCTGAAAATGAAGGAAGTGAGGTGTGATGGGGATATACCTTCAGCTGGGAGAATATGAGTGGGGGTGGGAAATGACATTTCTGCCCTCACTTAATTGTCTCAAAATACTAAACTACCCCTATCCTAATATTCTCACTTAAAATTTCCAATTAGCTCACAAATTCATCAACAATTCAAGTTCCTCATATATTTTAGCACACAAACAAAATATACTTCACTTAATTAATTATGCTAATTAATTATCTAGATTTCTTGCTAATTTCTATTAATCCTCTTAGCTAGAAAAATGGGGATGTTACACCTACTAATACTCGATGCTAAAAACCCATCAAGTTCGCTTATATAACTTAACATAAAATACATAATACGGTCCTTACACCCTCAACTAGTGTTCAGTACCAAAATAGAAAGTCTGCGGAAGCGATTTACAACTTGAAAGACGTACGTCATACAATCGAATAGTCTTAAGATACTGAATAGAAATACGGAAATACAAAGGAAGCTGAGATATGAGACATAATAAAATAAAGATAGCGGCTGCTCCTCAAGCGTCTCCATGACCATGTCTCATCATCTTCAACTTAGCCTGCAATTCTGAAAAACAACAACATGGATTGGGTGAGACAACTTGTCTCAGTGAGTTCTATCGAAACCCCTTACTAACTCTCTCGTTTCAATTATGCTTGATTCATTATTCTTGATTCACAATTCATAGTCTTAATATTTGACTATGTGGCTAACATGAACGTTGTCCTCATAACCCTCATAAGCAGTTACAAGAGGCAACACCTGAACAATGAACAATGATTTTTAGCATGTCACCGGTCACTTGGCAAAATAAGCTCCCGGTGAACCCAATCCACTAATTGCTAGCGGGAAAACCTCAAGGGGCCTAGGTTCATAGGGCTCATGACTTCCCCTCCCCTAGCACACTAAACTGAAATAGGGTCGTCACCCTAACCTGATGTATATATTTTAATATACCTTGAACAATGATCTTTGAACAATGATCTGTGAACATGACAATGAGCTTGTATAACAATGGTCTTAATCTTAACCTAATCTTATACTTAACAAGATCTTGTCATTAGGTGATCTCACACGGAATTACTAACGTTGCTAACTTAACTTATAACTATCCATTACCTAGTCCGTATCATAACGTATCGCCCATACTCAACATTATGATAACCTAACTTAGTCATAATCGATCTCATAAATACCACATCGGGCCATCACATAAGCAAAGACATGAACAAAACATAAAATTTCTTTGATCGTACTTGATTTCATGATACTAATATGTTTCCATCCTTGGGAAACCTTGAGGAGTGGATTAGAAGGGACTTAGGACCAATCAAAATGACTTTGGACATAGTTTAAAAATTGGGCATCAGCAAGGGACGCACGATCCGTGTTGGCGCACGATCCGTGCTCAATTTTCAGAAATCCACCTTGAGTGCCAGAACCCCACGCACGACCCGTGCCCAGGGGCGCACGGTCCGTGCGTGACTACCAGTAATTCAGAAAAGTCAGTTTTTCGTGTTCTCCTTTCCATTCTGATCGTTCCCGTATCCATTCCGATTCACATCCGAACTTAATAACATATTCATACAATTATGGCAACCAAATCAATCATCACATAGCAATCAACAATCATAACAACAATCATTGATTTAACGTAACCAAACACATAATTTCACGATTCATCCGTGTTTTCGTAAAATGGTTCAATACCGGTTTTCATAACTTACGTGACCAAAACTCGAAACATAACACACATGACCATAACATCCTAGTGAGTATAGAACTCACCTATTTGCCGATACTCCAAAGATTCAACCGTTCCCGAGAACCACGAACTCTCCTCGGACTCGATCACAACACCAACTCACGAACTATCTCCGAAATCGCTCCGACACACCTCCCATCGAAACCCAGCTACTGAGATGATGCCTAAGGTTGTTCTAATTCGTGATAGTGCTTCTGAATTTGGTTCCAATACCTTCTAGTTGAACATGCAAGGGGTGGATTTCAGAATTCAAGTGGAGCTTTTGTGGTCATTCATGGTGATTTTAAAAGGAGGAGGAGGATGGTTGTGGTTTTGGTATCATTAGAAAGGAGATGAGGAGCTGACTCAGAATATGTAAAAAAATTGAGCATGCATGGTGGTTTGAAGAAACTCTCACCTCTTCCCTTCCTCTCCCATTCACACCCTCTCTCTTTCTCTCCCCTTGGTTCTTAATTTTCTGAAAAATGAAAGATGAAGTGTGTGTCTCACTTGGTTCAGCTGATGGGGTTTTACAAGGGGTAGGGTACAATGACTAATTTACCCCTCACTTACTAACTCTATTCCATATGACTCCTCTCACTCCTAATCCTCCTAACTTAACTTAATTAAATTCTCAATCACACACAATTCCATACTTAACAAATCAAACAAGTCATTTTCAATTTAAATAATTTCAATCAATTAAATAATTCACTAATAATTAATATTATGCTAATATAATTAAATAGCGAAAATAGGGGATGTTACAGGGAGAAATACTCTTTGTGATATGTATGTACTATATTCGTGATATGTGCTATTACATCTGCTGCTGTACTGTTTATTTTGATATGCTTATGCTTAGGGGGAGCTTTTGATATTATTTCCTATTTATCACCTCCCTATGCATAATGTAATTTGTTATCATCAAAAAGGGGGAGTTTGTAGATCCAAGGACAAACACTCTTTGTTTTGTATGATAAAAAATTACAATCTGTCCACTAATGGTTCAAGTTGAATAAAGTATAGGACGGGAATCAAAAAGCAGGAAATATTAAAGTGGAGCAGCTTGGAGAAGAAGCCACCGTAGAAGTCAAGACCTAATTGTTTATCCGCTTTCATTAGGACACAGTGTAAGGTCCTATCACTTAAGGTCTATGACATTTTAGTAGCTGAGAGATGATTTTTGAAAACATGCATGTTGCATCAAAATAAGCTTTGAAAAATATTTTATAAAATTGCATGCATGCATAAGGTGGCAACTAAACCTAAAAACAATTTTGTGGAAAGCAAGAATTGATTTCTATTATGTACCAAAGGCCAAGAATCGATTTATATTAATTTCTAAAGGCCAAGAATCGATTACATGATATATACATTGGACTCCTTACTTTCCTTTTTGAAAAGAATCGATTACTCACTTCATTTGACTAAACACATAACTGATTTCCATTATTTTCTAAAGGACAAGAATTGATTACATGCTATATACATTGGACTCCTTACTTTCCTTATCTGGAAGAATCGATTATGAGCCTATGAGTATTCAGGCTCAGAATCGATTATGTGCCTGATTGTTTCAGAGCACATAATCGATTACTCACTCAATGCACTAACCAAAGAATCGATTCCTTACTTTCCTTACTTTCCTTTTTTAAACAAGAATCGATTCTCACTTTATTTTAACTAAGCATGAAATCTATTTCCACTATTTTATGAAGGTTAAGAATCGATTGTACAATTGTTACACTTCAACACATAATCGATTCCTCATTGCATTAAATGTGTTTTTTCAAATTCCATTATTTTCTAAGCCTATAAATAGGCAGGTGTGATTCACATTTCAAACACACCACAACACAACAACACCTCTCTACTTCTCACCTTCGAAATTCTAGATCTGGGAAAGAGAGAAAATAGAGCTATCATAGTCATATCATTTTCTATAGATCTAGTCACTCATCTCTCTCAGCTATTATATTGTCATACTGTCTGGAGTGATTAGATCATAGCTTCTATATTGTAATCTACTATTGTGGGGTCATTTTGAAATCCTGGGAGGTAATCTTGGGTCGTTCAATCAGGAGATTGAAGCGGTTATTTTGAAATCCTCGGAGGTAATCTTGGGTCGTTCAATCAGGAGATTGAAGCGGTTATTGTGAAATCCTGGGAGGTGCTCTTGGGTCGTTCAATCGGGGGATTGAAGCGGTGTTGAAATCCTTAGCAGGAGCTCGGGTTCTCAATTTGGGGAAATTGGGATTTACTATTTGAAGTTGCCTGTTTGTAAAATATTCTTCATATAGTGGTTGTCAGCAAGTCCAAAGGTTGCAAAGCCTGAGGCCGAGGACGTAGGGCTTTTATCCTGAACCTCGTAAAATCTTGGTGTATCTCTATCCCTCTCTCTCTCTTTACTTTATTGCTTATATCTGTTTATAGTCATAGCCAATATCACTGCGCTGATCTGTTTATTGTTATTATCATTAATGTGCTGCATATCTGTCTATCCTGAAATCTGATAATAACATAATATTACGCTGTGCCTGATCTGCCTGTTTAGTTTAAATCTTAGTTTCCGCATCTGATTTACAAAGGCATTATCAATATTTCGAAAAGAATTCTAGTTTTGCACATAACCTTATCCCCCCCCATCTAAGGTTATACTATATTCTAACATCTGTAAGGGTTTTAAAGCACCCGGTTAAGCTTTATTTTGTTTGTAGAAAATCTCACAGGTGTCATGCCCTAATTTTGTCCGACTAATTGAAAAATCCAAAATTTTATCGCTTCGCATATTGTTTTAAACGCGGGTGTTTTTGGCACTCTCGTGCAACGATTTTGTTTGACACTTGTTACTTTCAGAAAAAAAAGAGAGTCCAAAAATAAATAATAAAAATAATGATAAATAACGCGAGCGCGCGTTTCGTTTTGAGTCGTGTGAGTAGTTGCGTCGGTGTGCGTTTATTTTTTACAGTTTTTTTTAGAAAAAGCGAAGATAAAATGAAATCGGTTCTAATAACGTACGCGCGTGCGTATTCGAATCGCGTACGCGTTCCTAGTCTTAAGGCGAGCGCGCGTTTCGTTTCGAGTCGCGTGAGTGGTTGCGTCGGTGCGCGTTTATTTTACCGCTTCTTTCAATTATTAGTAAAATAAATAAATAATAGCAATAAGGTAAAATCAATTTTTATTTAGCTGTCCCTTTTATTGAATTTGTTACATATACAAACAAAAAATTAAAAAAAAAGGCAGAATAGTACAAAAGAAAAGTCAACTCTTTTGTTACAAAAAAAAAATTAAAAAAAAACAATACAAAAAGTTAAAAAAACAGGGGCGCTGCTGTGTGTTGCAACAGAAATACATTTTTAGAATGGGGCTCAAGCCCCTTTCATCTTGCCCCTTTGCTTTTTCCATTTTCAGCAAAAACATTGTTGCAGTGGCAGCAACCCTGCTCCACCCCTTGCTGCAATCCCTTGCTGCTGCTGCTGCATATTTCAGTGGCTGTTATGCTTTTGTCCCCTATGAGCTTTGATCCCCTGCTCCTACACCACAATTCTCTGCCTATAAATACAACAGAGCAGAAATCAGAAAGGGGAGGAGAGGAACAGAGACATACAAAACTTATTCTGCTATCAAATTAGAGAGAAAAATGGAGAGAAACGACTAATACCAATACCATACAGAAAAATCAAATTCTCATAGAGGAAATATTGCTGAGATATTAGGAAGAAGAAGAGCAAGAGCAAGTAGAAGTTGTGTTGGGTAGGTAACACCACTTCAGAGATTTCAAAGTCAAGTTGGATATAGAGCAAACGGATTCGGTTCAAAGGAGAAGAGAACAGCAGTTTCCTACCGGGACTAGGTTAGTTCCTGAATTTATTTAGCCATTTTTGTGTCCCAATTTTCTCTACTCATATAGATGATATGTAGTTTTCTTTTTTAGTGTAGGGAAACAGAAGCAAAAAATTTCTTTTGAAAAAAACATGTTCCTTATTATTGTCATTGTTTCTGTAAACACGTATGATGATAGACCATGGAACTTCCTTGGGATAAAATAAAGGAAAAAAATGTACTTAGGGTCAGCATACTTAAAAAAACTGGGGACCAATAGGTTAAGAAAATAAGTTAGGGTCAGACTAGTTTGTTTAAGTAAAAAAATGGGGAGCAAAAACGTCAACAATGAGAGACAAAAGTTGACCATTTCATGAAAAACAACCCATTTAGTTTTTTTCAAAAAATATATGTATATAGACTGTAAAATAAAAATTAATCTTAGGATCAAAACAACACAAAAAAAAAACGAACAGAAGAAGAATGGAATGGAGCAGAACAAAAAAAAACAAAAAAACATACAAGAAAACTCACCTCATAGACGCCGACCACCGTAGACGGTGGCCGTTGGCCGTGAACCACCATCTCCGGTCGTCTTCTCCGGCGACCACCACCACCGTCCATCAAAAAAGAAACGCCACCCCCAGCCACCGTGAGCCGCCCCTTTAACTGTCCGGTCACGAAACCACCACTGTCCACCGAACGCCACCGCCCTATTCTTCACAACTCCACCATCGCTCCTCTCTCTCCCTGCCAGCCACCACCCATCGCGCCATAACTTCCACCAAACAACCCCCAACCGCACAGCACCGCAACAACAGTCGTCACCAAATGACCCCTTCTCGCCACCACCGAAGCCATCGCTCCCCCCTTCTCCACCTTCGTCGTTGGCGGCGGTGAGAAAATGGAAAGCGAGTTTTGGGCCAGTGAAGGGCTAGGGGAGACTGGGATGGAGCAGAGGCAAGAGAAGAAGAGGGAGGGCGGCGAAGAAGAGGGAGAGGAGGGGGTAGGAAGCCGTTGGAGAGGAGAGAAATTTTGGGTTCGATGGTCTTGGGGGGTGTGGACGGCAGTGGAGAGAGAGAGAGAGAAAATTAGGTTTTGGTCATTTTAGGGAGTGGGGCGCCGTGGAGAAGAGAGGAGAGCAAATTAGGGTTTCTAATTTTAGGTTAGGCTTTTATAGTACAAACACAGGGGCATTTTCGTCCTTTCACTTTTTTTTATTCAGATTTCTATTTACACCCCTTGCATTTTACTTCGCACGCCCCCTAAAGCCCACGATTTTTTTTGTTTTTTTGAAACGGACCAGCCCAATGAAAATGAGAATGGACTATTACCTACACCCCAGTTTTAATAATACAGCCCTCCTGTAACTTGCACCCCATTTTACTACTGCACCCCCTATTTCTCCTTTTTTTTAAATTTTGTTTCTTTCCCCTGAGTAAACTTATTTTTTCACAAACCTTTTTCCCAAGTAACAGATTTTCTTTTCCCTAAACAAGAATCAATCAAATTGCGAAAACTCTTCAAAATCAAACTTTGTTAGTAGTCTCGCGAAGCCTTTGCTTCCATGATTATCAACAATGAGGTACTAGTGGCGATCACTTGGAGCCTTTGCTCAATTGATCGTCATGAATGCCTAATTTTCCTAAAGATTTTCACTAAGCCAAAAACTTTGTTAGTAGTCTTGCGAAGCCTTTGCTTGCATGATTATTAATAATGGAGTGCTAATGGTGGTCACTTGGAGCCTTTGCTCAATTGATCATCATGAAAGCTAAATTTTCACAATTTAACAAGATAAAAAAAAACAAAAACCTTTTTCTAGACAACCCAGAACTACGTAGCTTTGAATTCTCCATCGCACCGGGAGATACGTAGGAGTGGATACTCTCCGTCATGCACAACAAACCAAAAACATTTTTCCTTTCAAAAACCAAACACTTTTCCAAAATAAAACATTTTTTTCAAAAACAAGAACTACGTTGGTTTGAATTCTCCATCGCACCGGGAGATACGTAGGAGCGGATCCCCTCCGTCAAGCGCAAAAACTAAAGATTTTTCACTAAGTCATCCATCAACAAAAGAGGTAAAAACAAAGCATTTTTCCGAATCAACTTTGCAAATCACATATTTAATTAAGGTAATCCTTCTTTGAAGGGACGTTGTGGGGTGCTAATACCTTCCCTATATGTAATTAGACCCCCGAACCCAAATCTAATGGTTCCAAAGACCATTGCTTTCCAAAAAGGTTTTTCCGATGTTTTACCTTTAAAAAATATTGGTGGCGACTCTAAAAACCGAGTTGTGCGAAGAAAAATCCCTCCAAGGATTTTTCGGGGTGCGACAGCTGGCAACTCTGCTGGGGACACTTTTTCTAAAGTGGGTCAAGCCGGCTAATTGAATGTGTGATTTGCTTTGCTGATTTAACATGCTTTGTCTTACCTCCCTTCTTCCTACTTTTGTTCTATTTTCCACGCCATTTGTTTGCTAGATTTTAGAACATTCCTTCTTCTCAGCTCCTTTTCTTTGAGGTAAGCAATGCGTGCAATTATTGTTGACTTCTTAGGATGGTTTGTATATTGAAACGATGTATGCATGCTAAACCCTAGGGTAGACGACCTTTTTGTCTGGACTGTTCATGGTTTTTCTTGCAGGTGGGGAAGGGTAGTTATTTCTAGGTGTTGTGCCCTCAACACACACTTCACACCCTATACTTGTGAGCATTGAGTGGGGCCTAAAACCCAAGGTCTGAACAAAAACCTAGGAGAGTGGGAACGATTAGTGACTGCCATTCGTAGACCTTTGTCTGTATGGCTCTCATGAAAGTTTTGCCCAAGAGTACGCTTTGTTATGATACCTCACACTCAGTAGCTTTCTACGATTGTGGGTGTCATCATGAGAGAGACTTTAGCTCTTGGTTGCTATTGTGAGGAAGTGATTAGAACCTACATGGGAGGATTACCCTTTTCGTCGACTCTAGACCCTAGGATTCCCATCCTTTGTAGGACACGGGGGCATGCCTTTGTTTGTCGCATTAGCTTAGGCATTCCTTTTTCTCAAACTCTATTTCAAAATTGTAGAAAGTAATTTTCTTTCCCCCTCATAAACACCTACATGAGGTGGCATGTAACGTGTATCTTTGAAAATGTTCAAAATACCACCAATAACCTCATTTTCTTACCCTTTTTCCATGTAAATAACACAACATTCATATCATTTTGCACCATTGCATTTGCACCTGAAAAAAATTTTGAAAAAAAAACCTTCATCATTTGCATTCTTCATGCATTAAAGTTTGTTTACCGGAAATCGCAACATAACACCGAACCTTGTCACAGGGGTGTAAGAAAGCAATATGGAATCAAAAGGCAAAATCGCGTTCAATTCGAGGTTCCCCATTGTAAAGAAGATTGATGTAACTAGTTTGAAGGAGTATGCTTCCCTATTAGGTCCTATTGAGCTCCGGTCCTTCGACAAGACTTATGGGAACATCCGCAAGTTATTACAGTTAGAAGTACAAGAGAGTGTCATTGCCGCCCTATGTTGGTTCTATGATTCAGAGATTAGGTGTTTTCTTTTCAAGAACTTCCAAATGGCGCCTACCTTAGAGGAGTATGAGAAGATTCTGGGTTTTGATCGCTCAGAGGTTAGACCTTACCAGTATCAAGGGCGGTATTATTCAGATGGGCGGTAGGAGAGGTGCGGTCCCACAAAGTTGAGCGTAACAAGATATTTCGGTTTCCTCAGGAGTACTTTGAGAGTTTGATGACTAGTTATGTAGTATCAGATGATTGGGTTTCTTTCAGGTAAGTACTAGCCTTGACCATCTTCGGTATTGTTCTTTTCCCTCCGATTGAGAAGCATATAGATGAAACCGCTATTGGTGTGTTCCTAGCTTTCAAGAGTGCAAAAAATCCGATCAATCCGGTTCCCGCTATTCTTGCAGAGACCCATCGTGCCTTCACCCGCCATCATGAGTTCCGAAAGGATAAGATGTGTTGTTCCTTCCCTGTGCTATATGCTTGGTTGATCAGTCATGTGTGCGTTAACAAAACTGATGTTGGGGATTTGCTTTCCTATGCCTTGGGTTGTAATCTGAAGACTATGAGCCCTCAGGAGTGGAAGGATACTTTTAAGAACCTCGATGCTCTTCAAATTCGATGGTTCTCGTACAAGTGTTGGGAGGATAAACCCTCAGTGATATTCCAATGTGGCAGTTTCCAGAACGTTCCTCTCATGGGAACACAGGGATGCATCAATTATAACCCATCTTTGACCTTGAGACAACTCGGGTACCCTATGCGGGACTCACCCTCCGAAGCTATGCTGTCTCGTTTTTACCTCCATCCGGGGATCCCTAAAGACGAGGACTTACTTCGGCGAGTCTTGCAAGCTTGGGAAACCGTGGTGCGGAAGGACAAAGGCAAGTTATCGAAAAGGACCACTGCTATCTCCTTCACTCAATGGCTTGAAAAGAGGATTAAGGAAACTCGATCATCCAACCAAAAGGTGCCATCACTTGAAGAGAAAATACCGGAACCCCACGTTCCCCTCATTGAAGAACTAGAAGAGGCTAAGTTGGCCTTATCTAAAGCGGAAGAAGAGAAAAGGGCTTTGCAAAACAGATTGGGAAAGGTGATGCAAGACAAGCGGAAGCTAGAAAATGAAAATGCTCTCCAAGCCGCAGCTATTGAAGCAACCAATAGGAAACTTGAAATAGAAGAAGAGAGCAAGAGGGAAATTCAAAAACATTTGAAAGGTGTTAAAGAGGAAGTAAAGAGGTGCGCCTCAAAGATGGATAAGGCTGTGGCAGAAGCAAATGAATGGAAGAAACTATATGCCAAGTCATGGAGGAATGAGAAAATGGTTAGAGATACGCTAGCTAAGTCAAAAGAGGAATTCCAAGTGATGAAGTTTGAATTGGAGAACCAAGTGAAAAGAATCAGGCAAGATAGAGAGTCTATCATAGGGATCTTGAAAGAGTATCAACAAGCTTTAGGGTTTGAACAAGGAAGGTCAGAAGAATTGAAGAGGAATCTCCGATGCCTAAGGGAATCTTATGGGCAAGTGCAAGCAGAAGGCCAGTATTGGGAGAAACGTTTCATGGCATTAATTGGCAGAATAGAAGACCAAGAGATCGTCAACGAGCTAAGGGATGAGAGTCAGCTTTGGAGGAGCAAATTTTCAAAGCTAGCAGGACTAGCTAACCAAGCTGTGAGGGATGTTCCCAAAAAGCTAAGAAGAGCTGAAGCAGAGATGAACCCTTTCAACACTCCGGCCAAGGTGTGTGAGTTTGTCGAGTACTGCAAGATTCTGACAAAAGAACTCATGGAGAATGTAACACCCCTTTTCTACCCCTTAATTTGCACGTCATTATCAGAGTACTTTCATTTTCGAAAATAATATTTAATTAGTAGAAAAGAAATGTCACATCTTCATTTATAAAAACTCATAGCCTGCGCCATTAAAATTTGTGCAACAACGCAATCGTCATAAAAGTTAAACTTCAAAATAATCTCATCACAGCGGAAATAGCAATAACTCACTAAGGTCGCTCAAACACGTCTCAAAACATCAATAAAATCATTAAACAGCTAGTTAAATAATTTATCAACTTCAACCCCTTCCCCCTTGGTGTTACAATATCAGAGAGCGACTCAAAACATCCCAACAGCTATAAAGGAAGGCATCATGTCCTTCACTCGCAGTCACCTGCAGCGTTGCCACAATAGAGCAACATTCCAAGAAGAAGGGGTGAGAATTTTCAACAAAATATAATTAAGCATACAGTAGAGAAATATGAGCAAACTATCGCACAACATCATCATTAACATCAACTTCCTCGTCATTACACACAAAACCAACATCACAATTCACGTCACCAGTCATAAAAAAAAGAATGTATGCGCATGAAAATGCAACCCACGCCTGGGCATATGCATGATGGTACCATACTCGTCATAAATAGCCACTTGGGCACATCGTCACTGGTTTTCGTCAAATAGAGGCCGAAGCCTATTCGTCATAATATGCACATGCCATGAGACACTATGGACACATGTGCAATCACCAATTTCAACTCACCCGGAGTACTCGTCATTGTCATCACAAAACACTAATATAGTGTACTCGTCATAGTCACCATAATCATATCACAACTTCCTCATAAAACATCCCATTCAAAATTGGAGTAACAACGTCCTTAAATCTTAAATAACAATACATTAAAATTTAAGTGACAAAACTATATATAAAAAAATAATCCGAGTACAACTTGTCTAAATTTTGTACAACCATCTCATTTTCAACATCACAACTACACTTGAGAAAAACAGTGTGAAAAAAAACAGCAGTATTTTTATTTGCAAAACAGCAACCAAACAGCAACTTTTCATGCGCTAAACAACACTAACAGCAGCATTTTTTTATGCGATAAAAACAGTGCAAAACAGCAGCCTTCCTTTTTTTTTTATGCACTAAAACCACACACACAGCAACATTTTTATGCGCTAAAAACAGTACCAAATCAGCAGCAATTTTTCGCTATAAAAACAGTAAAACAGCATCATTGTTCTTTGATAAAAAAAACAGCAAACAGCCACACATTTTAATGCCAAACAGCAACATTTTAATTTCTGCAACAGCAGCACTTTTCTTTGATAAAAACAGCAAACAGCCACACATTTTAATGCCAAACAGCAACATTTTAATTTCTGCAACAGCAGCACTTTTCTTGATAAAAACAGCAAACAGCAATGCCTTTAAATGACAAACAGCAACATTTTCGAAATTGACATACAGCAGCACTTTTAATTTCTGCAAACAGCAACACTTAAAAGTGACTTACAGCAGCATTTTAATTCAACAAACAGCAACACTTAAAAGTGACTTACAGCAGCATTTTAATTCAACAAACAGCAACACTTAAAAGTGACATACAGCAGCACTTTATTATGGGGACAGCAACATAGTCTATTTTCCATTCCTTGGTATCATTCAATTAATTATACTCATATCACTTGATTCATCAAAAATTGCATTTCAACGCCAACAATTCATCCAACATCGAAATTAACCACACCTCCTTCACCAATAAAAGAAATCGAAGTTCATCTCTCCATCTCATAGGGCACTTCGCATATCACACTAATAATTCAATTCATCATTCATCTTAATATACAATTTACGAATTCAGCCTACACCAAAAACCCACAAACCCACCATATACCCAATTATATTTAATTGAAAACGCTCACCCTTACCTCGAATTTGTATGACCCGAAACAACGATGAAGGAGTCACGTACAAAACCCCGCAACACGACGAGCCAAGGTCACCAAAAATCGCAGCAGCTCCCTCCTCTCCTCTTCTCCCTTGTGAAGTCGCGAAACCTCCCCTCCCCCTCCTTGGGATTTGCGCCGCCCCCACCCTCCTTTCCTCTCTCTATTTCGCAATTCTCCTTTCTTTTCTCAAATGAACCCCAAAACCTAATTTTTCACTTTAAATATGTGTGGGCTTGGATTGCGGGCTTTCCCGCAGCTTAAGCCCAACTTATTTTCAACACCACCTCCAATTACTATACTACTCCTTAATTAATTAAAATCCTTATAATCACTTTAATAAATAATAAATAATAATTATATTATTATTTCTACCACCCAATTTCATCTAATTAATTAATTAAATTAATTTATTATTTTTTTGGGGTGTTACAACTCTCCCCCACTTAAAGGAATTTCGTCCTCGAAATTTTTTTTACCCGCCAAGGCTAACACTCTCCCACCAACGACTGAGCCATCTGGACAACTAGTGATATCTATCATGCTGATCACCATTTCTCTGATTACCGGCGGTAAGTGATTGGGCGGCCGTCCCTCCTACTTATTCAGCCAGGTAACTTTGAGAAATAACAACCAGACACATCCTCCCCCTAAGGATCTCTGATAGGGATTTGAGCGTAAACACGTTGGTACCACGTGATTACCCCCAAGCTCTATTAAAGTTCCTTCCCAACACGACATGCTAAGACTTCGCTGCGCTACTCTGATAACTAGCTTGCGTTCTATCTCACTCATCTACCCTTAAGGATAATCAAATACATCAATCATCACAGCATCACATTGAAATTTGCAGAGTGCATAACAATTGCAAAACAAGCCACATAATCAACAACACGACAACAACGGCAACAACATCAACAAACAACAACAATAACATTAACGACTAACTTTGCCACCCAGGTGACATCAACGACGACAAAACCACAACATCGGCCATAGGCCTACAGCACAAAATCCATCAAAACATTTCGGGCCATTCAGCGGTACCCTCAGCAAAACAACGTGGGCCATATCGGCGCTACCCACGACACAACAATGTGGGCCATATCGGCGCTACCCACAACAACAACAACATAACTTGGGCCATTCAGCGGTACCCAAGACAACACAACAACCATGTGGGCCATTCGGCGTTACCCACGACACAACAACAACAGCATCGACAACGACAACAACATAGACCATAACGACATAGGCGACAACAACATGGAAGACAACATGGCAACAACCTAAGCACAACATGGCAACTTAGAGGCTCAACCAATAATTAACAACTTAGCAACTTAATCATTTATTATCGAAGCAGTTAAGGAAGTCAAGGCAACATCAAAAGTTAACTCAAGGAAGCTCGCAAACAGTGTCAGTGCACACTTTAAATTTTTAAGGCTTCCAAAATCACGCAGTACAACTATAAGGAATGTGACAGTCCAAACCAATTCAAGGAAACTCAGTGAGCAACATTAACGTGCAATTAAAGCATATTTCAGCAAAACCTCATGCAAGGTCAGTTTCCATTTATTAAAATTTAATTTTCAACGTCAATATCGGTATCCCACCATAAATTGTTCATTGGATGTTTCAAAAGCAACTTTCAAAATTTCTTCACTTTTTAGACCACAAACCACAAAATGGGACAACTCATAAAAATAGGGACAGTCAGTAACCAAAACAGGTACAACTCAGAAAATAGCAGCAGTGTACAAAGTTGGGACAGTAACAGTTATTGTTGGAAACCGTGACGGCGGTCTCTGGAAACAGCAACAACGACTTTCAAAGACAGCAACAATAATATTTTTTTTTTTTTGAAAACGGCAACCATTACTTTTAGGAACAGCAATATTTATTTTTAGAACCAGCAACATCTTATAACAACAATAGTAAAACAGCACTTAAAACAGTAGCAGCGTTTAAATAAAACGGCAACAACATTTCTAAATGCACCGCAACAGCATTTAAATAATATAGCCACAACATTTTGAATAATAACAGTAATTTAAATAAAACCGCAACAGCAATGGCAATTCAGAACAGCAACAACATTTACCATTTAAACAGCCACAACAATAACATTTTAAAACAGCAATAACTCAAAATAATCCACGAAGCAAGGTCAACTAAGTGCATAAGATTACAGTTAACATTTAAAACCTTGTTACAACTGGTCAGTTCCAAACGGACAGTTACACTAACATTTAACATTAACATTTAATTCAACACGGTGCACCTTTTACATTTTAAATCGTAACACAATTGGCCAAACCCATTCATAAAGCACTTAGCTCGTAGCTTCATCGTGCGAACAAAATATGCTATGGTAAAAACTCCACACAGGATCAGTGTCCATTTATCAAAATAAATTCCAATGCCAAACATCTAAAATCATACTGTGCAATTACAAGAGCACGGGAGTACATGGCAATTTAACATCTAACAACAAACAGCAATTAATTGAGTACGTCGTAGAGTACACCAAGCTCAATGCCAAACCAAAACATATGTGAGCATTTAAACAACAGGGCAATTCATTTAGAAGCATGCAACAAGGAGGTCAACGATAGGACCACAAACACGACACAATTTCACACGTAGAAACACAACATAACACGCAATACCAGTGGGAGCATCTCCCCCACTAGTTCCTTACCATTAGCAGCATTCGTTTTACCTTCACCTGCAGAAACATTACTACACACAAATGGTGGTTAGGACAAAACACAGCAGTTGGTCGTTAACCGACACAACGACTCGACGACTTGGCCGGACAGACCGAACTGCTCTGATACCACTAATGTAACACCCCTTTTCTACCCCTTAATTTGCACGTCATTATCAGAGTACTTTCATTTTCGAAAATAATATTTAATTAGTAGTAAAGAAATGTCACATCTTCATTTATAAAAACTCATAGCCTGCGCCATTAAAATTTGTGCAACAACGCAATCGTCATAAAAGTTAAACTTCAAAATAATCTCATCACAGCGGAAATAGCAATAACTCACTAAGGTCGCTCAAACACGTCTCAAAACATCAATAAAATCATTAAACAGCTAGTTAAATAATTTATCAACTTCAACCCCTTCCCCCTTGGTGTTACAATATCAGAGAGCGACTCAAAACATCCCAACAGATATAAAGGAAGGCAGCATGTCCTTCACTCGCAGTCACCTGCAGCGTTGCCACAATAGAGCAACATTCCAAGCAGAAGGGGTGAGAATTTTCAACAAAATATAATTAAGCATACAGTAGAGAAATATGAGCAAACTATCGCACAACATCATCATTAACATCAACTTCCTCGTCATTACACACAAAACCAACATCACAATTCACGTCACCAGTCATAAAAAAAAAGAATGTATGCGCATGAAAATGCAACCCACGCCTGGGCATATGCATGATGGTACCATACTCGTCATAAATAGCCACTTGGGCACATCGTCACTGGTTTTCGTCAAATAGAGGCCGAAGCCTATTCGTCATAATATGCACATGCCATGAGACACTATGGACACATGTGCAATCACCAATTTCAACTCACCCGGAGTACTCGTCATTGTCATCACAAAACACTAATATAGTGTACTCGTCATAGTCACCATAATCATATCACAACTTCCTCATAAAACATCCCATTCAAAATTGGAGTAACAACGTCCTTAAATCTTAAATAACAATACATTAAAATTTAAGTGACAAAACTATATATAAAAAAATAATCCGAGTACAACTTGTCTAAATTTTGTACAACCATCTCATTTTCAACATCACAACTACACTTGAGAAAAACAGTGTGAAAAAAAACAGCAGTATTTTTATTTGCAAAACAGCAACCAAACAGCAACTTTTCATGCGCTAAACAACACTAACAGCAGCATTTTTTTATGCGATAAAAACAGTGCAAAACAGCAGCCTTCCTTTTTTTTTTATGCACTAAAACCACACACACAGCAACATTTTTATGCGCTAAAAACAGTACCAAATCAGCAGCAATTTTTCGCTATAAAAACAGTAAAACAGCATCATTGTTCTTTGATAAAAAAAACAGCAAACAGCCACACATTTTAATGCCAAACAGCAACATTTTAATTTCTGCAACAGCAGCACTTTTCTTTGATAAAAACAGCAAACAGCCACACATTTTAATGCCAAACAGCAACATTTTAATTTCTGCAACAGCAGCACTTTTCTTGATAAAAACAGCAAACAGCAATGCCTTTAAATGACAAACAGCAACATTTTCGAAATTGACATACAGCAGCACTTTTAATTTCTGCAAACAGCAACACTTAAAAGTGACTTACAGCAGCATTTTAATTCAACAAACAGCAACACTTAAAAGTGACTTACAGCAGCATTTTAATTCAACAAACAGCAACACTTAAAAGTGACATACAGCAGCACTTTATTATGGGGACAGCAACATAGTCTATTTTCCATTCCTTGGTATCATTCAATTAATTATACTCATATCACTTGATTCATCAAAAATTGCATTTCAACGCCAACAATTCATCCAACATCGAAATTAACCACACCTCCTTCACCAATAAAAGAAATCGAAGTTCATCTCTCCATCTCATAGGGCACTTCGCATATCACACTAATAATTCAATTCATCATTCATCTTAATATACAATTTACGAATTCAGCCTACACCAAAAACCCACAAACCCACCATATACCCAATTATATTTAATTGAAAACGCTCACCCTTACCTCGAATTTGTATGACCCGAAACAACGATGAAGGAGTCACGTACAAAACCCCGCAACACGACGAGCCAAGGTCACCAAAAATCGCAGCAGCTCCCTCCTCTCCTCTTCTCCCTTGTGAAGTCGCGAAACCTCCCCTCCCCCTCCTTGGGATTTGCGCCGCCCCCACCCTCCTTTCCTCTCTCTATTTCGCAATTCTCCTTTCTTTTCTCAAATGAACCCCAAAACCTAATTTTTCACTTTAAATATGTGTGGGCTTGGATTGCGGGCTTTCCCGCAGCTTAAGCCCAACTTATTTTCAACACCACCTCCAATTACTATACTACTCCTTAATTAATTAAAATCCTTATAATCACTTTAATAAATAATAAATAATAATTATATTATTATTTCTACCACCCAATTTCATCTAATTAATTAATTAAATTAATTTATTATTTTTTTGGGGTGTTACAGAGAAGGCCAAGGGGGCAGCCGAAAGCAAAAAGAGAAAAAGGAAGGAGAAATTGAAAGCTATATGCCTTTGAAGTTCACTTTAGAGCATTGTAATAATCCTTAGGAAATTATTAATTTTCTCTAAAAAGTTGTAATTTCCTTTGGGATATTGTACTTTTCTGTTGAAAGTGTTGTTTTCAGAATATTGTACTTTGCTTTTCTTTCGAGTTTGAAGTTGTAGTACTCATTCCTTTTGAATAAAGTGTGTTTGTTTTGTCTATTTCTTCCAACCTCGTTGCAACCAAAGATCAAAAATTTAAAAAAAAAAGAAAAGTGTTAGAGCTTTAAACTTACACGCCTATGACAAGACGAGTTGCACCGCGATTCCAGGCACCAAAACAAACATAAAATCATACATATCGCATTGCATTTGCATTCATTTATGTGATTCCCGCGCTCATGAATTGTGTTCCATCAATAGAAAAAGGCAAGCTGGTTCGCCAACATCGATACCTGACTCGTCTGCAAGCAAGGCTCATGGCAACTAACCTGAATGACTCGGACCGTCCTGTTATTGAAGACTTAGGAAGTGGCGAATAAGACCATGGTAACCCAACTGCTGAAGTTCCCAATCCAGAGCAATTAGCTCAGGAGAATCGGGAATTGAGAACGAAAATTGGGGCAATGGAAACACAGATGACTGAAATGATGGGGATACTACAAGCTTTGAGGAATGGAACTGCCGCTGGAAATCCCGCCGTGACTACCGAAGTTGCTGTCGCCCTCCCTCCTCCGAGTCTTGAGACTGACACCTTTGCTCATATTTCAGGGACCAACAACCAGGGCCAACCAACCACGCATAGGATGCCTTGGGGACTCCCACCCGGATACACACCTCCAGGAGCCGAGGCTAATGCAGGAAGTAATCCCCTTAGGGTTACAGAGCAAGCCCAACCCATCTCAGCCGCAAACAGTGGAGGAGCGGGAACGCCTCAGGGCCAAATTCAGATTCCTATTCCGCCGGGAACTCCGCTTGGCTTTCATTCACCAGCAACGGTCCATCCCCCGATTCAGGGACCAATTCCTGGGAATATCACTCACTCACGTGACCCACACGTGAACCCAGCCGTAGTGTCGATGAGCAATCCTCACTACGGTATGAATGGTTTACCTCAGAACTATCCTGCTGAAACTCCTCAAGCTAGAGACAGGTATCATATGTTAGAAGATTGCTTAAGAATGATTGAAGGGTCGAGCTCTAGAGCCAGAGAAGCTCGTGATCTGTGTCTCATCCCGGATGTGGTTGTACCTCCTAACTTCAAAGTGCCTGACTTTGACAAGTACCGAGGCGTGACTTGCCCTAAAAGCCATCTGACCATGTACTGTAGAAAAATGGCTACACATTCTCATGATGACAAGTTGTTGATCCATTATTTCCAAGAGAGCCTTGCTGGGGCATCTCTCAACTGGTACATGCAGCTAGAACCGTCCCATATCCATTGTTGGAAGGACTTGGCGGATGCCTTCCTCAGACAGTACCAATACAATACAGATATGGCGCCTGACAGAACACAGTTACAGAGCATGGAAAAAAGAGGTAATGAGTCATTTAAGGAGTATGCCCAGCGGTGGAGGGCTTTGGACGCACAGGTGACACCCCCTTTGTTGGAGAAAGAACTGGTCTTCATGTTCATGGAAACCCTGCCACCGTTATACTATGATCGGTTGATCGGCAGCGTATCTTCCAACTTCTCAGACATGGTAATCATCGGTGAAAGACTAGAAAATGGACTGAGAAGCGGCAAGATTGCCCATGGTTCCGCAGGTACAACCACCCACAAGAAGCCATTCTCTGGATTTTCGAAGAAGAAAGAAGGAGAGACCAACACCATCACCATAATCCCACCTTATCAACCACAAAATATCCCTATCCCCACTCAAACACAACCAACCCGTCCACCACAAAGTAACTACCACAAAAACTACCAAGACAAAAAACAGACCACCTTTGATCCATCCCCATGTCCTATACTGGCCTTTTCGGCTATCTTGCCACAAACAAGATCATCAATACCAGACCCATGAAACCAGTCCAGCCACCCTACTTCCGAGGCTACAATCCCAATGTTACCTGTGCATTTCATGAAGGGGCAGTTGGACACGTTGTTGAGGACTGCAAGGCCTTTAATATTGTAGTGCAAGATCGGATTGATACCAAAGGGATAACCTTCAAACAAGAAAGCCCAAGCGTCACAACTAATCTGCTGCCTGGCCATGAGAAACCTGCAACCAATGCCATCCATGATATGGGGGGCCAATCCTTAATCAGAACTGTGGAGTGTATCCGGACACCCTTGGAGGTTATTTATGCAGAGCTGTGCAAGTTCGGGGTCATCAAGAGAGGTTGTACTCAGAAAGAAGTCTGTGTTGATGTTAATTGTGCCGAAGCATGCGAGGCCTTCAAGACAGTTTTGCAGGACCTATTGGATCGTCATATAATCCAAATGGGTGTGCAGAAGAAAGAGGAGGATGTGCTGACTTTCGAATCAGACAAGAATAGAAATGTTCAGAAACCTATTGAGGTCCCGTATAGCCGAAAGCCGATCGTGGAGAGACCTAAGACCATTGTGATTCCTGTCCCAGCTCCTTATCAAAAGAACAATGCTGTTCCGTGGAGCTATGGGGTGTCAGTTCCAATTCAGAAGCCTCAAGTTGTTCCCGATGTCACAAACATTGCGGGAAGCAGTGGAGTCACTAGAAGCGGACGTGTTTATGTCCCTGAAGTCCTGAAAGAAGGTCCCTCAAAGGAAGATGAGGAAAGGATTCGCAAAGGTAAAGGTATAACACAAGAGCCCAAGGAAAGTAAGAAGGTGTCAGAGCAAGAAGCCACAGAATTTTTGAAGATCATGCGGCAGAGTGATTACAAAGTGGTGGACCAGCTGCACCACACTCCTGCAAAGATCTCTATCATGTCCCTACTGCTCAATTCTGAGGCCCACCGTGCAGCTCTAATGAAAGTGTTAAATGAAGCCCATGTAGCCCAGAACATCACTGTTGACCAGCTCGATGGCATCATAGGGAATATTGTTGCATCCAATTATATTAACTTTACTGATGATGAGCTCACCCCTGAGGGGAAGGGGCATAATCAGGCACTTCACATTTCAGTTAGATGTGGTGAATATACACTCTCTCGAGTCCTCATCGACGATGGATCCTCTTTGAATGTCATGCCCAAATCTACTATGAGCAGACTAAATGTAGACTGTTCGTATATGAAGCCTAGCTCAACAATAGTTAGGGCATTTGACGGATCCAAGAAGGAGGTTATGGGAGAAATGGAGTTCCAGATGCAGATAGGGCCAGAAGTATTTTATGTGAATTTTCAGATCATGGACATTGCATCATCCTACAGCTGTCTCCTGGGGAGACCCTGGATTCATGCTGCCGGCGCTGTTCCTTCATCCCTCCACCAAAGGCTTAAGTTTGTAGTCGACGACAAGCTGATAGTCATTTTTGGAGAAGAAGAGTTCATAATTAGCAAGCCCCATCCTTCTCAATACATTGAGGCTGCAGAGGAGTCACTTGAATCTGCCTTTCAGTCGCTGGAAATTGCAAATGCTGCTTTCGTGGGGGAAGAGGCCCCATTGCCTGCACCAAAGATATCTAACGCTGCTATCATGGTAGCCAAGGTCATGATGAAAAATGGTTACCAGATTGGAAAAAGGGTTGGGAAAGTTCGAGCAGGGAATTCTGGCGCCGGTTCAGCTGCGAGAGTACAAGGATAGGCGTGGGTGATGATATTGGCCCACTCAAGCTGATAAGAAGAGAATGGCTGAGGAAAAGCGTGAAAAGAGGCTAGCTAAGCTTCAGGGGAGGGAACCAAGCTTGAAGAAGGTTCTTATCTATGATCTCTCCCAGAGCTTCAGGAGCGCGGGTATGTTGGTCCCCAATCAGGTGGCCGTCATTGAGGAAGAATCAGTTATGGAAGACAAAGGTGTGGACTTGGTGCGTCGCAGTGCTGCAGATGAAGAGCTTGATAATTGGAAGATCATTGATTTCCCTGTTATTTTCATTCCAAAGTAATGATTTTGTAATGCAAATTCTTTGGCTCTGCCCAAGGCCTTAGAATATTTCATAAGGGCATGCATGCTTTTTTCCTTCGAATATCATCTATCAATAAAATGTTGTTTCGGACTCTCAAATGAATAAAATTGCTTTTCGTTATCATGTGTCTTCATCTTGTGTTTCTATTTTGCTTGTTCATTTCTTTCTATTCCCGCAAATGCAGATCTAAAATGAATATCTTTGAAAATAATGATGCCAACGGTTCATATGTTAATTTTGATCACCCCGTTAATCAAGCTGAGGAGGATGTTGAGGATGACTGGGAAACTCCTCCAGAATTGATGAGAATGGTTGAACAAGAGGAAAAGGTTATTCAGGCGCATGGGGAATCTGTTGAGATAATTAACCTAGGCACAGAGGACAGTAAGAAGGAAGTAAAGGTGGGTACTTCGATAAAGAAAAGTGAGCGCAAGAAGCTAATTGAACTCCTGCATGATTATGTTGATGTCTTCGCATGGACTTATCAGGATATGCCAGGGTTAGATACTGACATAGTGGTGCATAAGTTGCTGGTCAAGCCAGAATGTCCTCCGGTAAAGCAGAAACTGAGAAGAATGAAGCCAGAAATATCCTTAAAAATCAGAGATGAGGTAAAGAAGCAGTTTGACGCCGGGTTCCTGGCGGTAGCCAAGTATTCGCAATGGGTTGCTAACATCGTGCCGGTTCCGAAAAAGGACGGGAAAGTTAGAATGTGTGTTGATTACAGAGATATGAATCATGCTAGTCCCAAAGATGATTTTCCCCTGCCCCATATTGATGTCTTAGTGGATAGTACGATGCAACATTCACTGTTCTCCGTCATGGAGGGGTATTCAGGGTATAACCAGATCAAGATGGCTCCTGAGGATATGGAGAAGACAACTTTCACAACTCTTTGGGGAACATTCTGTTACAGAGTCATGCCATTCGGGTTTAAGAATGCCGGTGCTACCTATCAAAGGGCTATGGTCACATTATTTCACGACATGATGCACAAAGAAATAGAGGTCTACGTGGACGATATGATCGCAAAGTCTAAAACTGATGAGGAACACATTGTCAATTTGCAAAAGCTCTTCGAGCGGTTGAGAAAATTCAAGCTCAAATTAAATCCTGCCAAGTGTACCTTTGGCGTGCGATCAGGAAAGTTGTTGGGATTCATCGTCAGCCAAAAGGGGATAGAAATCGATCCAGACAAGGTGCGTGCGATTCTTGAGATGCCAGTCCCTAAAACGGAGAAAGAGATTCGGGGTTTCCTTGGAAGACTGAACTACATCTCTAGGTTCATATTCCAATTGACTGCCACTGGTGAACCAATCTTCAAACTATTGTGCAAGAATCAAGAAACCAAATGGAACAATGATTGTCAAGAAGCATTTGAAAAGATCAAGAAATATCTTCAGAACCCACCTATCTTGATGCCTCCTGTACCCGGCAGACCTCTGATCCTGTACCTAACCGTACTAGACAGCTCAATGGGTTGTGTGTTAGGGCAACACGATGAATCTGGGAAGAAAGAGCATGCCATTTACTATTTGAGCAAGAAATTCACTGACTGTGAAACAAGGTACTCGCTGCTAGAAAAGACTTATTGTGCTTTAGCTTGGGCTGCTCATCGTTTGAGGTAGTACATGCTAAGTCACACTACTTGGTTGGTATCTAAAATGGATCCTATCAAGTACATCTTCGAGAAGCCCGCACTTACAGGGAGACTTGCCCGTTGGCAAATGCAGTTGTCAGAATATGATCTCCTATATGTCACTCAGAAAGCAATTAAAGGTAGTGCGCCGGCCGAGTACCTGGCACACCAGCCCGTTGAAGATTATCAGCCTATGCAGTATGACTTTCCAGATGAAGATATCATGGCCTTGTTTAAAGAAGGGAAATCCCCAGAAGATGAAAGATGGAGAGTGGTGTTTGATGGTGCCTCCAACATATATGGGCACGGAGCGGGGGCAGTGCTGATTTCCCCTGATAATCGCTTCATTTCATTCGCTGCCAGACTAAGCTTCGACGTCACCAATAACATTGCAGAATATGAGGCATGTATTCTTGGTATCCAAGCAGCCATTGATTGGAAAGTTAAGAGACTTGATGTGTATGGAGATTCAGCTCTAGTTATTCACCAAGTGAACGGTGATTGGGAGACCAGGGACGCCAAGTTGATCCCTTACTGAGATTACATTCTAGAGTTGGTTGAGCCTTTTGAGGAAATCACATTTCAGTATCTTCCTCGCAATGAGAACCAGTTGGCTGATGCGCTAGCCACTTTGTCTTCAATGTTCAATATCAACTACGAGAAAAGCTTGACTCACATCAAGATTCAGTATCGAGATTTGCCAGCACATCATTACTGCGCGGCAATTGAGGAAGAGTCTGATAACAAGCCCTGGTATCATGACATCAAGCAGCACATCTTGAACAGAGAGTACCCTACTGGAGCGTCAGAGAATGACAAGAGAACCCTCAGAAGATTGTCAAGGAATTTCTTTTTGAACGGTGAAATTCTATACAAGAGGAATTATGATATGGTCCTCCTGAGGTGTGTGGCAGAAGAAGAGGCAACGAAAATCATTAAAGAAGTCCATGAAGGCTCATTTAGGGTTCATTCCAGTGGGCACACTATGGCAAGAAAAATCTTAAGAGTTGGCTATTATTGGTTGCGAATGGAATCAGATTGCTATAGTTTCGTGAAAAGATGTCACAAGTGCCAAATCTACGCTGATCACATTCATGTGCCACCTGCCTCCCTAAATGTCCTGACTGCATCCTGGCCATTCTCAATGTGGGGCATGGACGTCATAGGTCCTATCGAGCCTAAGGCATCAAATGGGCATCGCTTCATCTTGGTCGCTATTGATTACTTCACCAAGTGGGTTGAAGCTGCTTCATACTCCAGCATTACTAGCTCTGTGGTTGCTAAGTTCGTAAAGAGAGATCTGGTTTGTCGCTATGGGCTTCCAGACAAGATTATCACAGACAATGGCAACAACCTGAATAGTAAGATGATGAAAGAGTTATGCGAGGACTTCAAAATCCAACATCATAATTCTTCTCCATACCGTCCCAAGATGAATGGGGCAGTCGAAGCAGCCAATAAGAATATCAAGAGGATCGTGCAAAAGATGGTAGTAACCTACAAAGACTGGCATAAGATGCTTCCTTTCGCTTTGCATGGGTATCGTACCTCAGTGCGTACTTCAACCGGGGCAACCCCTTTCTCTTTGGTGTATGGGTCGGAAGCAGTCCTCCCTATTGAAGTTGAGATACCCTCCCTACGGGTGCTGATGGAAACCAAGTTGGAAGAAGCAGAATGGGTCCAGGCTCGTCTGGATCAGCTGAATCTCATTGAGGAGAAAAGAATTACTGCCCTGTGTCATGGCCAGTTGTATCAACAAAGGATGAAGACAGCTTTCGACAAGAAGGTTCGTCCCCGAGAATTCAGCGAAGGAGACCTTGTGCTCAAGAAGATCCTGCCTATTCAGAGTGACCCCCGTGGGAAATGGACTCCTAGCTATGATGGACCATATGTGGTAAAGAAAGCCTTTTCTAGAGGAGCATTGATACTCACCAACATGGATGGTGAAGAACTCAGAAACCCAGTCAATTCAGATTCAGTCAAGAAATATTACGCCTGAGAAAAATAAAAGGAAAAAAAGAGAAGTATGAGCCAAGCAAGAATTAGCTCACTAGGTTGAAAACCCGAAAGGGCGGCCTAGGCAAAAAAGAGCGACTCGGTGGACTGAAAACTCGCAAAGAGCGGTCCATGCAAAAATTAGGGTCAGAAAGGTTGGACTTAAAAAAGTAAAAGAGGCAAGCAGCGCCTCCAAAAGCTTGGATAAATGGGTGATCAAGGATATAAGTATGGGTGATTGGCGTCAACACTCCAAAGACAAAGAGAGCTCATAAGATCTATTGCGTCCATTTTTCTTGTTTTTTTTAGTTTCAACAATTATCAATGTACTCTTTTCAGTCGGCGCGACCTTTTGCGCGTTCGGTTTCCATATGAATAAAAAGTCCAAATTTTCCACTCCGTCTGCTTATTGTTTTACCATTGCTTCCTTTTCATTTGTGCTTTAAAATGATGTTTTATGGTAGATGATAAATGAATTATGAAAATGTGCATAAATCAGAGCATTAAAATCATTACGAGACTTTTGAAAATCATGAGAAAAGAAATGATCTCTCAATCAGGTAAATTCACAAGAATCAAACAAAAACACTGATCGCGTCAAAACAATTCTCAAAAACACCATTATGGACGACCATCGTGCCTCATAACGCAAGTCTTACGATTTGGTCGAAACAGCGAAAAAATAGAGGACTAGAAAAAGAGCAAAAGAGCAATAAAACGAATAAAATTCATGCATTGCATTCATCAAACATAGACAAAAAAATTCATGCAAGCTAAAAGAAACTCCTGCATCGCATCACATTCATCCCATCAAAAAGCAATCATGGCATTTGCATTGCATGCATTTGTGCATCTCACTTGCAAGTACAAGGACGGATAAATACTTCGGTGTTAATCCTCGCACTCAGTTCCCAAAAAATGCCCTCATAGTTCGGAGTTCAAATGCTTTTCAGTTCGGCGCTCAAGCGTGCATTGCAGTTTGGAGTTCAAATCGCTCCTATCAAAGTTTAGTGCTCCCTTCTGTTCATGGTCTCACATCGTGTACGAGCAACGCGATGGACTGCAGCCCCATGTGAGGTTCAACGGAATAGTTGTATCAGCCTAAGATACAGTGGACGCCGTGCATTGATCAGTATATCAGTTCCGGAGCTGATAACGATCCCCCCCGGTCGCTCGAAGGACCAGAGATTCTCAGGATGCGTGCTCCTCAAAGCCACGTGCAAACTCAGATTCGCAAGGGTTCGTTTACAGGTTTTAGGCTGCCTGGCATTTTACCGTTTTCTTTATCGTTTTCTTCATTTAGCGCTTTCCTTGCCTTTCGCAGTTAGCGTGCATGTTGTCAACTATTTCGTTTATCGTTTCCTCATCAACGCTCCAAGTGTTGATTCAAAAAAAAAGAAAAGAAAAAAGAAGAAAAAGAAAATTCGGGTTTCTCCAAGTAGACAAAATTGGTATAATCTCTGAATTCTTTATTCATATTTTATCTTCGAAATATGTCTCGGCCAATTCATATTTCTTCGTAAAATCCAAATAAAGAGGGGCAGCTGTCATACCCTAATTTTGTCCGACTAATTGAAAAATCCCAAAATTTTATCGCTTCGCATATTGTTCTAAACGCGGGTGTTTTTGGCACTCTCGTGCAACGATTTTGTTTGACACTCGTTACTTTCAGAAAAAAAGAGAGTCCAAAAATAAATAATAAAAATAATGATAAATAATGCGAGCGCGCGTTTCGTTTTGAGTCGTGTGAGTAGTTGCGTCGGTGCGCGTTTATTTTTTACTGTTTTTTTTTAGAAAAAGCGAGGATAAAATGAAATCGGTTTTAATAACGTACGCGCGTGCGTATTCAAATCGCGTACGCGTTCCTAGTCTTAAGGCGAGCGCGCGTTTCATTTCGAGTCGCGTGAGTTGTTGCGTCGGTGCGCGTTTATTTTACCGCTTCTTTCAATTATTAGTAAAACAAATAAATAATAGCAATAAGATAAAATCAATTTTTATTTAGCTGTCCCTTTTATTGAAGTTGTTACATATACAAACAAAAAATTAAAAAAAAAAGGCAGAATAGTACAAAAGAAAAGTCAACTCTTTTGTTACAAAAAAAAATTAAAAAAAAACAATACAAAAAGTTAAAAAAACAGGGGCGCTGCTGTGTGTTGCCGCAGAAATACATTTTTAGAATGGGGCTCAAGCCCCTTTCATCTTGCCCCTTTGCTTTTTCCATTTTCAGCAAAAACATTGCTGCAGTGGCAGCAACCCTGTTCCACCCCTTGCTTCCATCCCTTGCTGCTGCTGCTGCATATTTCAGTGGCTGTTATGCTTTTGTCCCCTATGAGCTTTGATCCCCTGCTCCTACACCACAATTCTCTGCCTATAAATACAACAGAGCAGAAATCAGAAAGGGGAGGAGAGGAACAGAGACATACAAAACTTATTTTGCTATCAAATTAGAGAGAAAAATGGAGAGAAACGATTAATACCATTACCATACAGAAAAATCAAATTCTCATAGAGGAAATATTGCTGAGATATTAGGAAGAAGAAGAGCAAGAGCAAGTAGAAGTTGTGTTGGGTAGGTAACACCACTTCAGAGATTTCAAAGTCAAGTTGGATATAGAGCAAACGAATTTGGTTCAAAGGAGAAGAGAAAAGCAGTTTCCTACCGGGACTAGGTTAGTTCCTGAATTTATTTCGCCATTTTTGTGTCCCAATTTTCTCTACTCATATAGATGATATGTTGTTTTCTTTTTTAGTGTAGGGAAACAGAAGCAAAAAATTTCTTTTGAAAAAAACATGGTCCTTATTATTGTCATTGTTTCTGTAAACACGTATGATGATAGACCATGGAACTTCCTTGGGATAAAATAAAGGAATTAAATGTACATAGGGTCAGCATACTTAAAAAAAATGGGGAGCAATAGGTTAAGAAAATAAGTTAGGGTCAGACTAGTTTGTTTAAGTAAAAAAATTGGGGAGCAAAAACGCCAACAATGAGAGACAAAAGTTGACCATTTCATGAAAAACAACCCATTTAGTTTTTTTAAAAAAATATATGTATATAGAGTGTAAAATAAAAATTAATCTTAGGATCAAAACAACACAAAAAAAACGAACAGAAGAAGAATGGAATGGAGCAGAACAAAAAAAAACAAAAAAACATACAAGAAAACTCACCTCATAGACGCCGGCCACCGTAGACAGTGGCCGTTGGCCGTGAACCACCATCTCCGGTCGTCTTCTCCGGCGACCACCACCACCGTCCATCAAAAAAGAAACGCCACCCCCAGCCATCCTGAGCCGCCCCTTTAACTGTCCGGTCACGAAACCACCACTGTCCACCGAACACCACCGCCCTATTCTTCACAACTCCACCAACTGCCACCACCCATCGCGCCATAACTTCCACCAAACAACCCCCAACCGCACAGCACCGCAACAACAGTCGTCACCAAACGACCCCTTCTCGCCACCACCGAAGCCATCACTCCCCCCTTCTCCACCTTCGTCGTTGGCGGCGGTGAGAAAATGGACAGCGAGTTTTGGGCCAATGAAGGGCTAGGGGAGACTGGGATGGAGCAGAGGCAAGAGAAGAAGAGGGAGGGCGGCGAAGAAGAGGGAGAGGAGGGGGTAGGAAGCCGTTGAAGAGGAGAGTAATTTTGGGTTCGATGGTCTTGGGGGGTGTGGACGGCCGTGGAGAGAGAGAGAGAGAAAATTAGGTTTTGGTCATTTTAGGGAGTGGGGCGCCGTGGAGAAGAGAGGAGAGCAAATTAGGGTTTCTAATTTTAGGTTAGGCTTTTATAGTACAAACACAGGGGCATTTTCGTCCTTTCACTTTTTTTTTATTCAGATTTCTATTTACACCGCCTGCATTTTACTTCGCACGCCCCCTAAAGCCCACGATTTTTTTTGTTTTTTTGAAACGGACCAGCCCAATGAAAATGAGAATGGGCTATTACCTACACCCCAGTTTTAATAATACAGCCCTCCTGTAACTTGCACCCCATTTTACTATTGCACCCCCTGTTTCTCCTTTTTTTTAAATTTTGTTTCTTTCCCCTGAGTAAACTTATTTTTTCACAAACCTTTTTCCCAAGTAACAGATTTTCTTTTCCCTAAACAAGAATCAATCCAATTGCGAAAACTCTTCAAAATCAAACTTTGTTAGTAGTCTCGCGAAGCCTTTGCTTGCATGATTATCAACAATGAGGTACTAGTGGCGATCACTTGGATCCTTTGCTCAATTGATCGTCATGAATGCCTAATTTTCCTAAAGATTTTCACTAAGCCAAAAACGTTGTTAGTAGTCTTGCGAAGCCTTTGCTTGCACGGTTATTAATAATGGAGTGCTAATGGTGGTCACTTGGAGCCTTTGCTCAATTGATCATCATGAAAGCTCAATTTTCACAATTTAACAAGATAAAAAAAAACCTTTTTCTAGACAACCCAGAACTACGTAGCTTTGAATTCTCCATCGCACCGGGAGATACGTAGGAGTGGATACTCTCCGTCAAGCACAACAAACCAAAAACATTTTTCCTTTCAAAAACCAAACACTTTTCCAAAATAAATTTTTTTTTTTCAAAAACAAGAACTACGTTGCTTTGAATTCTCCATCGCACCGGGAGATACGTAGGAGCGGATCCCCTACGTCAAGCGCAAAAACTAAAGATTTTTCACTAAGTCATTTATCAACAAAAGAGGTAAAAACAAAGCATTTTTCCGAATCAACTTTGCAAATCACATATTTAATTAAGGTAATCCTTCTTTGAAGGGACGTTGTGGGGTGCTAATACCTTCCCCATACGTAATTAGACCCCCGAACCCAAATCTAATGGTTCCAAAGACCATTGCTTTCCAAAAAGGTTTTTCCGATGTTTTACCGTTAAAAAATATTGGTGGCGACTCTAAAAACCCAGTTGTGCGAAGAAAAATCCCTCCAAGGATTTTTCGGGGTACGACAACAGGGTGTGAGGACTGAACGTAGGTCACTGGGAGGTGACTGAACCAGTATAAAATCTGCTGTGGTCTTTACTATTTTTATTTTCTTTTTCCTTCGTTCCATAACCTGCGCGAAAAATTAATATCTAAAGTCGTTAAGGGGGAAAAGTTCTTTAAAATCTCAATTCACCCCCCCCCCTTGAGACTGAAGCCACTTGGTAACACAATATACATGACCAATTGACAATACATTTGTATACTTTGTGAGCCTATTGGACTGACCATCCTATAATCTCCATACCTAGCCTTAATATAACTGATGCACCCTGAAACTTAGAATCAAATGCTACTCTCAATTTTTAATAAAAAGTTGACTAAACCTTGGTTAACCAGGACTAACTTCAGCATCAGATTATCCCTAGCTAACTAGGTTCCTTGCTAAGCCTAGAGTTTGAGTGTAGAAGCGGCAATAAAACCAGTCATTGTTCAAACAAGGCTACTCTACTCATAACACATAATCATCATTAAATTTAGCCCAGGAAGAAACATATTCTATTACTGAAAAACTAGGAATTGCAACTGATCATGCTTTTTATTCAACAAACATAACATTAAACATATAACATTAACATTTCACATATAACATTAAACACATTTAAGGTCCTCCCCCCAACTTAAGACCTAGCAGTGTCTCCACTTCTCATGCAATTCTAATGGGAGAGGCCTTTTCGACACTACAATACTGAAATTAAAAACATTTAATCACAACAGAATTTTGAAATCTTACACAGCTGTTGGATGCTATTACATATGCTACAACATCCAACAGGTTTATTTGAAAACAGACAGCACCACACAACACAACATAACACAAGAGGGAAGAGTTACTGATTGGTGAACACAACACAATTATTTTCTGGTTCAGTTTCAACTGTTGCAGCAGTGGATGTTGTAGCTTCTGGTGCTACCACTTCACATTTAATGCTCACTTCAATAATGCAATTGAACAATCCTGCAACATCAAAAATAGCAACAAAAACAACAAAGATTAGATTAAAAATCCTGGGCTACCTCTCAGTAGCGCTTGGTTTAAGTGTCCTCAGCCAGACTAAGTCTTGCGGTAGGTGTCTCCCTTGGTGCATCAAATTTTGAAAAACAGCTTCTTGCATTGAATCTTTGGCCAATGGAGGCTCTGGTGGAGTTGGAGGGACCAAATCATCTGTTTTGGCCACAACAGAATCAAGTTCCTTCACAGAAGAATCAGGGACCCTTGACATCATTTTGGCAACCATTTTTGTTCTTGAAGCTTTCTTTGGTTCTGCAGCAGATGCTGCAGCACTGCCTTCTGATACTGATGCTATAGCGCTGCCTTCTGATACTGATTCTATAGCACCACCTGTGACAACATTCACTCTCTGCACTATAGTGTTTCTTGGTGGTTGCTCTATGGCAGGTTGAGTTTTGGGTGTATTTTTCTTTTGTGAGGTTAAGATGATTTTTGTTTTGGTGATGGAAGTTTCTTGGGAGATAGGAACTTGTGTGGAATGGGTTGTTTCGGAAATGGGGAATGTTTTGGAATAAGGTTTGATGGTTTGACTTGAGGTGGTGTGGGTGGATGAAAAATGGAGGATCCTTCCTTACTTCCCTCTTTTTCTTGCTCACTACACTCTCCTTCATTTTTCTCATCATCACCTTTTTGACTATTTGGACTACATGTTCAACACCTCAGCCACGAATACTATAGCACATGGTGCTACAGCATCATAATTCTGCATAATTGACAGCACATACATACCACAAGACCTCTTATTCATACCTGTAATAGTAAAAACAAAAACACACAAAACATAATTAGTCCTAAAAGTCTGGGTTTCCTCCCAGTAGCGCTTAATTTATAGTCTTTAGCTAGACTTGACATTCAAAACCCAAGTTAGGGTGGATAATAGGACAAGAAGAAAATATCATCTTTCCGCTTTCTCTTTTTTGTTAGAAATCCCATGTATTTGGCATTTGGAAGCAAGTGTTCCCATTCCCCAACCAATAAGCATTTGGGATAGGAGTTCCCTCTCTCTTGAAAAAATTGAAGCTCATTTTCCGGAGGATTCTTTTCTTCAATTCCCAAGGGTTGAGTCTCAATTGTCACATGACTCTTTTCATACCTCAACCTTGGTTTTTCTTTCTTGTCACTATTTTTGATTTTTTCTTGTTCTACAACACAAATCTTTTGTTTTTCTTCCACTATTTCCAAATGACCACATTCAAGTTAACACTCTACACTCTCTTTTTCTTCCTCTTGCTCAACCACCTCTTCAATACAACTCTCTTATTTTATATGCTCCAATATAGTCTTAAACTGAGCCTCTATATTCTTACATGAAGCTTCAAAGTTGTCATTATACACCTTCATATATTCAATAGAATGAGCTAAGAGTTCTTTGAAATTATCTTCCTTTTGCTCAACCACCTCTTCAATACAACTCTCATCTATATTCTTGCATGACACTTGAAAGTTTTCTCTATCCACCTTGATATCTTGAAGGAATTGCGCTAAGAGTTCTATTAAATCAGAGTTTTCCTCATGCAATCCTTCGGTTTGAGCATGAGAATATGAATCTTTCTCACACACAACATTTCCCATGCCATAATCCATATTTTGGGATGTCATGGGCATGAAATTTGTCTCATAACATCCCCTTTCATGTTCACTCCCATGGTAATCATAATTGAAACATTGTTGTTGAGCACTCAATTCTTGCATAAAGTAAAAATTCCAATGGTCCATGCCATAAAGTGGATTTTTTTCTTTCTCACAAACTCTAAACACACATAACAACAAAGAGAAACACACTACAAACACAAAACACAATAAAACAAATTGCTGGAAAAACAGAACATGCTAAATAAAATAATCTAAACTAACTAAACTTACTAACTAAACAATAGAAATTAACTTTCACAATCCCCCAGCAATGGCGCCAAAAACTTGTTATGAGAAAAGGTGATGTGCAAGTATACACAGTCGCAACAAGTAATAAAGAGTAAGTAGAGATCGTTCCCACGAGGATTGTTGAGTTTACTTCTATATTTAAGTTAGTAGGTAAGCTAGTGAGTAACACAAGTAACAATAACAAGTTGTTTCATTAATGTCATCGACATAAAATTACAAAACCAAATAAGATAAATGATAAGTAGAAATTCAGAATGCGCTGTAGCATTTGATATTGTGCTTTTCGGTTACTAACGCCAGGGTTTTGTTACAAGACTCCTATGTCTACGTTCTAAATAAGTCCACCTCTGTATATTAAGCTGCCACAGTATTCGCCTTATGAACTATGCTTACCTATGTCTAGGTTTAAGCATGAATTGTTCTAAGTGTCCCTAAAACAACCACTCACTCACATTAATCCTTGAGTTCGATTTATAGACCATTTCTGAACCTATAAATGTACTTATGTTTAGCGGATCAACTCTAAAATAAGTATTTGAAAAAGTTTCATGCAAGGGTTAAAACACTAACATCAAACATTACATTAAAACCATTAAAATGTCATTACATAATTACAAGCATCCAACTACAAGGGATTCAGCTCATGATGAATGACAACACAAGAAAATAAAGCTTAAAGGTGATACCTAAAGCCATAAAACCGAAATCACAAAGAGAAGGAAAATACTCCAAATGATGACTGCCCCTGTGATGCTACAGCATCCCTCACAGAATCGCCCGATGCTACAACGTCGCACACAGCACTGCAGAATTTCTACTTTTTATTGTGAAAATAGAGCTTGGAACGAAAATTGAGAGGAGAATGTGTCAAAAGCTCCCTCCAACTGAACCAGCAAGTATATAGTCCCTTGGACAAGAAGACCCTTCTCAAAAGATAAAGCCAGCTTGCTCCAAAAGGTGATTTGACAAGCCACCAACCAAAAGTAGTCTCCATATGCAAATTGACATGTGTCCCTATAAAGTCTTTTAGTTGGTGGATTCAGCAGCAACAATATCCCTTAAATATTGGCTGAAATGATATAAAGCTTGAGTTCCAAAATGTGCTTTTTGATTTTCTCTCTCTTGCTGACGCAGGATGCAACGCTATAGCGTCAAACGCTACAGCACTGAATAAACACATTAAAACACAAGATGGGGCACCAAAGTGCCAAATGATCACTTAATCAGTTTCTAACCCTCTTTTACATTAAACAACATATATTTGTTAGACTATAGTATAACCTTAGAGGGGGGTGAATAAGGTTATGTGCAAAACTTGAATTCTTTTAAAAATAATGATAATGTCTATTCAAATCAGATGCGGAAAATAAGATTTGAACTTAAACAGGCATATCAGGAACATCGCAATATATTGTTATTATCAGATATCAGTATAGATATGTAGCACAGTGATAATAACAACTAACAGATCAGGCAAGACTATAAACAGATAAGCTTAGTGAGATTTAAACTTCTGTGGTGTATGCAAGCAGGCAGATCAGGCACAGTGTGATATTACTCTAATGCTTTCTATTTTCAATATCCACAATAACCCGATTATTTATAAGTAGCGCATTGATATTGAATATATTAATAAACAGATCTACAGCACAATGAATATCACAGCAATATTGAAAAGAACAATAGCATATATAGAAAATAAAGTAAAGAGAGAGAGGGATAGAGATACACCAGGAATTTTACGAGGTTAGGGATAAAAGCCCTACGTCCCCGGCCTCAGGCTTTGCAACCTTTGGACTTGCTGATAACCACTATATGAAGAGAGTTTTACAAACAGGCAACTTCAAATAGAAAATCTCAATTCCCCAGAATTGAGAACCCGAGCTCCCTGCTAAGGATTTCAACCGCTTCAATCTCCCTGATTGAAGGACCCAAGAATGCCTCCCAGGATTTCAACCGCTTCAATCTCCCTGATTGAACGACCCAAGAATACGTCCCAGGATTTCAGAGTGACCCCACAATAATAGATTACAAATAGAAACTATGATCTAATCACTTCAGATAATATGACAATATAATAACTGAGAGAGATGAGTGATTAGATCTATAAAGAATGATATGAAAGTGAAAGCTCTATTTTTTTTTCTCTTTTTCAAATATGAAAAACGTAGGTGAAGAGAAGAGAAGATTTGGTGTATTGTGGTGTGTTTGAAATGTGAATCACACTTGCCTATTTATAGGCTTAGAAAAATATGAAAATGGAAAATACATTTATTGCTTGATATAATCGATTATGGCCTTTATGTTTTTCAAGTGCATAATCGATTATAGATGTATAAGGAAACATTTTGAAAGCTCGATAATCGATTATTGATATTAGTTCAAATAGGCACATAATCGATTATTGTTGTCAAAAGGAAAGCAAGGCAAGCAACTAATCGATTATAGGTTTAGTTCTTTCATGCTCTAATCGATTATTGATGTAAATAAGGAGAGTAAGGCAAGCACATAATCGATTATGTGATATAGTGAGAATGAAAGAGTAATCGATTATGTTTATGAAAAAGGAAACTTTCATTTGCTTCTTGTTCTGGAGTGGCCCAATAGGCCCAACGAGAGGAGGTGCTGCGCGCAGCAACCAGGTGCAACATGGGCCAGCGGCCCATTCGACCAAGGCCGGCCCAATTCGGCCCACGCAAGGCGTGCTCCGCAAGACGCGCCAACGGCCAGGGCGCCCCTATCACTATAAATACATGGCAGAGCTCCATAATCAGGTACGTTTTACTCACCTTGTGACCCTGCCCGTTGAAGCACCTCTGACTTGAGAGTTGGAGTGCTTTTGCAGGTACCACCCGCGTGCGGCTTACCACTCGGTCCTTCATCCCAGCGACCGAGCAACATCATCAAACAGCAGCAACCCATCGTATTGATCAGGTACGATCAATTGGCGACCACAGTGGGAGGCCCGAGCGCTATTCCACATCAAATCATGCCGCCGCGTCAGAAACGTACTTCATCCAGGCTCAATCAACCCGGGTCGAACGCCCAACCCGAGCATACCCCGGAGGGCGTGCCCGTGACCATTCACGAATCACAAGGTGACCCTCACCAATCTCCTGCGGTGCAGGGCGGTCGAGGACCGGTGTTGGGACGAATTCAACGGCCGGTCCAGCAACAAGAAATCCCGGCCGAGCTGGCCGATGCTGGGGTCACAGAGCCTCTCCCAGAGCATGTGACCCAGGCATTCCTCCAAATACTGCAGAACAAGAATCAGCTCATAGCCAACCGAGAAGCGCTCATTTCCCAGTATGAGCGGGCTGAAGCCTCGACCCGCCCGCGTGCGGCTCGCAGGAACGATCAAATACAAGAACCTAGGCCGCCTCCTAGACATAGGACGATGCCTAGAGGAGGCATTTCACGTAGAAGAAGTGTGTCACGCCGAACTCCTCCGCGTAGGAACAGGGTGCACAGGTCGCCCCCGGATAGGGGCGGACGACGTCGTCGGTCCCCTTCCAACGACTATGATTATGATTACGACTATGCTGACTCGAGCTACCGACTAGAGTCGAGCAGGTCGCCAACAAGATACTCGTCCGACGAGTCCTCAGGATCCCGCCGATCAAGAAGCAGGTCGTGGGACTCGTATGAGGAATTTAATGACTACCGCAACGGGGAGATAAGAGATGTCTCCCGTGCCATCAGCCAATCAAGAAGAAACTGTTCAGAGCGGCCTAGAAGACGGTCGTCGTCGCATGCTCCACAATACCATGGCCCCCATGGACCCCCTCCAATTGCCGACGGATTCCTTGGCCAACCGGTCGGCCTTTACGGTCTGCCCATCGACCAAACTGCCGCCATGCAGCCCTACGGGCAGAATTACATTCCGACCGGACAAGGACCCTTCACCAGAGAAATCAGACGCTATCGCATTCCAAGGGATCTCAGGAAGCCCCCGAACCTGAACAAGTTTAACGGCCGCGGGGATCCCGATAAACATCTCATGTACTTCAACAACTACTGCAGCTATAGAGAGCTAGGTCGGACAATGAAGTGCAGACTTTTTCCTCAGTCGCTCGAAGGTCGGGCGTTAGAATGGTGGGAAACCCTACGTCCCAACACCATCTCTTCTTGGGAAGGTCTCGTGACAATGTTCCTAGCCAATTATACAGCCAATCGCTGCCAGTACAGATATGAAGAGCACTTGGACACGATCGTCCAAGGAGAGAATGAATCCCTGAGGGAGTACATCGACCGATTCAACACTGAAGTCGACGCGGTCCACGACCTGTCAGATAGAGACAAGTTGAAATATCTAAAACGTGGTATAAGAGAGGACCACAGGTTTGCAGTAGAGTTCACGTTGAACCACTATAGCGACCTCGGCATGTTTCTTCGAAGGGCCAACGATCATATGGCTTACGAAGAAAAATTGGCCTCTAGGAAGGGCGCCCGAGCGCGACCCAAAGATGAGCACAATAGGCCAGGTAGCGAGCAAGAAAGCCACCGTGAATACCGACCTAAGAAATATGAACAGCGCACGAAGTTGAATACTCCCGTTGCGCAAATCTATTCTGAGCGACAGAACAGAGAATTCCTGAACATGAAGCGACCCGACCCCCTCATCCTCAAAGAAAGGCATCGACCGACCAAGAAGTACTGCCAATACCATTGTAGTAAGGGGCACGATACGAACGATTGTATGGCCCTCAAAGATGATATCGAAGACCTGATTCAAAGGGGAGAGCTGAGGGAGTATGTTCTAGAGGGAGATGATGAGTTCAGCCCGCGAGCTGAAGAATGAATTCAAACGACCCTACAAACTAGTACTGATACTCGATCGATCAATAAAGGACAGGCGAGCCCTCTTTTTACTAAAGCTCGACCTTTTGAAAGTGTGTTTTAGTTAACATGTACGAGTGCATGCCCGAACACTCAGTAAAGTAGCGAGCGATCGAACAGGAACTAAAATTAAAATTTCGAATCAAAAGTACACAACGGGTTCACCACGGTCGAAACCGGGCGCCCAATCCACCGACCGTTCGCAAGCCGGCAAGATGCATCAAGCCTCGAATAGGCTACGCTACTTCACCCCTGTAGGTCGGCCGCGCGAGGCTACACAGGGAGCAACGAATCAAGCCTCGAATAGGCCGCGATTGGTCGCTTCCTACAGGTCGATCCCGCGAGGCTCTTCGGCGACCAAGGGTTTGAATAACCCACAAAGCGTAGGTCGCCGAGCGACCTACATCGAGCGCCATCGAAGTGGCCCAAGGGTCAGAATGACCCACAATCAAACGTAGGCCGCCGAGCGACCTACATCGGGTGTCACCGCATTGACACAAGCGAGTGCCACCGAGTTGGCCCAAAATAGATCACCGTGTTGATCAAATCGAACGTAGGATCCCGAGCGACCTACAACGAGTGTCATCGAATGGCCCCAAGGTCCCGAGCGGCCTACTAAGAGTGCCATCGAATGGCCCAAAGCGAGCGCCATCTAATGGCCCAAGCAAAGTGAGTGGCCGCGACCACGTTCCAATAGGAGTGGCAACGACCACGTTCCCATACGAGTGGCAGCGACCACACCCCCAACGGTTTACGCTAAGTCGCTCCCTGTAGGTCGGCCGAGTGAGGCTACACGGGGGCAACGAGTCAAGCCTCGAATAGGCTGGGATTGGTTGCTCCCTGCAGGACGAGAGCCCCAGGCGACCAGTCAAAACGCTTAAGCGAACTTAAGCACAATCGAAGCGACCTAAGAATAGTCGCACCCCCAAGGGCGAGTTCGATCTGAGTCGATACTTGGTAAACTGCCCAAGGGATAGGGCCGAGACCCGACCGGTTAAAACGATTCAAGCCCCAGGTCGGTCTTAAGCGAGCCGACCTGGACAAGAAGTTTTCCTGCCAGCGAGCCTATCCTTCTCTTGCATGACCGACTTCATACCCGTTAAAGTAGAATCCAGAGCGACCTCTGCCACACCGGTCCCGCGCGACCTAACTAGGGGCATCGACCCCAGAACATCGGCCGGTCCCGTGTGACCACACCGGTGGCAGCGACCGCCTTCCCATCGGCCAAACGTCACGTCTTCTCAAGCGGAGGTCGGCAGCGACCGACGCCAAACTCAACGATCAATAGGCGGCAGCGACCGTCAGTCACACTTCCACAACTCGAATGCAGGGGGGCAACGATTCAAGCCTCAGCCCGCTCTTAAGCGACCTAGGCTTGGGGGGCAACTGTTCTGGAGTGGCCCAATAGGCCCAACGAGACAGTCCAGCGCAACCTGCGGCAAGGAGGTGCTGCGCGCAGCAACCAGGTGCAACATGGGCCAGCGGCCCATTCGACCAAGGCCGGCCCAATTCGGCCCACGCAAGGCGTGCTCCGCAAGACGCGCCAACGGCCAGGGCGCCCCTATCACTATAAATACATGGCAGAGCTCCATAATCAGGTACGTTTTACTCACCTTGTGACCCTGCCCGTTGAAGCACCTCTGACTTGAGCGTTGGAGTGCCTTTGCAGGTACCACCCGCGTGCGGCTTACCACTCGGTCCTTCATCCCAGCGACCGAGCAACATCATCAAACAGCAGCAACCCATCGTATTGATCAGGTACGATCACATCTTAATCGATTATTTGCTTCCTAATGGGTTAGGATAATCGATTATGCTTTATAAAAAAGATAGGAAATGATTTCAAACTTTCAACAAAATTAGTTTCAGGGTTTATGTGCCACCTTATGCATGCATGAAATTTTGTAAAATATTTTTCAAAGCTTATTTTGATGCACCATACATGTTTTGAAAAATTATCTCTCAGCTACTAAAGTGTCATAGACCTTAAGTGATAGGACCTTACACCGTGTCCTAATGAAAGCGGATAAACAATTAGGTCTTGACTTCTGAGGTGGCTTCTTCTCCAAGCTGCTCCACTTTAATTTCTCCTGCTCTTCCATTCATGTCCTGTACTTTATTTTGTCCCTGCACTTTTATACACTGCAGCCATTAGTGGACTAAATGTAATTTTTTATCATACAAAACAAAGTGTGTTTGTCCTTGGTTCAACAAACTCCCCCTTTTTGATGATAACAAATTACATTATGCATAGGGAGGCTATAATATAGAAACAATGGCAGAAGCTCCCCCTAAGCATAAGCATACCTAAATGAACAGTACAACAGCAGGATAGCAACATATTTTCTCCCTCTTGCATATAATTTCTCCCGCTTTGTTTTCATCAAAAAGGAGGGGGGTGAATGCATACAACATAAGCACTTTATAATCAGTAAACGGTAGTGCATAGCATATGATATATCAAAAGCAGTAGTAGTTCATGCTATGCTCCCCCTTACTTGGTGATCCCCCTTTATTAATTTTAGAATGCAAAGCTTAGCCAAAAGAGGGTGGACCATGACAGTTTTTAATAAAAGATGTTCAAAGAAGAAATAGGATACCCAAGATAATATGTCATACTGGGTTCAACAATGTAGGTACCATTTTAAAAAAAACTTTGATGCACAAAGAATTTATTTCACATATGAGATTAATGCTTGATGCGTTTTTCCACATTTTGAACAGACAAATGCACATCAAGATCATTTTTCACATAGAAGGCTGGCACTTAGCAAATTTTGTTGTGTTTTCCTCCCCCACACAACCTTTACCTATTGAGCAGTGTAACATCCTCAAAATAATTAGACGAATTAATTGGATGTTAACCCAATAGGAATAATTTGGTACTCAACTGGTAAATTTATTGAGTACTAAAATTATTCATTGAATGTCATTAGATCGTTAACCGAATAATACGGGTCAAGGAAGTTTTGGAATCGAAATAAGTGATTAGGATCAATATGGTAATTGGACCACGCTACCACTTATTTATTAATTAAATATGTGTTGTGTGTGTGTGATTAAAGAAAATAAAAGAATGAAAGAGAAGAAAGAAAGAAGGGATACGCGCAGAAGAGGAAAAAGAGAAGAAAAGAGAAGAAAGGAAGAGAAAGAAGAAGAGGAAAGAAGAAGAGAAAGGAAGAAGAGGTGTGAAGCCCACCCTCTCAAATTTCATCACCATCATCCCCTCACTTCCCTCTACAAAACCCTATAACTTGGTAAGCTTCCCCTCAATTTTTCCCCTTCTCATGGCCTACGAATTTCTAGAGATTTTGGGAATCGATTTGTTGAAATCTCAAGTTGTAAGCTGGAATTGATGATTGATTCATGATTAGGATCAAAGCCAAGAGCGGTGGAACGCGTTTGGGAGCTCGAATCGAAGTTGGAAGCGAATTGGTGTTGATTGGGCTCGTTTTGGTGATTTTAGAAGTCTCGGCGCCGACTCTCGCTTCGAGGGTGAGTTTTACTCACGTTTAGGCTTATTCCGTTTTGAAATGAGTTGTGTGATGTGTTTTCGAAAGATTTTGAGTCCAAAAACGTTATTTCGAAAAATATGGCGTTTTAACGAAATTCGTAATCATTGAGTTTTTGATTGAATTGCTTGATTGTTTGATGTTGATTGGACTGGTATATTGTCTGGTATTGTCTGTTTTTGAGTTAGGAATCGATCGGGGGAAGTTTCGGATCAATCGGAAAGCAAAATTTCATGAAACAGGGCATTTTTGGCAATGCTGTCAAATGCGCACGACCCGTGCGTCCAGGGCGCACGACCCGTGCGCCTGGTTCGGGTTCAGTGTGCAAAAATGTCAAACAGGGGGCGCACGACCCGTGCGTCCAGGGGCACGACCCGTGCGCCCAGTTCTGTCCAAAATTTTCAAGTTGCCCAAAATAATTCCGTTTTGATTCCAATCCTTTCCTAATCCTTTCCTAACCCTTATATAAGGATATTAGGCTTATGAGGCCATGATTGTGGGTGTGTTACAAAGGGTTTTATAAAACGCTTTCGATGTGTAAATCGTTTCGAAAAGCCGACTAATAGCATACGTGTGCGGATATGTTTTACTGATAACAAACGGACTGTGAGTCCCATGAGGTAAAGTATAAATTGATGAACTAAATGTTCATATGATTGTAAATATATAGATATATATATTATATCGAGTTTGGGTGACGACCCATGTTAACATACTAGGCGGGGAGGTCATGATCCCTTACCCTAGGCTCTGAGGCCAATAGCGGAACTGTTATTGGATAGGGGTTCGCCGGGAGACGCAGATGTGCTGCAGCCGGTGTTATGTTAAAAGTATTGTACTATGAATACCGGGAGACGCAGATGTGCTGCAGCCGGTGTTACGTTGAAGGGCCTAGGATGCTAGTTCATCGGGAGACGCAAATAGGTTGCAGCCGGTGTCCTACTAGATCGAAGCCTTATTGTATGGTACACCGGGATTAGCAAGTGGATTGCGGTCGGTGTCGTGTCAAACCTTAAAAATGTTTTAAACGGACCGAGAGTGTTAGTAGGGGTTCCGGTAGAACTCACTGAGATTGTATCTCACTGTTTAATTGTTGTTGTTTTAGAGATAAACAGGGACAGAAGAAACCTCAGAGGCACGAGTAGGTGGCCCCGGGAGGAGAATAATGACTTAGCTTTATGTTCAAGTTTATTTTCCTTCTGTTGCTTATGTATTACAACACTATGGCATTAGTGTTTTGTTTATCCCTTTCCGCTTTCTTGTATGACTCTGATTACCGCAGTTGCTGACAGTTATGGTCTGAGTATCGTATGATCTTATTTGTGTATAAGATGGTTATGTTGTAATTCAGCAAAATATTATAATGGTATTCAGTGTCTAAACAGGAAATTATTATCTCTGATGTTTAAATTTGACACGCTTTGGTATTTTTACAAGTTAAATATACCAGGGTGTTACAGTTGGTATCAGAGCGGTTCGACCTAGTCGGACTTAGCTGTTAGGGTCTTTACTTTCTCCAGTCGTGATTTTCTTAGTATGCTATTAGACATTGAGCTTGATCAACTTAATACTTTGTGCATATTTCGCAGAATCATGGCCAGAAGAGGTAGAGGCGTTCCTCCTCCTGTTGATCCAAACTTTGAATGGATGCAGAATATCATCGAGAATCAGCAAAAGATGATGCAGGATATGTTGCAAATGCAGCATGACCAAATGGCTCTGCAGCAGCCCAATGTTCAACCCCATCAGGAAGATCCTAACCGGGCATATTTTCAATTTCAAAAGATGAAGCCCCCGACTTTCAAAGGAGGATCAGATCCAATGACCGCCTACTATTGGATTGATTCAATGGAGAAAATTTTTCAAACCTTGCAATGCGGGGAGGAAGAGAAAGTAATATTTGCGGCAAATGTGCTCGATGAAGATGCCCACACCTGGTGGTGTAATGCAAGACATATGATGGAACTCCAAGAAACTCCCCTAACTTGGGACAACTTCAAGGAATTATTTCTGAAGCAATATTTCCCTTCGGTGAAGAAGCTGAGTAAACAAGCAGAGTTTGTAAATCTTAAGCAAGGTGATATGTCGGTTGGGGAGTACGCTGCTAAATTTGAAAGACTGTCTCAGTTCTATGAGTTGGGGAGGTCTGCCCCAAATGATATGTGGAAGATGCAAATGTTCAAGGAAGGTCTCCGAGCTGATGTGAGCCAAGGACTCAGTTCTTACACTTTGGTTAATTATCCTGCCTTAGTGCAGCAAGCCTATGTTGCTGAGGAGGATCTGAGGAAAATGTATGCTGAAAAGAAGGACTATTGGAAGGGTAAGAAAAAGGTTGCTGAATCTTCTACTCCATCCAGGCCATTCAAGGGTAGTAATTATAAAGGGAAGCAGGTGCAATCCCATGACCCAGCCAAGCCCCGCAAGTGCCTTAATTGTGGAAAGTATCATTTCGGTGAGTGCTGGCAAAGATCCAATCGGTGCTATCATTGTAATGAAGAGGGCCACTATGCAGATAAGTGTCCATCAAGGAGGAACTTTCAAGGAGCACCAAATGCTCCTAAGCAGGGACGAATCAACACATTGGATGCTCGAACCATCACACCTACTGATAATCTTATGAGGGGTACGGGATCTCTTTTTAATAACTCAGTCAATATTTTATATGATTCTGGTGCAACTCACTGCTTTATATCACAAGCGTGTGTAGATCGGTTGGGATTAGCATTGTCTGAGCTATCCGAACCGATAACTATTTTAACCGCTGCCAAGGGTCGTGTCCAGACCCAATCATTGTGTGAAAATTGCCTACTTGTCATAGGGGACAGACAATTTGTTGTGAAATTTATCTGCTTGCCTATGAGAAGTATGGACATTGTTTTGGGTATGAATTGGATGGCTGAAAATCATGTGACTATCAACTGTGCTGATCGAACCATTAGCTTCGCCTCCGAATCCGTAGGCTTGACACAGGCAGGTTCTGAAGTGACGATCTCTTACACCGAGGCAAGCCAGTCATTATTCCAAGGTGCGGAAGCTATTCTTATTATGTTGTCTGCATCTACTGAAACGGGTTTAGACTTGTCATCTGTACAAGTGGTAAATGAATTTCTAGATGTCTTTCCAGAAGAAGTTTCATCCTTACCTCCTGACAGAGAGGTAGAGTTCTCAATAGAATTGATTCCTGGTACAGGATCAATTTCTATTGCTCCTTATAGGATGTCTCCTTTAGAATTGAAGGAATTGAAGTCTCAACTTGAAGAGTTAATATCAAAGAGATTTATCCGACCGAGTGCTTCTCCATGGGGTGCTCCGGTATTGCTAGTTAAGAAGAAGGACGGAAGCATGAGGTTGTGTATTGACTACCGTCAACTCAACAAGGTGACAATTAAGAACAAATATCCATTACCGAGGATAGACGACTTGCTTGATCAACTTCGAGGTGCAGTGGTGTTTTCGAAAATTGATCTGAGATCGGGCTATCATCAAATAAAGGTACGAGCCTTAGATATTCCGAAGACAGCTTTCCGTACGAGGTATGGACATTACGAGTTCGTAGTAATGCCCTTCGGCTTGACTAATGCTCCAGCGGTATTCATGGATTACATGAACCGAGTATTCCATACTTATCTCGATCAGTTTGTAGTAGTTTTTATTGATGATATCTTAGTGTACTCTAAGACCATTGAGGACCATGTTCAACATCTCCGCATTGTTCTGAACGTACTCCGAGAAAAGAAATTGTACGCCAAGCCATCGAAGTGTGACTTCTGGATGCCAGAAGTAAAGTTTTTGGGACACGTGATTTCCCAATCGGGAGTTGCCGTGGATCCCAGTAAGGTGGAAGCTGTATTGAACTGGGAAAGACCAACATCTGTTACAGAAATAAGAAGTTTCTTGGGTCTAGCTGGTTACTATAGGAGGTTTATTCAAGGTTTCTCACAACTGGTTCTTCCACTTACCCGGTTGACTCGTAAGGCCCAACCGTTTATATGGGATGCCGATTGTGAGGAATGTTTTCAAGAATTGAAGGTTAGGTTGACTTCTGCTCCAATCCTAATTCTTCCAGATCCGTCTTTGGAATTTCAAATTTTCAGCGATGCTTCTGGGAAGGGTTTGGGATGTGTTCTCATGCAAAACCAACAAGTTGTAGCTTATGCCTCCAGACAGTTGAAGACTCATGAAGAGAATTATCCGACTCATGATCTGGAGTTGGCAGCTATTGTGTACGCACTGAAGATTTGGAGACATTACCTATATGGGTCTCGTTTCGAAGTCTTCAGTGATCATAAAAGCTTGAAGTATTTGTTTGATCAGAAGGAATTGAATAACAGGCAGAGAAGGTGGGTGGAATTTCTGAAGGATTATGATTTCGAATTGAAGTATCATCCGGGAAAGGCTAATGTCGTAGCCGATGCACTAAGTAGGAAATCCATTCACGTAGCAAAGTTTATGATGCATGAAATGGAATTGTTGGAGTCCTTTAGGGACTTGAAATTGAATGCAAGATCAAGGAAGAACCGGTTAGTGCTGAGCCACATGAGGATCTCTAGCTCATTAAGGGATTCTATTCGCTTAGCGCAGGAAAATGATGTGAAGCTGCAATCGCAGAAATTGTTGCCAGATTTTACTAAAGATAGGGATGGAGTGATTTGTTTCAACGGTAGAATCTGTGTGCCCGATAATGAAGATATTAAAAATCAGGTGCTAGAAGAAGCACACCGAAGTCTATTTTCTGTACATCCTGGATCCACCAAGATGTATAGAGATTTAAAGCAGATGTATTGGTGGCAAGGAATGAAGTTAGAGATTGCTGAATTCGTATCAAAGTGCTTAACTTGCCAAAGAGTTAAGATAGAACATCAGAAGCCTGCTGGTCTGCTACGGCCACTAGATGTGCCAGTGTGGAAATGGGAAGACATTTCTATGGATTTTGTAATGGCGTTGCCAAAGTCTCAAGCCGGTAACGACTCCATTTGGGTGGTTGTAGATCGGTTAACCAAATCAGCTCATTTTATTCCAGTTCGTTCTAGCAGTAAAGTATCCAAGTTAGCTGAGGTGTACTTGAAGAACATAGTAAGGTTACATGGGGTTCCTACCAGTATAGTGTCGGATCGAGATCCGAAGTTCACTTCTCGATTTTGGAAAGCTCTGAATGAAGCATTGGGGACCAAAGTACTTCTTAGTACCGCTTATCACCCGCAGACAGATGGGCAGACCGAGAGAACTATCCAGACATTAGAGGATATGCTTAGGGCTTCGGTACTTGATAACGGGAAGAAATGGGAGGATCATCTTCCACTGGTTGAATTCTCATATAACAACAGTTATCATTCCAGTATCGGAATGGCGCCTTTTGAGGCCTTGTATGGAAGGAAATGTAGAACTCCATTGTGTTGGTGGGAAGTCGGTGAGAACCGATTGTTAGGACCCGACGGTGATTTAAGACACTACTGAAAAGATCCGCCAGATCAGGGAAAGAATGAAAGCTGCTCAAAGTAGGCAAAAGAGTTATGCCGACAAAAGGAGAAGGCCGTTAGAGTTTGAGTCAGGTGATCATGTGTTTTTGAGATTATCACCAACAATTGGCACAGGTAGAGCATTACGGGTGAAGAAGCTCAGTCCTCGGTATATTGGACCCTTCCAAATTATCGAGCGAATTGGGCCTCTTGCATACCGCATCGCCTTGCCTCCTCCATTGTCAAAATTGCATGTTGTATTCCATGTGTCTCAATTGCGAAAGTACATTCCCGATCCAAGTCAACCGTTAGATTTTGAAACGATTGACCTCCGACCGGACTTGTCTTTCCAACCTCATCCAAATTATATCATGGAACGTGGCGAGAGGACGCTACGGACGAAGTCAATTCCCATTGTCAAGGTGGTTTGGGATGGTTTTTCCGTCGAGGAAGCTACTTGGGAGTTGGAGGACGATATGCGGACCCAGTATCCGTATTTGTTTTCTTGAGGCACGTTGTGTTTAATTTTGAGGACAAAATTCTTTTAAGTGGGGGGAGAATGTATTGGATGTTAACCCAATAGGAATAATTTGGTACATCCTCAAAATAATTAGACGAATTAATTGGATGTTAACCCAATAGGAATAATTTGGTACTCAACTGGTAAATTTATTGAGTACTAAAATTATTCATTGAATGTCATTAGATCGTTAACCGGATAATACGGGTCAAGGAAGTTTTGGAATCGAAATAAGTGATTAGGATCAATATGGTAATTGGACCACGCTACCACTTATTTATTAATTAAATATGTGTTGTGTGTGTGTGATTAAAGAAAATAAAAGAATGAAAGAGAAGAAAGAAAGAAGGGATACGCGCAGAAGAGGAAAAAGAGAAGAAAAGAGAAGAAAGGAAGAGAAAGAAGAAGAGGAAAGAAGAAGAGAAAGGAAGAAGAGGTGTGAAGCCCACCCTCTCAAATTTCATCACCATCATCCCCTCACTTCCCTCTACAAAACCCTATAACTTGGTAAGCTTCCCCTCAATTTTTCCCCTTCTCATGGCCTACGAATTTCTAGAGATTTTGGGAATCGATTTGTTGAAATCTCAAGTTGTAAGCTGGAATTGATGATTGATTCATGATTAGGATCAAAGCCAAGAGCGGTGGAACGCGTTTGGGAGCTCGAATCGAAGTTGGAAGCGAATTGGTGTTGATTGGGCTCGTTTTGGTGATTTTAGAAGTCTCGGCGCCGACTCTCGCTTCGAGGGTGAGTTTTACTCACGTTTAGGCTTATTCCGTTTTGAAATGAGTTGTGTGATTTGTTTTCGAAAGATTTTGAGTCCAAAAACGTTATTTCGAAAAATATGGCGTTTTAACGAAATTCGTAATCATTGAGTTTTTGATTGAATTGCTTGATTGTTTGATGTTGATTGGACTGGTATATTGTCTGGTATTGTCTGTTTTTGAGTTAGGAATCGATCGGGGGAAGTTTCGGATCAATCGGAAAGCAAAATTTCATGAAACAGGGCATTTTTGGCAATGCTGTCAAATGCGCACGACCCGTGCGTCCAGGGCGCACGACCCGTGCGCCTGGTTCGGGTTCAGTGTGCAAAAATGTCAAACAGGGGGCGCACGACCCGTGCGTCCAGGGGCACGACCCGTGCGCCCAGTTCTGTCCAAAATTTTCAAGTTGCCCAAAATAATTCCGTTTTGATTCCAATCCTTTCCTAATCCTTTCCTAACCCTTATATAAGGATATTAGGCTTATGAGGCCATGATTGTGGGTGTGTTACAAAGGGTTTTATAAAACGCTTTCGATGTGTAAATCGTTTCGAAAAGCCGACTAATAGCATACGTGTGCGGATATGTTTTACTGATAACAAACGGACTGTGAGTCCCATGAGGTAAAGTATAAATTGATGAACTAAATGTTCATATGATTGTAAATATATAGATATATATATTATATCGAGTTTGGGTGACGACCCATGTTAACATACTAGGCGGGGAGGTCATGATCCCTTACCCTAGGCTCTGAGGCCAATAGCGGAACTGTTATTGGATAGGGGTTCGCCGGGAGACGCAGATGTGCTGCAGCCGGTGTTATGTTAAAAGTATTGTACTATGAATACCGGGAGACGCAGATGTGCTGCAGCCGGTGTTACGTAGAAGGGCCTAGGATGCTAGTTCATCGGGAGACGCAAATAGGTTGCAGCCGGTGTCCTACTAGATCGAAGCCTTATTGTATGGTACACCGGGATTAGCAAGTGGATTGCGGTCGGTGTCGTGTCAAACCTTAAAAATGTTTTAAACGGACCGAGAGTGTTAGTAGGGGTTCCGGTAGAACTCACTGAGATTGTATCTCACTGTTTAATTGTTGTTGTTTTACAGATAAACAGGGACAGAAGAAACCTCAGAGGCACGAGTAGGTGGCCCCGGGAGGAGAATAATGACTTAGCTTTATGTTCAAGTTTATTTTCCTTCTGTTGCTTATGTATTACAACACTATGGCATTAGTGTTTTGTTTATCCCTTTCCGCTTTCTTGTATGACTCTGATTACCGCAGTTGCTGACAGTTATGGTCTGAGTACCGTATGATCTTATTTGTGTATAAGATGGTTATGTTGTAATTCAGAAAAATATTATAATGGTATTCAGTGTCTAAACAGGAAATTATTATCTCTGATGTTTAAATTTGACACGCTTTGGTATTTTTACAAGTTAAATATACCAGGGTGTTACAAGCAGATTCAATGTGGGCAACATTTATAGATCCACTAGGTTTGTTGCTCAAATTCAATAATAGTGAAGCATCACGGGATCCATGAGCTTTTGAGTTTCTGCTATCAAGGTACCCAACTCCCATACCTTGTAGCATACCTGCCCAAGAATCAAGTAGAAAATTTCGGTCCCCAGTTCTCATTGGGTCCTTGTGGGTTAGTCATCAAGGGTTTTGTTTTCACAATCCACCTTGGTTTCTTACAGGCAGGTATAAGGGTACCAAGCTCACACAACTTACGAATAGGGCATCTAAGTGTGCTATGGTTCCCCTTTTGACAATAGGTGCATGAGAAAGCAGTAGGAGTATAACTTGAGGTAGAAACTAGAAAAGTTATTTTTTTGTTCAAACTGGACGAGGTGGAATTACCTTTGTACCCAATACCTGTCCTCTCAATATATTCATGTTGGGAGTGAAGTAACTGAGTCAAGGTCTTTTCACCAACCTCAGACTTTTTTAGCGTTTCTTTCAAAATTTCATTTTCAACCTTGGCTTTTTCGAAATTTTGTTTAAGCTCAAGAAACTCAAGGTTGACAGATTTATGTAGCTCATTCTTTAATCTAGGTACCTCATTTTCAAGAGTCTCAATTTGAGTGAGCATGCTTTTGTTATTCTTTGTTAATTTCTTAGTTTTTATCAAAAGAGTTTCATGTTCAAAGTAGAGAGCATCAAAAGCCTCACTCAAATCTTGACTACTAAATGCATCATCAAATTCATCATGCATACTTGAATCAGAAAGATTAAGTTCATTAAGGGTTACCTCGGATGTGTCATTTTCCATATGCGAAACAGTATTGGCAGTCTGCTCTTCTTCATCTGTTTCACTCTCAGAGCCAAGACTGTCTCATATTGTAGCCTTAGGTGTTTCACATGCCGTGAGACAAATAGCATTTGCAACCTCTTCCTGTTCATCAGTATCAGAACTGTCCCATGTAACCTTTTTAGCTTTATTCCGTTTGTACTTGGATTGCATTGAGTAGTCACCCTTCCTAAGCTTGTTGAATCTCATGAACTCTTCAAACAACTTAGCCATATCTTCATCATCAGATTCAACCTCTTTCCTTGCTACTGTAGGGTTTTAGCAGCAAGGGCGAGAGACTTCTTTTCTTTTACTATTTCTTTTTCTTGACCTTTGTTAGCAGCCAACACCACCTCAAATGCTAGAAGTGACCCGATAAGATCTTCTTGGGGCAGAGTACCAATATCCTTGGCTTTGGTGATTGCACAAGTTTTTGGAAAGAACTCACTGGTTAGGGATGCAAGAATCTTCCCATTTATATCCTTTGTAGAGTACTTCTTCCCTAGTGCCCTCAAGTTGTTTACTATCTGATTCAATCTCTGGTGCATGGCTGCAACAGATTCACCTTCTTTCATTTTGAAGGCTTCATATTCAGAAGTGAAAATTCTAATCTTTGTATCTTTTACTTGGGTTGTACCAACATGTGTAGCTTCCAAGCAATCCCAGATCTCTTTTGCTGTCTGACACCCTTTGAACCTTCCATATTCTTCTTCACATAGAGACAGGTGAAGAATGTTCATAGCTTTTGCATTCTGAGAGATTTTGTCTAACTTAGACTTTCTCAGTTCACTCAGATCAATGGTGTAGATGTCTTCAACTGGAACTTCTTCTGCTTTGCCGGTAGCTTGACTTTTGATTTCCATTGGAATCAATGGTCCATCAGTAGTGATTCTCCACAGAGTGAAATCTATAGCCTGGACATGACATTTCATTCGACTACTCCAGTAGTCATAGTTAGTCCCATCAAACAGGGGTGGCCTATAAAAAGACATCCCCACTTTCATAAAAGAACCCATGATCACAGATAAATAAATTAAATAAAATTGCAAGATGTTAAGCTCTATATGCAATTTCTAGCTATTGATACCACTTGTTAGACTATAGTATAACCTTAGAGGGGGGTGAATAAGGTAATGAGCAAAACTTGAATTATTTTAAAAATAATGATAATGTCTATTCAAATCAGATGCGGAAAATAAGATTTGAACTTAAAAAGGCATATCAGGCACAGCACAATATATTGTTATTATCAGATATCAGTATAGATTTGTAGCACAGTGATAATAACAACTAACAGATCAGGCAAGACTATAAACAGATCAGCTTAGTGAGATTTAAACTTGTGTGGTGTAAGCAAGCAGGCAGATCAGGCACAGTGTGATATTACTCTAATGCTTTCTATATTCAATATTCACAATAACCCGATTATTTATAAGTAGCGTAGTGATATTGAATATAGTAATAAACAGATCTACAGCACAATGAATATCACAGCAATATTGAAAATAACAATAGCAGATATAGACAATAAAGTAAAGAGAGAAAGGGATAGAGATACACCAGGAATTTTACGAGGTTAGGGATAAAAGCCCTACGTCTTCGGCGTCAGGCTTTGCAATCTTTGGACTTGCTGATAACCACTATACGAAGAGATTTTTACAAACAGGCAACTTCAAATAGCAAATCTCAATTCCCCAGAATTGAGAACCCGAGCTCCCCGCTAAGGATTTCAACCGCTTCAATCTCCCTTATTGAACGACCCAAGAATGCCTCCCAGGATTTCAACCGCTTCAATCTCCCTGATTGAACGACCCAAGAATACCTCCCAGGATTTCAGAATGACCCCACAATAATAGATTACAAATAGAAACTATGATCTAATCACTTCAGATAATATGACAATAAAATAACTGAGAGAGATGAGTGATTAGATCTATAAAAAATGATATGAAAGTGAAAGCTCTATTTTTTTCTCTTTTTCAAATATGAAAAACGTAGGTGAAGAGAAGAGAAGATTTGGTGTATTGTGGTGTGTTTGAAATGTGAATCACACTTTCCTATTTATAGGCTTAGAAAAATATGAAAATGGAAAATACATTTAATGCTTGATATAATCGATTATGGCCTTTATGTTTGTCAAGTGCATAATCGATTATAGATGTATAAGGACACATTTTGAAAGCTTGATAATCGATTATTGATATTAGTTCAAATAGGCACATAATCGATTATTGTTGTCAAAAGGAAAGCAAGGCAAGCAACTAATTGATTATAGGTTTAGTTCTTTGATGCTCTAATCGATTATTGATGTAAATAAGGAGAGTAAGGCAAGCACATAATCGATTATGTGATATAGTGAGAATGAAAGAGTAATCGATTATGTTTATGAAAAAGGAAACTTTCATTTGCTTCTTAATCGATTATTTGCTTCCTAATGGGTTAGGATAATCGATTATGCTTTATAAAAAAGATAGGAAATGATTTCAAGCTTTCAACAAAATTAGTTTTAGGGTTTATGTGCCACCTTATGCATGCATGCAATTTTGTAAAATATTTTTCAAAGCTTATTTTGATGTACCATGCATGTTTTGACAATGAGTGTTTGTCCTTGGTTCAACAATAATTACATGTTTTGATGTCCTTGGTTCAACAATATTTACATGTTTTGACAATGAGTGTTTGACAATGAGTGTTTGTAAAATATTTTCATGTTTTGATGTACCATGTAATTTGTTATCATACAAAACAAAGAGTGTTTGTCCTTGGTTCCACAATATTTACTTAATTTAACAATAATATTACCTAAGAAGTCACGTTGATTTAAGCCTAAAGAACATAAATATCTCTTTTAATTAAGAGTTATCAGTCATCGCGCCCGCATAGAACTTTGCTAGTTGTCGAGATCGACTCACCTGTGCAGTCTTCTTGGTCCTCGCCAGGATCTCGCACCTGGAGAGAGGGGGCATCGTGTAAGGACTCATTGCCTCAAATTCTAAGAAGGGGACGACAAGGTCGACCCTGGTACCAAAATCCCCTTGTTGTGCTTGACTTTTACACACAAATGGATGTGCAAGTATACACAATCGTAACAAGTAATAAAGAGTAAGTAGAGATCGTTCCCAGGAAGATTGTTGACTTTATTTCTGCATTTAAATTAGTAATTAAGCTAGTGAGTACCACAAATAACAATAACGAGTTGTCAACAATAATTGTGAATAACTGAAATGTAAGTAAAAAGATAGTTTGGAATGCTTTTCACTAAGTAAGTCACTTTTAACAGTATTGTGTTACATACGATGCTGGTGTAACACCCCGATTTTCATATTAGTACGTTTTTGCTTTATGCGCGAATATAATAGTAATTCTAGTGATATTTTGTGCGTCGTAGTAATTACGTATTTTCATAATATTTAGTAACTTAATCGATTTTATATTTACATATGTTTGAATTATCAAATATGTCTAAATGATATTAAACCATATTTTTATACTATGTTGGTACTATATTATTGTTAAATTTATTTATGTTGTTTATTGAATAATTATATTTGAAATATGATTGTTTTAGTTAATTATTTTATTTTATAAAATATTAGTATTTTAGATGTTATTTATTTTAAAAATTATATTTAGGCTATTGAGCTGTCAAAATAATAGTTGTAGTAAAAATGGGCTTTAAAAGTGAAGAATCTTAAGATGATGTGTATAATAAAAATATTCCTCAAAAATAATTTAAATGAGCTTTGGGCTTCTTGCACCCCTTTTTGGGCCTTATTATCATGCACTCTTTATTTACGCTTTTTCTAAAAACCTAGTTTTCCCTTAATTCCTTTCATACACTCAGCTGCATTGTTGATCAAAAGTGAACACATATTAGATTCGCCTACTGTGTCACTCAGTTGCTCCATTATCCTTCTCTTGACAAAACATACCTCCTGATATTTCAACTTCGCTCCCTCCTTATATGTGCCTAATGTAAGGCTGTTGCCTACTTCCTTTGTGACATTCACTTAGCTATATGATTTCACGCCACCAACACCTTTTTGTTTGAAACCCACTTCATTGAGTTTGAATCATGAGTTGTAATGCAGGATTCATCAAAAGATAAAGTTGCTGGATACATTAATCCTTCAATTCAAACAATTATTCCTACTCTTGGCTGCTTCGTAAAGCCTTTGGGCAATTCATATCATGGCTCCATCCTTCACGGTGGACGTTTTGCGTTCTCCCTCATACTTCTCAGTGAGTGTCTCTTTTTTTTTATGTTAATTTTAATATGCAGTAGAATAAATAATCATTTAACTAAAATTATGTTTTAGATTATTAATTAAGCATTCGTTGTCATGTATGTATTTTGACCCCGTTGGTTGGTTGCTGGTGAGTTCCGGAGTTCGTGACATGTTCTTATGCTTTTTAAAAGATTTGATGTCGTCTTTGGAATCAGGCTGTTGTTTTTCGACTATCGTTGTTGTTGTTACATAATTGTACGCGTTCGAGTCAAGCATTATCCCGCTGGAATTAAATCACACTCGGTAACTCGTGAATTGCCTTCACCGATTCGCTTTTGGAATACACTTCAATCCAAGGTAAGGGTGGGTCTCATCTTCTCTATAATAGGGTTTTTATGATGGGGATTATGTAGGGGCTAGGCTCTATGTATGCCTTTTTATGTATTCTTAGTGATTATTGATGAACCCTAGGCATATGAAGACTTGTTGTTAATAAAATCATGTTGTGCGTGCCTAGTGTTTGAGTAATTGTTGATGATATTGTGATTTATGATGATTGGGGATGATTATGATAATTTGATGTTCGTATTGTTGAATTGAGCCTTGATGATGGAATTTGGTGTTTAATATGTTGTATGTGATTTGAGGAATTTGTGTTGCTCGAATTCGTTGTTGATGGTGTCATAGGCGCATAGGACGCCATTTTTGTGTTTATGATGTTGCTGGATTTTGTTGTCTAGGTGCAGAATTAGGCGCCCTTGAGTCGGGCGCCCTGTGCCAAGCATTGTTGTTGCTGGAATTTTGGCCACGGAATTAGGCGTCCTCGTGATTGGGCGCCCCGTGCCAAGTTGTTGCGTTTTGGGTTGAATTTTCCATTGCAGGAATTGGCGCCCTTGTGCTGGGCGCATAAGCCAAAGTTTGTGTTGCTGAATTGTGCTTGCTGTTGTGCTGAATTGTGCTTGCTGTGTGTGCGTGTCAGTGTGCGTGCGTTGTGCTGCTTCTGGATGTCTAAGTTGTGTCTTAGGCGCCCAGGCATTTTCAGGACGTTCCCGATTGTTAATAAAAACTGTTTTCGCTATAACTTTTGACTCGGGTGTCCGTTTTAAACGTTTCAAAAAGTGTTGTGAAGCCCATTTCGTTGTCTATCTGTGTGTCCCATTTTTAAAAGCGAAAACTTATTATTTTCTGATGGTTCTGGGCGCCCAAGTGGCTGCCCCGATGGTAGTTGTTGTTGCGTTGCAAAACTGTTTTCGGTGCCTAAAACCTTTTTGGTGTCAACGATGATGTTCTAAATAACGTTTCTCCCCTTAGAGACCAACTTTAATGATAATGATGTGTAAATGACGATGATGCCCCTGGTGGCTAGTTTATTGACGATGATGCCCTTAGTGGCTAGTTTATACATGATAGTGCCCTTAGTGGCCAATGTTTGATTGACGATGATGCCCTCAGTGGCTAGTACCTTGATAAGTTGATGATTTTGACGGTAATGCCCTTAGTGGCTATGCTTGTGATTGACGATGGATGTTATATTGATGATGATGATTCTAAATGATGATGATGCCATAACGGCTAATAGCGACGATGAATAATAAGCGACGATGAATATAAGTGACGATGAGGCCTAAAGGGCTAAGCGACGTTGTTATGGGTAATTATGAATTAAACTAAGTGACGATGAGGCCTAAAGGGCTAAGTGACGTTGTTATGTGTAATCATGAATTGACAGGTGCTGTGCCTCTTAGTAGGCAAACTGGTAAGTGACGGGTCACATAGTTGACCGTGTTTGTGTGTGTTTGTGCGTGGTGCATGTCATGGTGTCTCATGCATCCCATGTGCATAAACCCAGTGACGTTTGAGGCCCAAAAGGCTAAGTGACGATGAGGCCCAAAAGGCTAAGCGACGTTTGTGAAAGGTACCTCATGCATATGCCCGCGAGTGGGTTGCACTTCATATACTTACATGACATTGTGATGAGCTTTTGTAGTGATTGAATTGATGTTGTGATGTGGTTTATATAGCTGGCATTGCGAGGATTTGTTGTGGTGATTAATATTGATGACTGACTTGATGTGTCGTGATGTGGTTGATATAGTGTCATAACTCTAGCATAGTGCTTATCATAAGCTTTATTATATTGTTAGATGAACTCACCCCTTCTGTTTGAATGTTACCCCTATGCGGTAACGTGCAAGTGATCTCGAGTGAAGGCTTAGGTATCTTCACTAGCTGAGTCGGGTCGTCTGCTCTGATTATGTAACACTAGGGGGAATGACGTTTTTTAAGTTACTTATGATTGTTGTTGTTGTTGGATTTTAGTATTGTAAGCCTTGCCTGGTTGCAATGCCTATTATGATTAAACTTGTTGGATTTTCCGCTGTGAGGTTGTATTTTAATTTACAAATGACGTTTTGTAAGTATTCTAAGACTGTTTTCGAAAAGCGAGCAATTTGGCGCGTGATGTTTAACGAAGTAAGTGTGACATCCCTTGTGGTGTATTTAAAATTTGAAAACTCTGATTTTACGCAAATAAATTAATGGGTAGAAAAAGGGGTGTTACAGCTGGAGCATTGGATGCTGTAGCATTGGATGTGTGCCTTCGGTCATTGTCGTCAGAGTTTCATTACAAGGGACAACATGTCTGCGCCCTTAAAAAGGTTCACTCATGTATATGAAGCGCCCACAGTATCACCCTATGGACTATGCTGCCTATGTATAGGTTGAGCATGGAATTACAAAGTTTCCTTTGTTAAAACACTTACCCACATTAGTTCTTGAATTCCAATTATAAACCATGTCTGAATTTATAATATGCCTTCACTTTTAGCTGATCGATTCTAAAGAATGAATGTGAAAGAATTAAGCATGCAAGAACTAAAATGCCAACATCAATATATAACACAAAACTTAGTTAAAAGGTTATTACAAAGTGTAAGGCATCCCAACTACAAATGGAATTAGCTCATGCTTAACATTAGTGAAATCATAGTCATGTTAATATAACTAACAAATACAAAAGACAATAAATAGAGTAGAGTGTACAATAGACAATAAATAGAGTAGAGTGACAACAAAACTTCAGCATTCCTTGTAGTTGCTTGAGGACGAAGGAAGAAGTTGTCAATTCCTTCCATCTCCTTTGAAACCAGCTCCAATGATGTTTTAAGTGATATTTTCTGGTCTACTTGTGAATGAGGAAGTGAGTGGTATTTATAGTCTTCAAGGAGGAGGTTATTTGCACTTGAAAAAGTAGGTTCTTTGAACTTGTTTCCACTTGCTTCAATTGGATTCATTTGATTGACAAACTACCACCAAAGTAGTCCTATGGCGTGTGGACAAGTGTCCCTTAAAAGTGCAAGTTATAGGCTCCTTGAGAGAGGTTTCTTCATGGTGAAGCACTTAAGGGTGAAGTAGTAATTCCACTTTGCATCACTTGCTTTTGAAAAGTTAATTTGATCTTTCAACTCTAGAAAGTAGGCCTAGAAGCATGGGCAAGTGTTTCTGAAAAAGGTGCAAGTTGCAGGCATGATGTCTTAAAGTGGTGCTTGAGATGAGCAACTTGGGCCACTTGCTTAACTTTTTGACTTTTGAGCTCATAATGACGTCAGCATGGTAATGCTGCGACATCCATTGCTTTTTCTCCAGTGCTGTAGCATTCCAATCTTCTAATGTTGTGGCATCCTAATGATGTGGCATCCCAATATCCTTTTAATGCTCTGGCATTGCCCTTTTCCTGATGCTGCGGCATTCCGTTTTTCTTAATGTTATGGCATCAAGTGTTGTGGCACTGATCAAATGCATCAAAATACCACAAAACGTCAAAAAGTGCCAAGTTGTTTATCAAAGCATTCATTTCCCCTTGTTTTATGTTTCCTTACATATTTGATTATTTACAAGACAAAATCTAGAGATTCAAGTAATAATTTAAGTCTTAGAAGCATAAATGACTCTATAAAATAGAGTCATCACCCCTCCCCGCCGAGTGATTGACGACAAATAAAACAGAAAAAAGCATGGATACCGGGTAATTTCCTGGAAAAGAGCGGTTAGAAGGGACTCTCAATGTTTGAAAATAGAAGTACCTCGACAGGATCTCACCGCAGTCGCAGGTCGCTCACTCCGCTTGTGTCGGAGACTCGCCAGAAAAGAAAGTCGCTCTCGCCGGAGAAGTAAGTCGCCCTCGTCGAAAAATCAAGTCGCTCCCAGAGTAGCGTGAAATTCACAAAGTGAACAAATGACTACGACTCACTGCCCTTATATAGTGGGTCTCAGTATAGATCGTGGGTCGAAAACAAAGCGACGCGACCCTTCACGCCGTGCATTAATTTCTAACATTGAGATTCGTCAGACTGTTAGCACGTCGTCATTTCGCGCCTCCCTCGAGCAGAGCAAACATCACATCCATCAAATGTCACACATTTTCCAAGACAAAAAACGTGGCATTTCTCAAGTCCCGGGCGTAAAGACCGCGCACGCATGAAACTGATGACCACCCTCCAATAGGGCGTGGAAGTGATCAGCACGGTCGAGCCATGAAATGTGCAAGACCGGGGGAATCAAGCATGCACCCACCCTCCGGACGACTTTTGCTTGGGGGCAACTGTTCTATACTAGGCCGGTGGGGGCAACTATTTATATATTTTAATATAAAAATAATTAATTTTAAATATAAATATATACTATCACATTTATGGGGCATCGAGACGGAATCATGTCTTTAATGACACCTGCTACGCTACTCTAATAAAAGAAGATTCAAAGATCCTATGATTCACGGTTCTAAAAAAAAATTTTTGGGCTAAGAAAATCAATTGTCATTATTCTCAATGCTTTGTATGGAATATTGAGTTGATCGAGCTCAATGCTCCCCACAATATACTCAGAGGATTGACAGTTAACTACCTAAGTCCCTAACAAACTCAATCTATCTATTCAATCGATCACAAATGTAACATCTTAATATTTCATCCTTGGAAGAAATATAGAGAATCTTAGCATTTGACAAAATCATAGTTTTAAATCGCTTATGGATTTGAAATTAAATTAACTAGACAGAAATAAACCATCTCTTAAAACTTCTGAAAGCCATTAACACCAAAAGGATAACTTCATGACAACTGAAACAATTAACTTAGACGTTCTTATAACACTTGTTCAAATCCAAAAGCACGTTTCTCAAAATACTAAAACTTTGATGACAAGATCAGAGATTAAAGGGACGCATGGGTCATGCGCCTTCAAGAACGGGTCGTGTGTCCTACAATTTTTCGCAGACCAGCTCACAGGCTGGTGCATGGGTCGTGCCTAAGGGAGCACGGGTCGTGCACCCTGTTTAGCAACTCAAAACTCTGTTTTTTCATGAAAATGCTCATTCCTTTGGTACCAAAACTCAAAATGTAACACCAATACCACCATGGACAATCCAAAACAACCATCGATTCAAAAATACAATATATTTACATCCACTATAGAAATTCAATTTAATCACTTAGAGTCATCTAGTTTTCATGCTCATCAACATTTATAGGTATTAAAAATCAAGAGCACAAATTGTCATCATGCATTCAGCTCTATTAATATCTTAATTACTCAAAACATCGAAAATACATTCAGTAGAACAAAGTAGATTCAAGCAATGAGCAACAAAAATGGGTTTCAAGACTTCAAAATCGAATCTCCAAGACACCAATCAACTCCCAAATGCTTCAAACCCTACTCTAAGCTTTTAGATCAACAATGTAGCTTTGGAAATGCCCTAATGAACCTCCTAAACTGACATGCAACTAGAAAATCCCCAAACTTTTAGCTTCTCAACCCCATGCATTTCGAAGAGGGTGAAAGGAGAAGAGCGTGAAGTATGCATGTATTGCAATCATTGTGATACTGAAAAGAGAAGTATATATTTGTTTATGCCATTATGATTGTATTGTAATTTGCAGGAAAATGTGACATGGGATCCTTGTTATAACCATGTTGTCCGACACTTGTTTGAACAAAAGGCCAAGAAAAGACTCAATGATATGCTTATGAAGGTAAGAAAGAAAGATGTTCAGCCTGATTGGATACACGAGAAAGCTTACTTGGGTCTTTAAGCATACTGAGGTGGACATAAATTCAAGGACATCTCCAATCAAAACAAGATTAATAGAGCGTCAACAAGAAGTGGAGCGGTCCAAACCTCAGCAAGGCTCACATTGACTTGGCACTTGAGCTCATAAGTATTAAACTCAATAATATCTTTTTAAAGACTGTTTTGTTTTGTGTTTTATCATTAATTATTGCTTTGAGTTATTCAATTGTGATTGCATCTTGATTTTATTTGTAGTGCAATGAGTATAAAAGAGATTTGTGATTAGACGAATTATTTTTGAAAAACCACGAGAGGAAATCCGGTGCTGGGGTTGATCATCGAGTAGAAACTAACTATGTAAGTTGTTGCTACTGCTCTGAAATAGGATTGGAAATAGGATTTTAATACTGTACTACTTATAGGAAAAGAAATATATCCTAAAAGTCTGAAGTACTGTACTACTTAGATTCAGTCAAAAAAATAGATGCAGGTGTTTAATCCTCTCACAAATAATTTTCATAAAATTTTGCTGAGTTTAATCCTACTCCTTACCTGGGAATGAGAGTTAAAGGAAGTTAGAGTTGCACTGGGTCACATTTTTAATTATTAAATCCCCAGTTAGTACGATAAGTAACATAACATCCATCATCCGAATGTAATAAAATTGTACAGAATAATTAATATTATGAAAAAGTTATAAAAACAATAATTAACATAGTGCAAACTAGCAAAGAAGTTATCATTACAGAATATGTTAGAGATCAAGGCTCATCTCAAGCACCTTGGCAACATGCTCATAGATAAAAAAAGGAATAAATCATAATTGTGGAGGATAACATACATTATAATTAACATAGATTTCACCACAACCAATAAATTAGGAAGAAAACCATAATCATAGAAGTTGAAAACTAGATCTAAATGTGAAATCGAATAATTTAATAGAAACCTGATAAAAAAGAAACAGAGCTGATTTGTAATTGATACATACATCAAATTTTTGAGAAGGGTCAACTAAAACTTTGGACATGGAAAAAATTGAACTAAAATTGATCATACCTATAAACCAGTAGACCGGTGAAAAATAAAATTCCAAAATACTGTAAAACCGAAATATGCCATCAAAAACCTAAAATACAGAAACAAATTCAATACAATACAACTATAACAAGCCAAAACATCAATTACAAAGAAGTATACAACACAAGATCGAAGGAAAGAAAGGAAGCTACATCTGATTGGCAAAACAAAAAACAAATTTCTGTTTTAAGTATGTACATACTTAACACAGAAAACAAAGTAAAATAAGAAAAAACTACAAATAGAACAGTAATGTGCTTCATATTCCTGGAAGTATGTAATAAAAACTGCACAATTATTCTTTATCTTTGTAATAAAAACTGCACAATTATCTCTGCTTGTGTGGGATGTATATATCTTGAAATATAAAGACCATCTTGGACATTTTGTTTCTTGTTTTTAGTCTTAAAGATTTGCGAGTGTTTTTAAGGATTCAACAATTGTGTTTATATTCACAATTGAAATTCCAGAAGAGACAGTGATTCCTTTGTATACCATTCAAATGCCCAGTTGTAGGACCATATTAAAATTGTGCATTGTGTTGGTTTAGTTGGTCCTTATTGTTAGTAGCTTATTATTTTTACTTGTTGGTTGGGATAAATACCAACAACAACTGTCTGAAGTACGAACACAGAATGGTGAATTAGGTGGAGATGATGTCCAAGCAGTAGATGGAGCAGTAACACTTGAGTGCTGGACGGTGGCTGCGGGGGTTCATAACTGTGGTCGCCTCTATGGCACAGGAAATTTATCTGTGCCCGACCTTGGTCCAAGTCACTTACCCAAAAGTCTCTAAATCCTTTTGATTTCATGCTTGGGATATCTTTGGAAGCAGAGAGGGAAGCTGGACTTAGATCCGGGCAGATTGCTCAAGATGCAATAGCCCAGGCTCAAATGACTGCCGAGAACGCCCAAGAGGCGGATGAGCGTTCTCAGAAGGTAGAGAATGATTTTAATGAGCTGAAAAGTTTATTTATCGCATGGATGCTTTGGAGCGTCAATCAGGTGGTGGATCATGTGGTGCTAGTCATTCTCGGTCACATCCTCATTTTGATGATGATTTGGATGAAGAGTCACTTGATGGCTAGAATTTATCTTGTTATGGTTACTTTTATGCATTTGTTGGATGACAAAACACTTTGATATTTTGTAGTTTTAAGACTATGTTATATTTTGAAGTTTCATGACTATGTTATATTTTGTAGTTTTAAGATAGTTCTGTTGTATGGTATTTGGTATTTTGGGATTGAGCATTTTGATATGGCATTCTGTTTCATGACTATGTTATAAATGCTTTAAGAGCAGTAGTAGAAAAGGCACAAAGTAAATGCATTAGGAGTAGTGGTAGAAATGAAAAGTAGGTTAATTAGTTATTTAAAATAAAAAGCTTAGTTTAGCGTCTGCCCAACCGACCCTACCAAACTAGTTAACTAACCTGTGGTTGACTTTAGCGTCGGCCCAACCGACTCTAGTTAATTCGTTGACTATTTTTTCTTTGACCTTAGCGACAGCCCAACCGACTCTAGTTAATCTGTTGACTATATTTTTGTTGACTTTAGCGTCGGCCTAACCGATGCTAGTTAATTCGTTGTTGACTATTTTTTGGTTGACTATGTAGCGTCAGTTCTAAAAGTAGTGTCGGCTTTAGCGTGGGCTAGGCCCGATGGCAGACCCAGGAACCTAGGCTTGAGGGTGCAAAAACAATTCCTTATAAAAAATTATTGTACATATGACTGTTTACTTTTTTTTCAAATATCCTGACTTAATTTACTAAAATTAAAGAATCAAGTTATCTAACTCCAAATTTGTTTAAGAGTAAATCGCCCAATTTGTCTCTAAATTTACATGCTCTTTCCTATTTAAGTCCTAAAGTTTATGAAAATAAGAAGTGGTCCGTAAAAATATGGGACATTGGAAAAATTACTTCATAAAGTATAATAAATAGTCCCTTACAGAGACTAATAAGACAGATTTATTAAAAGTTGAGTGCAAATTTAAGAATACTAGTGCAAATTTGAAATTTCAGGGCATACAAAAGTTATTTTACATAGGGGTACTAGTACAATTATTTAGTGAGGGGTCCAACTGAACCCCCTGAATAGTACATAGCTCCGCGACTGGCTATGTAACACCCCGTTAATTTCTAACTTGTAGAAACTACCGAAGCGCACTACTGGCATACATCAGAGTGACTTTCCTTTTAACATATTGAACACATACTAGACTTCGATGAATCACTCATCAAACGTGCTTAACATAACTGAACTGAATATAATTAAAGTCGGTCCTTACACCCTCAACTAGTGTTCAATACTCAAAAGCGAAAGTCTGCGGAAGCGATTTACAACTTTATAACATAAGTCGTACAATCGTACATACTAAATATCTGAATACAAGGTACAAAGGAAACTGAAATACAAGACATAAAGAAATAAAGATAGCGGCTGCTCCTCAAGCATCTCCATGACCATGTCTCATCATCTTCAACTTAGCCTGCAATTCTGAAAAACAACAACATGGATTGGGTGAGACAACATGTCTCAGTGAGTTCTATCGAGACCCATTGCTATCCCCTTAGCCTGAGCGTCCATCACATAGATTCTTCCACTGGCAGGAGTTGCATTCTCTTCTCTGCTCCTTTTCTTCGCCGGACACTCGTGAGCGTAATGTCCTTCGCCTTTGCAGTAATAGCACACAGTTGACCCCAGGCGACACTCTCCACCGTGAGGCTTTCCGCATTTCGAACACTTAACGAACCTTGGAGATTCGGACACCACTGCTTGCTTTCCTTTGTTAGAGTTACCCTTTGGCTCTTCACTTGGGGTTGGCAATTCCACTGCCTTTTTCTTTTCCTTCCGATAAGCTTTCCTTTCTTCGTACATTCTGTTGAGATCTGCCTCTGCAACATAAGCTTGCTACACCAATCCAGCAAAACTAGTCATAGCATAAGAGCTAAGACCTTGGGCCACATCAGCACGAAGACTTGCCCTATACATCTGCATCTTCCACTCATCATTCGGAGCATGCTTTGCCAACTGATAAAACTGCGACAACCTTTCGAACTTGGCGGTGAACTCACCCACCGACATCTCTCCTTGCCTCAGATTGATAAACTCGGCTTGCTTGCTTAACTTCATCACAGGAGTTCCCTGGTTCACCATCAAATCATGAGCATTGGTCCACCAGGTTTGAGCATCTTCCTCGAGCATATGAGCAGCAAAAAGAACCTTCTCTTCTTCGCTGCATTGAAGAGTCCTAAAAATCTTCTCCATTGAATCCAACCAGAAATGTGCTACCATTACCTCAGGTCCTCCCTTGAAACTTTGCGGATTCATCTTCTGGAAACGAAAGTAAGCCCTATTCGGATCTTCCAGAGAAGGTTGTTGAACATTCGGTTGTTGCTGATTCATCGTCTCATGATGCATCTGAGCCATTTGAGCCATCTGCTGTTGCTGCATTTGCATCATGTCATTCATCATCTTCTGTTGCGTCTCGATGACGTTCTGCATCCATTCGGTATTTGGATCAACAGGGACGCTTCTCCTACTTCCACCAGCCATGATTCTGCGAAATATGCACAAAGTAAGCCCTATTCGGATCTTCCAGAGAAGGTTGTTGAACATTCGGTTGTTGCTGATTCATCGTCTCATGATGCATCTGAGCCATTTGAGCCATCTGCTGTTGCTGCATTTGCATCATGTCATTCATCATCTTCTGTTGCGTCTCGATGACGTTCTGCATCCATTCGGTATTTGGATCAACAGGGACGCTTCTCCTACTTCCACCAGCCATGATTCTGCGAAATATGCACAAAGTGTTTAGTTGATCAGGCTAAACGTCTAATAGCATACTAAGAGGAATCACACTTAGGGGACTTAAGAGACTCATGATTCTAAGCCCGACTGGGTCGAACTGCTCTGATACCAATTGTAACACCCCGTTAATTTCTAACTTGTAGAAACTACCGAAGCGCACTACTGGCATACATCAGAGTGACTTTCCTTTTAACATATTGAACACATACTGAACTGAATATAATTAAAGTCGGTCCTTACACCCTCAACTAGTGTTCAATACTCAAAAGCGAAAGTCTGCGGAAGCGATTTACAACTTTATAACATAAGTCGTACAATCGTACATACTAAATATCTGAATACAAGGTACAAAGGAAACTGAAATACAAGACATAAAGAAATAAAGATAGCGGCTGCTCCTCAAGCATCTCCATGACCATGCCTCATCATCTTCAACTTAGCCTGCAATTCTGAAAAACAACAACATGGATTGGGTGAGACAACATGTCTCAGTGAGTTCTATCGAGACCCATTGCTAACTCTCTCGGTTCAATTATGCTTGATTCATTATCTAAAACTCATAGTCCTCAAAGTTGACTATGTGGCTGAACTATGCTCAATCACTGAGCCTAACAATGAACTATGCTCAATCACTGAGCCTAACAATGATTATTAGCGTGTCACCGGTCACTTGGCAAAATAAGCTTCCGGTGAACCCAATCCACTAATCACTAGTTGGCAAACCTCAAGGGGCCTAGGTTCATAGGGCTCATGACTTCCCCTCCCCTAGCACACTAAACTGAAATAGGGTCGTCACCCTAACCTGATGTATATATATTAATATACCTTGAACAATGAGCAGTGAACAATGATCTGTGAACATGACAATGAGCTTGTATAACAGTGGTCTTAATCTTAACCTAGTCTTATACTTAACATGATCTTGTCATTAGGTGATCTCACACGGGATTACTAACGTTGTTAACTTAGCTTATAACTATCCATTACCTAGTCCGCATCATAATGTATCGCCCATACTCAACATTATGATAACCTAACTTAGTCATAATCGGTCTCATAAATACCACTTTGGCCATCACATAAGCAAGGACATGAACATAACATAAAACTACTTCGATCGCACTTGATTTCATGATACTAATATGTTTCCATCCTTGGGAAACCTTGAGGAGTGGATTAGAAGGGACTTAGGACCAATCGGAACGACTTAGGACATAGTTTAAAATTGAGTACCAGCAAGAGACACATGACTCGTGCGCCTTGGCGCACGATCCGTGCTCAGTTTTCAGAAAATCCACTACGAATACCAGAACCTCACGCACGACCCGTGCCCAGGGGCGCACGGTCCGTGCGTAACTACCAGTAATTCAGAAAAGTCAGTTTTCAATTTTCTTGTTCATTCCGATCGTTCTCGTATCCATTCCGATTCACATCCGAACTTAATAATACGTCAAAACAGTCATGGAAACCAATCAATCATCATCAACCAATCAACAACATAACAACAATCAACGATTTAATGTAATCAAACACATAATTTAACGATTCATCCAAGTTTTCATAAAACGGTTCAATACCGGTTTTTCATAACCTACGAGACCAAAACTCGAAACACAACACACATGACCATAACATCCTAGTGAGTATAGAACTCACCTATTTGCCGAGACTTCAAAGATTCAACCGTTCCCGAGAACCACGAACTCTCCTCGGACTCGATCACAACACCAACTCACAAACTTTTTCCGGAATTGCTCCAAAGTTGCAAGGATGGGCTGGTCGAACCTTAACTTCTCCCCACTTCGAATCTAGCTATCAAATGATCTCCCTAATGCTTGCTATAGTTTCTAGATCAAAGTGTGAAGCTCAAACCTCACATGCAACACTCTTCACCTCAACTTTGAGGTTGAGGTCCATCAATGGTGAATTGGAGATGAATGGGTTTCAGCTTGCAAAAATGGTATCAATGGGAAGAGGAAGGGAAATGATGAAGGATGGTGGTGAGAAACAGGACATGCATGGAATTTCTGAGTAACTCTCCCTTCTTCTTCTCCTCCCTCACGCTCTCCTCTCCTCTCCCTCTCAATCTTGCTGTTTTCTTTTTCTTTGAAATGAAGTGTGTTTTTTCTTCCCTTGTTCAGCTGGGTGAGTTTATAAGGGATAAAGTAAAAAGGCCACATTGCCCCTCACTTACACATTTCATTCCCAATGACTCCTCTTAACCCTAATCACCCTAACTTAACATAATTAAGTACTCAATCACATACAATTCCATACTTAACTAATCAAACAAGTCATTTTCAATTTAAATAATTTCAATCAATTAAATAATTCACTAATAATTAATATTATGCTAATATAATTAAATAGCAAAAATAGGGGATGTTACAGGCTAGGCCGACTCTAAGTTAGCGTTGTCTTTTATTTACGGGACGCTACAATTTAGCTTTGAGCATATTAGCCTCGCCACGTGGCCGATGCTACTCCGACGCTTTTGGCTTGTTAGTGTGGGATTTTGGTCGGTGCTAAAAATTATTTTTCTAGTAGTGTGATTGCCGAAACTTCTGCTTCCATGTCATTCACGAGAGCTCTCATTATTCTACTCTTACTTTATTCAGCACTTCCCTTTGCTAAAACATCAAAAGATTTGGGATGGAGAGAGTAAGTTTTTTAAAGAGTGTGTCTAATCCTCTTTTACCTATAGTAGTAATAATACGGAAAAAGGAGGTAGCATAGTCTAACAAGTAATAGTTGTGCTAAGTCTTTCTGATTGTAACATCCTTCTCTAACCCCAACTCTTCGTGAATTCATTTACGTCTTTCTCAGAAGAAGTTCTGTTGTATTTTTACACACTCAAACTGTAACACCCCGGTATTTTTAACAAGTAGACACACTGAAATGCATAACTAACAATGATCAGAGGGCACAATTCCTGCTTAATTATTGAACATACAAACGTTTTCCGAATTTAAACAAAATATTCGGATCATCCCGACTTCATACAATCGAAGTTACTCGGTTCACAACCGCAAGGATTACAAACTCCAAAGGTTCAATAACTAAAAACAGAGAATGTAAATACGGTTCATACAACTCTTAAACAATACAGTTATACAACCATGACAAAGACAGCAAAGAGAACTAAGAGTAATCAATACTAAGTCCTTGACATCTCCAAGAGTACACCACCTACTCGTGACAGTTAGACTTCCTCTTTCCCTGCTTCTCTGAAAAACAACAACAATGATTGGGTGAGATAACATATCTCAGTGAGCTCTACCATTCCCTCTCACTACACTCGGTTCAATTATAAAACCGTTACAACATAATTTAATTTATACTTTCAAACCATAATCGAAACACAAACAATGTAACAATTACACCTCGGCGAATCGTGTACATAACTTGACATAATTCGGCCGTGCAACAACCACGATCCGGAAAACCCATGTTAGACCACGCCATAACGTATACAGGGCCTAGGGAAGGGATCATGACTTCCCTTCCTAGTATGTCATTTCGTTGGGTGGTCACCCAACATGATATAATCAATATATCATACCCGCATTTGGGTCGTCTCTTAAGTTCTAGATACTCTATATCTATTGATGATCTATAACCCGTTTTGATGAATTCTAAGTTAGACATCCGGCATTACAAATTTTGACGTATATTCCAGTTGGTTTATACAAAACATGAATCCACACGCGTACTAACTTTCGGTTTTTCGAGTAATTAAACTTTCAAAACTCTTTTCCCAAAACTCAAGTTGAACATACTCAAAACAGTGGTTTTATTAGGGTAATTATGTCACAATTGGTGGGAAAGAAGATTAGAAGTGGTTTGGGATCGAAAGGAGCGACGAAACAAAAAATCGGAGTCCGGTAACAGAACCTTACCCACGGTCCGTGCCCAGGGGTGCACGACTCGTGCGTGATGCACCAAAATCACCCAGCCAATTGCGAAGTGGGCGCACGGTTCGTGCCCAGAGGCGCACGATCCTTGCATCCTGTCCTGTTACAGAATTTCAGCTCAATTTCTTGATTCGTTCATCCGTTCGCGCCCAATTCGATTTCCGATCTTAATCCAACCTGAAAAACAGATAAAATACCAGAAAATTTTCTAGTTTCACAGAATACCATAATTATTCAAAATCTTCATAAAAACCGTAAAATGTAACATTTTCCCTAAACCGTTTCTCGACTCCATAGACTTCGAAACTGGCGTTTTTGTCATAAGACCGAAAACAATTAAAGTTCAGAACATCGAAATATCCCCAATCGTGAGTAGAACTCACCAATTTTCCGAATCCGCAAGAATATCTGATGGAGCACAGACGACCAACTAAGAACCGCTCGAACAATCCCCGCTAGAGGTCGAACCGCTTCTCAAACAACAATTCTCTCTGACCAAACTGAATCAGCAACTTCACTCTCCCTTTAAGCTTCAATATTCGAAATGTGGCTCCACTACACAGCCTGGGTCACTCTCAAGGTTTCAGAATGTACATGAAAGACTTCAAAGGGTGGAAGAACACAACTTTGGGATTCAAATCCGAAAATGGTATAAAGAGGAGGAGAGTGTTTCAGTTCCAACAAGTTATATCAGAAGAAAGAGGATTGAAAATGGGATTGGAATGTTGTAGAATTACTTACATGCAACCAGCTGGATCAAAATGGCGCCTCCTTCTTCCTATCTCCCCTTCTCCCTCTCTTCTCTCTTTTCCCCTTCTGTTTTTCTTTTGATTTTCAGTTCTGGGTTTTGGTGTTTCTGAAATGGGTAAGTGAGGGAGTGAGCTGTGTGTAGCTGAAGTGGAGTCAGGTGGAGATGAGTGGTTCAGATGGGCTGAGGGTTAAGTGATGGTGAAATGACCAGACCGCCCTTGGCCCAATTAGGTCATGGTTTTGGTGTAAAATCTCTTATAGTCGTACGGATTCTTAGTCGGCATAATTTCTCGACTATCCTACATTCGAGTCGCGACTACTTATTCCTATGAATTAGCTAAAATGCTCCTATTCATCATAATTTGAGTCTTAAAAATTAGGGATGTTACACAAACCCAAGGTTTCAAATTGCGGTTGCAGATAGTGCGGTTGCTGCGACGCGCATTGCGGCGTGAATATAAATTGAAGTGTAATTTTAGTGTAATTTTTTTCTAGATTTATCTAAAATTTTACATATATTTTATTGATAACAAAAAGTTTAGATTAGGGTAAGGACCGACCCCAAGCAAGGCCTAGCCAACCAGCAACCTCATTGAGGATTTCCACTGGTAATTACGGCATCGCCTACCCTAGCCCACAACGCAAGTTCGCTTTGGATAGGCTATAAACCGTGGGGAAGCCGAGAATCGAACCCTAATCTAGTTTTACATATATTTTATATAGGATACTTTGTATATATTTTTATCCATATTAAAACTTTATAATAATTTAGTTTAATTGTAATAAATATAATTTTATTGTATAAAAAAAATATAATATAATTTTAAGAAAATCAAGAATAAGGCGTATATGTTATAAAACAATAGCAAAGAATAACAAAAGAATGATAAGAGAATGAGAGAATATGGTAGTCTTTGTATTTCTCTTTTCAAGTATCTCTACACATAAGATTGAGCCCTACTTATAAGGTGTAGATTAGCAAGTGAATGGACAACCATAAAAGCCACTGCTAAGGGAAGTAATGAAAGGAAGAAGAAGAGTTAGTGGACATCCACTAATATTATTCATAACACTCCCCCTTGGATGTCCATCGAGGATATGCCTCATTAAAACCTTACTAGAAAAAACCCAGTGGGATAAAAATATAGTGAAGGAAAAAGAGTACAATATCTTTTCTATGGGAACCGCCTCATTAAAAACCTTGCCAGGAAAACCCAATGGAACAAAACCATAGCGAAGGGAAAAAGAGTGCAGATTTTTTCTCCCCCTGTTTAAAGCGTCACTTAAGAATATGAATTTCAACATCTGGAATTTCTCTCTGAGTGCATATGGAGCAATCTACTCCGCTCTGTCATTTGTGATATATCCTCTGTTAATGGAGCATTGCGGTCAATATTATCTTCAGAACAGCTTCCTTGAATTGTTGGCATTTGAGCATAAAATGAAGAAGCAAGAACCATATATTGTCTTGTAGATCAACCATATATTTCAATTTCCCCACATGTAGATAATAGCTTACTTATGATCTGACTTCATCTAGATCAGAAAAATACTTTGTATCTGCATGGTTAACTTGGGTAACATAATATGAAATGATTTATTCATTAGGATAGTCAAAAATGAAATATTCATTGGTTTGTAATGAACTATATGACTACTAATTATCACATAATATTATCATATCAAGGGATATAAAATGTAATATGCATGCATGCTTTCATAGTCTTCCGGACTGAGATATTTCATATATTCTTACCACACAACTCGTGTACTCAGTATCTATATAATTTCTACAGATCAATAAGAGATTTTGTTTTTCATTAGAATTTATTTGAAGTCATTTCTTTTTATCTTGAATCCTTCTAGGATTTTCCATGTAGAGGTCACCTATAGATTCAACCTCAAAATCCATCAGATATAATTTGAGGTCATTCATCTAGAGCTATTTCTTTGAATAGTCTATAGTTTTTGGAAAGCTCTTCAGGAGTTTCGATAATATTTATGTCATCAACATAGACATCAGTTATAGCAAATTCTTTTCCAAATATTTTCATAAAATTATATGGACAAGTGATGTCATTTTTGTATCCCTCCTTTAGAATATAGATTTAGGCTATTATACCATATGTGTTCAAATTAGATTATCTCATGAAGGGATTGATTCAATTTGAGTAATCATCTCGAGAATCCGAAAAGTGTGTATTGGATATGAAATCCTCCAGGGATATTCAAATAATTATGACTATCAAATGAGTCAGACAAATAAGTCGTAGCAACATTCATCTTGTGAAAATTGATAATGTGCTACAAGGCTAATTAAGTACTGAAAAGCACTTGCATCCACCCTTTAGCAACATGTCGAGCTTTGTATCTCACAATTTCATCATTCTCATTTTGTTATTGCACAAAAACCAATTTGTATCCGACTGGTTTCACACCTTCTTGGTGTTTGGACTACAGGTCCAAAAACTTTTGTAAAACGAGTTTAATTCTGCTTCAATTTCATCTTTCAATTATGGCCAATTCTCACGTTGTCTACAATCTTAAATAGACTTTGGCTCATGATCCTCACTGTCATTTATCAAATTTAGCGCTATATTATATGTAAAAACATCGTCAACGTTGACTTCGTTTCGGTTCCATTGTATTTCATTCATGACATAATTCATTGAGATCTATTTATTTCAGAACTTTTTCAGGTACCTGATCAGTTCTTCTAGAACTGAAATGTCAATTATGTCTGAATACTCTTTTAGAGTTTATGTATCCTCGCTTAGACCATCTTTATTTTTAGCTCCTTTTCTAGTTTGAGGATTTTTATCTTTGAACCCGATTGGTCTACCACGCTTCAGGCGTGATTGAGACTCATTTTTTCAATATTCAATTGTCCAACAAGGACATCCATTTTATTGGAGCTGCTAGAGCATTAGCAGCTGATATGTATGATTTGGTCACACCTTTAGATCAGTGAATGCATTTGCTAGATGATTTTCTAAGCTTTGGAAATGAATTATCTTTTGAACTTCTAGTTCACATTGTTTAGTTTGAGGATCAAGATGAGACAATGATAATTCATTCCTACTGATCTCTTTTTCAACTGCTTGTTTTCTCCCCCTAATGTTGAGAAATTAAATTCATCAAATAATAATCATCAAACTGGACTATAAACAAATCTCCAATTGTTGGCTCAAATTACTTTCTTATACATGGAGATTTATATCCAATATATTCCCAAAATTCTTTGAAGACCTATCACAGTGCATTGTGAACGGAGAATATGGATCATACACTCCACATCCAAAAAAAAATTAAAATGGGAAATATTAGGTTCGTGACCAAAACCAAATGTAAAGGGGAAGAGTTTTGATAACTTGTTGGCTTGATGCGAATCAATGTTATAGCATGCAAAATTGCATGTTCCCAACTAGAAATTGGAAGTTCTTATCTCATGAGTATCAGTCATATAATTAACTTTAGACGTCTAAATAACGGTTTTTCAAGACCATTTTATGAATGAACATATGCTACATGATCTCCAATATCATACAATACTCGTCAGATGCTTTCTAGATAATTTAGAAAATTGAGCTCTTAGTGAAGTTATTGTAGCACACAATCTCACAGACTTCTAATTGTGAGTTGACGATAAAGGCACCAACTTCTTGTTGTGTGTTGACGACAAATACATGTGTCCATCTAGTTAATGCATCAATCTACTATAAATTGATACTATTAATCCACTACCAAATTTACCTAACTACCCTCACAACCTTCTCAAAATTTTACCCTTTAGTGTCCCATTTTTCAAACTAGGCGCCAACTACATTGAAATCAAAATTTGCCTTTTTAAACTCTCACCATTTCTCTTTCTTCATATCTCTCCCTGTTTTCTTTCTTCCATTTCTCTTTCTTCTTTCTCTCACAAATCACTCCTCTCTCTGATCGCATCTCTTTCTCCATCTCTCCTCCACAGATCTGAAACTCTCTTGCTCAAAAAATCTGATCCAAATTGAAAAAAAATTCAATCTTCCACCTTTATCTCTCTCTCCTTTCAATTTATCAGAACACAAATCAAGACTTTCAATTGAAAAAAATTCAGCTTGCTTTAACTTCTCTCACTTCACGCTAACCTTTCCCATATGAGCTCACTTCTTCATTTTCCATCTTTCACTTTCATCTTCTCAAAAACTGAAACAAGAAGAATGATCACGAAGAGAGAAGAGTGGGTTTGCCAAAGGGAAGCGAAGAGAGAATGGAGATGATGAGAACAAATAAAATGCAGGGAGAGAGAGAGGGTAAGGTTTGTAGAGTGAGAGAGAAACAGAGGGGTGAGAGAGAAAGGGTTTAGCTGGTGAGAATGAGAAGAAAGGGGCCGCCGATAGAGAGAAACAAAGTGACAGTGGTGGGTTGCGATGCATTTCTTCCTTCTCCCTCTATCTTCTTCTCAGTATTTTTTCTTCCCTCCTCACATTCTTCTCAGTATTTTTTCTTCATTTTTCATTTCTTATCTTCTCTTCCATTTACAGATCTCATCTTGGAAGGAAATGAAGCGTATATATACCTGTCATAATTAGGTTCATCATAATTGTGGTCGATTTCCTCTAACTCGTCGACCATCTCTTCATAACCGCTTTCAGCATAGTTCTGATTATTTTCCTCCTCTTCTACTGCACCACCATAACTAGTTTCAGCATACTGTTGTTGGTTGCTTGTCTTTACATTTTCTGCCCTCTCATTGAGGCTTGGAATAGTCATTGATGTAGTTGCCTCAGAAGTTTCCCGCGAGTCGTTACGCTTAGCCTCAAAACATGTTTCTTGAAAAGTGACATATTAATTTGGTTAATCTTCTTCTCTAATCGGTGACGTCGAGTTTTGTGTGGATTCTGTTGAGTGATTGGCAGTGTCATGAACAATCTGGCTGGCTGTTTCTTTGCTGAGTTGTTTAGCAGTAGGAGAGTTCTCCAATTGTGTATTGTTGTTTACTGTCTCCCTAGGAGGACTTCTTGTGTTAGCTACTTTTTCATGGACTATGCTTCTTTGCTTAACCTCATTGCTAAATATTTCCCTGCATTATATAAAGATAAGGCATTTAATTCCACGAATCTTGTTGCGTACTTGTGTTCATGTTATGGAAGCCTAAACCGCATTGCTACTTTTTCTTGGACTGTGCTTCTTTGGTGTCCCATTTGTTCCACTTAGTTCATTTACACCCATGAAATAAAGGCTAAATAGTACTTTTGGTCTTTTATCTTTGCTCTAGGTTTTATTTTGGTCATTTATCTTTTTTTTGGTCCCTTTTCGTCCCTTATCTTTCATTTAGGTTTTATTTTGGTCTCTGTCGTTAGTTTTTGTTAACAGACGCCACGCTGGCAGTTAACTGCTGACGCGGCGTCTTAAGTGTCACTGTTGACTTTGAATCATGTGGCATATAAGGGACCAAAATGAAACTTAAAAAAACAACATGAGGGACCAAATTGACAAAGCTAACAAAGATAATAAAAACACCCCAATCTTCATCTTCATCTTCTCCGGCGAGCCACCACCACCACAACAAACAGTGACATCGCTTCTCTCTCTCTCCTCCCTTCCTATCTCTCTCATCAAGAACACCAAGAACAACAATAATTTCTAGAATTCTCAATTCTTCACCAAATCAAACAAATGAATAGTGCATTTCAGGCGAAATTTCACAATAAATTAGAATCCATCACCAATTGAGACAAAAAAGTGGAAGAACTTAATCAAAAATGTGATTTTTAGAGGCAAACGTGTTTTGGGTTTTGCAAAGTGGGGAAACGTTCAAAATTCAACCAAAATTCACCAAACCACTTGTAATAGACTCGTAATTGGTGCAGTAACTCACTATTAGCAAAATATTTCAACAAAAATGATAAATAATAGAGAACGAAATGGAAATGTAGATTCGTGTTTTACGGTTTATTGGAACTTTCAATGACAAGGGATAGAGAGTGGGGAGGGGGAGAGAGAGTCGACGTCACTGTTTGTGGTGGTGGTGGTGGCTCGCCGGAGAAGATGAAGATAAATATTGGGGCGTTTTTATTATCTTTGTTAATTTTGTCAAGTTGGTCCCTCGTGTTTTTTTTAAGTTTCATTTCGGTCCCTTATATGCCACATGATTCAAAGTAAACAGTGACACTTAAGACGCCATGTCAGCAGTTAACTAACGACAGAGATCAAAATGAAACCTAAATGAAAGATAAGGGACCAAAACGGACCAAAAAAAAGATAAATGACCAAAATGAAACCTAGAGCAAAGATAAAGGACCAAAAGTGCTATTTAGCCTAAAATAAATATAAACTTAAAAGAATTTCTTAAGATTATTCCTTGGCTAAGTAGCTACCACAAGTTAGATATGGCAACAAAAGATTGTTCAAAAAGCAGAGACAATTATTGTTGTAAAAACATGAGTTATGACAACGACATCAAATGTTGCTACGAAACTTTTCGCAACGGGACTTAAGGCAGCAACATGCAACGACTTTTTCCTCGTTGAAAAATGCAATTTTCACAACAACTTTAAACATTTAGCAAAAACCTTTGTTGTTGCAAAACACCTTTTATCTTGTAGTGTAATTTAAATTAATTTATGATCATCATGATAACTAACTAATGTTCTGTTTGTTTCTTTGCAGGTTTATTTATGATGATGGATTAACTATTGATAGATTGATTTGGGAGTGTTTTCTATTTGGATACCAAATAATACTTTGTTAGGATTGGAAGTTTGGCTTCTTTAATTTTTGGATTTGTTTGAACTCTTGGTTGCTTATGCCAGATGTAAAGTAAATCGTGTTGACTATTTTATGACTATTGGCAATTAGCAACAAGTATTTTGTTTCCATAGTATATCTTGTTCCTCATCTTATAGATTGTGATAGTTATGAATATTTTTGCCTCTTGTTTACACAACAATGTATAAAATCCAGAGAAATAATAATCATGTAATATTTAATATTGGAAAAATACCTTATAATATAAAATAGAGAAGGTCTTACATAGAAAATACGAAGTAGTAGAAGCACGCAATTACACGCATCTAAGCAAACCTAGTCCTACGTCAAAGAGAAAAAATCAGACCTAGTCCTTGGATTGAAATTGGAAGTCTCACATTCCAATTTTATCAAATCAACGTTTAAAATTCATCTCAAAATATAAGTCGTTTCATGTTTGAAATATCGGATAGCTGAAAACTATAATTTCGTGAATGCATGACTGCGTGTAATTCATTCCTTCATCCTTTATTACAATACCTCCACCCTAAAAAATGTCACTACTTCCCCTTTATTGATTTCGTCTTACTTGGTTGGGTTTTGTTTTCAGTACCCTTGTACGTATCCATTTCTTCACATCTTTGTGTCCTAGATCCCTTCTAACACCACATTGTCTTCTTTCTTCTTGTTTTCGCACCTTAGAGTATATGACTGTGTGTTTCTTGAAGTTAACTATTTTAGGCTTTCTATGGCTCTAACGGAGTAATTCTAATGTTCCCATTACCACTTCACTAGGCATCCTTAGAGCTGTTTTATGCTCCCTGTAAGTCATTGAGTTTTTTAGATCTTTTCAAATTAATTAACATGCAATTTCAATTTTTGATATTTGTCTTTTGTTGTTTACTCATTTTGCAATTGCATTCATTTCTTTAATATCAATTACTTAGTGTGTGTTTGGTTCTGCGATGATAAGAAATGAGTTTGGTAGAATTGAATTTGTATAATTGACTTTAGTTAAGCGTGTGTTGAATGTAACATGATTTTTGTTTGGATATATTTACCGGAAAGTGATTTTCACCATTAATTTGCTTGGATAGATTAGATCAAAATTGTTTTCGAGTGTAAAATTACCAAAATGGATATCAACTAAATTTGAAATTAGAAATTTAAAATTTAATAAAATAGGCAACAAAAATATTAAATAAGCATATTAAATATTTAATTTAAAATTACAATTAGATAATATAACCAAAATTGGGTTATGTAACACCCCGATAATTTCTATCTTGTAGAAATTACCGAAGCCCACGACTGGCATACATCAGAGTGACTTTCCTTTTTAAAATATTGAACACATACTAAACTTCGATAAATCACTCATCGAACGTGCTTACATAACTGAACATAATATATATAAAATCGGTCCTTACACCCTCAACTAGTGTTCAATACTTAAAAACCGAAAGTCTGCGGAAGCGATTTACAACTTGAAAGACATAAGTCGTACAATCGAATAGTCTTAAGATACAAAGGAAAACAGAAATACAGACATACATAATATGACAAAACAAACAAAAGCGTCAGCAGCTCCTCAAGTATCTCCACAGCCGTGCCTCACAGTCTTCAACTACCCCTGCTTAACTGAAAAACAACAACAATGGATTGGGTGAGACAACTTGTCTCAGTGACTTCTATCGCAACCCCTTACTAATTCTCTCGGTTCAATTATGCTTGATTCATTATTCTAAACTCATAACTCATAGTCCTCAAAGTTGACTATGTGGCTGAACTAACTAACGTTGTCCTCATAACCCTTAAGCTGGTTACGAGAGGCAACACTTAAACTGAACTAAAGCCTTAGCGTGTCACCGGTCACTTGGCATAATAAGCTTCCGGTGAACCCGTCCCCACTAATCGGCTGGGTCCCTGATGGGGCCTAGGTTCGTAGGGCTCATGACTGCCTCTCCCCTAGCACACTAAACTGATCATTGTAGACAAAAGAGGAGAAAAGAAAATAAATGACTTGGAAAATAAAGGGGAAAGAAAATAAATGACTTGGAAAATAAAGGACTTAGAAAATAAATTGCAAGAATTTAAATAGCAAGAAAATAAATGACTTGGAAAATAAAGGGCTTAGAAAATAAATTGCAAGAATTTAAATAGCAAGAAAATAAATGACTTGGAAAATAAAGGGCAAGAAGGTAAATGACTTGGAAAATAAAGGGGCAAGAAAGTAAATGACTTGGAAAATAAAGGGGCAAGAAAGTAAATGACTTGGAAAATAAAGGACTTAGAAAATAAATTGCAAGAATTTAAATAGCAAGAAAATAATGACTTGGAAAATAAAGGGCAAGAAGGTAAATGACTTGGAAAATAAAGGGGCAAGAAAGTAAATGACTTGGAAAATAAAGGGGCAAGAAAGTAAATGACTTGGAAAATAAAGGACTTAGAAAATAAATTGTAAGAATTTAAATAGCAAGAAAATAAATGACTTGGAAAATAAAGGGGCAAGAAGGTAAATGACTTGGAAAATAAAGGGGCAAGAAAGTAAATGACTTGAAAAATAAAGGGGCAAGAAAGTAAATAACTTGGAAAATAAAGGGCAAGAAAATAAAGTGCAAGAAAATAAATTGCAAGAATTTAAATAGCAAGAAAGTAAAAGAATATGAAGAACATGAAGAACAATCTTTAGAGAATTTTTGAGATGAACTTTGTCACAAAATTCAAGTGCTTTACAAGTGAGGATCAAGGTCCTATTTATAGGAAAATATGAGGGAGGGGCAAAATAGTAAATTACAAGTTTTGGCAAAGATGTGGTCATCAACAAGTGGGCAAGGCAAAGCCATCAACAAGTGGGCAAAAATATCCATCAACAAGTGGAGAAAGCATAGCCATCAACAAGTTGACAAAGGGCTTAGGTTGAGGGCAAAATGGTCAAAAAGAAGAAAAAAATCAAGTTGGCAAAGGTGGCCATCAAAAGGTGGCCGTAGGCAAATTTTCCAGCATTTTGGCGCCCATGCCTGCGCCAGTTCCTGCGCCAGTGTTGCGCCTGTGTTGCGTTTTTGGCGCCCATGGCGCCCATGCCTGCGCCAGTTCCTGCGCCAGTTCCTGTGCCAGTTCCTGTGTTGCGTTTTTGGTGCCCATGGCGCCCATGGGTCCCTGTCTTGCGCCAGTTTGGCCAGTTTTCTCTTGTTTTGGGTTTTTGGGGCCCTTGGCGCCCTGGGGTCCCTGTCTTGCGCCAGTTTTGGGTTTTTGGGGCCCTTGGCGCCCATGAGGGTGTCTAGTGCCTTAAAAATTGCCCCTCCTCAAATATTTCCTTTTTTCTTCATTTTAGCTCATATTTTCTCTTTTTCTTTAAAATAAAACCTGAAAATAAAAAGTAAACATTTGCAGTAAAATAGATCAAAAATATAATTAAAATACTAAAAAGACTTAATAAAATAACTATTAAAAAGACTCTAAAAATAGACTTATCAATTACTAACATTAGGTGATCTCACACGACTTACTAAAGTTGTTAGTTTATTTATACCTATTCGTTAACCAATCTTAAGATGACCTAATCAATCACATTCACATAATCATAAACTGAGCATAAACTGATCTTAACCAATAGCACCCAATGACTTAACAACTCAACGAAGTTTTACCCTAACTTGTGGAGCCTATAACTTGAGCTACACAGTTCCAAATTAAACCAAATCAGAACCACATTAACGGGCATTCAGTCTAGTTTCTAAAACAATTGACCACATAATTTTTGGATACCTATATCATCCCTAGATACCCAGAAACGGAACCTTTTCTCAAACTGTCTCCAGAATTCTACCCTAACTTGTGATGCTCATATCTTGAGCTACACAAGTCCAAATGTCACCATTCCAAATCCAAAATGACAAGTATTCAATCTAGTTTCTAATTTTTGGATGCCTAAATCATTCCCAGTTATAGAATTATTGAACCTATTCTAGAACATTCAGAAACAATGAAATTGGCTAAACAATCAACACCAAGCAATCACCACATTAATCCATTGACTCGATTCAGATTATATAACATATGAAACTCAATCCTAGTAAGTATAGAACTCACCTAGTGTAATGAAAATCACACAATCAACAATCTTGTAGTCGAACTATCGAAAGGTTCTACGAACGGTTCTGAAATTTGTTCCAACGATCGAATTCCAGCTGCTCATTAACTTATCCCTCGAACACAACCACCCAAACCAGACTCCCGCTACTTGAACTACTCCACAATTTGCATGCAACCTCACTAGCTATTTCTACAACACCAAAGGAACCCCAAAACAAAAAATGGAACTTTTATTTCTTCAAGAGTGGAGGTGGGGTGTGAACATGGTGGATTAAAGGAGAGAGTGTTTCAGTGGCTGATAAGGGTGTCAATGAAAAGGGGAAGAAAAGTGGAATGAAGCCCTGGTTTCTGATCAAACATGCATGGTACTCTCCTCTCCTCCCCTCTCTTCCTTCTTCCTCGCGACCTCTCGCGCTTCTCTTCTCTCAATTGTTTCAGTTTTCAGTTTTCTGGAAATAAGGAATGAAGTGTTTTTCCTTTAGGTTCAGCTAAACAGGAGGTTTAAATATGGGCAAGGTACAAGGACGATTTTACCCCTCACTTACTAACTTTATTCCATATGATTCCTCTCAACCCTAATCACCCTAACTTAACATAAATAAATTCTCAATCACACACAATTTCATACTTAATAAATCAAACAAGCAAAAAATAAAATTCCATTTTATTTTCAATAAACTTAACAAATCAATTCACGCCAAATAATTTAAATAGCAAAAATTGGGGATATTACAATCACCCCAACTTTTAAAAATTTTGTCCTCAAAATTGGACCAATCAAAACAAATAGCTCACAACATACCTTTCGCCGATCCGACATCAGCTTTGCCTTTCTGAGCGTCCAACACAGACTTTTCCGCTCGCGGAGTTATTATTCTCTTCTCGATTCCTCTTCTTCACCGGGCACTCGTTAGCATAATGTCCTTCTTCCTTGCAGTAGTAACACACAGTGGATCCCAGACGACACTCTCCAGTGTGAGGCCTTCCGCATTTCGGACACTTACTGGACCTTAGTAGTTCAGGTGCTGTAGCTTGCTTTCCTTTGTTATAGATACCCTTCGGCTCATCACTTCGAGTTGGCAATTCCAATGCTTTCTTCCTCTCTTTCCGATACGCTTTCCTTTCCTCATACATCCTGTTGAGATCTGCCTCTGCAACATAAGCTTGCTGCACCAATCCAGCATAACTGGTCATAGCATAAGAGCTAAGACCTTGGGCCACATCCGCACGAAGACCTGCGTTGTACATCTGCATCTTCCACTCATCATTCGGAGCATGTTTTGCCAACTGATAAAACTACGACAACCATTCGAACTTGGCGGTGAACTCACCCACCGACATCTCTCCTTGCTTCACATTGATAAACTCGGCTTGCTTGCTTAACTTCATCACTGGAGGGAAAAAGTGACCAATAAACATCTCCTTGAAGTTAACCCAGATAACAGGAGTTCCCTGGTTCACCATCAAATCATGAGCATTGGTCCACCAGGTTTGAGCATCTTTCTCGAGCATATGGGCGACAAAAAGAACCTTCTCTTCTTCACTACATCGAAGAGTCCTAAAAATCTTCTCCATTGAATCCAACCAGAAATGTGATACCATTACTTCAGGTCCTCCCTTGAAACTTTGAGGATTCATTTTCTCGAAACGGAAATAAGTCCTAATCGGATCTTCCGGAGGAGGGTGCAGAACATTTGGTTGCTGCTGATTCATCATCCCATGATGCATTTGGGCCATTTGAGCCATCTGCTGCTTTTGCATTAACATCATATCATTCATCATCTTCTGTTGCGTCTCGATGACATTCTGCACCCATTCGGTATTTGGATCAACAGGGACGCTTCTCCTTCTTCCACCAGCCATGATTCTGCAAAATATGCACAAAGTGTTTAGTTGATCAGGCTAAACGTCTAATAGCATACTAAGAAGAATCACACTTAGAGGACTTAAAAGACTCATGATTCTAAGCCAGACTAGGTCGAACTGCTCTGATACCAATTGTAACACCCCGATAATTTCTGTCTTGTAAAAATTACCGAAGCCCACGACTGGCATACATCAGAGTGACTTTCCTTTTTAAAATATTGAACACATACTAAACTTCGATAAATCACTCATCGAACGTGCTTACATAACTGAACATAATATATACAAAATCGGTCCTTACACCCTCAACTAGTGTTCAATACTCAAAAACCGAAGGTCTGCGGAAGCGATTTACAACTTGAAAGACATAAGTCGTACAATCGAATAGTCTTAAGATACAAAGGAAAACTGAAATACAGAGATAAATAATATGACAAAACAAACAAAAGCGTCACCAGCTCCTCAAGTATCTCCACAGCCGTGCCTCACAGTCTTCAACTTCCCCTGCTTAACTGAAAAACAACAACAATGGATTGGGTTAGACAACTTGTCTCAGTGAGTTCTATCGCGACCCCTTACTAATTCTCTCGGTTCAATTATGCTTGATTCATTATTCTAAACTCATAACTCATAGTCCTCAAAGTTGACTATGTGGCTGAACTAACTAACGTTCTCCTCATGACCCTTAAGCCGGTTACGAGAGGCAACACTTAAACTGAACTAAAGTCTTAGCGTGTCACCGGTCACTTGGCATAATAAGCTCCCGGTGAACCCGTCCCCACTAATCGGCTGGGTCCCTGATGGGGCCTAGGTTCGTAGGGCTCATGACTGCCCCTCCCCTAGCACACTAAACTGAAATAGGGTCGTCACCCTAACTGAACTGATGTATATATTTTAATATACCTGAACTGAATACTGATCTAAACATAGCAATGAACTTAACTTATCACGGAGCTTAACTTAACATGATCTCATTACTGACATGACCTGATTACTAACATTAGGTGATCTCACACGGCTTACTAAAGTTGTTAGTTTATTTATAATTATCCGTTAACCAATCTTAAGATGACCTAATCAATCACATTCACATAATCATAAACTGAGCATAACCTGATCTTAACCAATAGCACCTCATTAACATAGGCATAACATGAAACCAATGATCAATCACATGAAGCATTCACTTAACATGAACATATTTCAATCACAATCAATCATATGCAACTAACATAACTTGGGTCCAATCATCGTCAATTACCACTCAATTCAGGGCAATTTAATTATAGCATCATTGGGGAAGATGGAAGAAAGGACTAGGAAGTAGTTGGGATCGTTCGGAATGATTTAAAACACTTTTGAAAAGTTCCAGTCCGAAGGCCACACACGATCCGTGCGCCCTATACGCACGGTGCGTGTGCTTCAGTAACCCAGAGTTTTCCATTTTCTTAACTGTATCATTCCGTTCCGAGCCCCAATTACTTCCCGATCAAAACCCCACTTTTCACACATGTAATTACAGTCAATCATAGACCGACAATCATCAATCGTAATGACCATTCAATCATCAAACAATTGCATGACTTAAAAACTCAACGAAGTTTTATCCTAACTTGTGGAGCCTATAACTTGAGCTACACAGTTCCAAATTAAACCAATTCAGAACCACATTAACGGGCATTCAGTCTAGTTTTTAAAACAATTGACCACATAATTTTTGGATACCCAGAAACCGAACCTATTCTCAAAGTGTCTACAGAATTCTACCCTTACTTGTGATGCTCATATCTTGAGCTACACAAGTCCAAATGTCACCATTCCAAATCCAAAATGACAAGTATTCACTCTAGTTTCTAAAAAGGTAAGTTATATAATTTTTGGATGCCTAAATCATTCCCAGTTATAGAATTATTGAACCTATTCTAGAACATTCAGAAACAATGAAATTGGCTAAACAATCAACACCAAGCAATCACCACATTAATCCATTGACTCGATTCAAATTATATAACATATGAAACTCAATCCTAGTAAGTATAGAACTCACCTAGTGTAATGAAAATCACACAATCAACAATCTTGTAGGCGAACTATCGAAAGGTTCTACGAACGGTTCTGAAATTTGTTCCAACGATCGAATTCCAGCTGCTCATTAACTTATCCCTCGAACACAGCCACCCAAACCAGACTCCCGCTACTTGAACTACCCCACAATTTGCATGCAACCTCACTAGCTATTTCTACAACACCAAAGGAACCCCAAAACAGAAAACGGAACTTTTATTTCTTCAAGAGTGGAGGTGGGGTGTGAACATGGTGGATTAAAGGAGAGAGTGTTTCAGTGGCTGATAAGGGTGTCAATGAAAAGGGGAAGAAAAGTGGAATGAAGCCCTGGTTTCTGATCAAACATGCATGGTACTCTCCTCTCCTCCCCTCTCTTCCTTCTTCCTCGCGACCTCTCCCTTTTCTCTTCTCTCAATTGTTTCAGTTTTCAGTTTTCTGGAAATAAGGAATGAAGTGTTTTTCCTTTAGGTTCAGCTAAACAGGCGGTTTAAATATGGGCAAGGTACAAGGACGATTTTACCCCTCACTTACTAACTTTATTCCATATGATTCCTCTCAACCCTAATCACCCTAACTTAACATAATTAAATTCTCAATCACACACAATTTCATACTTAATAAATCAATCAAGCAAAAAATAAAATTCCATTTACTTTCAATAAACTTAACAAATCAATTCACGCCAAATAATTTAAATAGCGAAAATTGGGGATATTACAATCACCCCAACTTTTAAAAATTTTGTCCTCAAAATTGGACCAATCAAAACAAATAGCTCACAACATACCTTTCGCCGATCCGACATCAGCTTCGCCTTTCTGAGCGTCCAACACAAAGACTTTTTCCGCTCGCGGAGATAGAATTCTCTTCTCGATTCCTCTTCTTCACCGGGCACTCGTTAGCATAATGCCTGTAACACCCCGATAAATTCTAACATATAGAATCACCGAAATGCACTAAATGGCATACATCAGAGTAACTTCCTGTTATTGAAATATTGAACACATCTAAACTTTCGATAATACATATCAAATGGTTCTCTGAACCTCATAAACTTCCTGAAAATGCTTAAGTTTCAAAAATTTAAGACTGGTACATAATCCTGGTGTTCAATACTCAAAACATAAAGTAGCGAAAACGATTTTACAACTTAAACAGCGAAAGTTATACAATCGGAACATCGAAACAATAAATGGGACAAAGGTCTAAAACATGAAATTAGGTCGTCAATGACTCCAAGAGTCACACCAGCTAACCGTGCTTTATCGCCTTTGCTTTCCCCTGTTTCTCTGTAAAAACCACAAATATGAAGGGTGAGATAAACATTATCTCAGTGAGTCCTATCGAGACCCCTTACTAACTCTAGCGGTTCATTATGCTTTGCTTTGAACTCGTGGCCCTAAAAGCAACCACGTGGAAATATATTAAGTTCCTGTAACCTTATGCTCATGGCCCTCCTAAGCGACACATGAAGCATACAATCTTTTGTTCCATGTTTTTAGCATAACACCTCAGTCTACCTATTTTATAGGCACTTCTTTGACTTTGGTGAACCCATCCCGCTATTTCTAGTGGGGGAAACATTCTTGAGTCTAGGTTTTGGGGCTCATGACTTCCCCTCCCCTAGTATGCTAACCTCTAAGGGTCGTCACCCTTTTTCCTCTTGTATTTATTATACATTATCAGTCCGTGTACCCGCAATGGGCTGTTAGTCATTTCAGTCAAGTACAGTGTATAATATCAGTCAAGTACCGTGTATAATTATCAGTCAAGTACCATGTATAATTATCAGTCAAGTACCATGTATAATTATCAGTCAAGTACCATGTATAATTATCAGTCAAGTACCATGTATAATTATCAGTCAAGTACCATGTATAATTATTGACAGATGTTCTCTCGCGTTCTCTAAGTGCGGTCTTCCATTTTATTCAAAATATACATATGTCCTATTAAACATGTTTAATCTCATGCCATCGGTATCTTTAAATTGTTGGGGAACTTTGGGGAATGGATTAGAAGAGGATTGGAATCATTTGGAATGGATAAAAAGGTACTTTGAATTTGGAGGTCAGAAAGTCTCACACGACCCGTGCGTGTAGACGCACGACCCGTGCGTGGTTGAATGATTTGCAGAAGGTTTACAGAAAGATACGCACGACCCGTGCGGCTAAGCGCACGATCCGGGCGTTATCCAATAAAATTCGTAGAAGTTCCAGAAACATACGCACGACCCGTGCGACTGGGCGCACGATCCGTGCGTGTTTAAAAATCCAGTTCTTGTAATATCAGATGGGGGCGCACGACCCGTGCTCATAGGCACACGATCCGTGCGTCTCTATCAGTTTTCCAGAAAACAGACTTTTCAAGAGTTTTTCTATTCCGTTCCGATTCCAAAATCCCTTCCGATCGAGACCCAAACTCAACCACACATTGAAATTATATATTATAGCATTCCCAAACAGTCAATCAAACAATATATGATTTAAGTCACAATCCTTTTGAGAAAACGGTTTTCGAATAGTTTCCTTTAGTTACCGAAAATGCGTGACAAGAGTTTTCGAAGAGTAAAGACTCGGAAACACAACATATTCCCTAAGCGAGTTATAGAACTCACCTTATCGTGATGACAACCACAGCTCAACTCGAAAGCAAGGCTGCCGAAAGACCGAAATGCCACAACGATCCCCGATAGGCTTCCGACTTCGAACTCGAACTCACCCTTTTTTAACAACAACCACTGAAACCTCTTCTAATCTACTCAAATACAGAAGGTAGGTTCTGGTTTTACTTCAAGCTAGCCTTGACTTCGACATGCAAGCTTCCAATCTTCTCAAAAACCCCTTTTTCTTACTTGGAGCTTTGATGTTTCAAAAATGGTGAAATGGGAAAGGAGGTGAATGAGTGGTCAAAAGTGGTACCAATGTGAAGAGAACGAAAAATGGAGGAGAATGGTGTGAGTATGACTTACATGCAAGCTGAATCCAGAAACTTCTCTCCTTTCCTTCTTCCTCTCCCTTGCTCGACTTTCTCTCCTCTCTCTCCTCTTACCTCTTTGCTGTTTTTTCAGAAATGAGGGAAATGAAGTGTGAGGGAGTGGTTTGGTCAGCTGAGGGGTGGCTACTTAAGGATGAGAAAAGACTCTTCTACCCTCCCTCATTAGCATTTCATTTACTCACCACTAATCCAACACTTACCGAGGACTGAGCTTCTTCGCTCGACAATCTGGAAGGGTCCGACATACCGAGGACTCAGCTTCTTCGCTCGCAAAGCAATACCGGTCCCGATGGTTGGAGAAAGTTTCAAAAAGACATGGTCTCCTTCTTTGAATTCTAACGGCCTTCTTCTCTTATCCGCATAACTCTTTTGTCGACTCTGCGCTGCTTTCATCCTTTCTCTTATCTGACGGATCTTCTCTGTAGTCTCACGGACCAAATCCGGTCCCAACAATCTCTGCTCACCTACATCCCACCAACACAATGGTGTTCTGCACTTCCTTCCATACAATGCTTCATATGGAGCCATTCCGATGCTAGAATGGTAACTGTTGTTGTATGAAAATTCCACCAAAGGAAGATGATCCTCCCATCTGCCTCCACTATCAAGTACACAAGCCCTCAACATATCCTCCAACGTCTGAATGGTTCTCTCAGTCTGCCCGTCTGTCTGAGGATGGCAAGCAGTGCTAACACACACCTTTGTTCCCAACGCCATATTCAATGCACTCCAAAATCGAGATGTGAACTTGGGATCTCGATCACAGATGATACTTGTAGGGATTCCATGCAATTTCACAATACTCTTGAGATACTCATCTGCTAACCTAGCAACCTTGTGATTCGAACGCACTGGAATAAAATGGGCGGACTTGGTCAGACGATCCACCACTACACAAATAGAATCATTTCCGGCTTGGGACCGTGGCAATCCCATGACAAAATCCATAGATATAGTTTCCCATTTCCATTCAGGTACATTCAGCGGTTGCAACTGACCACCTGGCTTCTGGTGCTCTATCTTAACCTTTTGACAAGTTAAGCATCGAGACACAAACTCGGCAATATCCACTTTCATACCCGGCCACCAGTACAATTGCTTCAAATCTCGATACATCTTGGTAGACCCCGGATGTATTGAGAACTGACTCTTATGAGCCTCTTCTAGAACTTGCCCCTTTACATTCTCATCATTCGGCACACAGATTCTACCATCAAAACGAATTACGCCATCACCGTCTTCGGTGTAACTCGACAATCCTTTTTGTGCTTGCAGCTCTATATCACCTTCTTGGGCTAAGCGAATCAGATTTCTCAATGAACTTGAAATCTGAATATGGCTCAACACCAACTTGTTCCTTCTTGACTTAACTTTCAAGTTGAGGTCTCTAAACGATTCCAACAAAGACATCTCGTGCATCATCAACTCTGCAGTGTGGATAGACTTTCTACTTAAAGCATCGGCCACAACATTAGCCTTACCAGGATGGTACTTCAATTCAAAATCATAATCCTTCAGGAATTCTACCCATCTCCTCTGTCTGTTGTTCAGCTCCTTTTGGTCAAACAAATACTTAAGGCTCTTGTGGTCACTAAAGACTTCGAAATGAGACCCATACAGGTAATGTCTCCAAATCTTTAGGGCAAACACAATCGCCGCCAACTCTAAATCATGAGTTGGGTAATTCTCTTCATGCGGCTTCAACTGCCTGGAGGCATAGGCAACTACTTGTTGATTCTGCATCAAGACACATCCCAAACCCTTACCAGAGGCGTCGCAATAGATTTGGAATCCTACGGACAGATATGGAAGAATCAGGATGGGTGCAGAAGTCAAACGACCCTTCAATTCCGTGAAACAATTTTCACAGTCTGAGTCCCAAACAAACGGCTGACCCTTGCGAGTTAACCGAGTGAGTGGAAGAACCAGCTGGGAAAATCCTTGAATGAATTTTCGATAATACCCAGCTAATCCCAAGAAACTTCTTACCTCAGTAACCGTAGACGGCTGCTCCCAGTCTACCACAGCTTCAATCTTACTGGGATCCACTGCAACACCAACCCTAGATATCACATGGCCCAGAAACTTAACTTCGGGCATCCAAAAATCACATTTGGACGGCTTAGCATACAACTTCTTCTCTCGGAGTACGTTCAGAACAACTCGGAGATGTTGCACATGCTCCTCAATCGTTTTAGAGAACACCAAGATATCATCGATGAACACTACCACAAACTGATCTAGATAGGGATTAAAAATTCGATTCATATAATCCATGAATACGGCTGGAGCATTGGTCAAACCGAAGGGCATCACTACGAATTCATAGTGTCCATACCTCGTACGGAAAGCAGTCTTCGGAACGTCCAAAGCTCGAACCCTGATTTGGTGATAACCGGACCTCAAATCAATTTTTGAAAATACAGAAGCTCCCCTCAAGTGATCTAGCAAATCATCAATCCTCGGTAGAGGGTACTTGTTCTTGACAGTCACCTTATTCAACTGACGATAATCAATACACAATCTCATACTCCCGTCCTTCTTCTTGACAAGCAACACTGGAGCGCCCCATGGTGAGGCACTCGGCCAGATGAACCGTTTGGAAATTAGCTCTTCCAGTTGAACTTTCAATTCCCTCAACTCTAACGGCGACATTCTATACAGGGGCTATAGAAATAGGTCCAGTGCCTGGAACAATCTCTATAGAAAATTCCACCTCACGATCCGGAGGAAATGAAGGAACTTCATCGGGAAACACATCAAGAAATTCATTAACAACTTGCACAGAAGATAAATCCTGACCTGTCTCAGTGGATGCAGACAGCATCATGACATAAGCTTCTGCGCCTTCGAACAGATAGTTATTGGCCGAAGTGAAAGAAATAACAGCTTCAGAATTTGGCGGTTGTAGCTCCACTGACTCGGAGGCGAAACCGATAGTTCGATGGAAGCAATCTATAGTCACATGGTTGGCCGTCATCCAACTCATGCCTAGGACGACGTCCATGCCCTTCATTGGTAAACAAATGAAGTCTACTACAAAGTTCCTGTCTCCAATGGATAGAAGACAATTTTCACATATCGCTTGGGTCGGAACACTACCCTCAGCAGCAGTCTTAATGGAGAAAGGTTGAGGCAAAGGAGTTAAAGCCAATCCCAACCGTTCGACACAAACTTGAGATATAAAACAATGAGTCGCACCAGAATCATATAAAATACTGACGGAGTTATTAAAAAGAGATCCCATACCCCTTAGTAGATTATCTGACGGTGTGACCTTCTGGGCGTCCAAGGTGTAAACCCTTCCATGAGTTGTAGTAGCAGCAGGGTTACCTCCCTGACTCTTCTCCTTCTCTGGGCAGTCCCGTGCATAATGACCGTCTTTCTTGCAGAAATAACACTGGTTGGATCCCATCTGGCATTTACCCTGATGATACTTTCCACAGTTGGAACATGTACTGAACCTTGAGGAGTTCGACGACTGAACCTGCTTCCCTTTGTTGGAGTGGTGCCTAGGACCCGTCTGGTGGTTGGATGATCCAACACTCTTCTTATTCTGATGGAATACTTTCCTGCTTGCATATAACCTCTTCAAGTCACTCTCAGCTCTGTGTGCTTGTTGAACCATGGCAGCATAGTTAGTATAAGCAAAAGAACTCAAACTCTGAGCAATGTCTTCCCTTAGCCCATACTTGAACCTTTCGGTTTTCCACTTGTCATTGGGGGCATACCCGGCCAAACCGAAGAATTGATATAACTCTTCAAACTTAGCCGCGTACTGACCCACAGTTGAGCTTCCTTGAGTGAGAGTCAGAAATTCGTTCTCCTTGTCGAACCTCATGGCTGTTGGAAAGAACTACTCCAAAAATACCTGCTTGAAATGTTCCCAAGTCTGGGGAGTATCCATAGTTACCATCATGGATTTGGCATTAGTCCACCAGTTGTTAGCTTCGCCTTTCAGCATATGAGTTGCCAATCTCAGCTTGTCCTCATCAGTGACTTGCATAGCTACGAAAATCTTCTCTATATCATCTAGCCAATGCTGGGCTTCCATAACATCCGGTCCTCCTCTGAACTCGGACGGCTTCATTTTCAGAAATTCAGAGAAAACTCTCCTTGGGTCAACTTGAGGCTCAGGGACTTGCTGAGGCTGAGCTTGAGCATTCTGCTGCATTTGCAACATATCTTCCATCATCTTCTGTTGTCTCTCGATCACGTTCTGCATCCATGCAGAATGCGGATCAATCGGTGGGTTATTCCTCGATCCTCCTGCCATAATTCTGCAAATGATACACCAAGTATTGAGTTGATCAGTCTCAATGTCTCTTAGCATCATAAGAAGCAAGATAGAAGAATTACTCGAGGGACAAAACCACCCTAACTGTCTAAGCCCGACTAGGTCGAACTGCTCTGATACCATAATGTAACACCCCGATAAATTCTAACATATAGAATCACCGAAATGCACTAAATGGCATACATTAGAGTAACTTCCTGTTATTGAAATATTGAACACATCTAAACTTTCGATAATACATATCAAATGGTTCTCTGAACCTCATAAACTTCCTGAAAATGCTTAAGTTTCAAAAATTTAAGACTGGTACATAATCCTGGTGTTCAATACTCAAAACATAAAGTAGCGGAAACGATTTTACAACTTAAACAGTGAAAGTTATACAATCGGAACATCGAAACAATAAATGGGACAAAGGTCTAAAACATGAAATTAGGTCGTCAATGACTCCAAGAGTCACACCAGCTAACCGTGCTTTATCGCCTTTGCTTTCCCCTGTTTCTCTGTAAAAACCACACATATGAAGGGTGAGATAAACATTATCTCAGTGAGTCCTATCGAGACCCCTTGCTAACTCTAGCGGTTCATTATGCTTTGCTTTGAACTCGTGGCCCTAAAAGCAACCACGTGGAAATATATTAAGTTCCTGTAACCTTATGCTCATGGCCCTCCTAAGCGACACATGAAGCATACAATCTTTTGTTCCATGTTTTTAGCATAACACCTCAGTCTACCTATTTTATAGGCACTTCTTTGACTTTGGTGAACCCATCCCGCTATTTCTAGTGGGGGAAACATTCTTGAGTCTAGGTTTTGGGGCTCATGACTTCCCCTCCCCTAGTATGCTAACCTCTAAGGGTCGTCACCCTTTTTCCTCTTGTATTTATTATACATTATCAGTCCGTGTACCCGCAATGGGCTGTTAGTCATTTCAGTCAAGTACAGTGTATAATATCAGTCAAGTACCGTGTATAATTATCAGTCAAGTACCATGTATAATTATCAGTCAAGTACCATGTATAATTATCAGTCAAGTACCATGTATAATTATCAGTCAAGTACCATGTATAATTATCAGTCAAGTACCATGTATAATTATTGACAGATGTTCTCTCGCGTTCTCTAAGTGCGGTCTTCCATTTTATTCAAAATATACATATGTCCTATTAAACATGTTTAATCTCATGCCATCGGTATCTTTAAATTGTTGGGGAACCTTGGGGAATGGATTAGAAGAGGATTGGAATCATTTGGAATGGATAAAAAGGTACTTTGAATTTGGAGGTCAGAAAGTCTCACACGACCCGTGCGTGTAGACGCACGACCCGTGCGTGGTTGAATGATTTGCAGAAGGTTTCCAGAAAGATACGCACGACCCGTGCGGCTAAGCGCACGATCCGGGCGTTATCCAATAAAATTCGTAGAAGTTCCAGAAACATACGCACGACCCGTGCGACTGGGCGCACGATCCGTGCGTGTTTAAAAATCCAGTTCTTGTAATATCAGATGGGGGCGCACGACCCGTGCTCATAGGCACACGATCCGTGCGTCTCTATCAGTTTTCCAGAAAACAGACTTTTCAAGAGTTTTTCTATTCCGTTCCGATTCCAAAATCCCTTCCGATCGAGACCCAAACTCAACCACACATTGAAATTATATATTATAGCATTCCCAAACAGTCAATCAAACAATATATGATTTAAGTCACAATCCTTTTGAGAAAACGGTTTTCGAATAGTTTCCTTTAGTTACCGAAAATGCGTGACAAGAGTTTTCGAAGAGTAAAGACTCGGAAACACAACATATTCCCTAAGCGAGTTATAGAACTCACCTTATCGTGATGACAACCACAGTTCAACTCGGAAGCAAGGCTCCCGAAAGACCGAAATGCCACAACGATCCCCGATAGGCTTCCGACTTCGAACTCGAACTCACCCTTTTCGAAACAACCACTGAAACCTCTTCTAATCTACTCAAATACAGAAGGTAGGTTCTGGTTTTACTTCAAGTTAGCCTTGACTTCGACATGCAAGCTTCCAATCTTCTCAAAAACCCCTTTTTTCTTACTTGGAGCTTTGATGTTTCAAAAATGGTGAAATGGGAAAGGAGGTGAATGAGTGGTCAAAAGTGGTACCAATGTGAAGAGAACGAAAAATGGAGGAGAATGGTGTGAGTATGACTTACATGCAAGCTGAATCCAGAAACTTCTCTCCTTTCCTTCTTCCTCTCCCTTGCTCGACTTTCTCTCCTCTCTCTCCTCTTACCTCTTTGCTGTTTTTTCAGAAATGAGGGAAATGAAGTGTGGGGGAGTGGTTTGGTCAGCTGAGGGGTGGCTACTTAAGGATGAGAAAAGACTCTTCTACCCTCCCTCATTAGCATTTCATTTACTCGCCACTAATCCAACACTTACACTCAAGTCTCCACACTTAGCATAACTACTAATTATGTTTAAACAAAAAATGTTATTTATCTATTTGATCCATGATACCATTTCATAACTAAAATAATTATGCTCACTAATCAACTTAACCTCGAGCTAATTTAATTAACTCTAATTAGCTAATTAGGGGATGTTACAATGCCCTTCTTCCTTGCAGTAGTAACACACTGTGTGAAGCCTTTCGCATTTCGGACACTTACCGGACCTTAAGTAGTTCGGATGCTGTAGCTTGCTTTCCTTTGTTATAGATACCCTTCGGCTCATCACTTCAAGTTGGCAATTCCAATGCTTTCTTCCTCTCTTTCCGATACGCTTTCCTTTCCTCATACATCCTGTTGAGATCTACCTCTGCAACATAAGCTTGCTGCACCAATCCAGCATAACTGGTCATAGCATAAGAGCTAAGACCTTGGGCCACATCCGCACGAAGACCTGCCTTGTACATCTGCATCTTCCACTCATCATTCGGAGCATGTTTTGCCAACTGATAAAACTGCGACAACCTTTCAAACTTGGCGGTGAACTCACCCACCGACATCTCTCCTTGCCACAGATTGATAAACTCGGCTTGGTTGCTTAACTTCATCACCGGAGGGAAAAAGTGACCAATAAACATCTCCTTGAAGTTAACACAGTTAACAGGAGTTCCCTAGTTCACCATCAAATCATGAGCATTGGTCCACCAGGTTTGAGCATCTTCCTCGAGCATATGGGCGGCAAAAAGAACCTTCTCTTCTTCGCTGCATCGAAGAGTCCTAAAAGTCTTCTCCATTGAATCCAACCAGAAATGTGATACCATTACTTCAGGTCCTCCCTTGAAACTTTGAGGATTCATTTTCTCGAAACGGAAATAAGTCCTATTCGGATCTTTCGGAGGAGGGTGCTGAACATTTGGTTGCTGCTGATTCATCATCCCATGAAGCATCTGGGCCATTTGAGCCATCTGCTGCTGTTGAATTAACATCATATCATTCATCATCTTCTGTTGGGTCTCGATGACATTCTGCATCCATTCGGTATTTGGATCAACAGGGACGCTTCTCCTACTTCCACCAGCCGTGATTCTGCAAAATATGCACAAAGTGTTTAGTTGATCAGGCTAAACGTCTAATAGCATACTAAAAGGAATCACACTTAGAGGACTTAAGAGACTCATGATTCTAAGCCCGACTAGGTCGAACTGCTCTGATACCAATTGTAACACCCCGATAATTTCTATCTTGTAGAAATTACCGAAGCCCACGACTGGCATACATTAGAGTGACTTTCCTTTTTAAAATATTGAACACATACTAAACTTCGATAAATCACTCATCGAATGTGCTTACATAACTGAACATAATATATATAAAATCGGTCCTTACACCCTCAACTAGTGTTCAATACTCAAAAACCGAAAGTCTGCGGAAGCGATTTACAACTTGAAAGACATAAGTCGTACAATCAAATAGTCTTAAGATACAAAGGAAAACTGAAATACGGAGATACATAATATGACAAAACAAACAAAAGCGTCAGCAGCTCCTCAAGTATCTCCACAGCCGTGCCTCACAGTCTTCAACTTCCCCTGCTGAACTGAAAAACAACAACAATGGATTGGGTGAGACAACTTGTCTCAGTGAGTTCTATCGCGACCCCTTACAAATTCTCTCGGTTCAATTATGCTTGATTCATTATTCTAAACTCATAACTCATAGTCCTCAAAGTTGACTATGTGGCTGAACTAACTAACGTTGTCCTCATAACCCTTAAGCCGGTTACGAGAGGCAACACTTAAACTGAACTAAAGTCTTAGCGTGTCACCGGTCACTTGGCATAATAAGCTCCCGGTGAACCCGTCCCCACTAATCGGCTGGGTCACTGATGGGGCCTAGGTTCGTAGGGCTCATGACTGCCCCCCTAGCACACTAAACTGAAATAGGGTCGTCACCCTAACTGAACTGATGTATATATTTTAATATACCTGAACTGAATACTGATCTGAACATAACAATGAACTTAACTTATCACGGAGCTTAACTTAACATGATCTCATTACTAACATGACCTGATTACTAACATTAGGTGATCTCACACGGCTTACTAAAGTTGTTAGTTTATTTATAATTATCCGTTAACCAATCTTAAGATGACCTAATCAATCACATTCACATAATCATAAACTGAGCATAACCTGATCTTTACCAATAGCACCTCATTAACATAGGCATAACATGAAACCAGCGATCATTCACATGAAGCATTCACTTAACATGAAGATATTTCAATCACAATCAATCATATGCAACTAACGTAACTTGGGTCCAATCATCGTCAATTACCACTCAATTCAGGGCAATTTAATTATAGCATCATTGGGGAAGATGGAAGAAAGGATTAGGAAGTAGTTGGGATCGTTCGGAATGATTTAAAACACTTTTGAAAAGTTTCAGTCCGAAGGCCACGCACGATCCGTGCGCCCATACGCACGATCCGTGCGTGTGCTTCAGTAACCCAGAGTTTTCCATTTTCTTAACTGTATCATTCCGTTCCGAGCCCCAATTACATCCCGATCAAAACCCCACTTTTCACACATGTAATTACAGTCAATCATAGACCGACAATCATCAATCGTAATGACCATTCAATCATCAAACAATCAGCCACAATTTCCAATTCAACAATTGCATGACTTAACAACTCAACGAAGTTTTACCCTAACTTGTGGAGCCTATAACTTGAGCTACACAGTTAGAAATTAAACCAAATCAGAACCACATTAACGGGCATTCAGTCTAGTTTCTAAAACAATTGACCACATAATTTTTGGATACCTATATCATCCCTAGATACCCAGAAACCGAACCTATTCTCAAAATGTCTCCAGAATTCTACCCTAACTTGTGATGCTCATATCTAGAGCTACACAAGTCCAAATGTCACCATTCCAAATCCAAAATGACAAGTATTTAATCTAGTTTCTAAAAAGGTAAGTTATTTAATTTTTGGATGCCTAAATCATTCCCAGTTATAGAGTTACTGAACCTATTCTAGAACATTCAGAAACAATGAAATTGGCTAAACAATCAACACCAAGCAATCACCACATTAATCCATTGACTCGATTCAGATTATATAACATATGAAACTCAATCCTAGTAAGTATAGAACTCACCTAGTGTAATGAAAATCACACAATCCACAATCTTGTAGGCGAACTATCGAAAGGTTCTACGAACGGTTTTGAAATTTGATCCAACGATCGAATTCCAGCTGGTCATTAACTTATCCCTCGAACACAGCCACCCAAACCAGACTCCCGCTACTTGAACTACTCCACAATTTGCATGCAACCTCACTAGCTATTTCTACAACACCAAAGGAACCCCAAAACAGAAAATGGAACTTTTATTTCTTCAAGAGTGGAGGTGGGGTGTGAACATGGTGGATTAAAGGAGGGAGTGTTTCAGTGGCTGATAAGGGTGTCAATGAAAAAGGGAAGAAAAGTGGAATGAAGCCCTGGTTTCTGATCAAACATGCATGGTACTCTCCTCTCCTCCCCTCTCTTCCTTCTTCCTCGCGACCTCTCCCTCTTCTCTTCTCTCAATTGTTTCAGTTTTCAGCTTTCTAGAAATAAGGAATGAAGTGTTTTTCCTTTAGGTTCAGTTAAACAGGAGGTTTAAATATGGGCAAGGTACAAGGACGATTTTACCCCTCACTTACTAACTTTATTCCATATGATTCCTCTCAACCCTAATCACCCTAACTTAACATAATTAAATTCTCAATCACACACAATTTCATACTTAATAAATCAAACAAGCAAAAAATAAAATTCCATTTTATTTTCAATAAACTTAACAAATCAATTCACGCCAAATAATTTAAATAGCGAAAATTGGGGATATTACAGGTTAGATTTGACAGTAAAATTACCAAAATGGGTCACAACAAAATAAACAACAAAAATATTAAATATAAATCTGAAATCAATTTTATTAAAAAAAAAAGGTAATACGTGGCCATCTGTTCAGCTTTTTTTGCAATATTATATGTTGTCATCAATTTTGTAGTTTACGTGGCTCTTCTTCAGCTATTTTTATATAATAACAAAGTAATAAAACCCATTCTTGTTGTCAAAAAATAAAATCGCTTCTTCCATCTTCTACCCGGGGGTTTATGTTGCAGCAGATTGAGGTAAACGAAAGTAGAACTGCAGGGGCAAATGAGGGAACAATCAATATTTTTCTAATCTTTATTCCAAAATCGATTTAACTCCACTGCAGCGTCCAAATGAACTTGACTTAAGGTGTTAGTAATTTGGGGGGTGGCAACCAGCAGGCCCATTCGTTTGGCCCAAAAACCAGGATGGTTGAAAGGCTTTGTTCAATAATTCTAAAGGTGAAATTAGTAATGAACCTTATGCTATTTTTATTTAGTTTATGTTTGCCTTAAGTGGCCTGTGGCCCAATTGTGTCTGATCTATTAGCGTTTGAAAACCCTAAGTATGTAAGTGTATTTGCTGCCTCCTTTGAGGGATATGAAATATCAGAAGTTGTTTTATGTTTATTTCTTCTCTTGCAACCCTAGATCTAGTGATTAGCTTAGTGTAGTCTATCAATTGGTGCTTTTATTCTGTTTCTCAATACCTCCAAAAGCTACCAACCCAACATCCAAGGATCTTGATGATGCCATTCAAGCTTCCTATCAACACATGGATGCTGTCCTCCATGAAAACAACCAGCAGCTTGAGCAACAACTGGGCGAACAGCTGGGTACTGTGAATACAAGGCTGGATAATCAACAACAGCTCATGGATTCACGTTTTGAGACACTCACAAAACTGATTAATGAAAGGTTTCCTACACAACAGCACTCTCCTTCAACAAGTACCCCTTCTTCCCCTATAATACCTCCTGGTTATGAACATGCTGTTTCCCACACTGTCTCTACCCCAATACCCACAGTTTTGACTCACCCACCTCGAGTCAACCCACTGTTTCCCTTGCTGGATCTGAACCACCACCCCCTAACATATATGGCACAACATCCTACCCTGCATTCCCCCAATTTCCCCAATACAACCCCCCACCATACCATAATATGTTCCCTAATTTTATGCAGCAGATGTACTCCCCACAGTTTTCCCAAACTACCCCTCAAACCCCTTATAGACAACCAAAAGTAGAAATGGGAATTTTTGATGGAACAGATCCTTTGGAATGGTTGTTCCAAGCTGAGCAGTTTTTTTCCTTTTACAACATTCCAATGGTAAATCGTTTTCCTATGGTTTCATTTTATATGAAAGGGGAAGCACTTAGTTGGTTTAAATGGATGCATCACAACAGCCAACTTGCTGATTGGACAACCTTTGCTAGAGCGCTAGAGCTAAGGTTTGGTCCCTCTACCTATGAAAATCACCAAGCCCAACTTTTTAAGCTTAGACAAACTGGGTCTATCGCTGAATACCAAGCTAACTTTGAGAAATTGGAAAATAAAGTCTTAGGGCTACCAGCTGATGCGATTTTAAACTGTTTTATCTCGGGCTTAAACCCAGAAATCAGAAATGAAATAGCCATACAACGACCCTATTCAATTTCTCAAGCTATTGGTCTAGCCAAACTCATTGAGGATAAGATTAAAGCCACCAAACCCAAATTCTCAAGACCCTTCGCCCAAACCTATGGTCAAACCTCAAACACAAACCCACCTTTACACAAGCCAGCCCAACACCCAACCACTAAACCTACCACCCAAAACACCCCAAACACACCAAAACCAAACCAACCTAAATACTCTATAAGACGCATCAGTCAAGTCCAACGGGAAGAGCGCCGTGCTCAAGGTCGATGTTACAATTGTGATGAGAAGTTTATTCTGGGGCATAAATGTGCTAGTGGTCGATATCTCTTACTCATGCTTGAGGAAGGTGAAGAATTAGACCCCATTGAAACTCAAAATGAAGAAATTGTAATTGGACCAGAAGAAACTTACTTTCAACTATCACCTCAAGCTCTAACAGGTTTAATTTGCCCCTCAAATACTCAGGTTTTACGGCCTAATTGGTGGACTGATAGTTATGGTTCTAGTTGACACTGGGAGCACACATAACATACTTCAACCAAGAATTGCTGAGCATTTGAAACTGCCCACTTCAAAAATCGCAGCATTTTCTGTCATGGTTGGAAATGGTTCCCACTTACAATGTGAAGGGATTTGTAATGACGTTCCTATTAACCTACAAAACCAATCATTTTGCTTACCATTTTACTTACTCCCAATTGAAGGTGCTGATGTAGTCCTTGGGATGGAGTGGCTTAAAACCTTGGGCTCAGTTCAGACAGATTTCTCTATACCATCACTCACCTTCCAACACAATAATGAGTCCATCACACTAAAGGGAGAACCTAAATCCAGCCTGTAACAGCCCAGGTCCAACGCATTGGCCACCCCAGCACTATTACATCACGGTCGTCTCTACCCCCCTTGTAGAATTTTTGCCTTCCGTGGGAATCGAACCTTGCACCTGAGGCATAAGTGCAAGTTAAACACACCTCCCACTACCAATTCACCTCCTAAGCTTTGAGCCCAATGACAGAGCCTTGAACCCCCACAAAACCATCAACAACCTCATTGACTCAATGGCCCATACCTTATCACCTGAGATTAACTCTATACTCCAAAACTACCCAACTGTTTTTCAAGAACCACATGGCCTACCACCCCCTAGACCTCATGACCACAACATTCCACTACTCCCAAACACACCCCCCATCAATGTCAAACCCTATCGTTACCCTCACTCACAAAAAGAAGTTATGACCTCTCTAATCCATGACAAGTTACCATAAGGCACTATTGTCCCTAGCAATAGCCCTTATTCCTCCCCAGTTTTGTTGGTTAAGAAGAAAGATGGGACTTGGAGGTTCTGTGTTGACTACATAGCACTAAATGCAGTCACTGTTAAGGATGGGTTCCCAATCCCCAATATCGATGAGCTTCTGGATGAACTTGGCTCAACTAAAATATTCACCAAGATAGATCTACGCTCAGGTTATCACCAGATTCGGGTTGCACCGGAAGATACTCATAAAACAGCTTTTCGCACTTTTGACGGACATTACGAGTTCTTAGTCATGCCTTTTAGGCTGTCTAATGCGCCGTCTACATTTCAATCAGCAATGAACGATTTACTAAGACCCTTCTTACGACAATTTGTTCTAGTTTTCTTTGATGATATCTTTATCTATAGCCATTGTTTATCTGATCACCTACTTCATTTAATACTTGTTTTAGATTTACTTCAGACCCATCATTTTGTTGCAAAGCTATCTAAGTGTGTTTTTGCAGTTTATGTTGTTCATTACGTAGGTCATGTTATTTCTGTTAATGGTGTATCCCCAGACCCTGATAAAGTTCAAGCTATACTATACTGGCCAAAGCCACGTTCACTCATGGCACTCAGGGGATTTTTAGGCCTCACCGGATTCTATAGACGATTTGTGCGTCTCTTCGCCTCTTTCGCCGCTCCTCTCACCGATTTTTTGCGTTCCACTAAGTTTACATGGAGAAAAGATGCCGAAGTGGCATTTACAGAGTTAAAACAGAAAATTACATCAGTGCCAGTGCTTGCTCTCCCTGATTTTACCAAGGTCTTTGTGGTTGAAACAGATGCCTCTGCTACTGCCATTGGTGCTGTTCTCTCCCAAGACGGTCACCCCTTAGCTTCTTCAGCAAAAAGATGTGTCCTCGGATGCAAGCTGCCTCAGTGTATGTGCGGGAAATGTTTGCAGTCACTGAAGCAATAAAAAAGTGGCGTCAGTACCTCTTAGGACGGCATTTTCACCTTTACACAGATCAGAAGAGCCTTAAGAGCCTCCTTGTTCAGAAGATTCAAACACCAGAACAACAGAAATGGGCATTTAAGTTACAAGGGTTCAGTTTTGATATTTACTACAAACCTGGCAAGTCTAAATCTGGTTGTGGACGCACTTAGCCGCAAATATACAGAGGATGCAACACTGCTCTCTGCAATCTCATCTCCAATTCCAACGCTTATTGCTCAACTCCAAAAGTATTACAAAACAGATGACAAGGGAAAGGAATTAGTTCAAAAGTGCACATCAGAAATAGACATGAAGAACGATTACAGTTACTCAAATGGCTTGGTCTATTACAAGGGCAAACTTTTCATACCCGACTCGGCAGATCTACGGAAGGCCCTTCTGCATGAATATCACAGCACCCTGTAGCCGGTCATTCAGGTGTTAAACCCACTTTGGCGAGACTCTTTGCCTCCTTTTCATGGCCAAGAATCCATAGAGATGTTAAACTCTTCATCAAGCACTGCACCACTTGCCAGCAGAACAAGTACCTACCACAAAAAAACAAGGGTTACTTCAACCATTGCCATCACTAAATTAGGTTTGGGAAGAACTTACAATGACTTCATAACTCACCTTCCAAACTCTTATGGACACACTGCCATCTGGGTGATTTGTGACAGACTCACAAAGTTTGTTCACTTCATAGCACTACCAACCAAATACTCTGCAGTAGATCTGGCCACTAGATTCTTAGTCGAGATCTGCCGCCTCCATGGCATCCCTAAATCCATCATATCTGACAGAGATCCCTTATTTTTAAGCAACTTCTGGAAAGAACTTTTCCGCGTGCAGGGAACAACTCTAAAGTACAACACTGCTTACTACCTTGAGACCGATGGCCAGACTGAGGTCGTCAACCGCTCCCTAGTGACGTATCTTCGTTGTTTCACGAGTGATCACCCTCGTAAATGGTTCAAGTTCTTGCATCTTGCAGAGTATTGGCATAACTCCTCTTTTCATTCGGCCATTCAGATATCCCCCTTCCAGGCTCTCTACGGCCGACCACCACCAGCAGTTCCAAATTATGTTACAGGTGCAACAGATCTTGACAACCTGGAGTCCACTCTGCAACAGAGACAAGAGATACTAAAAGCGTTGAAAGAGAACTTAAAAAGAAGAAGACAAAGAATGGTAGACCAAGCTAACAAAAAAAGGAGGGACTTTACCTTCAACATTGGAGATCTGGCTCTTCTGCGTCTACGGCCTTACCGCCAGCAAACTGTTGCACGCTGATCTTCAGAGAAGCTGGCCAAGCGTTACTACGGCCCATTTAAGGTTCTCCGGCGCATTGGGAAGGTAGCATATGAACTGGAACTTCCCCCTGAATCTCGTATGCACCCAGTGGTTCACGTTTCTCAGTTGCGTCCTTATTTTGGAGGTGATTTTCAAGCTCATAATCTTGAGGAGCTTGAAGATAAGGGAGATGGTTTGGATATTACGGACTTAGAAGAAAAAGAAGGGAAGTCTGAAGCAGACAGAGAAAGAAACGAGTTGGGTGTGAATGAGAAGACAGAAGAACAACTAAGTTCTTTAACTAAAGGAAGTAAAGTGACTTGTTTAACAGAAGAGGCATTTTTATCTGAAAATTCGAGGGACTCTAAAGACAAACAGATAGATTTGGTTGAAGTTTCTGAGAAAAAGGAAGCTAAAGTGAGAAGTTCAAGTACAGTTACAATGGAGTTAAATGAAAGTGCAGACACAGGGACGCCTAAGGGAGTTATTTATACTGGCACGTTGGACACCTCAACAGCACTTGAATCTGGACCATTGATTTTAAAAGTAAATCAGATCCGTTGAAATACATTGAATACCCTCAAGGTGGAGTAAAAGGCGCAGCCCAGCACCCAATACACGCCAACCACTCTTTACCGTGCGATCCCGCTCTCGATTCACGTAAGCCCTCCCCACCATTTGATCTCACGCGCTCCCCAACGCCTGTTCAGTGGCTGACACACGCGCCTGGAAAGGCGCTGACCACGCCTGCTCAAGCCACATCACGCGCGCCTGCTCTGACGCCTCGGGACAATGCACCTCGTTCTACACCACACGATCCCAACGGTCCCCTGCACATCCACTCCACACCGTTGGATGAAGATTCGGATTTCAAACCCAATTCCATTCCAGCTCAGTTACGTCCCCCCCACAGCTGACGCCCTGCCGTGTGCCAGCGCCTTTCCCTCTCCTCTGTTGGATCCCAACGATTCTCTGCTACGCGAATCACGTCCGTTGAATTTAAAAACGAATCTCGAAGCACAATCTCTCGCTCACAGTTCCGTTTCTCATGCGCCAGCCTTGGATCCCTCCGCAACCAATACCCTTTTGCCACATGGCGTCTTGAACCTTGAGGACAAGGTTCTCATGGAATCCGGGAGTAATGTTAGTAACTTGGGGGTGGCAACCAGCAGGCCCATTCGTTTGGCCCAAAAACCTGGATGGTTGAAAGGCTTTGTTCAATAATTCTGGGGGTGAAATTAGTAGTGAACCTTATGCTGTTTTTATTTAGTTTATATTTGCCTTAAGTGGCCTGTGGCCCAATTGTGTCTGATCTATTAGCGTTTGAAAACCCTAAGTATTTAAGTGTATTGCTGCCTCCTTTGAGGGATATGAAATATCAGAAGTTATTTTATGTTTATTTCTTCTCTTACAACTCTAGATCTAGAGATTAGCTTAGTGTAGTCTATCATAAGGCTAAAATCGATTCTCTTTTGTGGGATCCAAACACAATTTTTTTGAACAAATATTTATTATATTTGCAGCGAAGGCAATTCTATACCAGTTCAGTGATGAATACATTGTTTATAGAGTTTTCATTTCTTAATTAGTTCTTCCATTTGCTCTTAAAGTCTACATTTTAGTGGTTATTTATTCTCATTATTCTCATGATTTACATGTTTAATTTTATCTTCAGTCTTATAGTCTACAATTTAGTGGTTATTTATTTTCATTATTTTCCATGATTTATAGTACTCTTTCCGCTTCATGTCTGCTACTTGTTTAAATAACATGTATTTATATCATTATTTCAGGAGCGTTGAAGAAAATATATTTCAAGGCTTCAAAGATTGGAAATTTGATCAATATTTAAAAATACTATAATACTAATGTTCAGTTTCTTAGTGTAATTCTTCTGACCTTGATCAATATAATTTCTTTTGTATTAATCTAGACTGTTGGTTCAATATAATCTAATATTGACCTTTGACCGCATATTGTAATTTAGTTTATATAAATATGTTTTTTATATTGTTTGATTGACATATTTAATGTTTTTTGGTGAAAAAAATTGATTATATAATTTTTTTATATATGTATTGTAAGTATTAATGTTGGTAGTAATATAATGAGTAATTTATAATAGTAACAAAAATAAATTTTGTTAATGAAAATAATAACTTTTAGTGACAGACAGAACCGTAGGTAGAAGTCAAAATATCAAGTTTTTTGTTTACTTGTAGATGATATAGTGATAGTCAAAAAACTGTAGGCAAATGTTCTGAGCCTTATGTAAAACTTTTCCTGACGGACTAAATTCTGTTGTTCTACATCATACATTATCTACAGAAAAAATGGCCGTGGGGAAAAGTTGAGACTACTTTTTCCTACGGATATTTGGCATTTCAAGACGGTTCTTGTCCGTGGCTAAAAGTCAATTTTCTTGTAGTGGAAGGGATAGGTTGTGAAATGATGATCATTTGCCTTAAGGGCAGAAAACTCATTATGCACTACAAAAAAACAGCGCATTAGCGACGGATTTTTCCCTCGCTAATGCCTGCTTTTCCCTCGCTAATGACTGTTAGCGACAGAATTAGCGACAGACCAATTCCCTCGCTAAAAACCTTGTCGCTAACGTCTAGCGAGGGAATCAAATCCGTCGCTACTGTTTGCCACGTGTTAGAACATGATTCAGAAATATTAGCGACGGAAATCTGTCACTAATTCCGTCGCTAATGATTGCCACGAGTCAGAGCAATTCTTAGCTATTAGCGACGGAAATCTGTCACTAGTTCCGTCGCTAATGATTGCCACGTGTCATGTTTTGATTAGAATAGTAGCGACAGATATGCGTCACTAGTTCCGTCGCTAATGAATGCCACATGTCATGTTTTGATTAGAAATAGTAGCGATGGACCTGAAAAACAGCATTTTTCAAAAATAAAACCTAATTTTAAAAAGTCATCTCTATAATAACCTACTAAATACGAAAATCCAAATTAACAATAATATCCAAATCTCAAATAACAATAAAATCCGAATCAAAATAAACTACTTCAAAATGTGAGAACATACAACTTAAATATCAAACGAATACAACAAAGTGCTAATAGGGACCATCATCATCATCAGACTCACCCATTTGGATGTTTGCGGTTATAGTACTTCAATATCTTTGCATGCGTACGAGTAAACTCCAAGAAGTCATCTTGCAGAGTTGTCTACACCTGTTCATGAGTCTGCAGCCGCTGCTCCTAATCCTGAATGACTGTGCCTGAGCCTCCACCTGCTGCCTAAGTTGTGCGGTCTCCTCAGCTGAAGCAGGAGGAGAAGGTCCACTGCTAGAAGGTCCGCCAGTGTTGAAGTGATCAACCCCAGAGTCCAATAACGGAGCCAAGGGCCCCGAACCATACATGCGACCCTTATTCGGACCTCCTACCGCTTTCTTCCAATTGAGGTTCGCCTGAGCTATGATCTCAGGGGGAAGAGGACCAAGTAAGTCATGGTTCCAGGTCCCCTGAGTCGGCTCAACCATCGTCTCACTAACCTCCTCCTGTTTTCCATAAGCAGATAACATAGCTTAATTAGCATTTCATTTTAAGAAAACAAAACTATATAATTCATATCAAGTTGTATATACATGCGTTTTCCTGGAACGCTCATCAACATACTCCGTAGTACCCTTCCTCAAATGTGTTGCCCTGTGAACCTCATAAATATTGATATTGCATCCAGCCTTCTTACTCTGTAATAATCAAACACATTTTCAATGATTGCTAATCACCCTAAATACGGCCAGGATGTATTTTGGCTGCTTATCTTTACACCACAGTTTGTAAAGCAAATCTGACAATTGCTTGCCCATTCTTTTGAAAAATGAGTCTCTGCACAGCTACATCATGTTCCGCCCGCCACGTCACCTTGGACTGTATTAAGCAAAATGAAAATAAGTATTATTATTATAATCATATTTAACATAAGAAAATTAACAATATATGTAATGACATAACTAACAATTACCTTAAACAAATCCAAAAGTTTTCCCCTTTCCTCATCCTCGACTTTTGTCCACTTTTAATGAAACTTTTTAAAGTATAGTTTATGAATGACAAATGTGATATTCGATGAAGCGGCCTTTGCAGGAAGCAACCTACATAATAAAAGATATATCAAAAACACACACACACACACACATACACATATATATATATATATATATATATATATATATAGTCATTGCATAATTAACTTAAACTAAAAAAGTCAAACAATACTTACGCATCACCAGAGGGATAGATGACTTTGCGTTTGGTACCATCATTGCCGACAACCACCGGCACATCCTCTTCATCGGTCGCTGAATCTGAATCAGTAACACCAACATGGGGCTCATCAGTATACGCGTCACCATGGGGCTCAGCTGGGGTAGGCATCGATAACCCTGGTGTAGGTATATACCCTGGTATACGCATAAACCCAGGTAGTATATGCGTATACCCTGGTGTAGGTATATACCCCCTGGTGTAGGTGTATACCCAGCTGGTGGAGACGTAGGCTGAACCACCGGTGGGGAAATTGGAGCAGTGGTCTGAGGCGTCGCAATAAATGAGTTATTCTCAATATTAACTAAAGGTCACTTTTATTAAAATGCTGAAATAGACAATTACCTCTCAAATGGATACATCCACCTATAGTGAACTGGCCCACCAAGTCTTGCTTCATATGGAAGGTGAACCGGGAGATGCTCCATGGAATCAAAGAAACCGGGAGGAAGTATTCTCTCCAACTTACAGATAATGAAAGGAATATTCTGCTCCATCTTAATAAGACCATCCTTTCTCAATTTTGAAGAGCACGTATTCTTAAAAAATTGACTCACTTCAGTAAGTAGTTCCAAAACACACTTTGGTAATGAACCAAAAGCAATGGGAAGCAAACACTCCATGAATACAAGGAAATCATGCCTTTTCATCCCATACATCTTCCTAGTATTCACATTCGCACATCTTGCAAGGTTAGAAGAATAACCATCTGGCATCCTCAATCCCTTCAACCATCGACAAACATCATTCGCTTCTTCGGGTGTTAGACAATAATTGGCTTAAGTTTTAACATCTTGCCATTAGTCATTTGTACCAAATTCAAATTGGATCGATGTTTTCTACAATAAAGAGCATAATCCATTCTAGCTTTATTATTGTATTTGGTTCTATCTTTCACATTCATCACAGTGTAAAATATGTTATCAAAGAAATTCTTCTCGATGTGCATAACATCAAGATTGTGTCTCAATTGATTATATTTCCAATATGAGAGATTCCAAAATATGATTCTTTTTGTCCAGTTATGCAGTCGTCCATAACCGTTCAATCGGGAGAGCACACCTATCTCTGTGGCTTGTGGCAAATCCATAACTCTACTCCAGATTTCACCTGATGTCAACAAAGGCGGTGGTCTATCTCTTTCGACTACCCCATCCTTGAAGGCCTTCTTGTTATTTATAAATTGATGACCCGCGGTAAGAATCTACGATGCGAATCAAACCAAGAACTCTTCCCCCCGTATTTCAGTGTAAACGCTTTTGTGTGTTCCATGCAGTGGGGACATGCCAATCTACCGTGAGTCCCCCAACCAGACAACATACCATAAGCAGGGAAGTCATTTATTGTCCACATCAATGCCGCTCTCATCATAAAATTCTTTTTTCGTGCTGCATCATATGTCAAAACACCACCCCACAATCTCTTGAGATCATCAATCAGGGGTTCTAAAAAGATATCAATGTTAGCTTTTGGATTGGATGGACCAGGTATCATACAAGTCAAAAACATATAAGGTTTAGTCATGCACATCTCAGGAGGAAGATTGTAAGGGGTAACAATGACTGGCCAACATGAATAGGGCGACATTGAGGCTTGGATATAGGGAGTAAATCCATCAGAGCACAACCCAAGCTGAACATTTCGTGGGTTTGAGGCAAAATCTGAATGCACTTGATCAAAGTGTTTCCACGCTTCACCGTCATATTGGTGGTGTAAAATGTCTGAGAAACGCCTATTCTCATAATGCCACCTCATTTTCTTCGCAATTTCAGCCGATGCACACATTCTTTGCAACCTTAGAATTATAGGCAAATAGAACATCGACTTTACATGGATGGGTTTATACTTACGTTTTCCCCCTTTACGAACACGATACCTCGGCTTTCCACAGAATTTGCATTCCA